>CAWUFW010008646.1:0-600000 GCA_963921515.1 Calotriton arnoldi | reverse complement strand
AAACCACTACCCCCAGCACGACCCCCTACACTACCCAAACACCACTGCACTACCCTAAACCCTAAAACACTACCCCCAGCACAACCCCTACACTACCCAAACACCACCGTAATACCCTAAACCCTAAAACACTCCCCCAGCATGACTCCCTACACTATCCAAACACCACTGCACTACCCTAAACCCTAAATCTACCCCCAGCATGACCCCCTACACTACACAAACACCACTGCACTACCCTAAACCCTAAAACACTACCCCCAGCACGACCCCCTTCACTACCTAAACACAACTACACAATTTGTTACAGGCGTTGCAACGCAGGCCTGTGGTGCTTACTGGAAGTACTTGGTGGGCTAGTTGGGCCCCAGGGACCCTCAGGATTCAAGGTGACCTAATCCCCCAACTTAAAACACGCCACGGGGCGCGTTTGCACAGTGGTGAAGGGAGGGGGCGGGGCCTCAGGTGACATGTGCGCAAACACGCCCCTTGAATCCTGAGGGACCCTGGGGGCCAACTAGCCCACCAGGTACCTTCAGTAAGCACAACAGAGTTGCGTTGCAGAGAGGTGAAAAATGGTGCGTGGCCTCGGAACGCCTCTCTGCAACTCAGCTCTGTGGTCCTAACTGTAGGTACCTGGGGGGCTAGTTGGGCCCCAGGGACCCTCAGGATTCAAGGGGACTTAATCCCGCAACTTAAAACGCGCCACGGGGCGCGTTTGCACACGCGTTTTAAGAGGTAGTTTTAATCCCCCTGCCCTATTATGTACTAGGGACTTACAGAGGAGGTCATGCTAATCACAGGGGTACCCCAACGCATAGTGTTCCCTAGTGTATGTAGGTGTTTTCACTGTATTCTAAGTGTCTTTTAGCATAGCACTGACTCTGGTTAGTCAGAGTCAGTTACCACCAGTACCCGTCTGAAAAAGTTGTGGGCACAGGATGATTTTGCAACATGGCCTCTTTCTGCTCCTCTGTTGGTTCTTTCTGCACATCTTTTGCGTCTTCCTACACTTTTCTTCGTCTTTGTGGACTTCTGTTGCTTCTTTCTGCATTTCTTTTGCTTCTTTCTGCGCGTTTTTTCTTCTTTCTTCACATGTCCTACCTCTGTAGGCATAGTTAGAAACTAGCATTTAAAAAACCTTTGAAATTCACTTAAAAATCATAGGTTTTAGGCACGTTATAGTTAGAAATTAGCATTTAAAAAACCTTTGAAATTCACTGAAAAAACCATAGGTTTCAGACACGTTATAGTTAGAAATTAGCATTTAAAAAACCTTTGAAATTCACTGAAAAAACCATAGGTTTTAGGGACAGTTATAGTTAGTTGGACATTTCACTCGTACAAAACCATAGAAATTCCCCCGTTATAGTTAGTTCAGCTAACTATAACTCGCGCCCGCAATGCACTGCTGATGACGTCACATATTACATCACTCATGACATGGTCAGTGACATCACTGATGACATCACTGATGACATCTCAAATGACATCACTGATGACATCATCCATGTGATAATTTCATGCATCTTCTCACACCCTAATATAGCTTTTGATACACCCACTCTAAATTACAGACTGCCATTCTCAAAACCATACACACTCCAATACCAATAACTACATACCCACTCACTGATTCTTAGGTCTACACACACACATCTACTCACTCACCCGTACAGTCACTCATACTTACAGTCACTCAGTACAGGACTATCATATGCACTCATACACCTATATAAACACTCACACACCGCCACTCATCCATAGAGGTACTCACACACCTAGTCAGTCATGCAAAAAATTAATCACACACCCATTTACTCACCTATACAGTTATACACACACCAGCTCACTTACTCATACAAATACTAGCACATTCTTACGCTCTTATACAATAACTGATACAAGCACACACGCATCCATACAGCCACTCTCACAATCACACACTCTCACTTATAGCCATTTAAATACTCTAACACACATATATACTGCCTTTTACATATGTAGTTACTCGCACATGTACCACTGAGATATACATTCCCTCACTAACACACCCATACACACACTCACCCACCCAAGCAGTCCATCACAGATGCACTCTTGAAATCATGCACCCAGTGAATCACCCACTCACACATCTATGTACAGAGTCACACACACCGCACCCACACAAACACTCAGGCAGCCATACAGATACTCAGAGAACCAATCAATAACCCATATAGACACTCATGTAGCTATTCGCAAATCCATGCATCCACTTACACACCAACAAACAGACGGATACAGACATTCACACAGTTTAGTCACTAACCCATGCATTCAGTAAGATACGTTTAATCACTCACTTGTAGAGTCAGTCACGCACGTACTAAATCATCCATTTAGACACTTAAACACCCACTCATTCTTCAATACGCCTTTCCCTATATATATTAAACATATTTAAACTTTACAGAAACACACAGTCACTGGATGATGTCATCAGTGATTTCATTTGAGATGTCATCAGTGATGTCATCAGTGATGTCACTGACCATGTCATGAGTGATGTAATATGTGACGTCATCAGCAGTGCATTGCGGGGCGCGAGTTATAGTTAGCTGAACTAACTATAACGGGGGAATTTCTATGGTTTTGCACGAGTGAAATGTCCAACTAACTATAACTGTCCCTAAAACCTATGGTTTTTTCAGTGAATATATATATATATATATATATGGATACACAAACACACATTCATACACTTGTAAAATACATTAACTTGTGTTTACATTTTCTTCTGTTTATAACACTTTCATGATTCTTTCGAAACAATCTGAAATTTCAATAAAAATCGCATTTAAAGTGTAAAGTGAAGTTATGTTTATGAAATAAAACCAAACTAACCCTAAAATTCACCAGATATAGTTGGTTACAAAAACCATTGCTGGCATCCTGTTCGTGGCAACCATAATTAGCTCACCAAATGCACCACTCACAACCTCAAACATAATGAGAATGATGACATCACAAATAACGTCAGTGTCATCAATAGTGACATTACATATCAACTTATCATTTATATTATAGATGTAATCCCATGGATACACTGTCACTTTAATTGCTTTGTATGGACAAATATTATTATTAAATTACATTCATGTGTTAATTTCTGTTATTTATTGGTATATTGAGAGGTAGCAAGCAGTGCACTATAAATGCTTTTTTCATAATCATGATATGCAAATACGTAAATAATTATTCATCAATTAAAAAGTGATCAGGATACTACGGTAAATACATTATACATTAATACATTTCATATACAGAGCAAATAAAATGTAAGTAATACAATTACAATTAAAATTAAAATAATTCGACAGAAAAGTGAAGTGTAAATATTGGGGTGGGCAATGTTATAAATAATGTTATATGTGCCTGGGCAATGTAGTGATAGGAGATGTAGTAGGTGTGATGTGATGATAGGACTATGTAGAGGAATGAGGTATAGAAAAATTCAACTATCGGAAAAGTGAGCCAATCAGAGAACTCACAATCTAGTTTCTATGAGCAACTGTCCATCTTAAGCATTTGCCATACAGTGCGTAAAGATTCATTTTACAGATGGAGATGCAAAGCTCATTTCTATAATCGAATTCCCACCATCTCTTGCAGAGCTAGCATGCATTAAATTATGAACATTCTCTCATTTTCTCTTATTCCGCCGCCTCCCACTAAATATCTTTGGAGATGCCAAATTCATGTTTGAAATTTGTCACCAACAGATCTTTTTCAGTTAAGGGCCTAATTTAGAGTTGGACGACCCCTTGCACTGCCTTTGCAACCCCTAGCCTCAGAGGTGGCAAAATCTGTGCCAAAAACACAGGAGTATACTGCAGTATCATTGCCAGGCTCCAACCGCGTTTCTGCTAATTCTTCACTACATTAATAGTGAATAATAGTCTATTTTTCACTGTTAGTGTAATAAAAAATGGAGCGGCAGCATCTGGAATGGACTTTCACTGGCATCTTAGGTAAGAAAATTAAAATGGCTTTAAATATATGTTGTTTGGGTGCAGGTGGGTGAGAGTGAGTTTGTGTGAGCATGTATATTTGAATGTGAGTGTGTGTGAGAGAAAGAATGAAAGTGAGTGAGTAAGAGTGAGTAAGAATAAGAATGAGTGAGACAAGTTAAGAGTGAGCGCAAGAAACTAACTGAAAATGAATTAGTGCAAGTGAGGTCTAATGGCTGAGTGAGACTAAGGGCCCTATTACGATGTTGGGCGGAGTTTCCTCTGCCCGACATCATCTCGGTCATGGGACTGACCGACACCCGGCCGGCGGTCCCGACCGACCAATTAGGATGCGACCGAACAGTGTTCCTACATTTTTCAATGAGAGCATGCATTCCGGCCAAAACCAGCCGGAATGCATGCTCTCATTAAAAAATGGGAGGTGCAGTTCCTCCCTGCACCCCGTGGCAGGCACCTCAGGGTGCCTGCCACGAGGTGCAGGGATCAACAGGGGGGCACCATAGTTGCCTCCTCGTACTCCAACCGGAGGCCGTGCACCCATTGGGGCCCTGCTTTGGGCCCCCAAAGTCGAGTGCCGACAGTCTTTCTGTCGGAAAGGCCGGCACAGAAAGGATGCCAAAATCCGACATTGTAATTCCAAGGGCTGAAAGAGCTGCCCTTGGGATAACTGACAGCATTCCGACTGGCGGACTGGCTCTCAGAGTCCGTCGGAAGCCAGTTGGAATGATCGCATTTCCGACCGCCTCTATTGTAATGAGGCGGGCGTAAAGGAATCCGACTGGCACATTACAATGTCCGACAGCATCGTAATCGGCACCTTAATGTGAATGAATGAGAATGACTGTGAGAAAGTGAATGTAAGTGAGCATGAGCCAGAAAATGTTATAATGCCTTCAAGTCTGCTGTTGGACCTGGCATGTTTCTTGGCTTATTGAAGCACCCTTGACAAAAAGTTGGCACTGGCATACTGTAGGCAATACTTGCATATGGGAAACCTAAGGCAAAATGCTAGTGCTGGCACACTGTAGGAGACATTTTAACATGGGACACCCGTGGAAAAATGCCAGCGATGGCATACTGGAGGACATTCTTGGTATCAGTGGCATCTGTGGCAAATTACTGGCACTTGCACATTGGAGGAAATTCTTGGCATATGGGAGGACAACCATGGCATATGTCAGGGGCCGTCCATTACAAAATGCGGCTTTTGGCATACTAGATGTAACTTTTGACAAGAGGTTCGAAAACACATGAAAAGACGGTTGACTAAAATTTCTGCACCTCACGCCAGTTTTGACATATGTACAAGTCCCGCACAGCAAGCCCTGGCATCAACCGTCTAATGATGCCTCTGTGCTCCAGATCCTTAAGATACAATTGATGGGCGTGCGCAGAAATGATAAAGTCCAGATAGCAAAATAACATTTACAAAATTTCTTTATTGTTCAGTCGTTATCAAAGCTTTAGATTCCAGCCAACGCGTTTCGTTCTCCCTGGGAGAACTTCATCAGGGCTGAAAAAGGTATAAAAACAACATTCAATATTTATATAAACAAATAATAAAACAAGGGAAGAAAAACAAAAACTAAAAACTGCGAAAAAGAAGAAACACAGGAAACACACAAAGGTACTATCACGTAAGAAATTAATACACAAAACATAACTATATAAAACAACACCACATTAATAATAACCATATAATCACAATATATTGATTCACATGGGATAAAGACAAAAGTAAACAGTCATACATAACATTTAAACAAAAATTAAATAATAAAACATAATAATACAAAATGGAAACCCTGGAAGATACCTCATCTCAAGCTTGTTTGAAAACAATCACAAAGCAGCGATTAATAACCACACATAGAGGGAGAGCATTTATATGCGAATATGAGGCAGCTCCCACTTGATTGTGGAGAGCTTATCAGGGCATTGATTTAATAGACATCATAATACAATGAAGTACCTAAGTAGGCACACAAATAGAAATACCAAACAGCAAATATAATATACAAATAGACATTTTCTACAGGGTAAAGAAGAGGAGGGAGAGATAGATATAAAGGAACATATTTTCAAAGGGAAATAAAAGAAAATTATCGCTAAGGATAAGTTAAATCCATTTGTGATAGATCAGAACAAAAACAGAAAAGGAAATGGGGATAAAATGAAATGAAAAGGCACCTCGTCGTGAGACTCTTGACAAATCCTAATACAAACAGGCTGAGATTCCGGACTAGAGCGATATCTGCTCTATGTTGTCAAATGAACTAAGGGAAGAGACATATATATCTCCACAGAATATTTATGTACATTAATCCAGAAAAATGGGGGAAAAAAAAACAACAAAAAGATATGAAAGAAGAAAAAATATATAAGAAGAGATCTCACCTCCTAAGGGCAATCACCCTTATTGGTGGAAAACCAAGTTGAATGAGAAATTCCTTGTATCTGTAAAATGTCCTGAGCTGTACCTGAATATTTCCCCGGCAAAGATGTCTAAATTAATAGACAACAGAGTCGTTGAGTGACAGAACTTATATATCATCACAGAAAAAATAATAAAAGTGAAAAGAAGTGTGAGCAAATAAAAAATAAAAAAGTGATAAAGGATAAAAGTCTGACAAAATGAAATAGAAAGAAGATATTACACGTAACGGAGCTCACATAAACAAACCTGGATCAGTCACGAATTCATGTGAAGAATAGGTAGGAATTCTGTATGACGACTCCCACTCTTTTGATGTCAAAAATATACCGTGGGCTCAGAGACGATCTATATAGATCCTGAGTTCTTCAAACACACATGTAATGAGAAAAATAGCAAGCGTCAATTGCTATAACAACTTGTGTTTTTACATTTACTTGATTTTAGAAATTAGGACCTTTGCCGACAATTGTGAGACCATACGATCCGCCGTAAGATCCCAAATTGGGATTTCTACAGTACACCTGAATCCTTATTGCTAATGGATATACATTCAGTCCAGGTTTGTGACTTTACTTCACTGCTTTTCACTATGATGTCTTTCCAGGGTAGACAGTGGCCCTGTTTTATAGCAATTGACGCTTGCTCTTTTTCTCATTACATGTGTGTTTGAAGAACTCAGGCTCTATAGAGATCGTCTCTGAGCCCACGGTATATTTTTTTGACATAAAAAGAGTGGGAGTCGTCATACAGAATTCCTACCTATTCTTCACGTGAATTCGTGACTGATCCAGGTTTGTTTATGTGAGCTTCCGTTCGTGTAATATCTTCTTTCTATTTCATTTTGTCAGACTTTTATCCTTTATCACTTTTTTTATTTTTAATTTGCTCACACTTCTTTTCACTTTTATTATTTTTTCTGTGATGATATATAAGTTCTGTCACTCAACGACTCTGTTGTCTATTAATTTAGACATCTTTGCTGGGGAAATATTCAGGTACAGCTCAGGACATTTTACAGATACAAGGAATTTCTCATTCAACTTGGTTTTCCACCAATAAGGGTGATTGCCCTTAGGAGGTGAGATCTCTTCTTATATATTTTTTCTTCTTTCATATATTTTTGTTGGGTTTTTTTTTTCCATCTTTCTGGATTAATGTACATAAATATTCCGTGAAGATATATATGTCTCTTCCCTTAGTTCATTTGACAACATAGAGCAGATATCGCTCTAGTCCTGAATCTCAGCCTGTTTGTATTAGGATTTGTCAAGGGTCTCACGACGAGGGTGCCTTTTCATTTCTTTTTATCCCCATTTCCCTTTTCTGTTTTTGTTCTGATCTATCACAAATGGATTTAACTTATCCTTAGCAATAATTTTCTTTTATTTCCCTTTGAAAATATGCTCCTTTATGTCTATCTCTCCCCCTCCTCTTCTTTACCCTGTAGAAAATGTCTATTTGTATATTATATTTGCTGTTTGGTATTTCTATTTGTGTGCCTACTTAGGTACTTCATTGTATTATGATGTCTATTAAATCAATGCCCTGATAAGCTCTCCACAATCAAGTGGGAGTTGCCTCATAATCGCATATACATGCTCTCCCTCTATGTGTGGTTATTAATCGCTGCTTTGTGATTGTTTTCAAACAAGCTTGAGATGAGGTATCTTCCAGGGTTTCCATTTTGTATTATTATGTTTTATTATTTAATTTTTGTTTAAATGTTATGTATGACTGTTTACTTTTTGTCTTTATCCCATGTGAATCAATATATTGTGATTATATGGTTATTATTAATGTTGTGTTGTTTTATATAGTTATGTTTTGTGTATTAATTTCTTACGTGATAGTACCTTTGTGTGTTTCCCTGTGTTTCTTCTTTTTTCGCAGTTTTTAGTTTTTTGTTTTTTCTTCCCTTGTTTTATTATTTGTTTATATAAATATTGAATGTTGTTTTTATACCTTTTTCAGCCCTGATGAAGTTCTCCCAGGGAGAACGAAACGCGTTGGCTGGAATCTAAAGCTTTGATAACGACTGGACAATAAAGAAATTTTGACAAGAGGTTCCCCTATAGTGCATGGACAGCAGTATTAGTAAAATTCAGGAACTGGCATATTGTTTGTAATGTTTGGGCACAGGTACACCCAGGCAAAGTGCTGACACTGACACCCATAACACATTATGAAAACATAATTGGCTTAACTCTTGGGGACTGTCAGGTTTCATTAACTTGGCACACCATGAAAGGATTTGAATATTTAATGATTTTCTTAAGCTATGGATTTTAGAAAATTGATGTGAAAATTATGCATCAAAATGCACTATAAGAGCCCATTTCTTTCAAAATGATCTCTGGGTTGAGAAACATCCACCCTCCCATCTCCTCTAGAAGATGTCAGATTCACCAATACTTGCTTACTACAATTCAGGTAACTGTTCCCCTGAGATATCATGTCTGCACTTTTATAAAGATAATAGCCAAAATAGTCATTTGTTTCTGTTGTGTTCTTATAATAATCATGCATTTATTCTGGAACTTCAGCAATGCTAATTATTGTGATGTGATTAGAAATAAGGTCATGTGACATCACTTCCTGGGAATATTCAGGGTCAAATGTCATATGATGTCACTTCCCTTGACATCATAAATTATCAAAGGGTAAATGATGTCACCTCCGCTACTCCTGCCATTTTTGTGAATCAACTTCCATTTGAGTCTTATTTGCTAATATGTGGTCCTGAACAGTCCCACTGTGAGACTGTGTTGTGCTTGGGCATCACTTCCAGATTGCATCCCGTGTGACCCTCTGGTGGAGCCCCTGCTTTTTTCTTGAATGTTTGAGAAGTTTGACATGAGGCTGTTCTTTGCAAATATCAACATTATTGGCCTGATTTAGAGTTAGGTGGAGAGGGTACCCCATCGCAACAGGGAGAGAGTATCCTTTCCAACAAAGTGAAGTTCTGCCCAGCTCATAAAGAGTCGGGCAGAACTTAGTATCTCAGCGACGAGACTAATCCGTCTCTGCTACTAGCATACTCCTTGGTCGGCCTTGCGGAGTAAGATCCATCGGAGCTTCACCCAATTGTTCCCCCTCCCTATTTAGAGTGGGTAGACAAATGGCCAGTTTTTACTGACTTTACTGTCTTTCCTAGGTAGTTGGTCGGAGTGCCTTTGGTTTAGAGTAACAAGGGTGCTATAGATTTAAGGCCAGATTTACCATTGTTTGGCACAGTGCTAAGCAGCAAGGCAACTTGCAACACTGCTTTAAATGGAGAGGGCAGGAATGTGCCATAACTACTAAGATATGGCGCATTCCTTCTCCCCCTCTGCGCTGGCACACTCACTGCAACCTAGCGTCAATGCAGACACCCTTCCATCATGGTGCGTTACAGGCAGGATTGTTTTTGTGCAGGAAGGAACACCCACCTGCACAAAACCAATCCTTAGATGCCTTTTCCTCATTCTAAGCGTGTTGCAGAGTGCAACACACCTAGAAAGAGGAAGAATTATGAGATAGTTCTCCTTGTTGCACCTGTATCGGGAAGGCATTGCATTTTGTCACGTTCCCAGGTTTACCTGCATTGGTAAATCTGGGAATGTGGTGAAATTCATGGGTGGATGCGTGGAAACACCCACTCTCTACCCATATAACGCCCACCCAGGGCAGAATAATGCAAGGTAGCTTTGGTTGGCTTTGGTTATTCAATCTGCCCTTCTGATTGGGTTATGACTTTTAGATGTGTGTGTTACTAGATTTCCATGGGGAAATCATGGAGGCATGCTGGAAAATAGTTCAAATGTGCCATACTGGACATTGAAATGTTCATGGTTCATTCTATTCAACAGTAGATGTCTCTTGCAAGGTGATATAGAGGTCCATTGCTTGGGCAATGCTGACAGGCTGAATGTTGTGGATGGTGTCCTCTCTTGTCGTGGAGCTTCATCCAGGCACTTCTGCTAGGGGGTCCATAGGTCATGTTGTGAACTTCCAGTCTAGACTTCAGCATGATGGCCCGGTAGGTGACTAATGCTGGTACAATCCACTGGAGAGCTTGTATGGATATTCTGATGTCATCATGTTTGTTTCTCCTCTGAAGTATCTATGCATGTCACTCAAGTTGTAAATACCTGTACAGTAGGCTTTTCTTTGTCTAGGATGTCAGGGCTAATATATTGATAAGAGTTTTGTAGGAAATTATCATATTTTGTGTGATGTCCTCTTTTTTTGTTTCCCTATCTGCTTTGCTAGCTTTAGAACTGTTTGCCCTTTACCCGTGCCAACCAGGAGAAAAGTGCCTGTGATCCCCCTTTAAACAGGATTAATTTGTCTTATTTCTAACTGGCACATTAATTTGCCTGAAAGTCCCTAGTACATGGTGTAGAAAGTGCACCCAGGGACTGGAAGTTAAATGCCACTTGTTGACTGCAGCACCTATTGTGCCATCCTCTTCAGTGGTGGCGCAAACGTGGCTACAGGCCTACCCTGCGTAGCCTGACTGCTATAGTCTAAAACCTGCAGTGAAGCGTGTCAAAATAATCCTTTTTGAAAGATAAAGTCCTCCCTTTAAATACTACTAAGCCACCCTTATATGGGCCTTGTAGACCACAAGACAGAGAGAAGGGCAGTCAAAAATGAGACACATTGAAAATAAATATTACATTGCCCTACAGTGACAAGGCTCTAAAAACAATGTTCACTGTGACAGGCTGAGCTGTTCTATGTAGAAAATCAGAGTACAGATAGAAATACTAATATTGTATTCGAGGAATGGGACCGGCTAAAACATAATTACACAACTATTTCTAATAGTTATTAAAAATCCAATTCAATGTTGAAGTCATATGTTCAATAAATATTAAAGAAAAGTAACTTTAAAAAAATTGCCTTTCCCTTGCCTAAAGTTCCTGGAGGCTAATTTTCATTAACTATTCAGCAACTCCCAGCCAGTGCTCAGCCCTGAAAGAAGAGGCGTGAAATTCGCCCAGAGAGCACACAATAGACTGAATAGGTAGGTGATGGAAATGATCCCCTTTTGCGTGGTAATCCCCTAGGTTTTTGCCTTCTCTAAGCTATTTTTACTGTACCCGTTTTTGATGGCTTTAGGACTCTGCACACTTTACTCCTGCTAATCAGTGGTAAAGTACTTGTACTATTCCTTCCAAGCATAGTAAAATTGATATACACTTGATTGGCACCTTTAATTTACTTAAAGGTCCCTTGTATATGGTGCAACTAGTACCAGGGCCTGCAAATAAAATGCTACTAATGGGCTGAAGCACTGTAACTACTGCCATTACATCCTATAGAGCAGTTTTAAACTGCCATTTTGATCTGGCAAAATAAACCTCTTGCTAGGACTAACACTTACAAATGACCCCTGAGGAAGGTCTTAATGACTCATAGGGCATGGTATTTAAAAAGAAGAACATGTATGCTCATGTTTTACATGTCCTGGCAATTGCAAAATATCAAACATGTTTTTTTTTATGTGGCAACACTGGGCTCCCATAAACGAAGCTAGAGAAATACTTCTTCCACTCATTTTTATTGCCATTTGAAATTCCTCTTTAATGGTTAAGTTGGATTTTAAATTACTATTTTGGTAATTACATTTTCAGAAAGTTGGCATTTTTCAGCCCAAACCAAATGTGTCTTTCTGCCAGTGTTTAGTGTCATCTGCCTGTTAATGGTACTCCTGTGGTGAGATGTATATTCCTCCCATAATGTGGACGAAAGGGTCCTGGGTTAGGAGCATGGTCCTCTCCTGAGAAGGATGGTCTGGGAGGATGACCCAGCGCCTTCCTGACTTCATCAGATGCCTACCCTATCACTGGCTGATGCAGATGACACCTGCGTTTGCCTGCCCTTTGTTTTTACCAAGCAGGCGGGAGCCAAACCCAGAGGAAAGAGAAGAACTAACCAGAACCAGTTTTAGGGTTGGGCAAAGGAATGTCTCCCACCCAAGGCTGGCACTGGGAATAAAACTGTCATCCCTAGAACCTGAAATCAGAACACTCTTGAATCTGATAAGATTCAGAAGAACAACTTTCTTGCTGCTTGAAAAAGCAAGATTGGACCTTCTTGCAATGAAACCAGAATCTCGAAAGGACAGTTGGTTGACCACCTGTTTGAGCTACAAGGACACAATAAGCTTCCAGAGGTCTTTCCTGCTTTCCAGCTCGACAGACTCAACTGGACCTGACCTGGCCGGTTCAGTAACATAATATTGAGACCACAAATATTGTGATACATAAATATTTTGTCAAACATATTGAGCACAAAAACATCGTTTTCCAGTACATATAAAGGTAAGTACAAAATTACTGAGAAAAAAATATTGCTTCACACTATCAATGAAAAGACAAAAATATAGATTTTTAATATAAATATAAAGGTTAAAATAATAAATGCTAAATATTTTAATATATAGCATAACTATGATGCAAAATACATGAATTTAAGTAACATTTTATACCATATATAAATATATACATACACATATATATATATATTACCTACTGGCAGTTGCCAGTAGGTAGTTATAGTTAGGACCTAGTTTCCATAGGAAAAGCGTTTTTTCTTTTCCCAATAACTTTGGCGCCGGTTGACGAATCTTCGCGAAATTTTCAAAACTAGTGGCCCGCGCCGGTCAGCTTCTGTCTTGAAAGTTTTGGGGTGATTCATCAAGTGGGGGCTGAGAAAAAAGGGGGGTCCCAAAACACGTTTTCCCCATGTTAATGCCCATAGGAAACTTTAGACAGAGCTACAGCCCGAACTGCTGAACGGAATTACACCAAATTTGGCAAAAAGATAGGTCTTGGTTCAGAAAGAGCCCTTTTTTTTAAATGGTGTAAATCCGTTCAGCAGTTCCTGAGAAATTAGAAAAAGAACAAGTTTCGATATCTGAGCACCGAGGAGAGTTCGCGAACCCTCCCGGGCACGAGCTTCACTCTGATTGGCTGCCAACACTCCAAACCAGGAAGTGTTGGCAGCCATCTTGTGACTCGGTAGAACCGAGTCACAAGAAAACAGTGACACAAAGTGAAAAATGAAGAAAAGGGGGCAGGGTAGAAACACCCTGACCCCCTAGGCCTGCTCAGGGGCCCAAAAAAGCATTTTTTTTTTTTAAAACTGCGGAATTCGCGTTGGGAGCGTGAATCCCACCGAAAAAAAAAAAATGAAGCGCAGGCTCCCGCGTTTCATCTTAATGAGGCCCCCAGGTGGGCCAGGTCCCGGGGGCTTTGCCCAAAAAATAATAGCGAGGGCCCGCGGGGGCCCCCGCAGCCCCGGGGACCGCCACCTCTCCAGGGCTTCATTAAATAAGGGTGGGGGGCCTCACGGGCCCCCCCAAGCCCCAGGGACTGCCACCTCCCCGGGGCTTATTAAATTTAATGCGGGGGGCACGAGCCTCCCTCCAGCCCCGGGGACCGCCACCTCCCCGGGGCATTTAAATAAATGAAAGGGGGGGCCTCAGGGGCCCCCGAGCCCTGGGGACCGCCACCTCCCCGGGGCTGTGATAATTAATGAGTGTGGGGGGGGCTCAAGCCCCCCCACACTGCCCCGGGGACCACCACCTCCCGGGGCACTTAATATTTAAATTTGGGGGTCCGTTACGGACCCCAGTGCCCCGGGGACCACCCCTCCCCGGGGCTTTGCAAACATTGGGAGGGGGCCGCGCGGCCCCCCTCCTGGAGCCCTTGATGGCCCTGGGGACCGCCACCCCCAGGGAGGGCTCCTGACGTGTCCCGGGGTGCCCACCCCCGGGACACTGCTATTTGCTATGGCAGGGCGGGAGACGTGCGGCTCCCGCCCTGCCATAGCAAACTCTGCTTTGCTTCATTGAAGCGAGAGCAGGGAAACCTGCTCTCGCTTCAATGAGGCAAAGCAGATTGCTTTTGCACAAGGGGAGCTGCATGTCAGCAGCTTCCCTTGTGCAAAAGCAATGCCGGCTCCCGCAGGACACGGGGAGCCGGCGGGACCGTGGGGGCATTGGGGCTCCCCCCACGGTCCCCAACGGAGAGGCCAGGCCCCAGGGATGGGGTCCCCGGGGCCAGAAGTGGCCCGGGAGGGGGGCCACGCGGCCCCCCCTCCCTCAATAAAAAAAATATATATAAAAAAAAAAGAGGCAGAGCCCCGGGGGATGGGGTCCTCGGGGCGAATAGAGGCCTCAGGAGGGGGGCCACGGAGCCCCCCTCCTTAAAAAATATTTAAAAAATAAAATAAATATATGGCCATGCCCCGGGTGATGGGGTCCCCGGGGCCGAAATTGGCCTTGGGAGGAAGTGCCATGCGGCCCCCTTCCCGTTTTTTTTTTTTTTCTTTCAATAGGGGTCAGGCCCTGGGAGATGGGGTCCCCAGGGCCCCAAAAATGGGAAAAGAAGGGGGGCCACACAGCTCCCTTCTAAAAAACAAAAACAAACGGCATCGCACTGGAGGCCCCGCCCCCTCCCTGCAGCACTCTGCAAATGCGCCCCCTGGCGCTTTGTAAGTTGGGGAATTAATTCCCCTTGAATACTGAGGGTCCCTGGGGGCCAACTATCCCATCAGGTACCTCCAGTATGCACCAGGGAGCTGCGTTGCAGAGAGGTAGTCCAAGGCCACGCCCCCTTTTTACACCACTCTGCAACACAGCTCTGTGGCGCTTACTGGAGGTACATGGTGGGATAGTTACCTGAGTTAACTATAACCCGCGCCCCCGCAATGCACTGCTTATGACCTGACATATTACATCACTCATGACATGGTCAGTGACATCACTCATGACATCTCAAATGACATCACTGATGAGATCAGTGATGACATCATCCACAGCATCTCTGACAAACCCACTCACACCCCTATAGAATCTTTTACCCACGGCCACTCCCAGACAACCATTCACAAACCCATTCACAGAGCCATACCAGTACTTACACACCCATTCACTGATTCATAGATCTACACACACATCCACTCACTCACCCATACAGCAACTCATACACCCACTCACTCACTAATACAACCATTGACATACCCACTCATATACCCATACAAATACTCACACAGAGTGAGTCACTCATAGAACTACTCACACACCTAGACACTCACCCATACAGTCAATCTCACAGCCACTTACTCACCCAAACAGTTACACAAACATCCACTTACTTACTCATACAAATAGTAACACATAGCCACTCACCTATACAGTTACTGACAAAAGCATGCACTCATCCATATAGCTACTCTCACATTTACTCACTCATGCATAGTCACTCATATACCCAGTCACTCACCTATACTGCCTTTCACATGTCCAGTTACTCACCCATACTAACACAAGCACTCAATCACCGACACAGCCATACAGAACTCACTCACCCATACAGCTTCTCACACATGCATTCACTACCCCATGCAGTCACTGACTCACCCACTCACTCATCCATACAGGTAATCACACACCTCCTCACCCACACACACACAGACACAGACACCCAGACAACCATAGAGATAGTCAGACATCCAATCAATCACCCATATAGCCATTCACGCGCCCACTAAAATACCCAGCCACCAACTTAGACATCAACTGACAGACAGATACACACATTCACACAATCAGTCACTTGCTCATACATTCACTGAGACACCTAGTCTCTCACTTATACAGTCAGTCACGTACCCACTCAGTCATCCATACTCTCATACACCCACTGATTCACCAATACACCTAGGTATATATATTTAACTTTTTAAAAACACTCACAGTCAATGGATGATGTCATCAGTGATATCATCAGTGATGTCACTGACCATGTCATGAGTGATGTAATGTGAGGAAATAAGCAGTGCATTGCGGGGTTTGAGTTATAGTTAAATCAGGTAACTATAACGGCTGCATTTCTCTGGTTTTGTATGTGTAAAATCTGACCCTCACTATAACGTCCCTGTAACCTTTGTTTTTTTAGTGAATTTCTAAGGCTTTTTAATCTATTTACTAACTATAAAGTCCTTGTAATCTTTGGTTTTTCAGTAAATTTCCAAGGTTTTTTAAATGCTAATTCCTAAGTGGGATGTCCCTGTAACCTTTGTTTTTTTTAGTGAATTTCTAAGGTTTTTTAACTAGCAATCAATCGATCAATCACAGAATTTGTAAAGCGCACTACTTACCCGCGAGGGTCTCAAGGCGCTGGGGAGAAAAAAAAGGGGGGGTGCTGCTACTGGTCGAACAACCAGGTCTTGAGTAGCCTCCTGAAGGTCAGCAGGTCTTGGGTCTGTCGTAGGCTTAGTGGAAGGGTGTTCCAGGTCTTGGCGGCGAGGTGGGAGAAGGATCTGCTGCCGGTGGTAGTTCTTCGAATGCGAGGGACGGTGGCGAGGGAGAGGTCGGCGGAGCGGAGCTGGCGGTTGGGGACGTAGAAGAGGAGTCGTCTGTTGAGGTAGGCTGGGCCAGTCTTGTGGAGTGCCTTGTGTGCGTGGATGAGGAGTTTGAAGGAGATTCTCCTCTCGACGGGGAGCCAGTGCAGGTTCCTCAGGTGGGGGGTGATGTGGCTGTGGCGTGGTACATCGAGGATCAGGCGTGCAGAGGCGTTTTGTATGCGTTGCAGTCGCTTGATGAGCTTGGCCGGGGCTCCCGCGTAGAGGGCATTCCCATAGTCAAGTCTGCTACTGATGAGGGCCTGGGTGACTGTTCTTCTTGTATCTGTCGGGATCCACCTGTAGATCTTGCGAAGAATGCGGAGGGTGTTGAAGCAGGAGGAGGAGACTGCGTTGACTTGCTTGGCCATGGAGAGCGTTGAGTCGAGGATGACTCCCAGGTTGCGTGCGTGGTCGGTGGGTGTCGGGGCTGCTCCCAGCATCGTTGGCCACCAGGAGTCGTCCCAGGCTGAGGGGTTGGAGCCGAGGATGAGGACCTCTGTCTTGTCCGTGTTCAGTTTTAGTCGGCTGATCTTCATCCAATCGGCGACGGCCTTCATTCCTTCATGGAGGTTGGATTTGGTGGCGAGGGGGTCCTTGGTGAGGGAGAGGATCAGTTGAGTGTCGTCGGCGTAGGAGATTATGTTGAGGTCGTGCTGTCTGGCGATGCGTGTGAGCAGGGCCATGTAGATGTTGAACAGTGTTGGGCTGAGGGATGATCCCTGGGGTACGCTGCAGATGATCTCGGAGGCTTCGGATCGGAATGGTGGGAGGCGGACTCTCTGGGTTCTGCCGGCTAGGAAGGAGGTGGCCCATTCCAGGGCCTTGTCTCGGATCCCTGCGTCGTGGAGGCGTGCGCGTAGAGTGCGGTGGCAGACAGTGTCGAAGGCGGCGGAGAGGTCCAGCAGGATGAGGGCTGCGGTCTCACCGTTGTCCAGCAGGATCCTGATGTCGTCGGTGGTGGCGATGAGGGCAGTCTCAGTGCTGTTGTTGCTGCGGAACCCCGATTGGGATGGGTCCAGGATGCTGTTTTCTTCGAGGTATCGGGTTAGCTGTTTGTTGACGATCTTCTCGATGACCTTGGCTGGGAACGGTAGCAGGGAGATGGGCCGGAAGTTCTTGAGGTCTCTCGGGTCCGCCTTGGGTTTTTTGAGTAGGGCGTTGATCTCTGCGTGTTTCCAGCTCTCTGGGAAGGTCGCGGTCTCGAAGGAGAGATTGATGACGTTGCACAGGTGGGGTGCGATGGAGCTGCTGGCTTTGTTGAAGATGTGGTGCGGGAAAGGGTCTGACGGGGAGCCGGAGTGTATTGTGCTCATGGTCTTGATGGTGTCATCGATGTTCACGCTGGCCCAGGCTGGCAGGGGGTCGTGGTCGATGGTGTGCGGCGGGTCTGGTGCATCAATCTTAGTTGGGGCTGTCTGGGTGTTGAAGCTGTCGTGGATGTCGGCGATCTTGCGGTGGAAGAAGGTGGCGAGGGAATCGCACAGGGCTTGCGACGGCGGGATGTCGTTGGTGTTGGAGCTGGGGTTGGAGAGTTCCTTCACGATGTTGAAGAGCTCCTTGCTGTTGTGTGCGTTGTTGTCGAGGCGGTCTTTGAAGGAGATTCTCTTGGCGGACTTGATGAGGTGGTGGTTGTTACGGATGGCGTCTTTGTGGGCTGCGTGGCTGTCCAGTGTCTTATCACTGTGCCATTTCTTCTCTAGTTTCCGGCAGGTACGCTTGGAAGCTAGGATTTCCGAGGTGAACCAGCTGGCTCTTTTGGTGGTGTCACTGTAGGTGAGTTTTTCAGCGGGGCGAGGGTGTTGGCACAGTCGTCCATCCATCGTCTGAGGTTGCAGGCAGCGTCGTCGGTGTTGGATGGGTCGGAGGGAGGGCTGAGAGCGAGGTTTGCCCGTAGTTGGTCTTCGGTGACTTTGCTCCAGCAGCGGCGTGGGATCTGTTGGGTGTGGTGGTGTGTGGTGGGTTTCTGGAAGGTGAAATGGATGCAGCGGTGGTCGGTCCAGAGGAGTTCCGTGGTGTGGCTGAAGGAGACGTGGGAGCTTGAGGAGAAGATGGGGTCAAGCGTGTGGCCGGCGGAATGGGTCGGTGTTGTGACGAGCTGGCTCAGACCGAGGTTGGCGAGGTTGTCGATCAGGGTGGTGGAGTTGCTGTCGTTGTTGTTCTCCAGGTGAAAGTTCAGGTCTCCGAGGAGGATGTAGTCGGTAGAGGTCAGGGCGTGCGTGCTGATGAAGTCGGCGATGGAGTCGCTGAACTGGGGTCGGGGCCCAGGGGGTCTGTAGACAAGGGTGCCTCTAAGGGTGGTGTTGGGGTCCGTGTGGATCTGGAAGTGCATGTGTTCGGCGGTGCTGAGAGTGTCGTCGGTGCTGGTCGAGACCCTGATGGTGTTCTTGTGGACGATGGCGATTCCTCCTGCTACTGCGTTGTTGCGGTCTCTACGGGTGATCTTATAGCCGTCTGGGATGGCTATGGCGATGTCGGGGGCGGAGGAGTCGTTCATCCAGGTCTCTGTCAGGAAGGCGACGTCTGGTGATGATGTGTCGAGCAGGTCCCAGAGCTCGACGGCGTGTTTGCGTGCGGAGCGGGTGTTCAGTAGGATGCATCGGAGGTGGTTGAGGTCCTTCTTGGCGGGCGCTTCGGTGGCTCTGAGGCTGGTGTAGCTGCAGTTCCGGCAGGTGAAGGGACCATGGGTGCGCTTCGGGGCGGCCTTGAAGCAGTTGTGCGTCCGTCCGGGGTTGAGAGCGTGGAGTGTGGTGGCATCGTATCGGCATCGGTCCTCGAGGCTGGAGCGGGGGGCGCACGGCCCAGGGGTTCTGGTGCTGGGCGCGGTCCAGGCGCGGACGGGCGCAGACGGGCTTGCCTTAGGCGCGCCTTTGCCGCGCCAGCGGCGCGCCCGCTGCGCACGTCCGCTGCGTGGCCGCGCAGCGGCCGCCATATATGGGGAGGTGGGAGGGAGGAGCAGCTGGGAGGCGGGAGGCAGGGGCAGCGAATGGGCAGTCAGGGGGGCGGGGCCGCAGGGGACGCAGCGGCGGGAGTGGAGAGAGGCAACGAGGGGTACAGAAGGCAAAATGGGCACAGGGAAAATGGGGGCAACGAGGGGAAACAGAAGAAAAAATGGACACAGTGAAATGGGGGCAGCGAGGGGAACAGAAGGAAAAATGGACACAGTGAAATGGGGGCAGCGAGGGGAACAGAAGGAAAAATGGACACAGTGAAATGGGGGCAGCGAGGGGAACAGAAGGAAAAATGGACACAGTGAAATGGGGGCAGCGAGGGGAACAGAAGGAAAAATGGGCACCGAGGCCACAAGCAGAGGGGCGAGCTTACCAGCAGCAGCAGCGGGCAGGACACCACAGGCGGAGCTGTGTGGCGGGGGAGCGACCTACCTGGCAGTCACATTTGCAGAGTGGTGGAGAAAGGGGGCTGGGCCCCCGACCAGCTTTCAGGAATTCTGGTGTGTAGGACTTACAGGAAGTACCAGGATGGCTTCTTTGCCCCCCAGGTACCTCTGGAGCCAAGGGGACTTTATCCCCCAACTAGTAGTGAGCCAGGAGGCAGGTTTGCAGAGTGGTGGAGAAAGGTGACATTGCCTCTGATAACTTCTCAGCAATCCTGCTGTGTGGTACTTACTGGTGGTAACAGGAGGGGTAGTTGGCCCCCAAGGGCGTCCTTGGGGGCCAACTACCCCTCCTATTACCTCCAGTAAGTCCCATACAGCAGGAGTGCTGAGATCTGATAGCAGGCCATGCCCCCTTTCTCCACCACTCTGCAAACGCACCTCCTGATGTACTAGTAGTCCACTTGGCTATTTAGAGTCCTTGGGGGCCAACTACCCCTCCTGTTACCTCCAGCAAGTCCCACACAGTGGGTTTGCTGAGAGGTTTTCGGTGGCCACGCCCTCTTTCTCCTCCACTCTGCAAACGCGCCTCCTGGCACAATACTATTTGACGGGTGAAGTCCCCATGGCTCTTGAGGGTCCTTGGGGGCCAACTAGCCCTCCTGTTACCTCTAGGAAGTCCCACACAGCCGGAGTTCTGAGAGGTGGTCAGTGACCACGCCCCCTTTCTCCACCACTGTGCAAACGCGCCTCCTGGCAGACTGCTGCTTGTGGGATGAAGTCCACTTTAGGCCTGAGGCCCTCAGGAGGCAAGCGGACCCCATCCCTCCACCAGCAGTGCGCCGAGAGCCATGTTTGCAGAGTGGTGCAGAAAGGGTCATGGCCTGCGACCACCTCTCAGCAATCCCACTGTGTGGGGCTTACTGGAGGTAAAAGGTGGGCTAGTTGGCCCGTAAGGACCCTCCGCAGCGAAGGGGACTTCATCCTCCAACCAAGAGCGCACCAGAAGGCGCGTTTGCACAGTAGTGGATAAAGAGGGCAGGGCCTCCGGTGAGTTGCCAGCTTCCAATTTGTTTTTATTTGAGGTAGGGGGGCTGCGTGGCCTCCCTTCACTTGACCTTTTTGGGTCCCGGGGACCCCATCCCCAGGGGCATGGACATCTCCTTGGGGACAGTGGGGGGTGCCTGAAGCCCCCGTGGTCCCGGGTGGCTCCTGCCTCCTGCAGGAGCCAGCATTGCTTTTTACCCCCAGGGAGTTGCTAAGAGTCAGCTCCCTGGGTGTGAAAAGCAAAGTTCTCCACTTTGAACAAGAGAAAGCAAAATGTGTGACTCAATATTTTGTCCAAATAAATACCACCCTGACACCTCTGCTAGCCTCTGTGGGAGTCCTGACCTCCCCCCCCCCCCCAAGTGCTGTCCTAAGGTCCTGGACCCTTGGCTGGCGTCACAGTGTACTTCCTGCTCAACTGAAAGTTTCACCACATCTGACACAGAGCGGCACAGAATGACGCAGCGCCTCCCATCGCAACTGCATGCAACTCCTGATCTGCAGCTTCACTGGATCCAACATAGAGAGGTGCAGAATGACGCAGGGCCTCACTTTGCAGTACGGCGCAGCTTTTGATCGGCTGCCTCACAAGATCCGGCACCACTACGCAGCTCCTGAGTGGCGGCTTCAACAGACCAGACACAGGGCAACACAGAGCCTCACATTGCAGCACCGTGCAGCCCACGCACCAAAAGACAGAAGTTACAACTCCCAGGGGCTGATCTGGTCACGCAAGTGCTGTGCTAAAGGTTATGGACAATTGGCTAGAGTCAGAGTGTGCTTCTTCCTGCTCAACTGAAGGTTTCACTGGATCCGATAGAGAGTGGGGCAGAAACAAAGACCTCGCATCACAACACCACTCAGCTGCTGATCTGTAGCCTCACCTGATCTGATACTGGGCCTTGCATCGTAACACTCCGCAAATCCTGATCCGCGGCAGACCCAATGTGGAGCCTTGCATCGCAGCACTGCCCAGCCCCTGTACCTTGGACAGAAGGTACAACTCCCTGAACGCTGAATCTGGTCTAGTCCCCGACCCATGCTTAATCACGGTCCGTTCAAAGGTTTGACTTGGTCCTGGTCTGCGCAACAAGATACCTGCAGTTGGCGCTTTGTGCCTTTTGACACTAATTTTACCTAAAACCTTAAGAACTCATAACAACAGCTCTACTGGTTGTTTTTTTAAATAAATTTGGTGTCATTTTATTTATTAAAATACTCTCTATTTTTCTGAGATGTTTTTCAGTTTATTACTGTTTCAGTGCTGCACAGATACTTTAAACATTGCCTCTAAGTTAAGCTTGACTGCTTTTGTGCCTAGCCTCCAGAGGGTTAAGCACAGGTTTTTTTATTGACATTTATGGTTCCCCTGACAAGAATTGTGGTTATTATTTGAAGTAGGTTTTCACCCTTTCAACTAATAATCCCCTTCATACAGAAGAGATGACTCCTCTGAGCTCAATAGAATATGAAGGGTGAGGGTTGTGGGCATTCTGTGGACAAAAGGCAAAATGGTGTCCCCCACGTACCACTTGAATTCCCTTGCACACTAGCCACTTTCCTATTCACTCCTCAACCGTACACACACTAAATTACTGAACCCATTTATATGTGACAATGTTTCATTTTATTACTGAAATGATAATAATATAAAAATGCTATTGGAGTCTTAAAAACAATATAATTACAATTGAAAATGGGGCCTTGTCTTTTCTGGTGTTTGCCACCAAATTCTAATATCTGTATAAATACAATTCATACATCAATACATATAAATTAAGAACACATTAAGTCATAAAAATCACATAAAAAAGACATATTAAAATCTGGCATATAGCCACCCAAATATAAAAGCATGTAGTGATGCGGCGTTTCGGTGGATGGTATTCGATAAAAACCACCGTCTTCAGGACTCTATCTTTGTGGCAACAATCATCTATTGAGAAATGTATAAAACATAGTTACTATTATTTATAAATAACATGAATCACATATAAAGAGTTCAGTTTTCATTAAAACATACATTCACTAGGACATTAGTTCACTCCTGCCACTCCACACTCATTCTAATTATTATAAAATAAATTCCAATCCTTAAACGAATGGACTAAAACCTTATGTACATTCTTAATGATAGTAGTGTTTGCTTACAGCTCACTACTATTCATCCTGGAGCTCTCTTTTATTGTCTGCTACTATTGTTTTATTTACATTGTAGATATGGGGTCTATGTCTTTATCATTTATAACGATGTCTCAAATAATCTATTTGGATACCTGTTTGGTTGTTATTCACAGAAAGCAAATAGATACCAAAAGCAACTTCCGGGATGTGTTGCAATTCTAGAATACAAAAACATGATGACTATTTACTCAAATTTAGTTTACCATCACGATATCTAATGCATCGATCTTAGAAATGCCCCCTTACCTTCCTAAAGAAGCTTTCTTTACACCCTCAGAGTTCTAACGTGTTCCTTAAACATCCACTCTCAATATGTTGTATAGAGAGGTACTCTGTGGGATAAAATCCAGAATACCCATCAAAAAACTAGTCCGGGATCCCACATCTCTCATATCTTAATGGGACCTGGCTCTTAACTGCTTGCTCTTACCTATTTAATTAATATCCTCCCACTGTTCTCCTTTCTCTGTCTGAAGATCAATGGTGCTTTTATTCTTCAGTTTTTTCCACCGATTTCTCTTTTCTAATTATACTAAGAGCAACGTTATAAACTTCTAATGAAGGGAGGAGAAAAAATAATGTATTTCAATTACTTGGTTTTCATTATTATTATAGTACAGATTCTGTGGTTCTATTATTTACTTCCTACTCAAATTCCCCATACTGATTAATACATATTATTCTGATTTGGTGCACATTCCTATCTACTCAGAACTTGGGAGTCCCAATAACTCTGTTATGGTGTAATTAAGTCCACTTTCGGAACTACTCTGTCTCAATTTGGATTTTCATTTATCCAGCCCATCGATAACTTGTTACAGAGTGCGCACATTCAATATGTCTCAGTCCACCATGCCCCTCCACACCCTGCAGTGGTCTAATTCCTCGCATAAAACACTATTGCGCTTACTTCAATGCGATCTGCCGTTCTGTTTCCTGATAAATGAGAACCTCGTTGCGCTTCCTGTCCTCTTTTTATTGTCATGGTGGGCGTTACGTGTGCAGAGATGCTGGTTTTTATGTTTTTTTCGTTTTCACAAGAGTATTAACTTTACTGACAACCTCGCATGAGCTCTATATTACACATAGTGCCTCATCATCAATTCAATCAATTTCATATATTATTATTGTTATTAAAAGTGTGATCTTTCCCCCCTTATTTTCCTTTAGCTAATTTACCTTGGTCTAATAAATTGCCGGATTTCATCACACATGAAGCCTATTCTTACTGCAGTTAGTTGGACGAAACAACCATGAGCTTCCTTCCAAACAGGTTATATTCTCTCCTAGAACGCTAATTCTCAGCGGTGCATGCTGTTCCCTCTTCATATCAAAAATCTATTCTATTCCATACTGTATATAAACATCTCTACATAAGACCACATGCTTATCCATCAATCGAAAATGACTAAACTCCTCCTATTTTTAAAAAAACTATTAAAAAATGTGTTTAAAAGATTTTACTTTAAAACAAGGGGCCTACATCATCTAGAATATCAGCCGTTCCCGCTCTTCCCGATTATTCAGCCCTGACTTGTAAGTGTCAAATTTACTCATAAAGAACGGTTCTCTCTTTTTCCTCTCAGTATCCAAATCACCCCCTCTACTAGAACCTCTGATACATTCCAGTACACACCACTTAATATCTTTCTCTGTATGCTTACACTGGGATCAGTGTTCTGTAAGGGGGCATTTCTTTTATTGGTTCTAATGGCTGATCTATGCTCATTTAACCTAATCCGTATCTCTTTTAGTCTCACCTACATAGCCTTTGTTACAAGGGCATATTATCAAATAGATTACATATTAGTTTTACAATTCATCATTGTTCCATACTAATGTTGTTTTCCATTGTACTCGATATTATGACCTCTTATAATGGAATCACAATTCCCACAACTACCACATGGGAAGTTGCCCACTAGTCTCTTACCATCCAACAAGCTCATCTGTTGTGCCACACGAGTTTCTCTATATGTATGTACTAATTCATTGGGGATGGTTCTATTCCTCCTGAATGCAAACAGGGGTTTTGGCAGGGTAGTTTTTCTCCATCATTCAATAAGGGCCAATTCCTATTAATAATGCTTTTAACCTTACTAATACTCGAAAAATTAGTAACACAAACTATTTTTGGTCATTTTCCTTTACCTTTCTTTCACTATGCGTAAATAAACTCTCCCTATTGTAGTACTTGGCTCGCTTGTAGGCCTGTCTGATGACCCTTTTCGGATATCCTCTATTTTGTAACTTGGTTTTTAGGATCTCTGCAGTGGACCCCACTATGTGAAATCTAATTTTGCCTGACAGGCCTGTTGATCCACATGTAACACTTTAGCACACTTGAAAGGGAGAGAACAGGACGCCAGGACAATTCTTTTGTATCTCCTGCATGATTGCTGATGGACCCTGGTTTTGTCATACCAGACTTCTGTCTCTGGGTTTGCTGTGGGTGCAGTCCCTGTTTCACACTGGCATTTATTGTTAGATGTTGGAATACACTGTTGATTACCATAGTGAACTCCCCTATGCATCCAAAAACCTCAGAGCACACGTTCAATGTGGCCTAAGACTTTCACCACCTTGAAAATGTCTGGGCACACAGCATGTTGGGCCTGTTTGCAGTAAGGCAAACAGGAATCACTGAAAAAGTGGATAGGGTAGGCCCAGAGAACATTTACCCCTTTGGTCAAAGAGTGCCCGGTAGTCATCCCCTTCAACTACCTAGTGCCAGGCATAAATGTGGCATCCCATCAGAACACTTTGTCTGGGACCTCAAAAGAGTCCTGAAGAACTGGGATCTGGGCCTTCTACTCCTTGTCCCCAGGGCAAAGAAGTGGACTTCAAGGTACATTTGGCTGCCCCCCTTGTGTATAGGAACAAAACATGCTACAAGAGGCCTTTTCCTGGAAGTACCAGCTGACCAGTGACACTGGAGCTGGACTACACCCTACTATTGACTTCTGCCTGATATTCTGTGAGAATCTAAGTGCCTCCCCTAAGATCCTGGAGGATTTAGAAGTTGACACCTGTGGAAACTTGTGAAAACGTGTTCTCCAGAACAGTGGGACCTGATAACTTTTTTGAATATTTTGACTTCTCGAATTTCACCGGCTCCAATCTACTTGGCGTATTTGATCCAGGCTCCATCGCTGTCGAGCTTGTTCTCGCTTATACTATGACCATTGACTGTGATTGGCACTTTACTGTTTTTGGCACTATTTCAACTTACAATTTTAAAAATTCATATCTCTGTTTCCCCTTATTGGATTTTTGTTGTTTTGGTATCATTCTGTTTTAAGGATGGAAACATCGTCTGCATGGTAATGAATGTGCATCCCTGCCCTGAGTGCCCAACTGTACTGATGTCTGGAAGCATGATGTTGAATTTTATTGTCATAGGCAAACATGGATCATGCATGTGTTCAATGACATAGGCCTGTCTCATGGATTGCATTCTTGTTGGACCTGGAGGGGCAACCAAGGCACTTCCACTTTCTCCAAGAGTTAAGCAGCACGCGATCGGTGGTGGCAGCATGCCGTGTTCTGATCAGTAGGAGTGCACAGGTCTTCCTTAAGCAGTAATACTGAGCTCACTCATTTTAAGGTTCCGCTGTTGTGTGCTTAAATCACCTCTTGGCCTATATGGCTGCTAAGAGTGTTGTGTGTTTCCTGCATGGCCCATTTTCATTTTCCCTATGTTAGCCTGATTGTGCACATTGTAGGCCGCACTTCATTTGCACACATTACTACATAAACGCGCTTGCTTTTGTGCCACATTGTATTTTCACACAGAACCTGCATATGTTTTCGTGCTCTGTTCTTTTCCTGGGATTTAGTCTGAACACCATAGACAAGGTCAAACAACAATGTTCCTTGTTATTCTCTCTGGTCTCAATCTAGCACCTAGACATAACAACTGAATGCAGTTGCTGTTTGTGAGCACACATATCTTGTCATATAACTGAGGACAGAAGTTAAAAAAACACACACTGAGCGAAGGTCCTGAAGCAAGATTACGGCTTCAACTGAGATGTAGAACATCAATCTATGTATGCTAAGGTATGGGGTCTGCCACTCATCCCAAAGATCTTTGATATCTAATCATTTAGCTTCAGTAGATGGGGGGTTAGGCTGATCTGTCTTATAATATGACAGTGTTATATTCCGTATAGGTATCCTATATAGGCGCAGGTAACATTGCAACCTTTCACCTATATTCTTCCCTACATTACTTACATAACGGTTCTTAGGGACTGGCCTTTTACCTAGATATGACACTGCATTCAGAACGCGGGTTTCCCCCTAGTTCAAATCTCATACATTATGTATGAGGCTTCTTGGAAGCACAGCAGGATTAACAGCAGGACGAGCATCTCCTGTATAATATCTCTGTATAAAGTTCAGGCCCAACGTCATCCTTTAGGCCGACACAGTAACATAGCAAGTTAGGATTCATGGGGAGACCTATGGGTATATATACATCACATCTTGCTTAGAAGGACAGAGGAGACTGAGACTTCCCGGCTGACACACTGACCAGAGACGCTGAGGTTCCTGCATGCAGACGCTCCAGCTCGCAGTGGTCTAACATCCCTCACGGGGTGTCCAACTCGAGACCAGGACGGGGTCCCATATTCTCTCATTCTCAGGTAATGGGGTTGACTAGATCCTAGAGGGATTCTTGGCATAACACCTACACAGATGCTAGGTACATTTAGGTACATCTAGTTAGGGAGGCATTGTAGGAGTACGCACTTTTTATCATGTGTTTTATGTACTTGTATATATTCATGATTTCTGCAAGATGGTAGAACTTTACCATCCCTTTACTTTCATAGTACTTCTCATCATATATCTCTGCTACTGTCTAATGGTTGTTGCAGCTCATCTATTCTACACTAGAATAACAACTGTTCAATAAATACTTATTGAAAACGCCCAGCCTGTTTATTCTGTGTATCGCTCTGAGACAAACTAAGTGAGCACGAGTGACTGAGCGAAAGGTAGTATATTGTTTCCATGATTCTGAGGAATCAGGGTTGTCATGTTCTGAGGTTGCCAGCAGTGGCGGCTGGTGACATTTGAAAGTGGTGAGGCGTAAAACAATTGCCGTAGTGCACTGCGGCGAGCGAGCGTAGCGAGCGAGCTTAAGCCACCTACAATTTTGAAATAAGAGTGGGCAAATGGTGCATTTTCAAGCAAATAACAGTGTACACATGGCCCTTGTACACATTCAGTATTACTTGCACATATAAAACACAGCTTAAAACCAGATATACAGCTGCGGTGCATATGTTCCACCTATACAGAGCCAGTGCAGCACACGTGCCATGCAAGATTTAAAGTTTAATCACAAGCACAGCAAGTTTAACCTGTACCCAATTACAGAGCTGCGCCCCAGCACTTGCTCAACCTGGAGATGGGTGCCAAGCTAGTGTAGCACACGTGCCACACAAGTTCAAAGTGTAAAGACAAGCAGAGCTATAGTACAGCACACATCCAACCTGTGACTACGTGCAGAGAAACAGCACACATACCACACAAGTTCACCGTATAGTTGTATGGGGGAAGGGGGTAAATGTCTGGAAAGCTACGGAACAGAGCCCATTATACACAGCACAAGCTAGCACATGCAGCGCTACAATATACAAGTGTAACCACGTAAACGTATTCAACCTGTAACTGCTTGCAAACCTAAACTGCATACAACATGAGTTCAACCTGTAACCAAAACTACATACACGTGTTCAAGCCGTAACTACACTACTGCAAGGAAGGTGATGGGCGCCCTGGGTGCCCTTTGAAGTGTAAAATACAGCAATAATCAGGATTTGATGGCCCCTCAAGTCTCTGGGTCCCGGTGCCACTGCACCTGCTGCACCACTTGAAGCTATGCCCCTGCCTATTATTGTAAATGTATGTTCCAGGTTGATGCTGTTCTGCATGTGAGAAGTTGGCCTGGCATATGCTGTCCACTAATTATAGTGGGCACCGTGCACCAGTCCAAATCGACTCTTATGGTAGGTAGGTTAAAGACAACCTTATTGAAAGCTATCCTAGTGGTAGCTATGGAGAGCAGCCTTCAGGCTAAGTCTTGAAGGAATGTAAAGCAGCTTGTTTTACCAGTCTATAATCTCTTGAGTGACCAAATGAAAGAGCACCACACCAGGTATATATTCAAAATATATGTATTTATTACTAAACACACCCCTCTAGTCTCTTTATGAGGCTAGAGTTCGAAGTACATAGGTTATAAGATCTTAAATCACAGTAATAGCACAAATACACGTTTGGGCCCTAGGGGCGTACCAAACCATATTCCAATAAAGTGGTATGCGAACCACGACTGAACTAGACACTAGGCCTAGAGCCTCTAGAAGTGCTTGGACCACAAGGAACCACCCAAGGTAGTGACACAGGGGACCCACGGGAGACGCGTGGAGTGTAAATACACAACCGCGATACGCCGTTAACTTCTATGGAGAAAGTCGGGATCGGGAAAATAGAGGAAAGGGACACTTAAAAGAGGACTAGGACAAAACCCTTTGAGATCTAGGACTTTGAAGAGTCTCTACCCACGGGAGCACCGGAGTACTCGTGTTACCTCACCCAGGGAAGCCGGGTGCATAGGTGCCTTTCGGGGTCGGGTTTCGTCGTCGGTTCTTATGGCGATCTGCTGCAAAGTGCTGCTGGCGACCAGGAGAAAAGTGTCCGGGTGGATCCAAGAGTGGATCGGAGTTCTGAAGAACCTGAAAGCAGAGGGGACAGAGTCTGGGTCACTAGCCAGTGACCAGGGAGGCGATGGACAGATGCCCACCGATGTCGAGTGCTTCAGGTTCGATGACAGTCATCTTGACTCTTCAGCCACGAGGTCCGGGAGGCGTTGTCGGCGACCAGGAGCAGGATTCGGGCTGTTGCTCAATGTCTGTCGAGTGCTGAGGTGTCGGCGACCAGATTGGACCCAACAAGCCTTGGCAACGGCAAGTCTCGAGTAAAATGAAGATCGTTGATGATGCAGACCAGCAAGGTCTGGGGAACTCACCCAGCGAGGGTAAGTGAGGGCAGGCCTGGAGCAACCAGGATGCCAAGTAAAGAAAAGATTGGCCTTCGTTAAGGGCTACTAGCCAACGGGCTAGCGACCGCGAAGGAGCCTCGTGACGCCGCACCTGGAGCTGGCTTACAGGACACTCGTGGAGTGGGGGCCAGTGATCTTCGGTGCAGGTGGTGCTGGAGGCTAGGGCTACTCGGAGCCCAAAGCACGACTTCTTGGGAGACCCAGAAGATGGTGCACTTGCAAATGTGCTCGGTGTCCAGGGGTCACGGTCTCAAGTCACCCACGATAGCCACGGGCCTCAGCTTTGCTGGAGACTCAGGGTAGCCTCGGGGAAGTCTGAGAATCTACCTCTGGTGATGCGATGACTTCGGCGTCCAACAGGAGCTTCAGTGATGCGAACCGGACAGATGCTTCTTTGGTGCCTGCCAAGCAGGGGAGTCACTCCTTGACCCCAAGTGAGATTCTTCAGTCCTCTAATCGTGAGTAGAACGTCGAAGGTCCAGGATTCTGTTTCAGAGTTTTGTCCAGGTATAATCTAAAGTCCTAGGGACTGGGTTCCTACCTTTATTCTAAAAATAGGGGATGGACTACTCTGTGGCCCCACCTATGGGTGGGTCAGGGCAGAGGGGTGGCTACACCCTTTCCCTTTGTCCAGTTCGCGCCAAAGCAGGGGCTGCAAGCCCCTGATCCGGTTTGAACTGGGGTATGCACAGGGACACCAAATGTGCCCCCAGTGCAGGACTTCAAAGCACCCGAAAGTGCTCCCGCCCAGCCCCAATACACATTGTCCTGTCTGGGGAGGTGGTCACACCTCCCTGGGACAGGAAACCTATTGTCCAGGCCTCCCCTGCCGGAGTTTCGTCCAGCAGCAGGAGGCCAGACTCGTGTCTGTGGCAGCAGCATCCATTTTGTGATGCCAGGGCTCTGGAAAGAAGTTACCGGACTCGTCAGAGTTAACATGCCTTTCCCTCTAGAAGGGTGGAATGCTACCCCCGCCGCCAGGATTGGCGGGGGGTAGTATTCCAAGATGTTTGACACCAAACACGACATGTTTAGGTGCAGCCATTCCATAGTTAGCATTTTACCGCGAGGATATAATGCGTTTAAGAGTATATGGTCAGGCTGCACTACAAACAGCATCAGAGATGGTCTCCGAACGCTGCAGAGGGGCCCTGCTCATGCAGGGGCACCCTCTCACATAGGAACCATGCACTCTGCCTTTAGGATTGATAAGGCCTGCCTTAGGAGTGACTGATAGGTTTATATGTGTGTATGTATTTAGTGATATAGGTAACCTATACCACAGCAAGGGGTGCATGCACCACCTTACCCAGGCTGCAGTAGCAGACCTGTGGTGTCAGTTTGGATGGCCTACCAGGGATGGCATAATACATGCTGCAGCCCCTGGCAGGCCTCTGAGGTACCTATGCCCTTGGTACATAGTATACCATATACTAGGGACTTACAAGGGCACTCCAGATCCCAATCAGTGATGTGCCTAAGGCACATGGAGACCCTTTTAAAGAGGAAACAACTAGGCTGGGGTTCTGAATAGCAGGGCCCCAGCCAGACTAATGTCGAAAACCAGTGAAGTATCAGCAAAAAGTGGGGGTACCCCTGTGAAGCAGATCCTACTCTCCTACACAACCCCCCAAACGTAGGGACATTAAACTAACCTTGCCCAGTTAAGTCTTCATGTTCTAAGTGGAAATACCTAGAGAGTCCATCTGCATTCGCATGGTTACTCCCAGGCCTATGTTCCACTGTAAAGTCCATCCCCTGTAGGGAAATGGACCACCTAAGCAGTTTGGGGTTTTCACCCTTCATTTGTTTTAGCCATAAGAGGGGCTTATGGTCTGTCTGAACCAGGAAGTGTGTACCAAACAAGTATGGCCTCAACTTCTTCAGAGCCCAGACCACAGCAAAGGCCTCCCTCTCTATGGCTGACCAACGTTTCTCTCTAGGGGTCAGCCTTCTGCTAATAAAAGCTACTGGCTGATTCTGACCTTCTTCATTCAATTGTGACAGTACAGCCCCTACCCCCAATTCAGATGCATCTGTTTGAACAATGAACTTCTTGGAGTAATCAGGACTATGCAGAATTGGAGCAGTGCACATGGCCTGCTTGAGGTCATCAAATGCCTTTTGACAGCTAGCTGTCCACTGAACCTTTTTGGGCATTTTCTTAGAAGTTAAGTCATTCAAGGGTGTCACTATTGATCCATACCCCTTGACAAATCTCCTATAGTACCCAGTCAGGCCTAAGAAGGCTCTCACCTGAGTCTGGGTAGTGGGAGCAGTCCAGTCCATGATGGTCTGGATCTTGCTCTGCAAAGGTTGAACCTGGCCTCCACCCACAAGGTGGCCCAGGTACACAACCTGACTCTGCCCTATCTGGCACTTAGTGGCCTTGATAGTCAGGCCTGCCTTTGCAGGGCCTGTAAAACATTCCTGAGGTGGACCAGGTGATCCTCCCAGGTGGAGCTAAAGACAGCAATATCATCTAGATAAGCTGCACTATAGGCTTCCAGTCCTGTGAGAACTGTGTTCACCAACCTCTGGAAAGTGGCAGGTGCATTTTTCAGACCAAAGGGCATCACCACAAATTGATAATGCCCACTAGGGGTTGAAAATGCTGTTTTGGGCTTTGCAGTATCAGCTAGTCTGATCTGCCAGTAGCCAGCTGTCAGGTTAAATGTGCTGAGATATTTGGCAGAGGCCAAAGTATCTATGAGCTCATCTGCCCTGGGTATTGGATGGGCATCAGTCCTAGTGACTGCATTGAGGCCTCTGTAGTATACACAAAACCTCATCTCTCTTTTCCCACCACTGGTGTGAGGTTTAGGTACTAGGACTACTGGACTAGCCCAAGGGCTATCTGAGGGCTCAATCACTCCCAATTCCAACATCTTCTGGACTTCAGTCCTGATACAGTCCCTGACATGGTCAGGTTGCCTATAAATCTTGTTTTTAATAGGCAGACTGTCCCCAGTGTCCACTTCATGAGTGCACCAGGTGGTCTGACTGGGTGTCAGTGAAAACATATGTCTAAACTGATTGAGGACTTGCCTGCAATCAGTTTGTTGCTGGGTAGTGAGGCTGCCTGCCAAGGCTACACCATCAACTGACCCATCGTCAGGGTTCTGTGAGAGCAGGTCAGGGAGTGGGTCACTCTCTTCCTCCTGCCCTTCATCAGTAGCCATGAGCAAGCCCATGTCTGCCCTGTCTACATATGGCTTAAGTCTGTTGACATGGAGAACCCTGTGGGGACTCCTGGGTGTTCCTAGGTCCACTAAGTAAGTGACCTCACCCTTCTGCTCAACAATAGTGTGGGGTCCACTCCATTTGTCTTGGAGAGCTGCTGGGGCCACTGGCTCCAACACCCACACCTTCTGTCCTGGCTGGTAAACAGTCAGAACAGCCTTTGGTCATGCCAGGCCTTCTGAAGTTCCTGGCTAGCCTCAAGGTTTTTGGTTGCCTTTTTCATGTACTCAGCCATCCTGGAGCGGAGACCAAGTACATAGTCCACTATATCTTGCTTTGGGGGCTTGAGAGGTAACTCTCATCCTTCCTTCACCAAGCACAGTGGACCCCTCACAGGGTGGCCAAACAGAAGTTCAAAAGGGCTGTAACCAACCCCTTCTGAGGCACCTCCCTATATGCGAATAAAAGGCAGGGCAAGAGTATGTCCCATCTACGCCTAAGCTTTTCTGGGAGCCCTTTAATCATGCCCTTCAAGGTTTTGTTGAATCTCTCAACTAAACCATTGCATTGTGGGTGATAGGGTGTGGTGAACTTATAAGTAACTCCACACTCCTTCCACATTGCTTTTAAGTAACCAGACATGAAGTTTGCACCCCTGTCTGATACTACCTCCTTAGGAAAGCCCACTCTTGAGAAGATTCCCAGGAGGGCCCTTGCCACCACAGGTGCTGTAGTGGTCCTGAGGGGAATAGCTTCTGGGTACCTGGTGGCATGATCCACTACCACCAGGATAAACCTGTGCCCAGAGGCTGTTTGGGGATCCATGGGACCAACAATGTCAATCCCTACCCTCTCAAAGGGCACCCCCACCACAGGTAGTGGTATCAGGGGGCCTTTGTAGTGCCACCTGCTTTGCCACTGGCTTGGCAGGTTACACAGGAGCGACAAAACTCCTTACTGTCTTCAGACATGTGGGGCCAGTGAAAGTGAGGGACAATTCTGTCCCAAGTCTTGTTCTGGCCCAGGTGTCCTGCTAAGGGAATATCATGGGCTAGGGTCAATAGGAAGCCCCTGAACTTCAAAGGTATTACCAACCTCCTGGTAGCACCAGGCTTGGGGTCTCTACTCTCTGAGTACAGGAGTCCATCATCCCAATACACTGTATGGGGACCACTAGCTTTCCCAGCAGCCTCAGCAGCAGCTTGCTGTCTGAGGGGTTCAAGGGAGGGGCAGCTCTGCTGCTCCTGGCTCAGATCTGCCCTAGAAGGTCCCCCTGTCCCCAAGAACTCAACCTGTTCAGGTTCAAGTTCCTCTGGGACAGTTCCTTCTTCAGGGCTGAGATCATCCCCCTCAAGGGACTGATCTTCCTCCTGAGCCAAGGGGGAAGGCACTGCCTTAACCCTACTACTCCTCCTCTTGGAAGGCCCTTGGTCCATTCTTCCAGAATCCAAGGCCTGTTCAGTTTTAGACAGTTTAGCTTGTGACCTGGTCACAGCAAACACATCTGCAGGGATCCCCAGCATTTCTGCATGGGTCCTGAGCTCCACTTCTGCCCAAGCAGAAGTCTCTAAGTCATTGCCAAGCAAGCATTCGACTGGTAGGTTTGCACTTACCACAACCTTCTTAAGGCCAGTTACCCCTCCCCAGGAGAAGTTAACAACTGCCAGAGTATGGTCTGTTCTGACATTGCTAGCATTGGTCACTTGGTACATTTCACCAAGCATAACTTGCCCAGGTAGCACAAGGTCTTGTGTCACCATGGTGACACTTGCCCCTGTGTCCCTAAATGCCAAAGCCTCTCGTCCATTGATTAAAGGCTGTTGTCTGTACTTGCCCAGATTACTGGGACTCATAGAGGAGGGCACATCCATGCCTCCATCACAGACTAACACAGCCTGAGTCAGTTCTCTAACTAGGTCAGAGCCCAACTCAGTTCCCAGGGTGAACCCTACTAAACCCTTTGCTGGAGCACTTCCACCAACTGTACTAGGGGGAACAGGTGCCTTAGGGGCATTGGTGGGTGCTGGACTGGAGTCTTTGGACTTTGTGCAATCACTGGTCCAGTGGGTCTTTTGCTTACAGACCTTGCACCATGGTTTCCTTTGGCCTTTACCCTTGGTAGACTGGGAATCCCCACCAGAAGAAGATTTTTGGGGGCCTGATGAAGACTTTTGATCTTTACCCTTCTCCCCACCCTTGTCAGAGTTCTTAGCATCTTGCTTCTTGGTTTCCCCACCTTGGTTCTGTACTTTCTGCTTCACCCTGGTTCTGACCCATTTGTCTGCCTTCTGTCCCAATTCTTGGGGAGAGGTCAGATCAGAGTCAACCAGGTACTGATGCAACAGCTGGTTTTGACAGTTATTAAGAATCTGCTCCCTCATTATCAGATTATACAATCCTGAGAAGTCACACACCTTACTGCCCATCAACCAGCCTTCCAGAGCCTTGGCAGAACAATCCACATAGTCTACCCAGTCTTGAGTCTGTGCTTTTTGGGTGTCTCTGAACTTCAACCTGTACTGTTCAGTGGTTAGGCCAAACCCATCAATAAGAGCACTCTTCAAGACCTTGTAATTGTCAGCATCCTCCTCTCTAACAGTGAGGAGCTTGTCTCTACCTTTGTCAGCAAAGGAGAGCCACAAGATTGCTGCCCACTGCTCCTGAGGGACCTTCTGTACTTTACAGGCCCTCTCTAAAGCAGTTATCCATTTGTGGATATCATCCCCACTCTGGTAGGGAGGGACAATCTTGCTCAGGTTCCTATGGTCATAGGACCTTTCCCTATCTCTAGGGGCATGGCTGCCACCATGGGACTCTAGTCCCAACTTCCTTCTCTCTTTAAGGAGATCTAGGGATTCTCTATCTAAAGCCAATTGCTTCTTCCTGATCTCCAGTTGAGTTTCCTCATACTGGACCAGTCTCTTTCTTCTCTCATGAGAGGATTCCCTCCTGTGAGAAGAAACAGAGCTCCCTATGGAGGTGCCAGAGTGGTTAGACTCCTGAGAAGGAGACCTAGACTTTCTGAGCACACTCATAATCCTTCCTGGGGGGACAAAGGTGTGGTTCTCTAGATCCTCATCTTCATCTTCCCCAGAAGGGATTGGGTTCTCCAGGTCAGGGTCATTGTCACCCTCCTGGTCAGTTTCAGAGGGGGCTGGGGGTAGTGGTACCCCTGGCCCCTTCCTCATCTGCTGGCCCACCCTCTGCTCCTACCCCTTCAGTCTCTGAAGACTTACTAAGATCATAAGCCACCAACAACTCCTGGAGGTGTTGGGTGGTGGGACTTTGGCCTGTCCTTAATTTCCTCACGTTACACAAAGCTCTCAGTTCCAAGAATGGGAGTGTGTCATACTTGGAGGGGGGAAGCTCCATGGCTTCCTGCAGGGTATCTTTGGATCCTGCTTTTAAAGACATCACTAGTGTGGTGTGGTGTATGCACTACCTACTCTAGTGTGGCCTACTAAACTCTCTTGAGTTGTAGAAAGGGTTGTGCTATCCCTTGACACACAACTCTAAGTTCAGTAGAACTTACTGTTATTCTAAGCTTAAATTATATGTACCTTAGGTACCTTTAGTGGTTTTCAGTTGATCAATTCAATTGAGATTATCTGGTAAAACAATAGCAAGCTGGAATCCCACACGCTGCACACCAATGTGAGAAGTTGGCCTGGCATATGCTGTCCACTAATTATAGTGGGCACCGTGCACCAGTCCAAATCGACTCTTATGGTAGGTAGGTTAAAGACAACCTTATTGAAAGCTATCCTAGTGGTAGCTATGGAGAGCAGCCTTCAGGCTAAGTCTTGAAGGAATGTAAAGCAGCTTGTTTTACCAGTCTATAATCTCTTGAGTGACCAAATGAAAGAGCACCACACCAGGTATATATTCAAAATATATGTATTTATTACTAAACACACCCCTCTAGTCTCTTTATGAGGCTAGAGTTCGAAGTACATAGGTTATAAGATCTTAAATCACAGTAATAGCACAAATACACGTTTGGGCCCTAGGGGCGTACCAAACCATATACCAATAAAGTGGTATGCGAACCACGACTGAACTAGACACTAGGCCTAGAGCCTCTAGAAGTGCTTGGACCACAAGGAACCACCCAAGGTAGTGACACAGGGGACCCACGGGAGACGCGTGCAGTGTAAATACACAACCGCGATACGCCGTTAACTTCTATGGAGAAAGTCGGGATCGGGAAAATAGAGGACAGGGACACTTAAAAGAGGACTAGGACAAAACCCTTTGAGATCTAGGACTTTGAAGAGTCTCTACCCACGGGAGCACCAGAGTACTCGTGTTACCTCACCCAGGGAAGCCGGGTGCATAGGTGCCTTTCGGGGTCGGGTTTCGTCGTCGGTTCTTATGGCGATCTGCTGCAAAGTGCTGCTGGCGACCAGGAGAAAAGTGTCCGGGTGGATCCAAGAGTGGATCGGAGTTCTGAAGAACCTGAAAGCAGAGGGGACAGAGTCTGGGTCACTAGCCAGTGACCAGGGAGGCGATGGACAGATGCCCACCGATGTCGAGTGCTTCAGGTTCGATGATGGTCGTCTTGACTCTTCAGCCACGAGGTCCGGGAGGCGTTGTCGGCGACCAGGAGCAGGATTCGGGATGGTGCTCGATGTCTGTCGAGTGCTGAGGTGTCGGCGACCGGATTGGACCCAACAAGCCTTGGCAACGGCAAGTCTCGAGTAAGATGAAGATCGTCGATGATGCAGACCAGCAAGGTCTGGGGAACTCACCCAGCGAGGGTAAGTGAGGGCAGGCCTGGAGCAACCAGGATGCCAAGTAAAGAAAAGATTGGCCTTCGTTAAGGGCTACTAGCCAACGGGCTAGCGACCGCAAAGGAGCCTCGTGACGCCGCACGTGGAGCTGGCTTACAGGACACTCGTGGAGTGGGGGCCAGTGATCTTCGGTGCAGGTGGTGCTGGAGGCTAGGGCTACTCGGAGCCCAAAGCACGACTTCTTGGGAGACCCAGAAGATGGTGCACTTGCAAATGTGCTCGGTGTCCAGGGGTCACAGTCTCAAGTCACCCACGATAGCCACGGGCCTCAGCTTTGCTGGGGACTCAGGGTAGCCTCGGGAAGTCTGGGAATCCACCTCTGGTGATGCGATGACTTCGGCGTCCGACGGGAGCTTCAGTGATGCGAACCGGACAGATGCTTCTTTGGTGCCTGCCAAGCAGGGGAGTCACTCCTTGACCCCAAGGGAGATTCTTCAGTCCTCTAATCGTGAGTAGAGCGTCGAAGGTCCAGGATTCTGTTTCAGAGTTTCGTCCAGGTATAATCTAAAGTCCTAGGGACTGGGTTCCTACCTTTATTCTAAAAATAGGGGATGGACTACTCTGTGGCCCCACCTATGGGTGGGTCAGGGCAGAGGGGTGGCTACACCCCTTTCCCTTTGTCCAGTTCGCGCCAAAGCAGGGGCTGCAAGCCCCTGATCCGGTTTGAACTGGGGTATGCACAGGGACACCAAATGTGCCCCCAGTGCAGGACTTCAAAGCACCCGAAAGTGCTCCCGCCCAGCCCCAATACACATTGTCCTGTCTGGGGAGGTGGTCACACCTCCCTGGGACAGGAAACCTATTGTCCAGGCCTCCCCTGCCGGAGTTTCGTCCAGCAGCAGGAGGCCAGACTCGTGTCTGTGGCAGCAGCATCCATTTTGTGATGCCAGGGCTCTGGAAAGAAGTTACCGGACTCGTCAGAGTTAACATGCCTTTCCCTCTAGAAGGGTGGAATGCTACTCCCCGCCGCCAGGATTGGCGGGGGGTAGTATTCCAAGATGTTTGACACCAAACACGACATGTTTAGGTGCAGCCATTCCATAGTTAGCATTTTACCGCGAGGATATAATGCGTTTAAGAGTATATGGTCAGGCTGCACTACAAACAGCATCAGAGATGGTCTCCGAACGCTGCAGAGGGGCCCTGCTCATGCAGGGGCACCCTCTCACATAGGAACCATGCACTCTGCCTTTAGGATTGATAAGGCCTGCCTTAGGAGTGACTGATAGGTTTATATGTGTGTATGTATTTAGTGATATAGGTAACCTATACCACAGCAAGGGGTGCATGCACCACCTTACCCAGGCTGCAGTAGCAGACCTGTGGTGTCAGTTTGGATGGCCTACCAGGGATGGCATAATACATGCTGCAGCCCCTGGCAGGCCTCTGAGGTACCTAGGCCCTTGGTACATAGTATACCATATACTAGGGACTTACAAGGGCACTCCAGATCCCAATCAGTGATGTGCCTAAGGCACATGGAGACCCTTTTAAAGAGGAAACAACTAGGCTGGGGTTCTGAATAGCAGGGCCCCAGCCAGACTAATGTCGAAAACCAGTGAAGTATCAGCAAAAAGTGGGGGTACCCCTGTGAAGCAGATCCTACTCTCCTACACTGCACAGCAAGAGTTACCTGCTGTCTCTTCACTAGTACTCTTTGTAACAAAGTTCAGAAAGAGAAGCGAGACATCGAGTGATATCTGAGCGTGTGACCTGCCGGTTGCGCTCACATCTCTGGAGAGAGCTGAGCTCCCCTGCGTCTGTCTGTACCCTCAGAGACAATCACGTCTGGCTTGTGTCTTGTCCGTGACAGTTCTCTGCCACCACGCCTCAAACATTGCCAAACACAAGTAAAAACTACACACTTCACAAAGCACCACAGTCCTCAGTGCGACAGCATGGGGTTACAGGTGAATTTGAGAGGATTGTTATATACTAACTGCATTGAATACCCATGCCCGTTCGTGAGGCACCCGCCACTGACCCTACTGCACAAACAGACCAAAGACGCCACAGTCTCCCTAAGAAGGCCATTAGCAGACATACTTGGCGCTACACAATACAATAAAATACATGTATTTATCCATTGTATCGTGCACCGCATATATAGTTCTATGAGAGCACGAGGTGCAGCTGATACTTTTTCCTTTGCTTTGGGGTGCTTCCTACATGGGACTGAGGTGCTAGTAAGAAGGGTACTGATGCATTCGATAAAGATTCCTTTATTCCAAACGCAACGAGAGCTAACATTTCTGAGAAAGGTGTTCGCAGCCCTAGCGCGGAACCTTAAACAAGCTCTTGCTCAACCTAAGCCACTTTCAAACACCGAAAACCCCTTCCCTACCCGATGTGGCCACAGCACACCCACAACCCAACCACGGCTCACTCACCGTATACTGGTATACGTCTGTGTATATGGCATTGCTGGCACGTCTGCCCTCGTGAAGCGCGCTCTACCCAGCTCTCACCGGTGTGGCCCATTCCAGAGATCCAGGCCTGGTTTTCCTCATGGCCGAGCTGTGCTCCATTGAATGGAGGATATGCCTGGACTCCTCGCTAGGCCTGGGCGGAAAACTACGCGAGCGTAGCATAGTTTGCGCAACTACGCGCTACGCGAATTGCACGTAGCACAGTGCAAAAACGCGTAGCGTAGCTGGCATTTTTCTTTGCTTGCTCGCGTTCCTCAACGTCAAGTTGGCGACCGCGAGCGAGCAAAATGACATCCCGGCGAGACTTTTTCTTCGCTTGCGATCAGCAACATCAAGTTGCCGATCGCGAGCGTGGAAAATAAACCTCCCGGCGAGATTCTCAACGCTGGGAGGTCAGGTTTCTCATTGCGAGTGGTCGCGTATGCTCGCGACCGCTCGCGATGAGAAACTACCAGTCCGCGTTGAGAAAACTGCCGCTCGAGTACAAATCTACTCGAGCGGCAGAAAACGACCGCTTGCACTGTGCAAGATGCCGTTTGCAATGATTGCACAGTGCGGGCAAGCATCCGGCACTGTGCAATCATTGCGAACAGCATTTCCTACCGCACTACGCAGTTCGCCTAGTGCTACGCGTAGCTCGCGTAGTGCGAAGTGCACTTCGCGTAGCTACGCGTGGCGCTACTACGTGAACTATGCCCAGGGTTACTCCTCGCTGTCCTGCAGAGCCCGGGAGAGGCGGCAGAGGCTGGCAGGCTGCACAGTGACAGCGTGCACAACCAGCAGGATGCGCCCGCCCCTCGCACAGAGGGCGCAATGAGTCCCCGGCGCCTCCCCTGAATGGACGGACTGTGCACGGTGAGCTGAGGAGGCCTTTCTGCTCGTGGTACTATGGACAGTGAGGTAGAGTTCGGCAGCACCGACAGCAGGCGTGCGAGGGGCTGAGGCATGTGTCTGCCTTTCGCCTTCACAGGCAGAACCTGAAGAAGTGAAGGTACAGGGCGCACGCTGGCATCATCGCAGCCTGTGCACTTGTGGTGGGACGCGCCGTGCGCCCGCGGGCCAGGAGGCCTTCGGCTGAGGTGTTTTTCTGCTTGTTGCGCTCCAGGCTGTGGAGTTTTCCATCAGGCAGCCTCCCTCCCCTCCCGCCAATCACAACGCTGCAATGGCAACATTGTAATTGGTGCGGTGCAGCGGGCAGCGCCCCAGCCGGGCGCCTGTTGAGAGGCCATTTTCTCTATGTAGGCTGCATGCAGCCTACATAGAGAAAAAGGGAGCGTGCGCATGACTGGGTTGGTCGGCCCTGGGGCCGACCAAACAGTCAGTACCCACAACAGTGGGCAAGCCACTCCCCTGCCCTCGAGCAGGACCGCCCACCCCCAATCAGGCATACCCTCCCGCCCGCCCCCAACCAGGCACTTCTGCTTTCTCGCAGTGCGAGAATCAGAAACATAAAATGGTAGTTTTACCATTTTATGTTTCTGCTTCTCGCACCGCGAGAAAGCAGAGGGGCGATGCCCCACGCCCTAATGGAGGAGCCGCCACTGGTTGCCAGAATCTATTCTCTCCGTGATAAGAGGAGATTATAGTGGCACTGTGAGCTAGCTAATACAGACAGGCTAACGTATCCGGAGGGAGTGCTCGGAATCAGTCCGCCACCAATCCCACAGTTTATGTCATCCAAACGCGCAGATCCTGTATAGGTAATATAGGAACTACACGACATGGCGCCGCCAATGTTGGTTGGGTACTTATTTAACAGTAGAATCTGAGTAGTTCAGTCGTGCTAGTCTCAGAGACCCCTACTCACAAAACACCAGAGACGTCTGGGGTGGGTGGGCACAAACTCGCCACAGCTAAGTAGGCTAAAAAATCCTATTTATTGGCTGTTGGTTAATCAAGCTTGAAGGACACAGTGTTCCTAAAACTGTGCAAAACACCTTATCTTAGTTCCCTTGAAAAACTATTTTAGTGTTCTATACAAAATGACTAACCAGGTCTTAGACCCACTGCAACAAGCTCTGCCCCTCTCAGACAAGGAGGTAGATGCAGACGCAATACAAATTGCACCAAATTTTAGAAATACGGTCACCTTGAGACTACTAGAGCATGGTTTAACACCTAGGGGTGGTATTGTGGTATTCGTGATTGAGGCACACGAATCAAACAGAACAGAGGTATTTTGTTTGTGGGTTACATTCCCAGAAGCAAATGCAAGAACAAAAACATTTCACTCCTACACAGAAGGAGATGCACCAGTGGAATATTGTCCGTTTGAGGACATTGAGGTTCTGCTCACATACCAGGAACACCTATACTGGTTTAAAGGTGCCCTACCCCATATAAGAAGAAGAGTGAGACTCGGCCCGTTCGGAAGAGAAGGGGAAACATGGCCAATATTAGCGGCCTACACACCACATCCTGACATTGAAACAATGCCACCAGGAGACTTACTCACACAACACAAAGAATTAATAAACATTTACAGAAACTTGACGCAATTTGTCATGAGGACACTTACAGTCCAATCAGTAATAGTTGCAACAAATGGAACTCAGGTTCAGGGTACAGCAACTAAAATCACCACAAACATCACACGCAGTGATGGGTAAAATGCCCACAAAACGTGAACAAATGCCATTCTGGGAAGCTCAGAAAATAACACAGTTAGAGGCAGTATTCCCGAATACTACCCCGTATGAAAAACACAGAAAACTGCTTGCCCATGGGGACAACACCACAAATAGAGGATTGTACCACTTGGGGTACAGTCTTTTCTGCCATTTATACCAGAACTCATGGTATCCCGTCATTAGCAGTAGTACCAGATGTATTGAGACAAATACAAAATGAGTACGGAGCAGAGCCTGCTCTGAACTTAGGGATGAAGTTACTAGGTAACTATGCCCAGGTATCAGCCATAATACTAGCTAATATTGAAGGGGAAGCAGCTTCAGTGGTAATCCGCCAACGCCTGAGGGAGTTCAGTCCTTTAGAACAGGAACACGAGCTACCAAAAATAAATTGAAACTGCGTATGCAGAATTAGGCAGAGACAGTTTGGGTGGGAAAGATTTAAAACCACAACTGATGGGCAGTCCTGAAAAGGACACTACTAAGCAGACACCTGCTTCAACAAAGAAGAAGTGGGACAATAAAAAACAACAAAACTTTAAAGGAAACAGATCTCAATCCAGAGGTAGATCTCCCCACAGGAGCCCTCCGAAAAGAGGTATAACCTTAGGAATAGGGATAATATTAGGAAACCTGACAGGTATCAGGATACTGATACAAGTTCTTCTCGTTCCTTTCAGGGTTCATCGAAAAACTTCGGGAGGGAAGGACGGTCAGACAGACAAGAAGAGCGTACAAAGTCCAGAGACAAGCAGCACGCTCAAGATTACCCTTTAAAAAAGAAGAGAAACCAAAGCAAAAGCCACAGTTAAAAAAAAAGAAGGTTGCAGGTCTAAAGATCAGACATGCCCAGAATTCTGAGGACTCGACTACTGAACGGGGAATGGGCTCTGATGATGCTAGACAGTGCAGCAGAAGTAACAATAGCTCACCAGAACCAGATGGAATTTCTGGTGACAGCGGACTTGAATGATTATATCACGGTAGAGACATCAGATACTAGGGTAAGTGTCCCACATAAGTTATATGAAAAAACACTCCAAATGGAGGGGGACAAATGTAGGACAGTTAAAGGACTCTTTGGGGAGAACTTGTCGTTTGGCTATGACATTTTGTTAGCTGAACAAGATTGGCCGCCAGCATTCGTCATGGATTGCCCTAAAGGAGAAACAGTAATTTTACTGGCATTCTCAGACCATATTCCCAGTCACCTAAAACACACATATGCGCAGGAGTGGGCGGTAGCCCAAGCCCCTGCATTATACAAAAACCATGTTGGATGGGAGGAAGATTCAACCCACCACATAATTCCTTTAAAAAATACTCCAACTGCACAGAGGCAGTATCCAATAAAGCAAGAAGCTAAAAACAGGTCAGGGAGATCTTAGATCAACTTGAATACCAAGGGGTGATCGAAAATTGCACCTCATTGATGAACAATCCTTTGTTTCCGGTCATGAAACCTGACAACACATATCGTCTAGTTTTAGATTATAGACATTTCAACACTTGCACTAAGACATTTGCAGTTCAAAATGCACACAGTGCCGCCTTAATAAATAACATTGTGCGGAAAAAATACAAAACAACACTTAATATCTCAAATGGATTTTTCTGCCAAAATATAGCGCCTGAAAGCAGGTATCTAACAGCATTCTCAGCGCTAGGGTCACAGCGTCAATTTTGTCGACTCCCCCAGGGGTATAAGAACAGCCCAGGGTTGTTTTCGGCCACAGTAACTGAGTTACTTCAAAATTTGGATGAAGAGGCATTGTCCTGTGTGGATGATATTTATCTAACGGACGATGACCTAGAGGAGCACTTGAACAGAGTGAATACCATAATTTGGGGATTTGCATCTGAGGGCTACAAATTCAACTTTAAAAATTGCCCATCTCAGTGTCCTGTTTTTAGGATATGAGCTTTCAAGTGAAGGAAAAAGCCTAGCAGCCAATTTTTTACAAAAATGCGCGCTGTTCCAACCTCCAAAATCATTAAACAATTTACAATCAATCCTGGGATACCTACATTTTGGTAGTACATACATTTTAGATTACGCAGAAAGAGTAAAACCTTTCTACGATTTAATAAAACCTGATTTTTCAGTAAAACAATGGACACAGGAACACGCAGATACACTTTGTTCCTTACAAGCTGACATGATACCTTCCAAACACTTACAGACACGCGTAAACGTACGCAACCTGGTGATCGGTATAGTTGCAGGTCAATTTGGGTACACCTATCTAACATATAATGAAGGTGAAACAGTACCAATTGCATACAAATCACATTTGTACACAGATGCTGAGATGCGCTTCACATCTACAGAAAAGATTCTAACAGCAGTACAGACTGCTGTAGTAAGAGAAAGATCACTGGCTCAGGGGAAACAAATAATAGTAGTGACTCCGGTTCCAGCCTTAGAGGCTGCGACAAAGGCAAGCGTTCCTAACGCTAACGCCTTACATCCGGGATGGATACAATGGCCTAATTCTCTCACTGCAACAGATGTAGAATACAGGTACGACCCAAATTTAAAGACACAAGCATTTCTGCAATACGAACAAGAATAACCTCTACCAAACAAAATAATGCCTCTAGATCAGTATGAATATATAATTTACACTGACGGATCAGCTCAACCGGCCATAGGAAGTCAGCAACAATATAGCGCGGCATGTGCAATCGTTAAAGGTCGCATGCGAGATGGAAAGTTCCACCCAAGTTGCACAAAAACGCAATCTCTAGGAGACTGCATGGCACAGCTGGCAGAGTTGAAAGCCTTGATACTGGCACTGGTGAATACGGATCGAGAATTCCCCACACTAATTGTGTGCGATTCCTTTTACTGTGTACAGTCATATAATGAATATGTACAGCACTGGGTTCAAAACGGGTTCAAAGATGCAAAAGGTGGCACAATTAAGCATAAAATGCTATGGGAACAGGTAGTGGAGTTGAAAACCGAACTACCGAGCGCTCACGTGATATATACACTGAGTCATCAGCGTGATCGAACTGCTTCTGGCTACTTCATAAACTTTGATACGTTTTCTTTGGATCCAAGTGAACCGGAAACGATGCCAGCCCAAAAATCACGCAAGCAGCAAGTTAAAGAATTTTTTAACTTTCTTAAAAAGACTTACCTGGTATCACCTTGGGTAGAACTATGGGTAATCACCGGGATACTTTTCTTTCTTTTCTGGCTAGGCTTAGTAATAGTTTTTAGCATGCTTGTCAATGGAAAATACATTAGACAAAGCTCTGCAGCCCAAAAGGTGAACTTAATTTTAAAACCACACCAATCATCTCATCGAGAACAAAGAGACTTGACATCAGTGAACATTACAGCAGTTCCTTTACCTGATGTTATAGTTTGGGACAAGATTGATTTCAATATATTTGGTCCGACCAAACTTTTGAGAATTCCTCATTTATTTAAAATAACGTTGAGTGATATCATTACCTCAAGTACATTTTCCGATGATTGGGATTTTGAGACTGTAAATAACATATTGTCTGACTTGGAAAAATCTGCTGCATTTTCTAATAGTGAAACATTGGAAAGCACATCAGATTTCGAAGCAATGTATTGTTATCAACACTACGGTCATCATTTTTTACATAAATCTGCAAATCCTAGAAATGTGTTCACATTCCACCAGTGGGAACATTGTCCAATAACGCCGAAAGGCAGTTCAAAAACATTTACACAAAAGTTTCCATATTTTTCAGGGTTTAATATGTCTGACCCAGCCTCATATTATTATAAGGTTGCACCAACATCAGCACAGAAAAATATGTTAACAAACACCAAACAGATTTACTCTGCTTCCTTTATTGCCCAGTTGTCTGAACAAGGTTTCGACTTATGGAAAGACACCATAGACTTAAAATCAGTCTGGGGTACTGGAGAATGGCAAGTTCAGGGAACCGAAGCTTTATTAAGAGCATGCCTTATCTCTCAACAAATCATGTTTTTGAACGAGACAGTGCAACAGACGTCTTGCCTTGGACTAGCCAAAAACAAAGACTTGAACACACCTCGGTTGCCAACTCCATCACACACCGAGGGCAACATAACATCAGAGAAAGGGATTACGTTGAATGACATTATACAATACAACAGATCAGACCCTGATTGGAAGAAATGGTTGATTTGGCCCACAGACACTAATATCTGTCAGGCGAGATTCATGGGTAAAACCGAAGGATTCGCTATCCATAGGCCAGATCCACGTTATGTACAGAGAGGACGTCCAGGGGTAGTGACATCCTACAGTGTTGGGAAGTTGTGCCTTGATTGGCTAAAAACATCACTCACACAGGGGAAACAACACTTATCCTTACTGTCACAGGATGTGGATCTCAGGGATTTTTTACTAGGTCCCAGGAAGCCACGTCAGAAACGTTTCTATTATGCTGTCTACAATGAGATTTGGAAAACATCCCAATAAGAGGCCGCAGAGATGTTACGGGAAATAGACCGTATAAATCTAGAAAAATCTCTAGCAATGGTAGACAATGGGTTAACTACAGTGACCTCCAGGATATATTCCTTAGGCAACATTGTATCTTCTGCGATAGACATACTAGAACAAGATTTGGCCATATTACAACACGGGCAATCTCAATTACGTTCTATTATGTTATTAAGCTGGACACTGCAATCTTTGCGTGCAAGCTATGTGCCTTGGCGTTATATCAACCGTACGTCCCTGTTTTCTGAATACAATCTAACGGATAAACAGATAGAAATGGCACAAAGGGGAGCAAAATATACAATGCTGCGTATCGAAAAACTGGATAGATTAGCATTCACAGTGGCAGAATCACCGTCCACAGAATGGCTAATCCATGGCCACATAACTCTACCGGTCACTACTTTTCAGTTTCAATATTGCCTTGAACAAAAGTAGGCAGGCAGATATGAAGAAATGGGTAAGGAATACATTAAGGAATCATGGGTATTACCATACAGATTTCGATGCCGGAGTGGGGATCAAGAAGTGTTTCTAAGCGGTATAAACTGTGAGAACGCTTTAAGTGGATCGCTCATATGCCAGGATATAATGCTGCACGGGGCTTGTAATGGTTCTGTAGCAAACCTGTCCTGCCATTTGAAGGGTGCCCCAGCTGCAGTGATTACTCCAGCATTCAGGCTACTTTCAAATGGGAGTTACTTGATGCTGAACAGTCAAGGCTGCTGCGGAATGCTCCCGGGCATCGCATATCTGGTAACCGTGAGCTCCAGGGTTACTTGTTGTATGCAAGTATTGTTTCCACCGACACATACAGTCAGGGAGGCGCTGTTATGGCCTTCACTGAATGTTTCCTTAATATGGTTTGATACTCTAAGCAGAATGAAAGCCATGCTTCTACAGAAGTCTGTGCCCTTAACCTCCGCTCGAGAGACTTTTGATCTCCAGATCGCAAGGTCTTCGGCAGAGATACAGGCGCTTATTCATACAAACTTCCCTTTCCATTTTGCAGAAATGGTAAATCGTATCTTTAACATGTCTAATACGACAGGCATTGTCCACCTATTTAAGACCATAAGTTCTGGACTTCTGAGCACCTTTCAGACGGTACTTGGAGTTATACCAAACTTCATACACTCCGTATTCGGAAGCGTCTTTGGGGGACTTCCGCTCATCCTGTTTCTAGTAGCAGGTATCCTGATTGTTTTATATTTACTATGCAATGGACGTCCCAGTCACCGTGACCACATGGTACAACTTCTAGGCACGCCTTGCCTAAGAGAACTAAGTGAATATTGGTTCTTGTCATTTCGACCAGTCTGGAAGGACTGCATCTTACCTGTCCTCCGATGCCTGTTTTGCGGAGAAGAATGCGTGTTAGACCTTTGTTTGACACTCCCATCATGTGCGCAGCCGGACGTGAATGCTTTACTGGACCCGATAACGGCCCATGTTCTGCAGTGTCCTCAGCGTATTCCAATGTTGATGGCGGCATTCCTTGAGCCCCCACAGGTAGTAACAGCACCTGTTGGTATGGACACCGGCTCCTCCTCTGACACCCAGGCTTTGGACGGTGCACAGTCTGCTCCAGCACCGGCTGCGGACAGTGTGGAACATCATCTGTGTTCAATTGACGTACTCTGCAAGGTGCTACAGGGGCTGTCTACTGCGGAAGCAAGCAACAAAAATGTTGCGTCTACCAGCCAGGACACAAACATTTGACTGATTTGGCTCGTCGTGTGCTGGAAGAAATTCGCCCTTTTTTAAAAAACAAGCTCAAATTTGGAACAAAAATTGACATTCCTTCCATTTTTGGGCATACATGGCTTTCTAATGCTTATAGTGCTACGGACTATAACTAAGGACCCTTTGGAGCTATAGCTTGCAAAATTTGTTTTTAGACAGTTTTAAGTTTTAGCTAAACAGATGTTTTTAAGCTTTGTGCGTACCAATATCTAGTTCAGCAATAGTATCGTAATAAGTTACTAATGTCGTCCAGTCAGAAGAGGAGTGGGTGTTATATTCCATATAGGTACCCTATATAGGCGCAGGTAACATTGCAACCTTTCACCTATATTCTTCCCTACATTACATACATAACGGTTCTTAGGGACTGACCTTTTACCTAGATACGACACTGCATTCAGAACAAGGTTTCCCCCTAGTTCGAATCTCATACATTATGTATGAGGCTTCTTGGAAGTACAGCAGGATTAGCAGCAGGACGAACATCTCCTGTATAATATCTCTGTAGAAAGTTCAGGCCCAACGTCATCCTTTAGGCCGACACAGTAATACAGCAAGGTAGGACCCCTGGGGAGACCTATGGGTATATATACATCACATCTTGCTTAGAAGGACAGAGGAGACCGAGACTTCCCGGCTGACACACTGACCAGAGACGCTGAGGTTCCTGCATGCAGACGCTCCAGCTCGCAGTGGTCTAACATCCCTCGCGGGGTGTCCAACTCGAGACCAGGACGGGGTCCCATATTCTCTCATTCTCAGGTAATGGGGTTGACTAGATCCTAGAGGGATTCTTGGCATAACACCTACACAGATGCTAGGTACATTTAGGTACATCTAGTTAGGGAGGCATTGTAGGAGTACGCACTTTTTATCATGTGTTTTATGTACTTGTATATATTCATGATTTCTGCAAGATGGTAGAACTTTACCATCCCTTTACTTTCATAGTACTTCTCATCATATATCTCTGCTACTGTCTAATGGTTGTTGCAGCTCATCTATTCTACACTAGAATAACAACTGTTCAATAAATACTTATTGAAAACGCCCAGCCTGTTTATTCTGTGTATCTCTCCGAGACAAACTAAGTGAGCACGAGTGACTGAGCGAAAGGTAGTATATTGTTTCCACGATTCTGAGGGATCAGGGTTGTCATGTTCTGAGGTTGCCAGAATATATTCTCTCCATGATAAGAGGAGATTATAGTGGCACTGTGAGCTAGCTAATACAGACAGGCTAACATATCCGGTGGGGGTGCTCAGAATCAGTCCGCCACCAATCCCACAGTTTATGTTATCCAAACGCGAAGATCCTGTATAGGTAACATAGGAACTGCACGACATCTATCTATGTATGCTAAGGTATGGGATCTGCCACTCATCCCAGAGATCTTTGATATCTAGGGCCAGATGTATCAAGCAAAATTGCGTTTGCAAACGCTGAAATTCGCAGAATTTCGGCGTTTGCGAACGCAATTTTGCTTAGTGGTATGTAGTAAGGCAAAACTGCCTCGCAAAATAAGGAACCGCAAAATTTGCAATTCCCTATTTTGCGATTGCATTTAAGGTATCGCAAATTGCGATTCCTTAAATCCAATGTAAGAAGCACCAAAAAAGTGCAATTTGGCCTTAAGGAATCGCAAATTACCACCAACTTCAAGTTGGTGGTAATATACGATTTCTTAGAAAAATGCACTTTTTAGCATTTTTCAAAGTGCCATGTGGCGCACATACATGCCCTTAGGGCATGTATGTGCGCCACATGTGCACACATACATATTTCAGGGGTGCAACAGGGTGTCAAAAGGACACCCTGGCACCCTTGAAATTGCATTCTCAATTTGCGATTCTCTAATTGCGATTCGCAAATTGAGAATGTCTTCCCATTCATTCCTATGGGCCTCTACGCCCATAGGAATGAATGAGAAGGTATTCCTTAATTCCGAATCGCAATTTGTAATTCGCAATTAAGGAACATTAAGGAATCGCTATTATTGCGATTCCTACATACATAGCATTTTGCGATTCCTTAATAGCAATTCGCTAAAATTCGCTATTAAGGAATCGCAAATGCAATCCTTGATACATCTGCCCCCTAATCATTTAGCTTCAGTAGACGGGGGGTTAGGCTGATCTGTCTTATAATATGACAGGGCTTCTTATGGCTGCTAAGAGTGTTGTGTGTTTCCTGCATGGCCCATTGTCATTTTCCCTATGTTAGCCTGATTGTGCACATTGTAGGCCGCACTTCATTTGCCCACATTACTACATAAACACGCTTGCTTTTGTGCCACATTGTATTTTCACACAGAACCTGCATATGTTTTCGTGCTCTGTTCTTTTCCTGGGATTTAGTCTGAACACCATAGACAAGGTCAAACAAACAATGCTCCTTGTTATTCTCTCTGGTCACACTCTAGCACCTAGACATAACAACAGAATGCAGTTGCTGTTTGTGAGCACACATATCTTGTCATATGACTGAGGACAGAAGTTCAAAAAACACACACTGAGTGAAGGTCCTGAAGCAAGATTACGGCATCAACTGAGATGTAGAACATCTATCTATGTATGCTAAGGTATGGGGTCTGCCACTCATCCCAGAGATCTTTGATATCTAATCATTTTGCTTCAGTAGATGGGGGTTAGGCTGATCTGTCTTATAATATGACAGGGTATCTTATGGTTGTTTAACCATGCTAACAATATTTTTGGTATGCATTTGTTTTCTAATCGTGGTTCAAATACTGCATTTCAGAGCACGATAGTTTAAATAAATTTTATAAACTTCCTTCGTGTCTCTTGTTCATCTTATTGTGGACAAGTACGAGTGAACGAGCGAAAGGGTGTGTCCTGTTACTGAGATCCCTGAGAGGGTTGAGAGTGTTGTGTTCTGGGGTGCCAAATCACTTGTCTCCCTGGAAGGTTAGAAGGGCAAGTGAGGCACTATAACTAGTCGGACTCAGGCTCATTGATACTGCGGTGGTATGATGACTCAGTCCCTGCATGCTCATGTTCCATGGTCCAAAGCATAGTTATGTTCCCGAGCAGAATCCCTGCTAAAGAGTAGCGCTGGGGCCATGTGCTAACCTTTTGATGCACATCTCACTGTGGCCGACATCCAGGTATGAACTCTAGTCACTCCGATGGCCTGTGTTGTGGAACAATCAGCTTTGGAGTTGCTCCTGCTGTGACACATTGCTTTCCAGAAGAAGAGACAGCAGAGAAATGGGCACATCAAAAGAAGCAGCCCCCATATCATAAACTTCAAAGACTCAGGCCCTAAATCATATTTGGTGTCTGGAAATTCACTATAAGAAGGAGAGGTTGAGAAACCAAAAATTGTCATCTGCCAAGCAACCAGAGAGGCTGTGTGAGAAGGGGAAGCTCTGCAAGACTTCTGCCTGTAGCCAGCACTGGGGGACATCACCCAGGGAATCCAAGACCACCTACCCAGGAGCCTTGAGCACTATAGCCTACCTGCTTACCAAGATCAGTGTGCCCTGTGAGGAAGAGGAGAACATTGGAGGGAGCAAAGTCCAGTGGTGAATCCTGTGAAATCGGGCTGGAGGCAGTGTGCAGCTAAGTAACTGCAACCCCATTTATCAGGAGGGGTTACCACCACACAAACTGTGCTAAACACTGGGCGGATCAAGCCAGAGCCTGTGTGCAACAAAGTATTGGCGTGGTTGTAATGCCTGTGGGCATTAGGAATGCGGACCCCGTTTGCCAGAGGAGGTCACTGTAACTTGCCAGAGATGTTTACCCAGAGCATGTTTGGAGGAGTGAGGCCACCATGGGAACCCCCACGCATCTACCCCTGGATGAGAGATCAGCACTGGGAGCTTCTCATTCCTTTCACCCTGTCATGGGAGAGACCAAAAGACTTACTAGCAACGAGGAGCCACGAGGAACGTGACTGCAAGTGATGAGCATAGGGATCAGCAAGTGCAGCCTGCCTGGGCTACGTGTGGTGAACTCAGCTGGAGCGGCCGCCACTACTCCAGTGCCACAGAGGGGACGTGCTTGATAACTCCAGACCCTCTGAGCCTGCAGGTGCGGTAAGACTGAATTCAGCCCAGTCAGCCCGGGGAAACTGGCTGCTAAATAGGGCTGAGGTTCTGGAACACTTATGATTTTAGAACAGAGTCAGAGTGGACTTTTGAGACTCAGACTACTAGTGCGGCATACCCTGGATGTTGCCAATAGTGAATGGGGAATAACCGCTACTGCTAGATCGAGGAGGCAGTGGGACAGGGAACTGCCAAAAGGGGGACTATGTAGTTATTTGTGAATGTCGCAATTTTCCTTTGTGTTAATAGCGGTAGAAATTAAATACTTCTCTTTTTATAGAAAAGTGAGTATTTGGCTGGACAATGATTTATTTCTGCTGCTGCGCATGCTTTGAGTTGTGAGCCCGTGTTCACTACCCTGTATCCACCCCCCCCCCCGAGGGAGCCTTGGGCTGCTCATATCATGCTATTCAAGTGCAGAAGAGTTACTTGGCCCAGTTGTGCAGAGTTCATAGTAGGACCAGCCCGGGACATCAGCAGTAAAAGGCATCAAACCCCACTGTTGGGCTCAGTAGCCCCTGGGTTCCACGTGGCCTTCTGAAAGGGGTTAGTTCACTGTTTAATAAATTATACTCGTGACAACTGGATCTGGACTAGACCCTACTGTTGGTCTCTGCTGACACCCTGTGAGTCTCTAAGTACTTCCCCATACGTCCTAGGGGTTTTTAGAAGTGTTCTCCTGTGGTGAATTGGGACTTAAAGGACAAAGTCAGAAGGTAAAATCCTTGACCAGTTCAAACCGCGTTAGTGTATCCGACCTATGCTCCATCGAGATCAATGTCAAATTGTGCCTAGGTTCTAGTCTACTGCGACCATTGACTATCATTGGCTCTTTGCTTCTTTGCGCATATCCTGTTTAAAAGTTAAAACATTCATATCTCTAGTTTCCCTTATTAGATTTTTGTCATTTTGGTGTCATTTTGCTTATTATACTTTCTAAATTGGGTTTGTATTTTTATTGCTCTGTGTTATGACTTTCTTACCGTTTTGGTACTTTGCACATTTTTCTCTAAGGTAAGCCTGTTTTCTCTATGCCATAGCTATCAGGGAGTTGAGCTCAGGTAAATTTAGTGACGGACAAGAGATGTGACTATTCCTTGAGGTGGACAGCCACCAACCCAAAATAATAATTTAATTTCCTACAAGTTCTCTAAACTTTGTTCTATTCTTCCTGAATGTTTGTTCATTGTGTGACAATATATTTCTTGTGTAAACTCAGTGGGGTCAATTCTCAAGAGAATTTATGAGTACAAGACGTAGTACTACAATAGTGCAGTAGAACAATATACATACTCTAACAAGCTTTTTAAACTGGTCTCGAAACATGCAACTCCCTTTTTAGAAAGAGGGAACTGTCCTTTCTATTTATACCTATTGCATATCAATATATCCTTAATATTCCGATTTTATTACAATGTTAGATGTTTTGCAGACAATTCAGAAATGTATGTAGGACTACAAAAGGCGTTCTACAGTAAAACTACTTAATACACTCTAAAATGCGCTTGTGAATATTCCCCATTGTTATCTTCTCTTGGACTGCTTGAAAATTAGTGGGACGTGCCTAGAGCTGTTTAGTAGCATTGTGAATATGTGAGTATGTCCATGGAGAGATGTGAGCTGTCTTGAATGTCTGTCTGTGAGGAATAGGTTCTGACCTATTCAGTTCCCTAGATCCATGGCTTTATGTTTTTGTATATCTGCTGTGAGTGATTCTTACTGAGACTCACTCACTAAAACCTCTGCTTGAATGCTTTAACATGCTGATCGTCGGTGCATGTGCACATGTGTGCAGTTTCTGCACACTGGGGGCCTGTCACTGAATTCATTATTTATGGCCTGTATAGGGTTTATAATTTCATTACCCCCTTCTTTTTAACTGTAGTGTAAATCTGTGGTGCCTAACAGTGAGTCTGTAGTGGTTAACTGTATTTACATTGTAGGCAAAAGCTGTATCAAAATATAACTTCATATTGGCTGGACCTAGAAAGGAGTTTAACATTTCCTTCTGTAAATAAACACATGTCCCCTGTGCAAATATAAAATTATGTTGATCATATCTACACTCCTTCCTGTACTTTTGGCCATAAGTCTCATTGTCAGCCCTTAGTTAGATTCAGGCATTAATCTACTCCACTGGGCAAAGTAATTAGATCAAAGCCTTTTTCACACACCTAGCCCATCTGGCAGGGATTAAGCCTCTTACTTGGAGATGAGGAGGTTGGAGGTTGAATCTGCATAAGGTAATTACTCTCACACTTCCTGACTGTACATTTCCTCCTCAGAGCAACAATAGAAGAGAAGCCAGGCCTCTGTTTGCGATCTCTCCAGGAGATAACTTTGAAGTGTGTTTGCAAGAAACCAGTTTATCTGTGCCAGTGAGGGGTGAGACTTGGAGCTCTCAGGGAGCTGTGACCAATGTCCACTTATAGTTACCATTTTGAAAAGTCCCGATATGCTGTGCAGGTGGGATGGGGCAGGGATGGAGTGATGATAGGTGCCCACTTTCCGGAATTTTCCACTCCCACTCAAAAAGCCGTCTATAAGGGAGACACTTCGAGTACCCCAAGCTGGATTGACCTCTCATAGTGGACCCATGTCTGAAGTAGTGGAACATTTTGCACTTGTACAGACTTGGGGTAAAAATCTGCCTCTCAAGGGTCAGTGGCACTGCCCTCCCCTTGCCTCTAGGGTACTGAAGAGGGGTGGACTTGGCAGGAACCCCTGGAGCTTCTGTGGACTGGTCCTTTAAGTGGCTGATCCCAAAACGGGGACCTTGTGACTCCTTCTAGACACATTGACTTCCTGAAAGTGATCAGCAGGCAGTGGGGCCTAAGAGGTGCAAGCAGGGAGGGTATTCTGCCTTGAGGGCTGTGGTGGACCATGGAGAAGTAGCAGGAGCCCATACAGAAGAACAATTCCTGGGTCCTGAGCAGCCACTCCTATAGGAGAGAGACAGATGAATGATGGAGTGACAAGGAAAGTCTAAATAAGCTGTAAGGATCGAAAAAACAGGAGGGCAAGCACTAAGTTCCCCTTCAAAGGAGGGAGAGCAGTATAATATCAGACTCTGGAACAAGCCAGGGGCAATTGCTACAAATCACATTGAATTTGGGTCTATGGGCCAGAGAAAATAGCACTGGTGGTGCTCCCTTATTTGAAAGCTACCCTGTGGGCCACGATTGTCACAGGGCCCATGACTCCAGGTATGGGGTTTGTGGAACCCCATGTGGGGAGCAGTGGGTGAGGCTCCCGCTCCCTGCTTCTCCAAATATTGGGGTAGAGCCACAGGGGTTGACCTAGTCCAGTCTGAGCACTTTGTAATTCCCTCCCTCATTGAATTGTCACTCCTGGGGAATGTGGGTGCCCTGAGGATAATAGAGGATGCCACCGTGCTCCACCGTCACAAAGTTCTCAGGGAAGACCACAATCCCAGGATCACTGAGATGCACTGCCCTCACTCCCCAGGTCTGTGAAAGAGAAACACACTGAAAAACCAGCCCATAGACTCAGAAGTACAAGGACTGCCGATTCCTTTGCCAGCACAGGAAATAGTGTCGACCAGACAGGGAGCTGGCCGGATCACTTGGGTTTGGACTCCTGCAAAGCGTTTTGGCTAAAACAATTCCAGGTGCCCCACAGTAGGAGCACCTGTAGCTAAATTAATTAATGAAATGCGAACAAGAGCAAATTTTGGCCACATCAAAGAGCATGCTATGGGACCAGATGAGCTGGATGAGGATGGTTTATTGACTGTAATAATATTAACAGTGAACCATTACACATATGGCTGAATGTTATTGAAAGGTGGTCATCCTGAAATGGTTTAATATGAGTTGCATTGTATTTGGACCTTACATTTTTGTTTTTGAGTATCGTGGTAACATTGCTACACAGCCAGTTGTCCTGATTTGTACCTCTAGGTGGTGTTAAGCACACAAGAGAGTGGGGTTGTGGTTTTAGGGTTCAGTGTCTCCCTATAGGCAGACTGCTAGAGGTGCATCCAGTGCAGTGGGTACAGGGTACATTTACAGGGTTACCTGAATTGTTAGACCTGTCTTTATTGTGCACCCTTACTGATTGTGAGGCCCTTTAGGGGGAGCCCTTTAGAGGGTGTCACCGTAGGTTATTTTACCTGCCATTCTGTATATTTTTGTAAATTTGTGCATAGTATTTAGTAGTCTGTGTAATAAAGTACTTATGCAATAGGCAAAAGTACTGCATGGACAGGGATTTATTGAGTGTTGTTAGTTGCATTCCTGAGGGCCGAGTCTCTAGCCCACAGCAACACTCTTGAGTTATCCTTGAACTTCTCTGCCTCGCTAACCTGGACGTCATGTGCTAAAAGGAGGTGTGTGGTTCCCAGTAAAGGGTTCTGCAGTAAACGGACCCTAGGACACCAGTGGTGAAAGACTCCAGTTACAATTCATGCTCTGAGTCCATCTGACCCGGATTCCTGACACTGTTCGATTTGTACCAGTAATGCAGTGGTAGAGGAGTAGCATTTTAGCATAACCATATGCACTTTGTCTTTGTGTGTTTGAATATTCCATTTGATCCCTTGTATGTTATTGTTTGTTGAAGTTCCAGTGCTGGTTCAGTTGGTCATGTTTGTGAGCCAATGGACTTCATGGTGGTGTGTAGTTTGGACTATTCGTCATAGTGTGTTCTGAGGACTGTGTTTGTGGGTACACCATGGCTCACAGATAATGTGTAATCTTTGCATGATCTTTGCTTTGCCTATCGGGCGGAATTTTGCCTAATTTCTGTGATCTAATTTTTGTACTTGAGTTTCTTTAGTACCTCTGCAAATTCTCAGATGTAAAATGCAAATGTTTGGTGTTCTGTACAATGCCTTTGATTTCTTGAAATTATTTATTATTAAATAAAGGGGGTCTATGGAGAAGGGAAGAGGTGCTGATGATCATTTGCATCCACGCATCCATTTGGTGTAGCTTTTTGGAAGGTGAAAGTTGTGGATTGCGAACAACTAAGAACAATTACTCCTTTGGAGTTTGATTAAGTACGTTGATACATTCTGGACAAATGAGATGGAAAGAGGAACCCTATGAGCCATTTTTGGCACGAAAGATAACAGGTCCATGAGCTGTAATGTTTTGTGTGTTGTAATACCCGACAATAATAATGTTGTATTATTAGTGGACAATCTAGACAATCTACCTCGCAGAAACGTTGTCTGATCCTAATATAACGGGCTAAGACGTTGGTGGAAAGTCTGCCTGTATCTGTAAGTCAGAAATGAGTAAAATTAGCCTAAAAATGATATGCAGCCTGAATTAGATTTTTTAAAATGCAGGGTGTTAATTACAATCCCCGGAGGGGGTGCAGAATTAATGGAGATTACAGCTTGAGCTTTTTGAATACCCTGAGAAAAGATCTTAGGGTGAAAGTAAAGAGATCCTCTATCTTCCGGATGTGGCCGATACCCGCTGTTTAAAGAATTAACAGGAACCTCGTAATGAGACCCCATAATGTTGTTGTTGTTGTTGTTATTCCGAAGTTTGAATAGAGTGATAATATTTGCTTCTTAAAGGTGCCAGCTGGTGCAGCAGAATCTAAAAATGATGAGAGAATGTTAATGTGCTAGGTGTTTAGATACATTCGTAGTAATTTGTCAAAATGCTGTTTTTTCATGGAGCCTTCCCTCCTTGCATTTTACCTGTGTTTCCGCATCTTTTGATTTAAATGCTTTTCAACCTCGGTTATAAAGTATGTTCTAAAGAAAATAAATTATGTTTTTCAAGAAATTATTATCATTGTTCCTGTTATAAATATCTTTAGTTTGTTGGAATGCTAGCAGGCCTAGATTATTTCAGGGGTAGTGGAAAACAAAATAAACAGAAGAGGCATCTTCAATTAAACACCCTTTCTTATTTGACGTTTTCCCTGCCTAGTAATCCATGACAGAGTAAATAAATATTCCACATAGAAAAATACAAGAATAAAGAGGGCCTATTGTAGTAGATCCCTTCAATGCATGGCAAACTAAAGTGTTTTCCTTTTCCTGATGAAAGTCGAGTTCCAAGGGTGACCGCTTACATGCAATCATTGATATCCCCATAGGAAAGGCACTTGGAGAAACGATCAGATAGAAAGTTTCCCAGGGACAACTAAGATAGTTGTAAAGGGATCTACACTCAATTCAATGTGTCACGAGTTCACACCTTTCAATTATTTGTAGGTGCACATTCTTTCATGGGCCCAAGAATCATCAAGTTCTACAGCATGCTGTAAAAGATCTTCCCATTTTACAGCCCCACGGAGAATGCCCAGCAATTAGATTGCATGCAGGGGAAAGTCCATTTACACTCAGAAGAAGGTCAGGCTTCAGGTGGAGATGAGGGAAGTCGGTAGCAAATTGTAATGGTAGGTGAACTAGGCCTGGCTGGTACATGTTGACTTATACAGGACCACTGGAGTCCAGGATCTACTAATACTGAGTGGGATGATGGGAAGAAGAAAGATTGTGTTAAAAGCATATTCCCATAGACATGTCCCCTCCAAGGTATGCATGATTCTGCTAGTAAGTAGATGAGACCATAGAGGTACTTGATGATAATCAATTTGCTTTTTAGACAGTGTTCCCAGAGGACCCAGGCATAGCTGTCAAGGTTTTAGATTGCCATGTGTAACATTTTCATAATTTCAGTGTAATTATGAGTGACATTTCAACAACTATGAGTGACACTTTCTCACAAGCAAATTCAAGCTATGAAGACGAGGGAAACATATAAATATCAGAAATAACTCCTATTTGAACAACAAGAAACTCGAAGATCTTACAACTGCTGCATAGCACCAGAAACGGAAGGTCCCTTAGCGCTGAAAGTATGCGGTTTTAGAAGGACATACGCACTATTCGGTTCCCACCCACACACAGATGTAGCCTCTGGTTAAGTTTAAAGGTATTCGTCAGGTTTTCCGAACTCAACGCTACAAGCAACAGCCTTTAACTTTAACTGACTGTAGGATGTGACCAGGTGCATGGAAGAATAGTCCTTTTAAATTCAACTTTATTCTCAAAATGATGAAGTCGCAAGAGTGACTGAAAAATAAATAAATATCTCCGCAACAGACACAAAAGCTGATATAGCTCCTCCCTCAGTTGCGCCAGTAGTACAGCACACCCTAACGTCTCTGACCTGAGCAATCACTACCTACGCATTAGGAATACTTATCTCGTTATTCAGAATTAAAGCAGATTTTGTGTTTCAGCCGCTCTATCTTTGCCTGCAGATACTAAAAACCCAGGGCAGTTTCAGTTACACTCTCAAAGCTGACATCCATTCCCACACATACATCAAAAACATCTGCTGAAAGTATTATCTTTGAACCTCAACCCCTGCGGTAGCTGCATGCTTTTCCAACAGGGCTTCCTTAATGAGCAGTATAATTAAATCAATAGCTGAGCACTGCCCTGGGGTCCGGTGTGCGGCCACATGCTATTATTAACAAGTTGCACAGCTCTCTCACCAATTAAATTACGGCGTGACAAGTGTTTACTTTATGAGGACAAATACTGCAACTTACTCTGCCACTTACTGATGATGCAGGCGCCCTGACTTGGTGGGCTGGCGTCAAGTTGCACAGCCAGGTTGGGATCCCATCCGCATCGTTCCAACCGCTAGCTGCGGCAGTGATGAGCAGCTGGCTCTCACCCTAATCCTCTTTCCCCGCTGCATTTGACTCCCACCCCCCACTGACCTTAGCCTATAACTCTAACAAGCTATGATTGGCGGGGCACTGACTGTGATGTCAGTTAAGCTTGTGTGTCGCGGCCGAGGGTGGAGATGACTAACTTGGATACATTGTTGTAGCGAGAGAGCGGTTCTCACAGAGCTGCCAGCTGCCAGAGAGCAGCGCGCACTGCGCTACTTTTGCTCACACAGTCATGACATGGTGCATTTTAGCAGTGGTCTGCGCGGGTATGCCCAGACGCGGGTCCCAGGTTCACTGTGCCACTGGATTCAAGCTAGCCTGACTAATGAGGGCTGCTGCCCCGAAACCGGTCCCAGGATGCTTGCTTCTGGTCCAGGGAAGACCTGGCTTGGAAGTTCAGGCTGGACTGTTCCATGAGGAACAGGGTCAAGACTGATTTGCATATGGCCAGGTCTAAACTGGGGTGGCATGGTAAGCAAAAGAATAATGGATTTAACCCAGATCTTTTGCCCTAAGTGCGCCGGGTATGCCCAGACGTGGGTCCCGGGCTCACTGTGCCTCTGGATTCCAACTAGGCTGGCTGATGAGGGGTAGTGCCCTAAACTGGTCCCAGGATGCTTGTTTCCGGTCCAGGGAGGACCTGGCTTGGCAGTTCAGGCTGGACTGTTCCATGAGGAACAGGGTCAAGACTGATTTGCATATGGCTGGGTCTAAACTGGGGTGGCATGGTGAGCAAAAGAAAGATGGATTCAACCCAGATCTTTTGACTGGGGTGAATGTTTGATTTGCTCTGCCATCCGTCCATCATCTGTATGCGTTCTGCATTGACAGCAGAGCATCGCTATAATGCGTGACTAATGCACCACACCACGCCACACTGAAATGTGTTAGACTAATAATGCCTGATGCATGGTACTTGGCAGGACTGCCCAGGAGAGGTCTACCAGAATATTTGACGTTGCACTGCCAAGTTAGTTTATGTATGTTGCTGCCGACAATTTGGCCATCCCAACAAGAATGCAGCATTGACTCTTGTGTTTGGAGAAGCTCTTCATGGCAAAATTGCAAGCCAAACTTTCCAGGCAATTGATATGCATGTACCACTCTGTCAAGGACTAGGCGCCATCAGTTTTAATGTGCAGGCCAAGCTGACGTGCTTACATCAGACTCAGTGATTATATTTGCAACAGTTCTAAAATGGCTTTGCTGTGCCAGACTTTCAGTTTGGCGGAACAGCAACAGAGCTTGGTTGAGGGAGATTTTTTTGTTTTATTTTTTTTACAGAGCTTTATATAGCGCGAACTTGAACCGAATCGGGTATCAGAGCGCTTTACATAGTACCAGTTGCATTACATGCACATACACATTCATTTTTGTTAGGCACGGGGAGATTAAGTGATTTGCCCAGAATCACAGGATGTTCAGCGTCATTGCTGAGACTTGAACCCAGTTCCCCAGATTCGAGGTTGACCGCCCTAGCCGTTAGGCCAACTCCTCTCCCCAAGAAGTGGTCTCAGTATGTAAGGTCACAATATTGATTCATTGATTCATTTTAGGGACACATGGCATTGACAGTGCAGCAGAAATGGAAAGATCGCAAGAATCACAATGTCTAGAAGTAAAATCAGCCTGGCCAGGTATCTCATTAGGAGAGTATCTGCTCAGAGGGCTGATTTCATCTCTCTCCTGATAAAGGCAATTTTCCTGAGAGGGGACTTTAAGATGTGTAAGAGTGTGTCTGTGGCCTATGCAGTGGTGCAAGAAGATGCCTAGAAATTAATTCAGAAGCACTGGCCATCCAATCAGAAAGTCAAATTGAGGTGCTATATCAGCATTGGGTGGAATCAATTAGAGGAATGTAATTTAAGGAGATAAGATGGTGACAGCTAGCCTGACGGTGGGTGACTACAACTCTGACCACTGTGGTAAAACTTCATAAGGCAAATAAAAACCCGAAGGGTAGGCTAATTATTTGCAATAGCTTGCCCACAATTTGAAATTCAGAAAACTTTGATTTTCACAGAATATTGCATCTGCGGTGTACGCAGCAACGGTCCGTGCAGGTAACAGCGGTGGGGCGGTGGGGACGTGTAAGGGGGAATTCCGAGGGACGATGAGAGGGAAAATTAATTATTTATTCAATTTTCCCTCTGCATCATCCCTTGGAATCCCCCCTTACATGGCCCCACTGCCCCACCACTGTTACCTGCACGGACCGCGGCTGGGTGTACGTGTTTTTCAGGTAGAGCCTAACCTCTATTTAACAGGCAGGATTGATTGACGGTTTGAAGGTTTATTCAGGGACTGAGATCCTTACCCTTTATGCTGACGAGGAAGGTGGATTATATACCTACTGTTGATAGTGGCTTGCATATTCTGACCTGTATAAATCATCTTTGCAAATCATATTTGAAATATCATGGAAAAAGAAATGGATTGAGTGTGAGAGAGCTGAGAAGGTACTTAAGGACCATTTGTGCAATAGCCTGCCATGAAACTGAGGACTCAGCCTTCTGAGATAATAATTTGCCTGTTTGAGAGAAACATGGAATAAGCAATGTTCCCCTGAGGGGTAAAGAGTAGGGTGGATGCTACGTGCTTGGGAACCTGGAGAGCTAGACTTGTAGATGGAATCTTTGATGGGGAAGGCACTCTGTACAATGAGTATTATGGGCCAACATTTCCAGGGGCTGGAAATCCATCTCTTGGTAAACTCCACAATGTGACTGGCAGGGTACCTATCATTATAAGTCTCCTGATTAATCACCTTGGCAGGAGAGAGTGCTACTCATGGGTCACGTGGGTTCACTCTCCATTGACATGCACCCAATTCATGTCAATGTAATGTCTGTTGCAGATTTTTATGCCTGCTAGAGATTCTCAGCCTGAGCCGCATGACCGCTCACCCCTTTCAGCGTCTTGGATATTCTAGACATAGGGAGAGTTTCCGCTATGAGGGAGTCCAAGAAGTAGGCACCTGAGACCACTGACTTTTGGGGTTCGGTGCTGAGTTCCCAGATGGCCTATTGTAACTGAGCTTTGGACAGTGAGCAGGAGGAGGAGGAGGAAACTGAGGGGACCTCCACTATTGAATTCACAGAGCTAGACATGATCTAACCCTTTCATTCCTTTTCCTAAGATTTTCCGGGCCTTGTTGTTTTCAGTAGAGACATGAAGAATACCGTGTCAGGTATGCTTCACTTTGCCCTTTATGGTTCCTTTTGTTTGCCACAATGCCTGGCATTAACGGAAACAGTGCAGGATAGAAGGAGGCTTTGCCTTAACTCTTTTCTTTGAGAACCTATCGGGCCCTATTTACCTGAAGGATTCAAGATAGCAGTGCTGTAATGGATGCAAAGGTAGGAAGCAAAAATGGCTTTTGTCTGCAGTCACTGAGGAACCAGAGCCCAAACTATAGCAGCTTTACTGAAAAGGACATGCAACGTTCAGAATCAATATGTGCCACATATGTGACAGTGTGGCTACATGCCCTGCAACAAATTAAGCAGAATAAGACAGAGAAAGGAGCTATCAGCACACCTGGAGGGAGGAACTGTCTGCAAAGGCACCTCTGCTCCTGCTGAAAAGATGAGGCTAAAACCCATGAGGCTGAAAGTGTACCAGAAAGAAGTGAGCAATTTGTCAGCAGTGCATTTAGATTAGCCTCAAACGTAAACATCCAATACCCCAGGTGGTGGGTTGCACAGTCTGCTCAGCTTTCAATAAACAGCCATCTTCAGAGTTCCTGATTAGCGAGGTAGAAATTGCTTTGGATAAAGAGACTGATAAAGTATATAAAGAAACAGCATCCATGGAAAAACTAAGGGTGCCACACGAATCTCGTCGACCCAGCGTGGGGAAAGAACATTTGAGAAATTGTCAAAACGCTAAAGAAAAAGCGACAATCAGGCAAAGTGTTCAGAATTTTCTCAAGGAAAAGTAGAGTGATATAAGGTGAAAATACGAGAAATAAAGCGAATTGTAAAACTCGTAGAAAGCAACAAAAAAAAAGGATGAAAAGAGACAAAACCTTTACTTACCAAGGTAGTACCAATAAAGAGCCTGGAGAACTGATGTTGTGGCCATATATTTAGTGTCAGCTTGGATTGACAGGATGTACAGTATCTTCATTGCTGATGATTGATTAAGTTATAAAGACATGTTCGTATAACATTTGCATCTTTCTTGTACCTTAAAATGTTGGATTTTTTGGGTGTTCAGTTTGCTATTTTATTTGTAGGTATTGTGGGCATGACTTTTTTTGTTTAGGTCTCACTAAAAATGTCTTTAGTTGTCTGGAAAACCTCATCGAAAAAAATACTTAAAAAGTGCAGTACGAAGAAGTGTAGAGAGAGTAGGCTCTGTGTCACCCACGCCAGTCATTGGGGCTCAGGAAGTGTTCAAGGTTTTCAGGTGTTTGGATGGGTTGTTATTCATATCCAGCTTCGGACTCGGACAGAAAATAGACCTGGGCACCAAAATAAAAGTGGCTCCCATCAGCGAACCAGATAGATCAAAAAAAGTGGCCCCCATTTGCAAATCGGGGTCGTTTTAAACTTGTACAGACATGCTGCATAGGTGTTTGACAGGGTATGGGGACAACATGCATTTCTGCTCGCTGAATGCAATGTTTTAGGTGATATCAGGGAAATCAACAATAAAAACTGGCCACGGATCATAAATCAGGCCCACAAACACCCCCAAATAAACAGCTCATACACTGACCTGTCAGACCACCCATTCGGGCACTGTCTAATTGTTCCATAGGCCAGTCCGACCCTGTTCATGTCCATTGCATTTTGCAGAACTGTACACAAATTGGCTTTGATGATGGAACTTTGTCAGTCTACGCACCTCACATTGCTCCTCATCCCCTCTCCACAGCCTCACCATCTTCCCCCATCCTGCACACACTCACTCTTCATCCTAACTCCTGCCTCCCTCCTCTCTCACTCCCATCCTAACTTGTTCTCCCATCCTGCTGCTCCCCATCCCCACTCTATCCCAGTCCTCTGTCTTCTACTGCTCTCCTATCCCACGAACTCCCTTATCCCTTCCTCTCTGTCCTCACTGGTGTCTGCTTTGCGGATGTTTTATAGACATGCCTTTCACAAATACCTTATTGAAAACACCTAAGGACCTGTACAAATACAGAACAGGGGCAGTTTCTACAGACTAATAACTGGTAATATCAATGGAAAATGGGGTGACTGCACCCAAAGTGTCGATAATGATTATTATCATCATACACCATCACTGATGCAGTTAGGGCATATAAACAAGCAACAATCATCAGACTTGTGAAAGTGAATTTGCAAATGTGCATTTTAAGGCTATGCCCTATCTCAGTCTGGTATGATGAACACGAAAACACAAGTCAGTTTTTGCCATTGTTTCTCCCATCCTTCAGCAAAAGGAGACAGACATTCAGGGACATTTGCTCTTGAATGTCATAATCCCTGGTATCCTGAAGTTGCAGTGGCAGAGGTGGGCGTGCATGTGACCTCTATGTGACCTTCATGGTGAAGATACCAACTGCAGCTTTTCAAAGCTCCAAGGTCATGCGCGTGGGAATGCCACATTTGGCTGAGAGTTTTTTATATGTTTTGTTTTTATGTTAATCTCAAGCCTTGGAGAGGTGCACAGTACGAAAACAGTAGTTAGTGGGATTTTGCACGCTATATGAACGAGCATTACTAAAGCTGATACACTATGGTTTAAAAGAGAGGCCTATTTTCTTTGCCGATGCTTGTTTATGCTGATGTACTTAGGCCGTATGTTCCTTTTAAGGTTATATGTCATACAATATCTAGCTTTCTAGTAGGGAATGTAACGTCCTACTGTCTTGCTAAGCACTTTGAGCTTTTAAAATAGATTTAGATGAGTATTGTCGCTTGAGTGAAAATGCATCCATTCTACTACTGATTTTCTTTTTCATACTTTTGAGTAGTTTTATGTGCTGCATCTAAGATGCACACCCTGCAAGTGAGCTTTGAATGGATAGTTTTAGTTGAAGCAGCTACAAGACAGGCGCAAATGACAGCTTTTATGTAAAGTCAGTTCATTTGTCTCCGATTCACCAAACTGAAAACGTACAATGTTTTATTGTTAAGACCACTACATTAGTCTATTTAAAATGTCCACAACTGCATCATTGTTGCCTTTAACAACTGTTGATGTTCCTCATAATTACATCAGTATCTAAAGTTTGTAAAACTATGTTTTATTACATCTGAGCAAAGCAAAATGTTCTCGGATTTTTCCTGTTCGCACACACCATCCCAGAGGATCTCTTCCTTGCAAAGGTAGAAAATTAAATTCCGGATTCAGTACAAATAGTGCTGGGTTGCTGAAATGGCAAATAGGAACCAGACACAACAATGCTGAAGGAAGCTTAACTACAATGTATTCCTTGCAGATCAGTAGCACACAGTCATGAGTGTATTGCAGATTGAGATAGATTACTTTAGGTTACTTGTTTTAGCAAGAATGAGGCCACAAATGGATTTATTTTGTCTATGTAGGGAAATACATTTAGGGCAAAATGACTAAATGTTATAGCTACTTTAAGGAGTTTATGGTGGGGAATTTTGCAACGTTTAGATGCACTCTGTAGCGGGCCTGAATGTTAAGACCCCTTTATACGGTACAAGCCATAATTTCTCAGCTGGAACTTAAAATATAAATCATAATTTTTCTGCACCTCTACAAACAATTAAATATGTTGGCTAATTTATTTGCTTTATTTCTAGCGACACTTAGAAAAATCATAAAATTATTAAATAAAGACTCCAACTCACATGAGTCTTACACTTCCTGCCTATAACGTGAAGATTTTCACAAAATATGATGTAGTCACTTTTCATTGACACGTCAGACATTAAGAATACGGTTATAGCCATTACTTTGTCATCACATCACCCACTAAAAGGTAAAATGAGAGGAGAATGAGAAGAGAATATCCAGAATTGATTTTTGGTGAACTGTCAATGACTTACAGGTCAACTAGGACGAATTAGTATATCTCAAAGTTTTCAATGTAGCAACTCTGCTCAGTTTGGAAACTTCATTCTTCAGAGAACATCTCCCGTAGGAAGTTTGAGGCCACTATTAACCCCTTTGCCTTTTCACAGTCAGCAGGAAAGAGCTAGATACAGCCGAGGAGGATTCTACAACTCTCCCAGTCACACCAGGCCTGAGGGAGTGGTCCAAGCCTGCAGTTTTGGACACAGTCTGTCACCTTCTAAATGAGCCCCTCACCAAAAATGGAAGTAGTAGAACAAGACTTCCATATAGAGAGTGCTTTGGTCCCATATGAAGGTGGCCAGTCAATACAGCCAGGCCTTCAATATGTGCGGTCCAGCAAATTACCTGGACTTTCCCTACCCCTGGAGTTACTGATACTGGGGTTAGCGGTAACTCTGGAGTGAGAAAAATTCAGCCCATTACAAGTTCCCCAAAGGATCCAGTAAGAAATTAAGAATAATTGCGGGAATCAGTATTTCTAGAACCCTTTGCTTGGTAATTCCTTATTTTAATCCTTACTTGCTCACCGAGATTTTGGCTGTTTTCAGCAGCCAAAATCTCCAGGTGAAAGTAAAGAGATCCACTGTGGTCCTGTAGATCTCATTCTTTCGAACGGGTTGGTAACCTCTGATGCTCTGACTAGAAATGCAACTCTCACAGAATGCTACATTAAAAAGTAACACAGTGCAGCAAGTCACCTTGCTGCGCTGCACTGCGTTACAGGGAAAGCGAAGGAATGCACCATATTTAGCACAAAGGCGCATTGCTGCCTTTTCCCCAGCACTGGCGTACAATGTGCTGCCTAGCGCCAGTGCAGGCAGAATGCCCACTCGACACACATGGAATGCCTCCCTAGAGCCGAGTAACGCAACACAGCGATATGCACTGCGTTGCGTTACTCCTGAATTATCAAGCCACTCACGGCCACACAAAGTAATTGCATGTCAGGGGTTGCGTCGGACATGCACCACGTTGCGTGGCGCAAACGCGATGCAAACCCTTGATAAATATGCTGCATATTTCTTAAAATAATTTTTATTTGTAATTTTAAAATGAAAGAAAAAAAGGGTAGACATGAGTAAGCACTCAATATATTGACATTCCTTACAATACAAACATGTTCGCACTTTCATAAGATTTACAGCTTAGCATACCAACATTGCGCACAGTCACGCAAGACAGGACCACACATGAAACATGTGACTATGTGAGTGTTACTCATCAAGTGTAAAAAGAACGTGATATAAACTGGAAATTAGTATATGCTCAGGTAGGTGCTGGAAAGGACAAATAACCACTGAGTGGGCTTGCAGTGCATCACCCCATGTTTGTGGGATAACTGTGAGCCTGATTCACAAAGGACCACTGCCCTCATGGCGTAGGCCCCACAGTCTTGGGGCAGTCTCTACACTCGGGGTGGAACAGTAGCAGCCGGCATGGCTCGTGGGTGGCGGGGCAGGTCGCGCAAGTGGTAGGGTCGCGTGGGGGTGTCGCGCGGGGGTGTCACGCAGGGGGATCGTGTGTATAAAAAAAACCCATAAAAAATAAAAATAAACTTACCTTTGCGCCGGGTCCCACGTCTCTGCTCCTGCTCTCCTCGTGGAACTCGAGGGACATGGAGCAGGCCCCACTGACCAATCACAACGCTGCAATGCAGCGTTGTGATTGGTAAGCACCCAGGCTCCCCTGACCAATCACAATGCTGCAGTGCAGCGTTGTGATTGGTTTTGAGCGTCCTGGCTCGACGCTCAACCAGGGAATGGGGGCATGGGCTTGTTCTCTAGGCAGGCTGTAATGCAGCCTGCATGGAGAACATGGAAAGGGAGCATGACTGGTTTGGGCAGCAAGAGGGGCCAACCAAACAGTCATTGCGCCCTTACGAGTGGACAAACCACTACTCCCCTGCCCTGTTCCGAGAACAGAGCAGCCCCGCCCACCCGTTCGCCCACAAAGCAGCACCAAGCATAAAATGATAATAACTTAAAACCTATTCTCATTTTATGTTTCTTTATCTCACTGCTTAAAAGCAGTGGGGCGACGCTCCTCCGCCATAGCAGAGGAGCCGCCACTGGGGTGGGATCTCTGCAATGAGAATTCTTATTGCGGAGATTCCGCCCCAAGTGCGGAGACTTCGCCACAATTGTGTGTCCTCCGCCACAAGTGTGGAGGTCCTTTGTTAATCAGGTCCTGTATGGTTAGAAAGGCCAGGCTTAGTGAGCATGCACCAGTTCTAAGGCTGAAAGTATGGCCGGGTCATTGGTGTGTGATGGTGGGAGGGTGTTGTTTTTTTATGTGAGTAAGTCGTCCCACCCACTCACAACTGGGCTCTTCCTGAGGCCTTTCACTTGCTCCTTTCGCAATGTTGCACCTTCAGTTTTTTCCCCATTTCAGTGTTGCGGACTCCCAAATCTCAGCAGAAGGGGGTGTGCTTGCTTGCCATTTCAAAGTGACTGCTCTTTTACCCAACAACGATACCAACTCTGTAAAGTGAGCAGTTTATATTTTGTTGGTGCGTTTGAACAGGCTCAATGTGCAAATACCCCAAAATCTAAGGAAGGTGCAGCGTGTGACTGCTACAAGAGTGTCTGTGACAGAGCTATATTGGGATGTTTAAGCTGCATTCCAAACAAGAGGCCTCGAAAGGGGGTGAACCAAAGGTGGGGGCCTCAAGAAAACACTAACAATGTCGTTATTCATATTTAGCATACTTTACGACTTGTTATCTTAGTTGTTACCCTTGTTGGTGGGATAAAGGGGTTACCAGCTTTGGCTGTGATTATCACTCCACACTCTCTCTCTCTCCTGGAAGACTCTTTCCATCTTTCTCTTAATCTTGCTTCTCCTTATTTCTTTTATTTCTCTCCTTCTGATTCAATGTCTCGTACACTGTTTCTCCTGCGCACCTAGAGCAGTACATGTTGTATGCTTTGTGAAACTAAATAAAGTATTGTGATACAAAAAAAAAAAAAAGAGTGCCAGTGACTGTGGCCCAGTAGCTCTTCATGGATGTGCAGCTGCGAAGCATGTGTTGGAAATCTGCTGTATCCTCTTTGAAGTGAAGACCTGAGGAATTGACCTACGGGAACATTTTATTCATGCTCGCTGGGGAGAGGTAAGCTCTGTGAAGGAAGTTGTACTAGATGCATTTGAATTTGCCATTACGTCAAAATGTGTGAGGGAATGTAGAGTACTCTGTCTCATTCTTTCTTATGTAGCGCTCGTCTTATCCCTGTTTCCTTTTTCTCATGCAGGTTCAGCAGGAAAACATGTGTGTACTCTTTCAGGGCTTTGTTGAGCCATCAAATGAGCCTACGGCTGCTGCTTATCATGAGCAAACTTGTATTAAGGTGTGTGTTTTGGACTGAACCTTCTGTTCACAATAGATAATCCACTAGTGGGTATGTGGGCTCGTGCCAGAATTAAATAGTTGTAAATGCAGTGCTGTTTTAAAACCATAGTTTTTATCAGGAGTGGCTCCTCCTTAATGGCAGAGGAGCATCGCCCCACAGCCCCCGCCAGCAGACGGTAAATAAAATGACAATAACGCAGTTATTGTCATTTTATTTAGGCTGTCTGTCCGAGCCCGTAATGACTGTAGGGCGGGGCGGGTTCGGACATGTCAGGGAGGAGTAGAGTGCACTCATAAGTGCGAAGTGTGCTTGGCCGGCCGTCCTAGGGCGGCAAAGCACACCTGCTCACTTAGGGGTCGATTCCGATTCGGGCCGGAAAAGCACCGACCGACTCGGATCCGGAAAAATACCGACCGACACGTACCAGTGGCGCCCGACACGCCAAGTACGATGCAAGCCGCGATAAATCCGACCGACACGTCAGGAAACCAAGCCGACCGACCGAGCCGCTCGGAAAATAGCAATCCGGCCGGAAAAACACGCGAATCCAACCGACCGACACGCACCCGGAACAAATCCGACCGAATCGTACCCGCCAACTCCAACCCGCAAAGTACGATGCAAGGCGCGAAAACACGACCGAGTCGGACGGAGGACAAGCCGTACGACCGACACGCATACAAAACCGAGCCGAAGCAACACAATACACCGCGACCGACGCGTACGCAGCATACAAAACTGCACAAACACAGCGTGAACGAAACGGAAAACACCGTACGAGACCAATGCAGGGTCCGACTCGGTCACAAGAACGTTTCCAACATACACAAACAGCACAAAGGAAAAATCAACCAAAAAAAGGCCAAACAAGCAATTACCAAGCCAATAAATACTGGGGGGTGGGGACAGAGAACAAAGACACACCCACAACTCCACCTATATAAAGGACACAAATCACTACCATGAGCCTTTGCAAATGCCATTTCACTGCCAGCACCCAAGAGAAAGCAACCACACACCCACAGCTCATCCCTCACACAAGCCACACACCATCAGCACACCAACAAATACCTACCTCACATACACCCAGCAAAACACACACTCACACACCCTCACCTGCACACCAACACACACATCACTCACCATCACCACCCATCACCATGCCCCCAAGAAGAATCCCAAGTTCCTAGATTGTGAATTGGAAGTCCTGGTAGACGAGATCCTCAGGGTGGAGCCACAGCTGTTTGGCACTCTGGTCCAACAGACCCCCATGTCGCAGAAAACCAAGATGTGGGAGAGGATCATCAACAGGGTGAACGCCCAATCATCATGTCGGCGCACAAAGACGGACATCCAGAACAGGTGGTATGACGTGCGCAGGAGGGTACGGGACCTGCTGAAGATAGACTACATCAACAGCCAACAGACCGGCAGTGGCCCTCCTGCCAAGCCAATATACCTCAGGCCCTGGGAGGAGAAGGTGCGGGCCATCCTTCCGCCAGTGAGCGTATATGGACTAGAGAACATCCCAGAGCCTGGTGAGTACACAACAAATGTACACAATAAACTGCCACAAAACACACACATCACTGTCAAGGGGAGAGTCAAACCATGCACACATAGCAATTACACAGCAACTAGAACAGAATCATCCCAAAATGTGTATGTCAGTCAGATAAACACAACACATGCCATCAAAAAAGTCACATCCAACTGTGCCAACACATGTACAAACACAACCACAACTACAGCTAGGCAGTGGCACAAATAGAACTAACACACATCCACACATGTAGCCACCACAACAACACCAACACACAGTGAAGACCACTCAAAGGAAGGAATTCTGTGTATGCTGGCCAAGTCAGTGTAGCCAATAGCATCATGGGAGTCGCAGTCAGACATATTGCCCCCCCACAACTGTCCCATCAACACCACCCTGAACCATGCTCACATCACAGGGAGTGGAGAAGGACTCACAAGATGGCTGACACTGGCTACTGCTGTGGGGAGCACAAGGCCCTGCTGCCAACTGTGCACCAACAAACAGCAGGACACCACTGACTGACATCCTGAGAGACAACTTACACTCCCTGCAATGCAAGCACGTTCCATGGTGGGATATCTGGCTGGCTGGGTGGGAAGGGGGACTTGCAGCACTGACCATAGTCACCAGCACCTCCCCTCACACCCCCCCCAACACAAACTCCACAGTACCCACCTGGTAGAATGCAATGCCCTCCATCCTAACACAAGATCCCACAAAGCACCACCACCCTGGCTTATGTTGTGTGAAGCACAGGGACACTCTTGGGACTCTTAGCCAAACAACTGCCAGGACAACACTCCCAGCCATCCTGTCAGCACAGCCAGCCCACCCCACAGGGAAGCAGAGTCAAAAGGAAGGAAGCATGGGCATGCTGGGAAGGGGGTGGAGGCAATAGCATGATGGGAGTCGTAGTCACAGACATTGCTCAGCCTCACAACTGGCCCATCAACACCACCCTGAACCATGCTCACATCACAGGGAGTGGAGAAGGACTCACAAGATGGCTGACACTGGCTACTGCTGTGGGGAGCACAAGGCCCTGCTGCCAACTGTGCACCAACAAACAGCAGGACACCACTGACTGACATCCTGAGAGACAACTTACACTCCCTGCAATGCAAGCACGTTCCATGGTGGGATATCTGGCTGGCTGGGTGGGAAGGGGGACTTGCAGCACTGACCATAGTCACCAGCACCTCCCCTCACACCCCCCCCAACACAAACTCCACAGTACCCACCTGGTAGAATGCAATGCCCTCCATCCTAACACAAGATCCCACAAAGCACCACCACCCTGGCTTATGTTGTGTGAAGCACAGGGACACTCTTGGGACTCTTAGCCAAACAACTGCCAGGACAACACTCCCAGCCATCCTGTCAGCACAGCCAGCCCACCCCACAGGGAAGCAGAGTCAAAAGGAAGGAAGCATGGGCATGCTGGGAAGGGGGTGGAGGCAATAGCATGATGGGAGTCGTAGTCACAGACATTGCTCAGCCTCACAACTGGCCCATCAACACCACCCTGAACCATGCTCACATCACAGGGAGTGGAGAAGGACTCACAAGATGGCTGACACTGGCTACTGCTGTGGGGAGCACAAGGCCCTGCTGCCAACTGTGCACCAACAAACAGCAGGACACCACTGACTGACATCCTGAGAGACAACTTACACTCCCTGCAATGCAAGCACGTTCCATGGTGGGATATCTGGCTGGCTGGGTGGGAAGGGGGACTTGCAGCACTGACCATAGTCACCAGCACCTCCCCTCACACCCCCCCCACACAAACTCCACAGTACCCACCTGGTAGAATGCAATGCCCTCCATCCTAACACAAGATCCCACAAAGCACCACCACCCTGGCTTATGTTGTGTGAAGCACAGGGACACTCTTGGGACTCTTAGCCAAACAACTGCCAGGACAACACTCCCAGCCATCCTGTCAGCACAGCCAGCCCACCCCACAGGGAAGCAGAGTCAAAAGGAAGGAAGCATGGGCATGCTGGGAAGGGAGGTGGAGGCAATAGCATGATGGGAGTCGTAGTCACAGACATTGCTCAGCCTCACAACTGGCCCATCAACACCACCCTGAACCATGCTCACATCACAGGGAGTGGAGAAGGACTCACAAGATGGCTGACACTGGCTACTGCTGTGGGGAGCACAAGGCCCTGCTGCCAACTGTGCACCAACAAACAGCAGGACACCACTGACTGACATCCTGAGAGACAACTTACACTCCCTGCAATGCAAGCACGTTCCATGGTGGGATATCTGGCTGGCTGGGTGGGAAGGGGGACTTGCAGCACTGACCATAGTCACCAGCACCTCCCCTCACACCCCCCCCACACAAACTCCACAGTACCCACCTGGTAGAATGCAATGCCCTCCATCCTAACACAAGATCCCACAAAGCACCACCACCCTGGCTTATGTTGTGTGAAGCACAGGGACACTCTTGGGACTCTTAGCCAAACAACTGCCAGGACAACACTCCCAGCCATCCTGTCAGCACAGCCAGCCCACCCCACAGGGAAGCAGAGTCAAAAGGAAGGAAGCATGGGCATGCTGGGAAGGGGGTGGAGGCAATAGCATGATGGGAGTCGTAGTCACAGACATTGCTCAGCCTCACAACTGGCCCATCAACACCACCCTGAACCATGCTCACATCACAGGGAGTGGAGAAGGACTCACAAGATGGCTGACACTGGCTACTGCTGTGGGGAGCACAAGGCCCTGCTGCCAACTGTGCACCAACAAACAGCAGGACACCACTGACTGACATCCTGAGAGACAACTTACACTCCCTGCAATGCAAGCACGTTCCATGGTGGGATAACTGACTGGGTGGGTGGGTGGGTGGGAAGGAGGTCTGGCTGTCAACCAAACACAATCAATGCAGACCATGTTCACACCCCAGAGAATACATAGAAATGCCCAAATAATGCAGGACAATGTGCCACACCAATATCAACCCCTGACTGTGACGACTTAGGACAATACAATGTACAGGCCCGCACCCCGAGGCACAGTCACAACTGTCAGGTGTGTCAACCACTGATGCCTGCAGAAACATGACATACATTGTTTGTGTCTCCCAAAAACAGGTGATGATAGGGACACAGCAGCAGACGCTGAGGAGTCCCAGTCCCAGGCTCAAGAGGATGCCGAGCTCACTGGCGTCGTACAGCCTCTGTCCTCCTCGGACGATGAACAACCTGGCACATCCGGTGCAAGTCAACATGCTGCACCAGCAGGACCACCAGCTGCAGCACCAGCAGGTCCACCAGCTGCACCCCCTGCACCCACCCCTCCAACGACTGTCACCACGAATACCATCCCTGCCGACATGGACAGAATAAGGAACAACACCAGCGCAGTGACCCTGGACCAACCTGGGGCCATGGACACCACCACCACCACCAACCCCCAAGGTGGACCAGGGTTATCTGTGCGTGCAACTGCACACACTGCACATGTCAGCAGGGGTGGTGGGAGGGGTGGGAGACAGAGGTCGCTGCTTGCAGACGTTGCTGGTGTGCATGAAGACCCACAACTGGTACGCATAGCTGATGCGTACCAGTCCAGCACCGGAGAGCTCAGCCAGGTAGTGGGGCTCCTCAGAGACATCAAACAGCAGCAGGCTGCCCATCATGCCCGCTTGGACTCCCACATGTCCCAAGTGGAGTCACACATGTCACGTGTGGACTCCAACATGTCACGTGTGGACTCCCACATGACCCGCGTGGAGTCCAAGTGGGATGTACTACATGAGATGACGGCGTTGCACAGGGACATTTTACAATGCCTCCGCCAGATGAACAGCAACCAGTCCACACCTCCCTGTGTGCCAACAACATCTGGTACCGAACAAACTGCAACTGCCACAGGGAGGGAGGAGGACTCTGGCGGAGAGTCCCCTGCACCGCAGCAGCCTGCACTTGAGGGCCCCCCCCAAGAAGAGGGGTCGTCCGAGGAGGGGAAAGTGAGAGGCTGATGGCCAAGCGCAACTCCCAGGAAGCCTGAACCTGTTCTGGATTTTCGCCTTTGTGCACAGACTGTTCACCCTGTTGATGGCAACACTACTCCCACACATTGCATGGGGAGTATAAGTTGGAACAATGTGTCAGACAACAGTGGCCCCGATACTGGGGATCCTGTCTACCTGGACTTTCTATTCATCTAGGAACTTGGGATTGCAAGATTCATGTACAGCACAATCCATCCTATGCACTATTATCACAATAAACACACTAATACACCATACTTGCCTCTGTCGTGATTCCAACGTGGGTGCTGTTATGGGGATGATGAACTGCAAAATTACACAGTGTATGCGAACTGCAACAGCAAGGACAACACAGGCATGTGAGTACAGGCAACGTGACACATATGAGGGAGACACACCACCAGGGCTACACAACACATACACACCTAGGCCATCTGACTCATTGCCTACACTGATGTTGCCAGGGAAGACGGTGCAATGCACAGACACCACACCCATTCCCAGTTGTAGTCAAGTAGCCCACAGGTGCAGTAAGCAAATGGCAGTCAAATGTGTGACCACAGACAACGCACATCACTAAGTGAAGCACAGGTTTATTACACAGTAGCAACATGCCGTAACCACTACAGATGCAAGGTAACCCCACCTGGTAGCGGGCACACAGTCAACAACTGTAGACAGAAGGAAGTCCATGGGTGTGGCGCACATCACCTGTAGGGACACAACAGCTACCAGCCTGGATGTGCAATCACGTCGTCGGTGGACACAGTTGACCAAACGAATCTGAAAGTACCCTGTGAAGGACAGAAATGACACACAGTCAAAAGCAATGCAGTACAGGACAGAACAGCAAAACTCATGCACAATACATGTTACAAGATACCCACCCAGAACCAAGTTAGCATGTCAACACTGTTGGGGAGTACAGCCCACCTGTCACCACACATCGCAACACACATCCTGTCAAGTAGCCCATGGACACACTCCAACAGCACCAGAGCACCACCCACACATCATGCCAACTCACATCATTCACATGACACCTCAGGATACTCACATTCAGCTAAAGAAGTTGGTGATGAGCTGTGTGCGGACATCACCATCACCATCATCATCATCATCGTCACTGGCATCGTGGTCCAGGCCAGGATCCTCCACAGGTGGCGGATGTTGGTCATCGTCATCCTGGATGAGAGGCAACTCCTTCCGCACTGCCAGGTTGTGGAGCATGCAGCAGACGATGATAATCTTGCACACTTTCGCAGGGGCATATGGGAGGGACCCTCCGGTCTTGTCCAGGCAGCGGAAGCGGCTCTTCAGGAGACCAAAGGTCCGCTCAATCACTCTCCTGGTCCGACCATGTGCCTCATTGTAGCGCATCTGGGCAGGTGTCACAGGGTTCCTGAGGGGTGTCAGCAACCACGGCATGTTGGGGTATCCCGAGTCACCTACGGACAGACAAGTGCACATCAGCTGACTTGGAAAAGTGGGCGGAATACTACAGATCAGATCACACACAATGGCACAAAGTCAGTACACACCGACAAGCCAGGCACGCTGGTTCTGCATCTGTGCCATCAACCTGGGGATGCGACTACTCCTCATCACAAAGGCATCGTGTGCTGAACCAGGGAAACGGGCACACACGTGTGTGATGGTCATGTCTGCAAGACACACCACCAGTGCATTGACCGAGTGGTAGTGCTTGCGGTTCCTGTAGGCCTGCTCCTGGGCCTGTGGTGGTACCAAAGCCACATGTGTCCCATCAATGGAGCCAATTACATGCGGCATCCTCCCCAGGGCATAAAAGTCACTCTTCACGTCAGTGAGTCGTCGCAGTCTAGGGAAATAGATGTACCGGTTCAGGAAGAGCAACATTGCCGCCAAAACATCGCGGAGCACACGGCTGAACATGGTCTGTGACATCCCACCAGCAGACGCCACAGTATGTTGGAAGGTACCGGTGGCAAAGAAGTGTAGGGCTGCCATCACCTTCACCTTGGGGGTCAGCGCTGTAGGATACGGCCGGCCAGGCTGCAAATGTGGGGACAACTGCACTGCCAAATCCTCAATCAGCTGCCTGGTGAAGCGGTACCGTCGGATGCTGTCCCGTTCCACCATCGTTGCCAGGTCTGGGAATGGCCGATGGACAGCAGGAGCCCTGCAGTGCAGAGGAGAAGTAAGCAAGATCGTCAGTCACCCCACATATGCGGCATTGAACACACTCAAGATCCCAACATACATCATCATGAGGCACAACTACATGAAGTGTGCAGTACCGGAACGACATTTATGGTACATACATGGCCAACATCTGTCAACACGGTCCTACAGGTGGCATCAATTTGTCCCTGTTTGGCCCATTGGATATCATGATGCTGTGTCACAGTCACCCCCCAGTGACATGTGAGGACAGATGTGCCCCAGGCACCACAGCTCAACGACAGGCACATTCCCAGGGACCCTGTAATGCCACATGGACACTGGCATCACCTGGAGTATCATGTGTACACCACAACAAAACAAACATGACCCCCACAGGTAGTGGCCACACTTGCCATGGCAGGAGAGCCATGGACGTCTGTGACACACACGCACAACATCAGAGTCCATGCACACACAACGTGGATGTGGAGACTGTCTCCCATTGTGCACATGAAATCAGAGACATTGTAAACACTACATGCACAAAGACTGTGGAGGGCCATCACTATTGTGCCACTGGGACACCCTGGCTCAAACATACCGTCCCACATGGGACTCACGGGGTATGTGACATGACATACACAAACACCACTGTGAAATGTGACCATGGCACATGCACAGATATGAACAGTTGCACATCACAGTGGTCACGTACACGTAACACCCATGATCCTGTCCCCATGAACACGTGCACAGCCTGGGGGTGGCTGCCCACAGGTGACACCCACAGGACAACATGTACACCAACATACACACAATAGGAAATGCAGCCTTACATGCCTTATGATAAGGTTTGGACAGGCTGTCGTGATGTAGGTGTGCCCCTCACTCCCTGGGAGCTATCTGTGGCTGGCATATGTCCATCTGAGACAGGCATGCTGACATATGCCAGTCACATGTACAGTGATGCGTTGTACTGCAATGGACCGATCGGTGCCTCCGGCCGGCCCATTGCATTCAATGTGTGCGGGTACGCGTTGTACCCCTGTGCGCGTTGAACAGCAATGGACCGATCGGTGCCTCCGGCCGGCCCATTGCATTCAATGTGTGCGGGTACGCGTTGTACCCCTGTGCGCGTTGTACTGCAATGGACCGATCGGTGCCTCCGGCCGGCCCATTGCATTCAATGTGTGCGGGTACGCGTTGTACCCCTGTGCGCGTTGAACAGCAATGGACCGATCGGTGCCTCCGGCCGGCCCATTGCATTCAATGTGTGCGGGTACGCGTTGTACCCCTGTGCGCGTTGTACTGCAATGGACCGATCGGTGCCTCCGGCCGGCCCATTGCATTCAATGTGTGCGGGTACGCGTTGTACCCCTGTGCGCGTTGAACAGCAATGGACCGATCGGTGCCTCCGGCCGGCCCATTGCATTCAATGTGTGCGGGTACGCGTTGTACCCTGTGCGCGTTGAACAGCAATGGACCGATCGGTGCCTCCGGCCGGCCCATTGCATTCAATGTGTGCGGGCACGCGTTGTACCCCTGTGCGCGTTGTACTGCAATGGACCGATCGGTGCCTCCGGCCGGCCCATTGCATTCAATGTGTGCGGGTACGCGTTGTACCCCTGTGCGCGTTGAACAGCAATGGACCGATCGGTGCCTCCGGCCGGCCCATTGCATTCAATGTGTGCGGGTACGCGTTGTACCCCTGTGCGCGTTGAACAGCAATGGACCGATCGGTGCGCACCCATTGACAATGGGCTTGCCTGGCAACGGACGCGTTTTCGAATATTCGAACGAGTCGGTTGCTGGAAAATCAGTTGGTCACCCACAACAATGTTGCAAAATCATGTATGTCATGAAGTTGAAGATTTGAAGGATGCTGTGGGCGTGTTTTGGTGCTGCTATTCCATGGATTGGCCAGATTCAGAAGATGCAAACGACTTGGACCTATCACTTTGGACACAAGGGACAGTATCTGCCTCTCCAGCACATATATATTGCTGCATGTTCCCCTGAGAGCCCACTTGCCTGCACTACATGCTCCAGGACGACATCTGCCACTGCACTGCTGCTGTCTCTGCCCCTCTGGACCCTGCAATGGCACGTACTGTGGAGAGAGCCCCAGCCTTCAGCCTTGAAGAGAACCAGGCCCTGCTGGACAGCCTACTTCCACAGTACAGCAAGCTGTATGGGACACCAGGGGAGCAGGTGAGTGTTCTGTGCACTGCCTTTCTGAATGTGCATTTTGTCTGACTAGCAAGGCTGAGAGTCAGCACACCACTGGCTAGCAGGCTCACTGAGTAGTTGTCACCCCCCATAGTGTGTAGTGACTTGCACTGGACAGGTATGGTGCAGTGACAGTGCTTCTGAACAGGGTTTTACTCCCCATGCTATGATACCATGTAGTGACTTCTGGAAAACTGTCCATGGGCAGCCGTGCACTGCCTGGGTACACCATGTGCCCCTGTGATTGCGACATGTATATGCAACTGTGTCATGCACGGATATGTTGCATGTGTAGTAATGTCCTTATCACTTTGTCATCCTGACAGGCTTCTGCCCATCGGAAGCATGAGATCTGGAAGGACATCGTCCGGGCTGTCCGGTCCGTGGGGGTCTACAAGCGCCGGATCCGCAACTGCCAAAAGAGGTGGCAGGACCTTCGGGGCTGGACCCGGAGGATTGCACGGGTCCAGCTGAAGCTGTCGCCTCCTCGCAGGAGGGGCGGAACACGGACCCTGACCCCCACATGCTCAGGATCCTGGCGGTGGTCTTTCCAGACCTGGATGGGCAGCTGAAGGCCAGAGAGCAGCAAGGAGGGGTGAGTCAAAGACTGCACTGTGTACTCTGTCTAACATGTTATGTGCCCTCCTCGGGCCAGGTTGAACTGCCACAGTACAGCAGTCATGTTGTCCAGGAGCCATGTCCCTCTATTGTGCACTGCCCACTCCTCATCTGATACCCAGGTTTGGCCCTTACATGCAGGGAATTCTGTCACTTAGGACTGTGTCCTTGCAGTTTGCTTGACTCAAGGTGGGAGACAGCATCTGTTTCCCTGACTCTGTGGTGGGCATCATGGGTGGGTCCATTGCTTACACAATGCCTGTATTCTGACATGTATTCAGCGTGTTACTTTGATCTGTGGTCCAATTGCTGAGCTGATCCACCACATGTGGCTGGGGTACCTGGCACACACCCATGCTGCGGGTGGGAACAATGTTTGGGCCCCAGGAGTATGTATATGACGTGTGTCACACATACTTAGCCAGCTGCCTACAGTCCAGGGCTCATCCCTCATTCATGTGGGGCTGGACAGTCATGCCTACTCCAGGCCATACAATACACTCTGTACTCCCACTCCCGTGTATCAGAGGACACATTGTGCACAGTGATTTGCCCCTCAGGTGTCTGCCTCTGTGTCAGTGTGCTGTGGATTAGTCGCCAGGACTGCTGTGGAGTTTCTTGGTAGGGGCTCAGCATGCCACTGGAGATGTGACCATAGGAGACGATACTTGTGTGACACATAGGTGTCTGATCAGCTGCCCATGCAGACTGGGGCATGTAAATGTGAAGTTCAGGCAGCTGTTCCCCATGCACAGCAGAGTGTGAGGGGCTCAGGTTCAGAGGGTAGTGTCACAGGTCTCCCATATGTCCAATAGGTATGACCTGGACAGATGAGGGTTAAGAGGATGTGTTGTGGGGGGATGTACATGTGCACTTGTGCAGCTCCAGGACTTGCATTCCCCATGACCTACTATTGTGACACAGTGCAGAGTGTTGTTGTCTGGCTGCAAAGTCATACATCACTGAGACAGTGATGTATGACTTTGCAGTCATGCCTCCGCCATGGCATGTGTCTACTGATTGGTGATCCTGCAGGGGAGTGACATGTGCTACATGCACACCATAGTGGCGCTGGCTATCAGGACATGGGTGCATCATGGTGTCTGTCGCTGGTATGCATCACATGCATTTCCTATTTGACTCTGGGCATCCCTTACATCCGTAAACCTGTACTGACTCAGTGGCAAGAGCTGTGATGTGTCCACACCGTGTCCTCTGCACTGTCCAACTACTGTGTACTTGGTGCATGTGTCAACACTGGGGTGTTGCAATCCAACAGACACCAGACAGATGGGTGCAAGGCCATGTGGGATGTGAGTGCCATGCTTGGCATCAGACTGACAATTGACTTCTCCTGTTCAATTAGTGCACTTTTAGCAATGTACAACTAATGATGCCAGGGCTTGCTCTGTGATGTGCTGTGCTCACAGTGGTGTGTGCGTTATGTGCAGGTGACTGATGTCTGTCTGTTTCCCCATTGTTTGCAGATACATCCACGGCCACGGAAGGGGACAGCTCCACGGACCAGGAGGAGCCGGAGAGCCAGACTGGGTCAGCAGCCGAGGAGTGGTCGGAGGGACCCAGTGGCACGGAGGGCGAGGGGAGCCACACCGAGGAGTCCTCAGCAGCATCCACCTCAGCTGAGGACCAGAGCAACTCGGAGGATGACTCCCTTGTGGAGGCGGGTGTCAGCAGCCACCACACCCCAGCTAGTGTTGCTGTCCCCGCCACCACCAGCACCACCACCGCCCTCCCATCGGCTCCCATTCCCCAGGTCCGTGGAGGCTCCCATGTCCGGGAGCGTGTCTCCTTTGGGCCAGGCACCGCACCCCCTGCCCCTGTGTCCCCTGCTGCCCTGAGTGAGGAGTCTGTGTACCTCCTTCGCCAGCTCCATGTAGGGCAGACAGCCATGCTGAGTGTCCTCCATGCGCACACCGCGCTGTTGACTCAGCTGGTGTCGTTCATGGAGGGCATCTCATCGGGCATGTCTGACCTACAGAGGGGCAATAGGTCCATGGACTCCTCCCTGACGGCAGCAGTGTCCCTCCTCAAACGGTCCCTCACCCCTCCTGCCTCTGCTCCATCCACACTCCCCAGCACCTTACCCATCCCAGGCACACACACACTGGCACACACCAGCACACACACATCCAGCACACTGACACACACGCCAATGACAAAACGCACACGCAAGCACATTCAGGGGACTGAAGCCAGACTCACAGGGGATGGGGCCCTGGAACACACACACGCATCCACATGCACTGCGCAGTCCTCAGTTCCCTCTCCCTCCAAAGCACCCTCCTTGCCTCACCTGCAACCCCAAAGTCACAGCAGCTCTTCCTCTGTGACCTCGGCCTCTTCCCCACCGATGAAGCTGCTCCAGCATCCCGGGGGAAGAGGAAGCCCACCCACACGGAGCAGAGTGCCCCTCGCCCCCGGACACCCTCCCCCAGGCGCAGACGGACTGAGGCCCCCACCCGCAAGTCCCCCCGGAGTGCTAAGAGCAAGACCCCGCCACCGCCCTGCAGCTCAGGCACAAGGTCTCCGTCCTCCATCCCTCAGGCCCCCACTGCACAGGTGCCCCCACCACACCCTGCCCCAGGTTGCCCCACCCACAGATATACCATCCCCAAGATGCTCCGGCCTTCTCCCCTGCCACTTGCTCTCCCAGCACCACACCCCCGCTGCGCTTGTCTGTGCCACTGATGTGGTGAGGGTGTCCCCCCCTCTGTCCAACCCACCTTGCCTGTTCCCCATTCTCCTCCCCTGGAGGTAGGCACTGCAGTGGAGTCCACTACCGCCCTGTCTGACTTGGGCACTGCAGTGGCGGACCTGTCCACCCCATCTGCAGGGTCCACTGCAGTTGTGCCGGCACCCACGACATCTGTGTCATGCCCCCCAGTTGTGCCGGCACACACCATGTCAGTCACCTCCACTGCAGTTGTCAGTGGCTCTCCAGCACCCACCACCCCTTCCCTGACTCCCCCTGGTGAGCCCTGATCCTGTCCCTGCGGTGCCTGGCCTGCCCCCCGGTTGCCCCTCCTAGTGGATTGTCCCTGGTATTGTGCAGGCATGCGTAGGGTGTCATCTGCCAGTGTCACCCTGTTTGAACTTTGACAATGGACTGGCCATTGGCCTTTGCTCTTTTTCAGGACTTCGTTTGGCCTCAACACATATGCTGAATAAAGCAACTTTCTTTTCTCTAGTGCTCATGCTTCAGATGTACATGTTGTTGGTGCAGCTAACCATGCCCTTGCTGCAGTGATGGTGATATCTGGTCTCATGATTATGAAGTGTTACTGTGCAGGAACCCATGTGGTCCAGGGGGAATGTGTCCTATCATGTGGTGTATCCATGTCATCAATAGCAGCATCTGAGGGTGTCATGTGTTCAGTATTTGGCAATGGGTTTCCTACTTACATTGGCAATTTCATATCTGTGGCTTCCACCCCTGCACATCTGTTGTGCCTGCCATCGTTGCATTTGTCTACTTCCCTGACCGTGTTGCCATCTCCAGTGGACATGCAGGTTTGGGCATCAATGGGGAGGGACTCATCCGTGTAGTCAGTGCAACATTGCTATACAAGTGTGTTGGATCTGTGCTGATGATTCCGTTGGCACATCCATGACCAGGCTGATGTGATGGGAGCCCTCATTTGGTGCTAATTGTTGATTGTGTGACCAAGTGCTCAGCTGACATGATGGGGCCCTACTGAGGCAACATATGGCACAGCTTTCCTCACACAGGAGTGGAGTCCCCTCATGGCAGTGTGTACACGTGTGACATTGCCTGCGCCCAAGGTGTGTGTTGTATGTGCATGTCTGTGTGTTCACTTCCATTCATCTGCGCATGCTGTGATCCCTAGTGTTGTACCTGTTTGTGATGCTTGCTGACTTGAGCTATGTTCCCCCAAAGTCTTCTCCCTGTGTTCTCTGTGATGTGGGTGCATGGCACATTACTGGTCATCAGGGTGTCACCCATAAGTGTGTTTGCTGTCAGGGCAGAGTTTGTGTGCTGACGCAGATGGGTCACAGTCAGGTTTCCCTTTGGCACTTGTTGTTTGCCCCTGTCATGTGATTTCCAGTTTGTGTTATCTTTCAGTGATTGTGACACGTTGTGTGTGTGACTGCTGGCACTCCTTAGGGTCCGGGCTGCAATGTTGGTTGTTGTCTATGTGTGTTCTTTGTGGGTGACCTTGGCTTCTTCATTGGTGTGTGACTGTGGCTGGGATCCCATTGGTCGGTGTGGTATTGCCGTCATGTCCATGTACAGCGTAGTGTGCAGTGTGTCAGACATTCAGGAGTCTTGTTGAGTGTCCATGTGTGATGTGTTTCTACACCTTGGTTCCCACCCACCACCCTGGAATAGTAATGGGTGCATGTGCAATGTCACCAGTGCATGTGTACTTCACTGCTGCACATTGTTGGAGGTCGAGGGGTGTGGTCTTGAGTGTGTGCAGATGAGAGTTGTTGCCCGGCTAGTCCCCTGCCTCCATGTTGGCCTTGGCTTACTGGCCATGCTGATTGATTTGTGCTTGTGTAGGTGTGATGGTAGTTAGTTGCTCAGGACACCTGACTGTGGTTCACAGTGTGAACGACATTTAGCTTTGTCATCACAGTGGTATTTTTCTTCAGCCCAGGGTCACCACATTGTGGGGGCCCTGGGGGTGGTGCTGTGGTGTGTCTGTGACTTGCTGTGTCAGTTGTTGTTCCTACGTGCCTGTGTGACATGTGTGTTTTGTGCTCCCTCTCACCTGTCAATGCCTGCTTGCCCACATAGGGGATTTGGATCCATGAGTTACCTTAGTGTGGCAGTGTATGCACATCTGTATGATTGGTATTCAGCTCTCCTCATGTGTTGTGTTGTTGCCTGGGGACAATGGCACCCCCACCCCTCACCTGCTGTGTATGATGACAGTGTTGGTCTGCCTGTTTGTGTTTGTGCATCTGCACCACTGCATTGGCATATCTTGGGTGTGCCATTGGCTGTATGTTGTTTGGTGTGTTTCCCCTGCTGTCCCTGGGACTCCTAGGTCATCGGTCAGCACAGTGATCATGGTTTGTGTGTCCCATTGCTGCCATGGTATGGTATCTGTTCACCTCACATCTGCTGTCTCCACAGGGTATCTGCATTTGTGTGCCCATTGGTGCAAATATGTGGTTCTGCATTCTGATGGTCACTTCTGTCATTGTGTCATTGATGACTGTTGACGGTCTCAGCCACCATGGGTGTTGTTTGTCTGCACATGGCCAAAGGAATGTTTCATTTGCACTGCAGTATTTGGCTCCCCCAATTTATGTTGCAATGGGACACATACACTACTTTGCCACAGATGAGTTTTTGGTTCTGTGACCAGGAATGATCCATGCAGTTTGGCAGTTGCAGCTCTTTCTTTGTCAACAATTACCTTTTGGTCACTGTGATGATGAGGGTGTAGACCCCATTGCCACAATGGTCAAAATGTGCTTCAGCTATGGACCCCACACTTGCCTTTTGGTCACTGTGATGATGGGGGTTTAGACCCCATTGCCACAATGGTCAAACTGTGCTTCAGCTATGGACCCCACACTTACCTTTTGGTCACTGTGATGATGGGGGTGTAGACCCCATTGCCACAATGGTCAAAATGTGCTTCAGCTATGGACCCCACACTTGCCTTTTGGTCACTGTGATGATGGGGGTTTAGACCCCATTGCCACAATGGTCAAAATGTGCTTCAGCTATGGACCCCACACTTGCCTTTTGGTCACTGTGATGATGGGGGTTTAGACCCCATTGCCACAATGGTCAAACTGTGCTTCAGCTATGGACCCCACACTTACCTTTTGGTCACTGTGATGATGGGGGTTTAGACCCCATTGCCACAATGGTCAAAATGTGCTTCAGCTATGGACCCCACACTTGCCTTTTGGTCACTGTGATGATGGGGGTTTAGACCCCATTGCCACAATGGTCGAAATGTGCTTCAGCTATGGACCCCACACTTGCCTTTTGGTCACTGTGATGATGGGGGTTTAGTCCCCATTGCCACAATGGTCAAAATGTGCTTCAGCTATGGACCCCACACTTGCCTTTTGGTCACTGTGATGATGGGGGTTTAGACCCCATTGCCACAATGGTCGAAATGTGCTTCAGCTATGGACCCCACACTTGCCTTTTGGTCACTGTGATGATGGGGGTTTAGGCCCCATTGCCACAATGGTCATGGGCTGCTTGCATTGTGGGTGCCACACACATATATGTGTGGCACATGTGCTAGGGGGTCACATTGTATGTTCAATGTCATGTTCGGTGTTGTAGGCATTTGACACAGCCTGCTCACACGCTTGTCATGGTGGTGGGGGGATGTCTTAATCTTGCATTCCCTAGGTTGTGGTGTGCTTGTTGTGTCATGCATTGTCCATCCTATGAGTGGGGGTGGTAGTAGTGGTAGGCATCCAGCCCCCCTGGCTAAGGGTGGTAGTAGTGGTGGGCATCCTGCCCCCCTGGGTGAGGGTGGTAGTAGTGGTAGGCATCCTGCCCCCCTGGTTGAGGGTGGTAGTAGTGGTAGGCATCCAGCCCGCCCTGGCTAAGGGTGGTAGTAGTGGTAGGCATCCAGCCCCCTGGCTAAGGGTGGTAGTAGTGGTGGGCATCCTGCCCCCTGGGTGAGGGTGGTAGTAGTGGTGGGCATCCTGCCCCCCTGGGTGAGGGTGGTAGTAGTGGTAGGCATCCTGCCCCCTGGCTAAGGGTGGTAGTAGTGGTGGGCATCCTGCCCCCCTGGGTGAGGGTGGTAGTAGTGGTAGGCATCCTGCCCCCTGGCTAAGGGTGGTAGTAGTGGTGGGCATCCTGCCCCCCTGGGTGAGGGTGGTAGTAGTGGTGGGCATCCTGCCCCCCTGGCTAAGGGTGGTAGTAGTGGTGGGCATCCTGCCCCCCTGGGTGAGGGTGGTAGTAGTGGTAGGCATCCTGCCCCCCTGGGTGGGGGTGGTAGTAGTGGTGGGCATCCTGCCCCCTGGCTAAGGGTGGTAGTAGTGGTGGGCATCCTGCCCCCCTGGGTGAGGGTGGTAGTAGTGGTAGGCATCCTGCCCCCTGGCTAAGGGTGGTAGTAGTGGTGGGCATCCTGCCCCCTGGGTGAGGGTGGTAGTAGTGGTGGGCATCCTGCCCCCCTGGCTAAGGGTGGTAGTAGTGGTGGGCATCCTGCCCCCCTGGGTGAGGGTGGTAGTAGTGGTAGGCATCCTGCCCCCCTGGCTAAGGGTGGTAGTAGTGGTGGGCATCCTGCCCCCCTGGGTGAGGGTGGTAGTAGTGGTAGGCATCCTGCCCCCTGGCTAAGGGTGGTAGTAGTGGTGGGCATCCTGCCCCCTGGGTGAGGGTGGTAGTAGTGGTGGGCATCCTGCCCCCTGGCTAAGGGTGGTAGTAGTGGTAGGCATCCAGCCCGCCCTGGGTGAGGGTGGTAGTAGTGGTAGGCATCCAGCCCCCTGGCTAAGGGTGGTAGTAGTGGTGGGCATCCTGCCCCCCTGGGTGAGGGTGGTAGTAGTGGTGGGCATCCTGCCCCCCTGGCTAAGGGTGGTAGTAGTGGTGGGCATCCTGCCCCCCTGGGTGAGGGTGGTAGTAGTGGTAGGCATCCTGCCCCCCTGGGTGGGGGTGGTAGTAGTGGTGGGCATCCTGCCCCCTGGCTAAGGGTGGTAGTAGTGGTGGGCATCCTGCCCCCCTGGGTGAGGGTGGTAGTAGTGGTAGGCATCCAGCCCGCCCTGGGTGAGGGTGGTAGTAGTGGTAGGCATCCAGCCCCCCTGGCTAAGGGTGGTAGTAGTGGTGGGCATCCTGCCCCCTGGGTGAGGGTGGTAGTAGTGGTGGGCATCCTGCCCCCCTGGCTAAGGGTGGTAGTAGTGGTGGGCATCCTGCCCCCCTGGGTGAGGGTGGTAGTAGTGGTAGGCATCCTGCCCCCCTGGGTGGGGGTGGTAGTAGTGGTGGGCATCCTGCCCCCTGGCTAAGGGTGGTAGTAGTGGTGGGCATCCTGCCCCCCTGGGTGAGGGTGGTAGTAGTGGCAGGCATCCTGCCCCCCTGGTTGAGGGTGGTAGTAGTGGTAGGCATCCAGCCCCCTGCCTAAGGGTGGTAGTAGTGGTGGGCATCCTGCCCCCCTGGGTGAGGGTGGTAGTAGTGGTGGGCATCCTGCCCCCCTGGGTGAGGGTGGTAGTAGTGGTAGGCATCCTGCCCCCTGGCTAAGGGTGGTAGTAGTGGTGGGCATCCTGCCCCCCTGGGTGAGGGTGGTAGTAGTGGTGGGCATCCTGCCCCCCTGGCTAAGGGTGGTAGTAGTGGTGGGCATCCTGCCCCCCTGGGTGAGGGTGGTAGTAGTGGTAGGCATCCTGCCCCCTGGGTGGGGGTGGTAGTAGTGGTAGGCATCCTGCCCCCCCTGGTTGAGGGTGGTAGTAGTGGTAGGCATCCAGCCCCCCTGGCTAAGGGTGGTGGTAGGCATCCAGCCCCCCCTGGCTAAGGGTGGTAGTAGTGGTGGGCATCCTGCCCCCCTGGCTAAGGGTGGTAGTAGTGGTGGGCATCCTGCCCCCCCTGGGTGAGGGTGGTAGTAGTGGTAGGCATCCTGCCCCCCTGGGTGGGGGTGGTAGTAGTGGTGGGCATCCTGCCCCCCTGGGTGAGGGTGGTAGTAGTGGTAGGCATCCAGCCCCCCTGGTTGAGGGTGGTAGTAGTGGTAGGCATCCAGCCCCCTGGGTGGGGGTGGTAGTAGTGGTGGGCATCCTGCCCCCCTGGCTAAGGGTGGTAGTAGTGGTAGGCATCCAGCCCCCTGGCTAAGGGTGGTGGTAGGCATCCAGCCCGCCCTGGGTGAGGGTGGTAGTAGTGGTAGGCATCCAGCCCCCCCTGGCTAAGGGTGGTAGTGGTGGTGGGCATCTGGCACCGACCTGGCTAAGGGTGGTTGTGGTGGTTGGCATCCAGCCCCCCCTGGGTTGGGGTGGTGGCGCGCATTCAGGCCCCTGTGTGCATATGTGGCATTGGTGATGGGCATCCCGCCCCTATGGTGCTGCTGTTGCTGGTGTAAGTATATTCAGATTCCCAGTGTATGTGTGTGATGTGTCGTGTACGTGTTGTATGTGTTTTGTGGTTGGTGTCTGACTTACCTTCTGCGCCGTACGCGTCCGTGCCTGTTCCGGTAGTAGATGTAGAATATTGGTATGATCGGGACGAAGGGATTCATGGTTGGTTCGTGTCGTTCGTCCTTCTCGTTGCTTCGCGTCGTCCTCGTCGCTTGGCTTCGTCCTCGTCGCTTCGCGTCGTCCTCGTCGGTGCTGTGTTCGTCTCGTAGCCGTGGATCGTGTTGTGGCGCAATTCGGAGCTTATGTGCGCCTCTCCCGGATGCTTTGACGTGCCGTGCGTAGCGACGGGTTCGGCGCGTACGGAAAGCGCATCGTACTTGTCCGGCCGGACGGGGCTGCATTTTCCCTTCCGTGCGACTCGATTCGGCGTTTCCGGATTCGCCTCGGTCGGAGAACAGGACCTGGTTTGGGTGAGTACGGCTCGGCCGGGATTTTTGCTGTTGTGCGCATCGTACTTGCTCGTTCGGTGTGCTGTACGGATCGGTCGGGAAACTGGCTTTTGCATGGCTTTTTTCCCGACCGAATAGTATTGGGTGCGCCTCCGACCGAGATCGGAATCGGCCCCTTAATGTTTCTCCAACAGCCGGGTTGGAGAAAAGACACGGGCTCCAATGCACCGTTTGAGCGGCAAACGAGGCTGCTCAGACCAATCCTGCATCTGGATTGGGTGTGGAACCTGGGCTCCTAGGGCTCTAAGGGCTCATACCCTTCCGGCCCGACTGCGATGAGAGGAGCAGCGAGGCAGGCATGTAAGCCTTTTCTGTTTTCTTTTTGATTATTTACCCCCCTTCCCCCTCCCAAACCCCTGCTCTCCTCCCGCGGCTGCCCTACCACTCAAGATAGGCGGTGGCCACCGCTAGTTTTTATATTATTATAAGGCGTAATTATAGCATCAGTTTAACCTAGATAGATAGATAGATAGATAGATAGATAGATAGATAGATAGATAGATCTATGAGTTTCATAAGGTCCGGGAAGATGTTGCCATAGATATTTTCTTTCTTCTAGTTTTCCTGGTTTAAACTGTGGCTGCAATTATGCTCTGTGGCCTGTGCTTCACCCTGATTGCAGGCTCTTGCTCTTGAAAAGGTGTATTTTTTATTTGCCTAGAACTGTAGCCTTGTTTCACAAAAATGAAGAAAATATGGCAGGAGCAGAGATTTAACTAAATCTTGGTATTTTTAAATGTGTGCAGATTTGTCAAGGGGAGTGTACAGGTAAATTGGGGGGGGGGGGTCAAAAAAGCATTCATAATTTGCTAATAATTGTGAAATCATATGATGAATCCACATGGAATTTGGCAGACTTTAAGTATGCTTAGTCTTCCGTGGGCATCAAGGGAGGGGAAGTTAAATGGGGGAGGGGGCCAGGGGGGAATTGCTTTCATGTTCTAAAAATAACGGTGCTCTTTACTGAATTTACATGACTGGCTGTTAGCATTTTAAGATCAGTGCAGTTATGTCAGACTTTATGCAGTTTGAACAAATAGGGGCATGGCTAAATGGGGGGGTGGAATCACTGCTTTTCTAATAACATTGTCACACTTTCATGAGTCTTCTTAACACTGAGCTGATAATTACTGTATTTAGCTTATACTTGATATTTTGAGTTTCATGCAAATTCGTCAATTAATCAGATAGTAAAAAAGAGCAATGTTTTTCATTTTAACCATTCATAGGATTCCTTGCTTGCTGCTACAGAAGAAAACCCTGAACTGAATTACACCACACTTGGCATGAAAGCAGCACTTTACTCAGGGAAGTGCCTTTGCTTGGTTTGAAGTATATCTACTCAGTAGTTTAAAAAAAAATAGCAATGGAAAAAGGTATTGTTTGGCTTGAAGTGGGTAAAAGTTAGAGATATCTTATTTTGCAGACAGTCCTTGATCCTGGATTTGCAGACAGACTGTCAGTGGACCTACCATTAAAAAAGAGAAGCCCCCACATCGGACAAGGGAGATCTTGCTTTGTCATCCATTTAGGGTCTGTAGTCCTAAAGTTTGTTCTGCAAATCCCAAAAAAGAAGCCTGCAAACCCTTAATTTAAAAAACAAAAAAAAACAAGGTGCATGCCAGGCCCTATGGACAATGTCAACTGCAAAGGCAATGCACAGCAGGGGTTGACTGTCCACAGCGTGTTGGGCACACGGCATGGCTTAGTGGGTGAAGGGCCTGGTCAAAGCTAACCCTCACTGTATGCCAATGTCAGTGTGATGGAGCCGTTGGTCATGTGTGGTGGAATAGGCAGACTGTAGACCAAGCCCTGCAGGCCAGTTTCCCTTGTACATTGCATTCGGGCATGCTCAACTAGCATTGGCTGTTCTCCATTTGAATGTGTTGGAAAATGGCCCTTTCTGCAGGGTAACCACCTTCCTCCCCTTTTTGCTGAATTTGTTTTTGTTGGCCTTAGGACTCTGAGAACTTTACCACTGCTAACCAGTGCTAAAGTGCATGTGCTTTCTCCTCTAAACATGGTAATATTGGCTCACACCCAATTGCCATATTTAATTTACTTATAAGTCCCTAGTAAAGTGCACTGCATATGTCCAGGGCCTGTAAATTAAATGCTACTAATGGGCCTGCAGCACTGCTTGTGCCACCCACCTAAGTAGCACTCTAACCATGTCTCTGGCCTGCCATTGCGGAGCCTGCTTGTGCAACTTACACTGCATTTTGACCTGGCAAAATAATCCTTTTGCCAGGCCCGAACCTTCCTTTTTAATACATATGTCACCCTTAGGGTAGGCTCTGGACAACCCAGAGGGCAGGGTGCAAAATATGTAAAATGGAGAATATGTACTTTGAAGTTTTACATGTCGTGGTAGTGAAAAACTCTTAAATTCGTTTTTCATTACTTCAAGGTCTGTATCTCCCATGGGATTACGTTATTACATTTTTTGAGTAATTTTCAAATAGAAAGATATAACTGATTCAAGTCTGGTGTCTCCAGGATCAAAATTTATTATCCAAACTTATGGTGAAGTCGGATTTTAAATTGCAATTCTGAAAATGGCATATTTTTTACTTTATGTCCCAAAAAGATGGAATGGAATACCACCCCAAACCAGATGCACTGCATTTTTTTGTTTCGTTGCATATAACAACATTCCACAAGGTTCTTTGTTACTCATTTGTATTTATTTTTCTCCAACGTGATCCAACTTTAATAATCTTCATGAATTTTCACATGTCACAAGAGAAACGCTTATGTCTTCACTAAACTCTTAAAGTTACGGAAATGCCCATCCGGGCCTTATCCTGCACCACGACTGTGTACATAAGTTAATCCACGATCTTTGATCATATGTTACCCAATGCATTTCGGGCCCATTCTTTGGCCCTTCGTCAGGAGTTTTCTACAAATAAAAACATATCAATTAGATTCCGTATTTTACCCCATTGTCAGTTGTTTACTCATTTGTCATGATTATTCTTACTTTTAGGCATTTCCTATAAATCAACGTTCTATCCCGCTAATAATTGTAGCACAACACTACTGTATCCTGAATACCCATTGTAACCACCCTTATCCCGTTTAAATCGCCCATCGAATCCCATCTATTATTCATGACCCTACCCCTTCAGCATTTATATGCGAGCTGATTTTCTTCCAAAAATATCTGATATCCCTCAAGGTAGTGTAACTAAACCAATCCATACCTCTCAAGCCGTCGTGTAATCGTCCTTCTGACTCCTTTGCTACCACTCCCGAATGAGCAAACTATACCGCTCTCTCGCATCTGCGCTTTTACCCTTGCTAGTCTCCACCCCTCCGTTACACCTGTTACCATTTGAACTACCTCCAACCACTACTTTTTCTTCCTGCACTTAATCATTGCGAGAATCTTAAGATCATCGAAAGAAGGAAAAGAATAATGATGAAACAGGAGTGCACTGCGTCGTTCTTGAATGGATTAATCTTACTTTCGGCCCATCAGACGGGTAGCACCCATTGGAGGAACATGATGAACTTGTTAAAATTTGAAAAGTCACAAGAGAAACAATCGCACGAACTTTCCTTTTTGTTTAAAAGGGTTCACATGAATTACATATGAATCGGGACTGTTTGTTCTCCTGGGTCACTGAAATGTTCATTATGTTTTAGAAATGTTTATTTTTATAAGTAAAGTCAGATTGATTGACATGTGACATTTATAGCACCGTAGGCTAGAACCTTTCATGAATCGGCGTTATAGACATCAGCGGGTGGGCAGTGTATTGTTTATGGATACTTGGTCAAGGGAGGTTGAGGTAACCACTGTGATAGGTGTGGAGGCGAAGGCAAATGGATGAAGGAATACTTAGATTTAGATTGTATGGAACGGACTGATGATCGTGGGGTATTGTGGGAGTTGGAGGCAATGATTAAGTGCAGGAAGAAAAAGTAGTGGTTGGAGGTAGTTCAAATGGTAACAGGTGTAACGGAGGGGTGGAGACTAGCAAGGGTAAAAGCGCAGATGCGAGAGAGCGGTATAGTTTGCTCATTCGGGAGTGGTAGCAAAGGAGTCAGAAGGACGATTACACGACGGCTTGAGAGGTATGGATTGGTTTAGTTACACTACCTTGAGGGATATCAGATATTTTGGAAGAAAATCAGCTCGCATATAAATGCTGAAGGGGTAGGGTCATGAATAATAGATGGGATTCGATGGGCGATTTAAACGGGATAAGGGTGGTTACAATGGGTATTCAGGATACAGTAGTGTTGTGCTACAATTATTAGCGGGATAGAACGTTGATTTATGGGAAATGCCTAAAAGTAAGAATAATCATGACAAATGAGTAAACAACTGACATTGGGGTAAAATACGGAATCTAATTGATATGTTTTTATTTGTAGAAAACCCCTGATGAAGGGCCAAAGAATGGGCCCGAAATGCATTGGGTAACATATGATCAAAGATCGTGGATTAACTTATGTACACAGTCGTGGTGCAGGATAAGGCCCGGATGGGCATTTCCGTAACTTTAAGAGTTTAGTGAAGACATAAGCGTTTCTCTTGTGACATGTGAAAATTCATGAAGATTATTAAAGTTGGATCACGTTGGAGAAAAATAAATACAAATGAGTAACAAAGAACCTTGTGGAATGTTGTTATATGCAACGAAACAAAAAATGCAGTGCATCTGGTTTGGGTGGTATTCCATTCCATCTTTTGGGACATTCATAAACAGCGTGGCTCGGGCTGACCACGTTTCCAGATAGCACGCTATTAATGTGAGAATCTTAAGATCATCGAAAGAAGGAAAAGAATAATGATGAAACAGGAGTGCACTGCGTCGTTCTTGAATGGATTAATCTTACTTTCGGCCCATCAGACGGGTAGCACCCATTGGAGGAACATGATGAACTTGTTAAAATTTGAAAAGTCACAAGAGAAACAATCGCACAAACTTTCCTTTTTGTTTAAAAGGGTTCACATGAATTACATATGAATCGGGACTGTTTGTTCTCCTGGGTCACTGAAATGTTCATTATGTTTTAGAAATGTTTATTTTTATAAGTAAAGTCAGATTGATTGACATGTGACATTTATAGCACCGTAGGCTAGAACCTTTCATGAATCGATGTTATAGACATCAGCGGGTGGGCGGTGTATTGTTTATGGATACTTGGTCAAGGGGAGGTTGAGGTAACCACTGTGATAGGTGTGGAGGCGAAGGCAAATGGATGAAGGAATACTTAGATTTAGATTGTATGGAACGGACTGATGATCGTGGGGTATTGTGGGAGTTGGAGGCAATGATTAAGTGCAGGAAGAAAAAGTAGTGGTTGGAGGTAGTTCAAATGGTAACAGGTGTAACGGAGGGGTGGAGACTAGCAAGGGTAAAAGCGCAGATGCGAGAGAGCGGTATAGTTTGCTCATTCGGGAGTGGTAGCAAAGGAGTCAGAAGGACGATTACACGGCGGCTTGAGAGGTATGGATTGGTTTAGTTACACTACCTTGAGGGATATCAGATATTTTGGAAGAAAATCAGCTCGCATATAAATGCTGAAGGGTAGGGTCATGAATAATAGATGGGATTCGATGGGCGATTTAAACGGGATAAGGAGTGGTTACAATGGGTATTCAGGATACAGTAGTGTTGTGCTACAATTATTAGCGGGATAGAACGTTGATTTATGGGAAATGCCTAAAAGTAAGAATAATCATGACAAATGAGTAAACAACTGACATTGGGGTAAAATACGGAATCTAATTGATATGTTTTTATTTGTAGAAAACCCTGACGAAGGGCCAAAGAATGGGCCCGAAATGCATTGGGTAACATATGATCAAAGATCGTGGATTAACTTATGTACACAGTCGTGGTGCAGGATAAGGCCCGGATGGGCATTTCCGTAACTTTAAGAGTTTAGTGAAGACATAAGCGTTTCTCTTGTGACATGTGAAAATTCATGAAGATTATTAAAGTTGGATCACGTTGGAGAAAAATAAATACAAATGAGTAACAAAGAACCTTGTGGAATGTTGTTATATGCAACGAAACAAAAAATGCAGTGCATCTGGTTTGGGGTGGTATTCCATTCCATCTTTTGGGACATTCATAAACAGCGTGGCTCGGGCTGACCACGTTTCCAGATAGCACGCTATTAATGTGAGAATCTTAAGATCATCGAAAGAAGGAAAAGAATAATGATGAAACAGGAGTGCACTGCGTCGTTCTTGAATGGATTAATCTTACTTTCGGCCCATCAGACGGGTAGCACCCATTGGAGGAACATGATGAACTTGTTAAAATTTGAAAAGTCACAAGAGAAACAATCGCACAAACTTTCCTTTTTGTTTAAAAAGGGTTCACATGAATTACATATGAATCGGGACTGTTTGTTCTCCTGGGTCACTGAAATGTTCATTATGTTTTAGAAATGTTTATTTTTATAAGTAAAGTCAGATTGATTGACATGTGACATTTATAGCACCGTAGGCTAGAACCTTTCATGAATCGACGTTATAGACATCAGCGGGTGGGCGGTGTATTGTTTATGGATACTTGGTCAAGGGGAGGTTGAGGAAACCACTGTGATAGGTGTGGAGGCGAAGGCAAATGGATGAAGGAATACTTAGATTTAGATTGTATGGAACGGACTGATGATCGTGGGGTATTGTGGGAGTTGGAGGCAATGATTAAGTGCAGGAAGAAAAAGTAGTGGTTGGAGGTAGTTCAAATGGTAACAGGTGTAACGGAGGGGTGGAGACTAGCAAGGGTAAAGCGCAGATGCGAGAGAGCGGTATAGTTTGCTCATTCGGGAGTGGTAGCAAAGGAGTCAGAAGGACGATTACACGACGGCTTGAGAGGTATGGATTGGTTTAGTTACACTACCTTGAGGGATATCAGATATTTTTGGAAGAAAATCAGCTCGCATATAAATGCTGAAGGGGTAGGGTCATGAATAATAGATGGGATTCGATGGGCGATTTAAACGGGATAAGGGTGGTTACAATGGGTATTCAGGATACAGTAGTGTTGTGCTACAATTATTAGCGGGATAGAACGTTGATTTATGGGAAATGCCTAAAAGTAAGAATAATCATGACAAATGAGTAAACAACTGACATTGGGGTAAAATACGGAATCTAATTGATATGTTTTTATTTGTAGAAAACCCTGACGAAGGGCCAAAGAATGGGCCCGAAATGCATTGGGTAACATATGATCAAAGATCGTGGATTAACTTATGTACACAGTCGTGGTGCAGGATAAGGCCCGGATGGGCATTTCCGTAACTTTAAGAGTTTAGTGAAGACATAAGCGTTTCTCTTGTGACATGTGAAAATTCATGAAGATTATTAAAGTTGGATCACGTTGGAGAAAAATAAATACAAATGAGTAACAAAGAACCTTGTGGAATGTTGTTATATGCAACGAAACAAAAAATGCAGTGCATCTGGTTTGGGGTGGTATTCCATTCCATCTTTTTGGGACATTCATAAACAGCGTGGCTCGGGCTGACCACGTTTCCAGATAGCACGCTATTAATGTGAGAATCTTAAGATCATCGAAAGAAGGAAAAGAATAATGATGAAACAGGAGTGCACTGCGTCGTTCTTGAATGGATTAATCTTACTTTCGGCCCATCAGACGGGTAGCACCCATTGGAGGAACATGATGAACTTGTTAAAATTTGAAAAGTCACAAGAGAAACAATCGCACGAACTTTCCTTTTTGTTTAAAAGGGTTCACATGAATTACATATGAATCGGGACCGTTTGTTCTCCTGGGTCACTGAAATGTTCATTATGTTTTAGAAATGTTTATTTTTATAAGTAAAGTCAGATTGATTGACATGTGACATTTATAGCACCGTAGGCTAGAACCTTTCATGAATCGACGTTATAGACATCAGCGGGTGGGCGGTGTATTGTTTATGGATACTTGGTCAAGGGGAGGTTGAGGTAACCACTGTGATAGGTGTGGAGGCGAAGGCAAATGGATGAAGGAATACTTAGATTTAGATTGTATGGAACGGACTGATGATCGTGGGGTATTGTGGGAGTTGGAGGCAATGATTAAGTGCAGGAAGAAAAAGTAGTGGTTGGAGGTAGTTCAAATGGTAACAGGTGTAACGGAGGGGTGGAGACTAGCAAGGGTAAAGCGCAGATGCGAGAGAGCGGTATAGTTTGCTCATTCGGGAGTGGTAGCAAAGGAGTCAGAAGGACGATTACACGACGGCTTGAGAGGTATGGATTGGTTTAGTTACACTACCTTGAGGGATATCAGATATTTTTGGAAGAAAATCAGCTCGCATATAAATGCTGAAGGGGTAGGGTCATGAATAATAGATGGGATTCGATGGGCGATTTAAACGGGATAAGGAGTGGTTACAATGGGTATTCAGGATACAGTAGTGTTGTGCTACAATTATTAGCGGGATAGAACGTTGATTTATGGGAAATGCCTAAAAGTAAGAATAATCATGACAAATGAGTAAACAACTGACATTGGGGTAAAATACGGAATCTAATTGATATGTTTTTATTTGTAGAAAACCCCTGACGAAGGGCCAAAGAATGGGCCCGAAATGCATTGGGTAACATATGATCAAAGATCGTGGATTAACTTATGTACACAGTCGTGGTGCAGGATAAGGCCCGGATGGGCATTTCCGTAACTTTAAGAGTTTAGTGAAGACATAAGCGTTTCTCTTGAGACATGTGAAAATTCATGAAGATTATTAAAGTTGGATCACGTTGGAGAAAAATAAATACAAATGAGTAACAAAGAACCTTGTGGAATGTTGTTATATGCAACGAAACAAAAAAATGCAGTGCATCTGGTTTGGGGTGGTATTCCATTCCATCTTTTTGGGACATTCATAAACAGCGTGGCTCGGGCTGACCACGTTTCCAGATAGCACGCTATTAATGTGAGAATCTTAAGATCATCGAAAGAAGGAAAAGAATAATGATGAAACAGGAGTGCACTGCGTCGTTCTTGAATGGATTAATCTTACTTTCGGCCCATCAGACGGGTAGCACCCATTGGAGGAACATGATGAACTTGTTAAAATTTGAAAAGTCACAAGAGAAACAATCGCACGGACTTTCCTTTTTGTTTAAAAAGGGTTCACATGAATTACATATGAATCGGGACTGTTTGTTCTCCTGGGTCACTGAAATGTTCATTATGTTTTAGAAATGTTTATTTTTATAAGTAAAGTCAGATTGATTGACATGTGACATTTATAGCACCGTAGGCTAGAACCTTTCATGAATCGACGTTATAGACATCAGCGGGTGGGCAGTGTATTGTTTATGGATACTTGGTCAAGGGGAGGTTGAGGTAACCACTGTGATAGGTGTGGAGGCGAAGGCAAATGGATGAAGGAATACTTAGATTTAGATTGTATGGAACGGACTGATGATCGTGGGGTATTGTGGGAGTTGGAGGCAATGATTAAGTGCAGGAAGAAAAAGTAGTGGTTGGAGGTAGTTCAAATGGTAACAGGTGTAACGGAGGGGTGGAGACTAGCAAGGGTAAAACGCAGATGCGAGAGAGCGGTATAGTTTGCTCATTCGGGAGTGGTAGCAAAGGAGTCAGAAGGACGATTACACGACGGCTTGAGAGGTATGGATTGGTTTAGTTACACTACCTTGAGGGATATCAGATATTTTGGAAGAAAATCAGCTCGCATATAAATGCTGAAGGGGTAGGGTCATGAATAATAGATGGGATTCGATGGGCGATTTAAACGGGATAAGGGTGGTTACAATGGGTATTCAGGATACAGTAGTGTTGTGCTACAATTATTAGCGGGATAGAACGTTGATTTATGGGAAATGCCTAAAAGTAAGAATAATCATGACAAATGAGTAAACAACTGACATTGGGGTAAAATACGGAATCTAATTGATATGTTTTTATTTGTAGAAAACCCCTGACGAAGGGCCAAAGAATGGGCCCGAAATGCATTGGGTAACATATGATCAAAGATCGTGGATTAACTTATGTACACAGTCGTGGTGCAGGATAAGGCCCGGATGGGCATTTCCGTAACTTTAAGAGTTTAGTGAAGACATAAGCGTTTCTCTTGTGACATGTGAAAATTCATGAAGATTATTAAAGTTGGATCACGTTGGAGAAAAATAAATACAAATGAGTAACAAAGAACCTTGTGGAATGTTGTTATATGCAACGAAACAAAAAAATGCAGTGCATCTGGTTTGGGGTGGTATTCCATTCCATCTTTTTGGGACATTCATAAACAGCGTGGCTCGGGCTGACCACGTTTCCAGATAGCACGCTATTAATGTGAGAATCTTAAGATCATCGAAAGAAGGAAAAGAATAATGATGAAACAGGAGTGCACTGCGTCGTTCTTGAATGGATTAATCTTACTTTCGGCCCATCAGACGGGTAGCACCCATTGGAGGAACATGATGAACTTGTTAAAATTTGAAAAGTCACAAGAGAAACAATCGCACAAACTTTCCTTTTTGTTTAAAAAGGGTTCACATGAATTACATATGAATCTGGACTGTTTGTTCTCCTGGGTCACTGAAATGTTCATTATGTTTTAGAAATGTTTATTTTTATAAGTAAAGTCAGATTGATTGACATGTGACATTTATAGCACCGTAGGCTAGAACCTTTCATGAATCGACGTTATAGACATCAGCGGGTGGGCGGTGTATTGTTTATGGATACTTGGTCAAGGGGAGGTTGAGGTAACCACTGTGATAGGTGTGGAGGCGAAGGCAAATGGATGAAGGAATACTTAGATTTAGATTGTATGGAACGGACTGATGATCGTGGGGTATTGTGGGAGTTGGAGGCAATGATTAAGTGCAGGAAGAAAAAGTAGTGGTTGGAGGTAGTTCAAATGGTAACAGGTGTAACGGAGGGGTGGAGACTAGCAAGGGTAAAGCGCAGATGCGAGAGAGCGGTATAGTTTGCTCATTCGGGAGTGGTAGCAAAGGAGTCAGAAGGACGATTACACGACGGCTTGAGAGGTATGGATTGGTTTAGTTACACTACCTTGAGGGATATCAGATATTTTTGGAAGAAAATCAGCTCGCATATAAATGCTGAAGGGGTAGGGTCATGAATAATAGATGGGATTCGATGGGCGATTTAAACGGGATAAGGGTGGTTACAATGGGTATTCAGGATACAGTAGTGTTGTGCTACAATTATTAGCGGGATAGAACGTTGATTTATGGGAAATGCCTAAAAGTAAGAATAATCATGACAAATGAGTAAACAACTGACATTGGGGTAAAATACGGAATCTAATTGATATGTTTTTATTTGTAGAAAACCCCTGACGAAGGGCCAAAGAATGGGCCGAAATGCATTGGGTAACATATGATCAAAGATCGTGGATTAACTTATGTACACAGTCGTGGTGCAGGATAAGGCCCGGATGGGCATTTCCGTAACTTTAAGAGTTTAGTGAAGACATAAGCGTTTCTCTTGTGACATGTGAAAATTCATGAAGATTATTAAAGTTGGATCACGTTGGAGAAAAATAAATACAAATGAGTAACAAAGAACCTTGTGGAATGTTGTTATATGCAACGAAACAAAAAATGCAGTGCATCTGGTTTGGGGTGGTATTCCATTCCATCTTTTTGGGACATTCATAAACAGCGTGGCTCGGGCTGACCACGTTTCCAGATAGCACGCTATTAATGTGAGAATCTTAAGATCATCGAAAGAAGGAAAAGAATAATGATGAAACAGGAGTGCACTGCGTCGTTCTTGAATGGATATTTTTTACTTTAGCCATTTGGTACTGTCTCTGATCACATGTCTGAAGTGGGTGACAGCTGGGCTTTGCAAATTCCCCCTAGACAGCCACAATGAATGGGAGCTTAGGTGTGTCTTGATGGGTCATCCTGGCAGGAAGGGAAGGAGGAGCCGGACCTAGCCTTACACCTGAATAGGCTGTGTCCTTTCCCCACACATAGGGCTGCATACCCCCCTGTAGTGATTCTGAAGCCAGAGCAGAAAAGGAGGAGCTCTGTGCACTTCAAAAGGCCTGTCTTTGAAGTTTCCCCCACTTCATAGACACCACTGGGCATAAGTACTGGACCTCAGACACCACCACTTCACTACACTTCTGGACCTGTGAATAATCTGCAAGGAAGGAGGACTTCTGAGCTGCTGAAGGACTGCCACTCTGCTGGACTGCTGCTTTGTTGGACTCCTGCTTTACTGTGCTGACCTGCTGCCCTCATGCCTGTGTGAGAAGGACTGAACCAAAATCACTTGACCCAGAACCCAGAGTGACTACAAGGGCTAGCTGGCTGGCCTCTGGACCTGACGATTCAGGGACATAAAGGACTTCCAAACCCTGCACCTCGACTCTGCCATCTGTGAGTTTACCCTGCCAAGTGGTACCACCCCAGTCCTGGGCCCTTGGAAGTGAGCCTAAGGTGCTTGCCAGCGGAACCAATACATCTTCTCTGCTGAGCAATGCATCTCCGAGCAGAACCAATGCATCTCCTCTGCTGTGCAGCGCATCCAAGAGCAGAACCAACGCATCACTGCTGTTGCATGGACTGGACCCGTCTCAAAACACTTGCATGACAGCAGCCTCTCACATCTGGGACCGACACATTGCCTTCAGCACCGCCACTGCGCGAAGCTTCTCCCGGCGCAAGCTCCTCGCATCCCTCATCGACAGCAGCCTTGAGGACGACGAAACTCTGCATTGCAGCTTCACCGCTCCTGGGACCGATGCATCACCTCGACTGTGCGTCGCATCCTCGACACCGGACTTCGCATCGCAAGCCCCGTTGACAGTATCCTCGACGTCGACACATCAGGACATATCACCGCAGCCTCATCGTAACTTGGAACCAAAGCATCACCTCGGCTGCAAGGCGCATCTTTGACGCAGATCTACCCAATGCTCTGCAACCATGATTATGGTGCTTTGTTCAGCAGGACTAACCTGGTCCCTGTAGCTGGCCCACGCTCCATCATGGTTGGCCTGAACTTGTGACTTTGTCTCAGTCTGGCACGACCAGAAATCCCTTGTTGATGCTTTGTGCTTTTAGGGACTATTTTACCCCAAAACTTTAAAATTCAATATCTCCAGTTTCCCTGATTGTATCTTTGCCATTTTTGTCTTGTTTTATTTATTAATGTATATTCAATTTTTCTAAACCTGGTGTGGGATCTTTTGTGTGGTGTTCTCTCTGTTTTACTGTTTCAAGTGTTGCACATATACTTCACATATTGCCTCTAAGTTTAGCCGGACTGCTCTGTGCCAAGCTACCATAGGGTGAGCATAGGTTTATTTAGGGTTTGCCTGCCTCTTAGTCTGACTAGGATAGTGGTTGCTGCTTCTCCAGGACTCATACCTCATCAACCAGTAACCCCATTTCTAACATTGGTGTTCAGCGGTGAGGATAGGACTTATGTTTGTGCAGTGCCATACAGTGATTTGGTGTATTCTACTGTTCCACATCCAAGACCAATTAGACTTTTTACATTTTCCTTTTTCTCTCAATTGGTAATTTTTTCAAAAATTGCCTCCTCCTTCATCAACTTGGAACTCTTTTTTTGGTTGTTGCACCAGTGATACATTGCCAAAATGAGAATAACCCTGGATCTCAACTACCTATCATTCTATAATATGGAGGAGCTGAAGGAATTCTGCAAGGAGAGTGGGCTGGCTGTGGTGAGGAGGTCCATGAAGAAGCACCTTCGGGTAGCCCTATATGCTTTTGTGGTGGACTTCTGCACGACACACACAGAGTGTGTCTCCCTTGAGGGGGGACGGGGTACTCCCCTGGAAGTCGTGGCTCACCAGGCGCATGTCCAGCCTAAGGGTACAGACCTAGGGTTGAAGACCAGTTTCAGGATGCTACCCTTGAACTGGTGGGAGGTGGAGTGGAAAAAGGTGCAAGGCACCTAGGGTTACTGTCCCCACTTTGAGACACCTCAGAGGTCAGAGAAACCTCAGGAGCCCATAGGGAACTCCTTGCCAGCCATGTGGCTGTCAGAGAGGCCTACCCTATATGTCTGCTTAGAGCCTCCACCTGGCAGTGGATGACCTAGGGCCTGGCTCCTGAAACTGACAGCTGTCAGTGGCTTCTGTCAGTGGTTACTGTACTTGCGGAAAGAGTTTTCCTTAGGTTGGGGGCAGAAGTCAGATCCAAGGGGTGGAATGGGCCACATCACTTTGTTGGACATGGTGGTACTGTCTGCCTACTGAGATGCATCTGTGAGCAAGGTAAAGTTAGGTGCTGCACATATAGAGTCCACCGGTGAGAAGAAAGTTCCCCGTGGGTCAGTTCACTGGCTCAGGAGAGTATAAACAGAGGGATCCAACATAGTTCAGAGAGGCGTAGAACTGACATGTGCCACTGCAGTAGAAGGCCTTTGTCCACATTCTATCACCTAAGCAGGGAAGTCCATCAAAGTATTGATTAATCTACCCTGGCTGTAGGCTGGAGGGGATCCTGTTGGAAAATTGACCTTTTAGCAGGGTCACCCCCAAACCTTTCGTTTTTCGCATCCTCTTTTTGCTGAATTCATTTTTGTTGGCCTGAGGACTCTGAGCACTTTATCACTGCTAACCAGTGCTAAAGTGCATGTGCTCTCTTTCATACCCAACTGGCATATTTAAGTTACTTATAAGTCCATAGTAAAGTGCACTACATGTGCCAGGGCCTACAAATTAAATGCCACTAGTGGGCCTACAGCACTGCTTGTGCCACCTACCTAAGTAGCCCTCTAACCATGTCTCCGGCCTGCCATTGCAGAGCCTGTGCAGTTTACACTGCCATTTTGACCTGGCAAAATAAACTTTTTGCCAGGCCCAAACCTTCCTTTTTAACACATATAAGTCACCTCTAGGATAGGCCCTAGACAGCCCAAGGGCAGGGCTCAATGTATTTAAAAAGTTGGACATTTACTTTAAACTTTTATATGTTCTGATAGTGAAAAACTCTCAAATTTGTTTTTCATTACTGCAAGGCCTACCTCTCCCATAGCATAGCATTGCATTAGCATATTATATTTAATAAGTGCTAAATTTCAATTGTGGGCAAGTAGGAATTCGAATTAGGTGTCTAAAGAATTGTAATTAAAAACCCTCTTTAATGGTAAAGTCGGATCTTAAGTCACAACTCTGAAAATGCCACTTTTAGAAAGTTGTCATTTTGTTGTGCTAACTATTTGGTGCCTTCATCCTGTATCCTCAGACACATGACTAGGTTTGGCTGGCAGCTGGTCTTTGTGTATTGCTCCCAGACAGTGAGACAAAGGGGAGTAGGTGATGGCTGGATGGGCCATCTGATTTGATTAGGGGGAGCAGCTGTCACCTACCACACTTGCACATCACAAAGGCTCAGCCTGAGCACACTCACAATGGGTTTGACACTAGTCTTTTGTGACCCCAGACAAGCAGAGAACAGGGCAGGGAGGCAGGAAATTCCAAACACCTCTGCGGGTGGAAACCTCCAGAACCTTCCCTTACTTCAAAGTGGATGCCAGGTATAAATAATGGACCCTCAGTCCCAACTCTTCAGTACACCTCTGGACCTGTGGAAGTCTCAGAAGGACTGCTGTACTCCTCTGCAAGAAGGTGTGCTGCTCTGTTGCCCTGCTGCTCTGCTACTTGAGTGAAAAAGGACTGGACCTGCATCTGGAAGCCAGGATCACCAAAGTGACTCCAAGGGCTACTTGGCTGGCTTCCTGATCAGAGCCTCAAGGACCGAAAGGCTCCAACCACCTTTAACTCAGCACCTGGACTCTCTGTCTGCTGTGACTCCTACCCCCCCAAGTGGTGCCACCCCAGTCCAGGACCCTTGGAAGTGGGCCTGAAGGTGCTCTGCTAGCCCTGCTGTGATCCTGTGTGCAGAAGCGCTGCTGCGTGATGCAGCCCAGACGCAGTGCTTCGCAGCTCCTTGGATCCACCACTGTGCAATGCCTCCTTGAAGCAGGACTTCGAATTGCAGCCCCACAGCTCCTCGGAACCGCGGCTGCTTGACGCATCCTTGACTCCAGAATTCGCATCGCCTCTCGCAGCTCCCCTAAAATGTAAAAAATAAATGTAAATCCGTATTTGTAAAGCGCGAACTACTCACCCTTACAGGTCTCAAGGCGCTGGGGGCCGTCATGGAAATTAAGTGAGCTATTGCCCAGAGTCACATGGTGCTGAGCTGAGCTGCCGCCGGAGCCGGGGATCAAACCGCGAACCCTGTGCTCCGAAGTCAGCTGCCCTGGCCGCTGCACCACACCTCTCCCCTGAACCATATCTGTGTGACACACCCTCGACGTGGAATCACGTAATGCTCCACAACCAGGATCTAAAGTACTTCTTTCAGCTGACCTAACTTGGGCCCTGTATCGAGCATGCGCACCATCAGGTCAGCCTGAATTTAGGACTTTGTCCCGGTCCAGCGCGACCAGATATCCAGTCAGTGCTTTGTGCTATAGGCACCATTTTCACTTAAATCTTTAAAACTGCATTTCGCCAGTTCTACTGATTGGATTTTTGTCGGTTTTGTCTCAAATAAGTTAATAACATATACTCTATTTTTCAAAATTATTGTGGGATTTTTCTTGTGTTGTATTTTCACTGTATTACTGTTTGAAGTGCTGAATAAACATTTTACTCTTTGCCTCTAGGTTAAGCCTGACTGCTTTTGTGCCAAACTACCAGAGGGTTAAGCACAGGTTAATTTGGGGTTTGCTTGTGTTTCACCCTGACAGAGATTGTGGGTGCTGCTGTAGTAGGGTTTCATCCCCCTCAACCAGTAACCAAATTTCCTATGCATGTCTTATGGTGATCCTACCCTTTGTTGATCACAGTCCAACCTGCTAGTAAAATTAATTGCACTTACATATATGTCATCAAACATTTTTAAAAATCAGGGAGCTCACTTCTCTTCTTGGTTGTTCATTCGCCCTTCAAAAAGAGCCAAGAATATAAAAGAACCATTGTTTGATACTTCAAGGTGCTCATTTTGAAAAAGTAGTTTATAAGATGGGGTGGATTGAGGTACACCATAAGTAATAAAGGCACTATTTTGCTAGATCCAGGTAACGTTTTTAGTAATTTAAACCTAAGCTCAACCACTGGTAGCTATCGCACAAAGCAGAGAGGCTTAACTTAGAGAAAATGTGTAGTGCATTTATTAATACAAAAATGTTAAAAAGCAACACAATAAAAACTCCAATTTATAAAAACAGAGAATAATCTCATGAGCAACATTTAAAAAAAATAACACAAATCTGATAAGGGTAATTGTGGATATGAATTTTGGAATATTTAAGTAAAAATAAAGCCAAAAAGCACTAAGCACCAATGTGGGTCAACTGGTCATGGTAGACCGGGATCTATGCATGATTTTGGGATGACCTCAATGGAGCACGAGTGTGATACACCATCTAGGTTCTACCCGGTCAGAGGTTTTATCTTGGGACTTAATCTTTTTTCAGCAAGTCCAAATACTTCCGCAGTGCAAAGCAGCAGGCTGTATCCGAGGAGAGCTCCATGATGTCCGATTGGCATTGGACGACGTCCTGGTGAAGCCATTGGGTTTCGATGGAAATATTATGAATGGAAAAAGTTGAATCGTGTGCCGTGGGATGCCCTCTTGCTTCGCCCGGTCTAGATTATTACCTTACTTTTTTCAGAGCTTAAACTCCTCCAGCGAGGCTAGGCTGCCTAATGAGAGATCCACAGGTCTGAATATTTTCCACTGAGGTCCCACTGGAATTTATTTGCTGTGGAGATGCTCCAAGCTGAGCAAACGAGTTTCTTAAGCCCAGGTTGCACCTTGGGTGGATCGGCTTGGCAGGTTTGTTTGGTCCTCTGTAGGTCTTGAAGTCTAAAAATGTTCAAAGTCACAGGTTTCAAGGAGTGGCAGAAGTCAAGTTATACACAGCCACCAGTCCCAGGACCTCACTCTAGCAGAGGCCACTAGCAGGGTCCAGGTCAAGTCCAGTTGGTACTGGTCAGCTTGGCACTTCAGAAAAAGGCCTCTTGTAGCTTGTTATGGCCCATCATTTATGTAGGAGGTCAGCCAGCTTAACCTTGGAGTCAATTTATTTGTCCTTGGTACAAATGGGAGTAGGACCAGTCCTTCAGTTCACCGAACAGGTCTCAAACCACAGGTGCACTCCTTCTTATCTTCTTCTTCCACAAGCCCAGAGTGCTCTGAAGAAGGTGTCTTGGGGTACCACATTTATGCTTATCACTAGCTTGTGGGCGAGGTGACTCATGGCCCCTTCCTAACCAATAGGGTCCATGGGTAACTCTATCCTCTTTTTGCAGCAGCAGCATTCCTCCCACTGAGTTTCGTGCCTGTCTGACTGGGAAGGAAAAGGAAGGAGCCTGTTCAGGTATCATCTTACATTTGCTTATTACAGAGCTGGCCCTTTAAAGTAAATTAGGTTCCTGGGCACAACCCAACCTGTCTTCCTGACAGGGGAACCAAACCACCTCCTCGAGCCCAGGCCATTTGCTCGGGAAGCAGATTTTACACCTTATCAGGGCTATTTACCAGCTGGGTGATGGAGGCTTAAACAAATCAGCCTCAAGGAGCTTCAGATAGGAAAAAGGCCACATTCTAAAAGTCCCTTTTCCTTAACATTTATAAAAATCTGACATCACCATTAGGTTGGGCGTTTAATACATATTAAAAATTTTAATTTTATATTTAATATTTCTTACCAGGGTTTCCCTTTTTTCCAGCCAGTGTTCCTAATGAGAAAATAGTTTTTGGGTGCTAGTCACTGTAAGGACATGTTAAATTTTAATTAATACACATCCTACTTTTAGATATCATGCAACCCTGGCCTGTGGGCTACTTTGCCTATATAGGGGTGACTTATTAATATTTAAAAAGAAGGTTTTGTCCTGTCAAAAAGATTATTTTGACAGGTCGGTCTCCAGTTTTAAAACTGCAGCAGCCAGGCTAATGTGGTAGTCCAGGTGGCATGCTTGCCTTGTCAAACTAATGGATGGCACAGTAATCCGGTAGTCCATATGTGACATTCAACTTTCCATACCATGGGTATATTTTGGGACACCATATACTATGGACTTATAGGAAAGTTAAATAGACCAATTAGGAGTAAGCCAATTTCAACATGTTTTAGAGGTCAGAGCACATGCCCACGGCCTGGTTAGCAGTGTCCCAGTGCACAAAGTCAAAGAACCAGCAGCAACAGTCCACAGAAATTGGGGGTGACCACCCAAAAAGAGGCACTTTCTCTCACCCATTGCACTAGGATCAGAGCTTACACCTTAATTTGTGGTCTACGATAGAATGCATGTTTTCGGTTTTAATGGATGAGCTCAGTAACGATTTTTGGTAAATCCCAAAATGCAAGACAAAATGTTAGGTAGCATTAAACCCCATGGATATAACAAAGATATAAAGAAAAATCTGAATTGACATGGACTATCCACAACTCTAAACAGATACACCATTGGTGCATTAAGTGCAAACTCTTTGAAAAGTATTTTTTTAAAGAAAAATCATGCCATGCATTAAAGAGTTTTAATCAGTGATAAAAAGATTAACCCAACATTTCCCATGCGATTCTGGTCTTGTGCTCTTCCAGGTGCTCTGGGCATTCCCACTCCATCCCTGATGTTTAGTTTAATGGCAAAATTAACTGAGCATCATTCTTTCTAGTAGAGAACATAGAAGCTTGCCCTTCCATGGCAGAGGAAACAAATATCCTTTCCGTCATCACACAAAGCATCTTTCTTCCTTGGGCTTTATGTTTCACTCCCAGGACTTTCAGTATCTGAAAGGATGAAGACTGCAGACATTCAACTGGATCTTTAACGTATTAGACCAATGGGTCATTAAGGTCCTCACAGGTGTAGCTCTGGATTTTGGTTTGAAGGGTGTCCATATTTATCTAGGTTTATATTTAACCTGTTATGTTATGTTTTATTGATTTGTACAGTGCACTAATCACCTGAGAGGGTATCCAGGCGCTTGGGCGAGGTGTGTAAGTGTGTGGTCTCAAGGTGCTTATATGAAGAGCCAGGTCTTCAGCTTCTTGCGGGACTCAGGAAGTGAGGAGGAGGCTCTGATGTGTTGAGAAAGGTAGTTCCATGTCTTGGGTGCAATGTAAGAGAATGAGGAACCTCCAGTTTTGCTTTTGCAGATGCTGGGAGTGTGTGCAAGTGATTGTGAGGTAGAGCGTAGGTGTTTGATGTGTTGGTGAAAGTGTATGCGGCTGTTCAGGTATTCTGGTCCTGTGTTGTGTAGGGATTTGTATGTGTGCATAAGAAGTTGGAATTGGCTGCACTTGTGAATGGGAAGCCAGTGAGGCTTCCTTCCTGAGGCATGGCATGATGTGGGTGTGATGTGGTAGGTTGAGTAAGAGTCTTGAGACTGCGTTTTGGATGGTCTGGAGTCTATTTAAGAGTTGTTTGGAGATTCTGGCATAAAGAGTGTTGCCGTAGTCCTACCACAGCTTTTATGTGAGTAAAAAAACAGAATCAAATGCTGTTTGCATTTATCTCAACGTTTGTGCAGCAATGAGTATAAACAAGTCAAATTCCCAGAGATTTGTTACCATGATCTTTCTCCTCCAAATGAAAGCAGAGGAAGTACTGTTAACTCTATTTTTATGAAAATTCAGTGCCTTCTTTGTATTTTGCCATTTCAAATGGAATGCATCTTTCTTTTTACAGGTACTATACAGGTTAATGATACAGTAGCCAAATTTGACCCAAATGATGCTAACCATTCTTTCATTCTGCATTGAGGTCACACCATATGTTCATGAATTATGTGGAACACAATTAATGTGCACTTTTACATTGCTTATTTTTGTTGCAGCATCAACTACTTTGACTTTAGTAGAGATTCTGATACTGAATGATCTGGATATGCAATAGAAGGATAACATATCTGCAGTAAGATATCTAAAACAACTTAGAGAAACCCTCATTTCCTAATGATGGGAGGTGCACAATCCCCAACCTTGTGACTTTAAAGCCATGACATTTTACAAGGGGTAAGGGCCTAGATTTACTAAGATTTAATGCAGCGCAGCACAGCAAGACAACCCGCTGCTCTGCTTCAAATTCACCATATATACTAAGATATGACACATTTCTGCTGTCTCTCTGCGCTCATTTGTGACTGCCGAGCACTAACGCAGGCACCCAAGCCATGGATGGGATACCTTCCTCCACCAAAACAATCCTCAGAGGCATTTTCCTCTTTCTATGTGTGCTGCACAACGCAGCAGACATAGAAAGAGGAAATAATGAGGAGAAAGAAACACATTTCTCCTTCTTACACCTCACCTTGGAAGGAGTAGCATTTTGACACATTCCCTGGTTTACTAGTCTAAGTAAATCTGGGAATGCACCAAAAACTATGGGTGGATGCTTGGGAACACCCATGGAACACCTTCCCCTTGCAGAGTAACTCAAGGCAGTGACCTGCACTGCCTTGCATTACTCCAGATTTACTATGCTACGCAGAGCCACACAAGGTGGCTCTGCTTGGCATAGTAAATCTAACTTAAGGGCTTATGTTGACGCATGGCCAACGCAGGCCCTTGATAAACCTGGGCCCAAATATCAGTAGGGAAAAAACAGACGATGTAGGCAGCTCCAAAAAATGATGTATCCCCTTAAATAATAGGGGGAAACTATATTTAGTAGTCCTCTGCTATACCTTAGACTATGTACAAAGGCAAAAATGTGTTTCCCTGTAGGGAAACAACATCTGCTTAAATGAAACTGTGGGGACAAATGTAGTATCTGAGATTTTTTTTTTTTTAGTTTTATATAGCGCGAACTTGACCCAAAGGTATCAGTGCACTTTACATGAGCACCAGTTTTGTTACAGACGGACATTCCTTTTTTTAGGCACGGGGAGATTAAGTGATTTGCCCAGAATCACAGGATTTCGAGGGTCCCTGCCGAGACTCGAACCCCGTTCCCCATCTTTGAGGCGTGAGGATGCTCCAGATGGGATTTTGATATGTAGAATAAATGAAAGATAGCTCATTAAGCCTCACTTGCAGATGGAGTATATTGCACATAGCAATCATAAGGAAACAGTATAGCACTAAAGCAGAAGGACACAGGGCTTAACTCATTTGTGGGTGGGGGTTGGCCCAAAAGTACACCCCTCAATGTAGCCTCCCACAAGCTTATCTGGATGCACCATGTGAAAATGTCATAGTGGTCATGGGGTAGGTAAATTTGCTAAGTGTACCCGTTGCACCACCACAAATGATCACCCATTGCCTCTCATGGAGCACCTCAATTTCCGCTTACAATTTGACGTCAAGACCACAATAATAGACACTCTCACATACAGACCCTTGGGACCCTGACCAGCCTTCTGCGATGCCATCCCCAGCCTCATCACCCCCCTCACCATCGACTCCCTACGTCCTGCTCTGCGATCTCAATTTTCACATTGATGACTCCAAGGACACCAACTCCACCTCATTCTTGGAGAACCTAAACAACACTGGCCTCACCCAAATCGTCACCGAACCCATGCACAAAGCTGGACACACATACAATGCTATCTTTACCTCCAGTGACAGAATCAAATTGACCCACAACACGGAGCTCACCTGGACTGACCACGCAATCAACCACTTTCCAATCTCCAGTGCCCAACACACCGTCACAGAGCACCACAACATCACCCACCGAAGTTAGGGCAAGGTAACCGAGACCCAATGGATTGAGACACTAAGCTCCACAACCACCCGATACATCAGCAGATCTCGACCGGACCATCCACAACTTCTCCCCCTGGATCAACAAATGTGCAGACAGAGCCACCCCGCTGAAGGTGGCGAAGCCAAAAAACCTCAAGACAAGCTGGCTGGTACACCCCAAAGCTCAGAACCACCAAGTGAGATTGTTAGCGATTTGATAAGCGATAGCGCATCACCAAGGACCCCTCCAACAAAGCTGCTCGCAGAGCAGCCCTCAGTGACTACCACTGGCTCCTCAAGGATGTCAAAAAAGCAGCCATCACTAACCGCATCTACAACTTGGGGAACTACCCATAGGCACTCTTCAAAATCATCAGGGAATTCTCCAACCCGGCAGCCACAGAAAACACCATCCACCCATCTCAACAACTCTGTAACACTCTCTCAAATTACTTCCGCAGCAAGATTGCCACCATCTACAACAACTTCGACCCCCAATCCACCACATTCAGCCTCAACAACCTCAGCCAACCAGCAATAACCAGCCGAACCATAACAACCTGGTCTCCCCTCAACATTCAGACCACCACGACCATCATGTGCTCCATCCACTCCAGGGCACCCACGACCCCTGCCCCCACCATCTCTTGAATTAGAATTTGAATGGGTATTTATAAAGCGCAACTGTCACTCCGAAAGGAGCATCCTGGCGCTGTGCGGGCGAGAGTTAGGTAGGCAAGAGCGCTCCTATATGAGCAATAAGCAAAAATCATCTGAGGATCGAAAGATCCAGGATTTCAAGGCCTTTCTGAAATTAGTTTCTGTTTTAGTCAGCCTTAAGTGCATGGGCATGAGATTCCAGGGTTTGGTTCCTAATACAGCTATGGTTTTTCCTCCTTTGGATTTACACCGAAAGCAGGGGGGCTTGAGAAAGTTTGCAGATGAGGATCTAAGTGTTCTGGCAGTGGTATAGGGAGTGAATCTGGCCGAGAGGTATATAGGTCCTAGATTCCTGGATGCTCTGAAACTGATTAAGAGAACCTTGAATAGGTTTCTCTTATGCAAGGGTAGCCAATGAAGGGTTTTTAGGGCAGCTGAGGTGGAAGACCCACGTGGTAGTTTTAGTACTAAACTTGCAGCCGCATGCTGCACCATTTGTAATTTCTTGAGTGTTTGTTTATTCACTCCTGCAAGTAGGCTGTTGCAGTAGTCTAGGCGTGATAGGATGAGTGCCACCGCAACCGTCTTTCTCGCAGGAAGTGGGATAAAATCAAATAATTTTTTAAGTGTTTTAATTATGCTAAAACACGTCCCTGCCACCGTCAGGGCATGTGGTCGAAAGGAGAGTGAAATATCAAATTTCACTCCCAGGTTTTTTGCCACTTCAACCATGTTTGGGGGTGCTGGTGCGTCTTCCGGCCACCATACACTTGGCTCAAAGGGATTGTCCTTTCCTATCAATAGGATTTCTGTTTTGTCTGTATTGCATCTAAGATGATTAAGCTTCATCCACTGGATGAGCTCTGTTAGGCATAATTTGAAATTGAGTTCTGCCTTGGTGGAATCTTCGTCCAAGGTTAGGATCAATTGTGTGTCATCAGCGTATGACGTTACCTCAATGTCAAACGAGGAAATCAAAGAGATGAGAGGTGCCATATATATGTTAAATAAGAGAGGGCTAAGGGAAGAGCCCTGTGGGACACCAGATGTGATGGGACGTTTGGAAGAAAGAAACATTCCTAGTGCCACTGCTTGTCTGCAGTTAGTGAGGAAGGATCTGATCCAAGCCAATGCTGTATTTGAGATGCCGCTGTTCTTTAACCGTGTGAGGAGGATGTCATGTGAAATGGTGTCAAAGGCGGCTGACAGATCGAGTAAAATCAAAACCGCCTTCCTGCCTTTATCTAAAGAAGATTTTAGGGTGTCAACTATTTCCAATAGCGCGGATTCCGTTCAGTGCTTGGGACGGAAGCCTGATTGATGGGGATGTAGAATATTATTGGTTTCGAGAAAGTTGGATAATTCTCTGTTGACCAGTCTTTCTGTAATTTTGCCCAGTATGGGTAGCAACGATATTGGTCGGAGATTTGAGAGAGTTAGTGAGTCAATATTCTGTTTTTTTTTCAGGGATTTAACTATGGCCAGCTTCCATTCATCTGGGACTATGCCTATGTTTAACGAGGAGTTTACTATCTGGTTGACTACAGGGTTGATGATGTCTGTGATTTGGTGCAAAACCATAGGTGGGCAGGCATCAAGAGGGGAGCCTGATTTGCAGACAGTTATTGCTTCACGTGTCTGCTCAAGTGACGCTGTTTCAAAGGCCTGGAATGAGGGGCCAATATGGTCAGGGTCCGTCTCTAGGAACAGATTCTGCGTATGGATTATAGTAAATTCCTTTTGTATATTATGGATCTTTTCTTTGAAAAAACTCACAATCTGGTAGCATAAGGTCTGTAATGGGGGGATTTCTATACTCAGTGTTTTAGGGTCCGTAAAGGATTTTATGATCGAGAAGATAGTTTTCTGATCATGATGTGCCCTCCAAAATTTTATTTGAGTAGTATTCTTTTTTTGCTAGTTTAATGTGTGTGTGGTATTGTTTTCTAATTAGTTTAAAAGAATTTTGGTCTGCTGGGTCATATGTTCTTCTCCACTTTCGTTCCAGTTGTTTACACTGGAGCTGTAGTTGAGCTAGAGTGGGCGTGTACCAGAGGGCTTGGTGGGTTTTGGCTATGCACATCTTATTAACTTGTTCCAGTGGAGCTAATTCATCACTTATTAATTTCATCCACTTATGGAAAAGTTGTGTATCTTCCAAAGTGTCTCCCATTAGGGTAGGTATGAATGCATGAGCAAGGGTAGGCAGCTTAGGGTTGGTAACCAATTTAGCAATTTGCGCCTAGGCTGTGCTAAGGGAATTTGATTCGGGGGGTAGTTAGCAACTGGGGTCCTAATACTAAGGGGGATGAATTTGTGGTCGGACCATTTTTGAGAGATGGGGGTGTCGACCATTAGCGAGGAGAAGTTAGAACAAACTCCATCTAATGCATGGCCTGCCTGGTTAGTAGGAGTAGCGACCAGTTGGTGCATTTCAAATAATTCTGCAATTTCAAGAAAATTACTCACTCCTGGCTCGTTTCTACGTTCTAAAGGGAGTTTAAAGTCTCCTAAGAGAGTAAAATTAGCGTATCTGAGTATAAAGTGGCTTAGAGTTTCTCCCAGTGAATCCAAAAAATAAAAACTGGGGCCAGGAGTCGATAAATTAAGCCTCCTGAAAAGGAGAATGAGGCATTAATTTTGAAGGAGAAGCCTAGGCTTTCTGCTCCCTTCAAGGAGTGGAGGTCAAAATTCGTACATTGTAGGGAGTCTCGGAAGATGATGGCCAGCCCCCCTCCTCTCATTTCATCTCTGTCTTTCCTACAAATGGTGTAATGGGGAGGGAGAGCTTCAACAATGTCTGGGTTACACCATTCCTTAAGCCAGGATTCAGTGATGAAGAGGAAGTCGAGCTGTAGATTGATAATCAGCTCTCTAATGTCTTGCGAGTGTTTACAAAGTGACCGTGCATTGATCAGTCCCCTTTTAAGCGGTGAACTGCTAGATGTCAAAACTTTAGTATCCGTGTGTTTGAGGCAGGTGTCAGTGAATATGAACCCTGTTCTGCAATCCCGGCATGAGAGGGGTCCTTTGACTTTATCCGGTGAAAATTGGCAGCTACATTTTTTGCTAGTGTTGAACCTTTTAAATACGTTTGGCGATATCACAATACCTGGGCATATTTGAGCAGCATGGCTGGCGCTGGTTGCATTCCGGACGCTGACGGGCGCAGACGGGCTTGCCTTTGGCGTGCCTTCGGCACTCCCGCTGCGCGTCATGAAAGCCATTGGTTTAAGTAGATTTCAGCAGCTAGGCTGCTGACCGTGTGCTCCGCCCCCTGCCTCCTCCCGGAAATTAGTTCCTAATTGCCACCTGTTCCCTCCACGCAATCGGGACGACCCGTGGTGGACCGGGGAACGGGGCGGTAGGAAGCTGCCGGAAGGAGGCTGGCGCAATGGCAGGTAAGGGCAAAGTGCAAGTGCTCAGAGTAACGGTGTCAATGAAATTACAAAGAAATAACCGATTAAAATTCTTGCTAAAATTCCTGCTAAAATACGGTTCTGGAAGGAAGTTTTAAAAATGCCTCACTCAGTCACGCGTCCGCTGCGCGTTGTGAAAGCCATTGCTTTAAGTAGATTTCAGCAGCTAGGCTGCTGACCGTGCGCTCGGCCCCCTGCCTCCTCCCGGAAATGAGCTCCTAATTGCCACCTGTTCCCTCCACGCAATCGGGACGACCCGTGGTGGACCGGGGAATGGGGCGGTAGGAAGCTGCCGGAAGGAGGCTGGCGCAACGGCAGGTAAGGGCAAAGTGCAAGTGCTCAGATTATTGGTGTGAATGAAATTACAAAGAAATAACCGATTAAAATTCTTGCTAAAATTCCTGCTAAAATACGGTTCTGGAAGGAAGTTTTAAAAATGCGTCACTCAGTCACGCGTCTTCAACCTTGGAGCCAACATAATCGGCACAGAACTCATCAGCATCCTCAACTCTTCCATCTCCACAGCTACCTTGCCAGACAGATGGAAACACGCAGCGGTCAGACCCCTCCTAAAGAAGCCTTCTGCTGACCCCAGTGACCTAAAAAATTACAGATCTATCTCCCTGCTCCCATACTTAACCAAAGTACTTGAGAAAGTTATCATCCGACAGCTCATTGACTACCTGCAATGAAACCACCTACTGGACGCCTCACAATCAGGATTCCGGGCCATCCACAGCACTGAGACCATGCTGATCACCACCGCAGATGACATCAGAACCCTCCTTGACCACAGAGAAACTGTGGCCTTGGTCCTCCTCGACCTCTCTGCGGCAATCAACGTGGTCTCCCACGACATCCTCATCGACAAACTCCACAACATCGGCATACAGCAACACGCCTTCAAGTGAATCACTTCCTTCCTCTCAGGACACACACAGGGAATCTGTCTACAGCCCTTCACCTCCGCTCCCAAGGATATCATATGCTGCGTGCCCCAAGGATCATCCCTCAGCCCCACTCTGTTCAACATCTATATGACCCCTCTATCAGATGTCATCAGATCCCACGTACTCAGCATAATCTCCTACAATGGTGACACCCAACTCATCCTCTCGCTCACGAGGACCCCTCAAATGCCAGAACCAACTTCTGCAGCGCAATGACCGACATAGCCAAATGTATGAGAGACAGCTGCCTCAAACTAAACTCCGACAAAACAGAAGTACTGATCTTCAGAAAATGCAACTCTGCATGGAACCTCAGCTGGTGGCCAGCAGAACTCGACCCAACACCCACATAGAAAGACCATGCGGACAACCTCAGCATCATCCTTGACAGCCAACTAACCATGAAATGACAAGTAAACGCAATCACCTCCTCATGCTTCCACACCCTTCTTAATACTCCGCAGAATCTTCAGATGGATCCCAGTCAACACCAGAAAGACTGTGATGCAGGCCCTCATCACCAGCCACCTCGACTATGGCAACGCTCTCTATGTCGGAATTTCCACCAAGTTCCTCAAGAGACTACAGATCACACAGAACACCACAGCCAGACTCATCCCTGACCTCCCCAAAAGGACATACATCAACCCTCACCTCAGAGACCTCCACTGGCTACCCATCCAGAAGAGATGCCAGTTTAAGATCCTCATGCACGCATACAAGACTCTACACAACCAAGGACCATCCTACATCAACCTTCATCTAAATTCCATCATCCCCCAAGATGCCTGTGCTCCGCCTCATTTGCCCTCGTACCCCCCTGCATCAATCACCACCACAGCAGGGGCTGCTCCTTCTCCTATGTCTCCGCCAACACCTGGAATGACCTGCCCTTCCACCTGTGAACAGCACCCTCCCAGTTGGACTACAGAAAGCGACTCAAGACCTGGCTCTTCGACGGAGACGCAGCAAACTCAGCACCCAGATACCCATAGGGGTGACAGTGTTTCGCTATACAAACATGGATTGATTGACTGATTGACATTTGTCTTCTGGGCCATAACCTTTCCATTCAATCAGATAATAGGGCTTACCCGTACTCTTTTAGAGTCTAGTATGGCATAGATTTCAAATCATTTCATTTTGGCCTTCTTTCTCAATAAGTGATGAGTCTGTTAAGCTCCTAGTATTTTTTTCTGCCATCTTATCTAATCTAAGACTTATCACAGCAGGATTGATCACGTTGAAAATAGCGAAGCGGCCAAGAAATCTGAGCTGAATTTTATTTTCCTTTTTAATGGTGATGTTTAGTGGATAGCCATACAGAATCTCCAGAACAATATTGTGGAGCATCAATGTAGTGTTTGTCTGCAGTTAGTTTGTATGACTGTTTAGCCTGTTCTAAATGTTCTTGAGTTGATTTGTGTATTTCATTCAAATGTTTTTTAAGTGTTTAATGGATGGAAAGTTATTGTGCAATGAGGGAATTTCCCATTCAATGATCCATGGATGGAAACTGTAATTGCAGAAGAAATGTGAGAAACTACAGGAGGAAAGAGCTGCATGATTATATAGTGAACTAGGCCAACCAAAGATTCTACCAAACCAGCAAACTAGTACTCTCCTGAAGGAAGTACTGTTCTAGACTTTAATTAACCCACTCAGTTTCACTGTCACTTTGCGTGTGAGAATTTGAGTGCATCTGTTGGAAGGGGTAAATACGACGGCAATGAATGCTATGAAATGTGCAGGCCTGATAATGGCAATACCAATAAATTGAATGTCAATGTATGCCATAACCTGTGCTCGCATAACAATATCAATACCAATAGATGCAATGTCAATGTATGCCATAATCTATGCCCGCACAACAGTGTTGATACCGGCAGTAACAATGCCAATGTATGCCATACTCCATGCACACATAACAACATTGTTACCAGTAGAAATAATGATGCATGATCTAGACATGCATAACTATGTCAATATCATTAAAGACAATGTCGATGTACGCTATGACAACTGTGCGCTCAATGTTGAGAATGTCGATAAACATTATACCAGTGACTGTCATAGTTCTAATGGAATCATATCATTACTGACGGATTCACCCAAGGTGGCCTCCCCAATAACCCTGAGACAGAGATACATGGTCAGGCTGGTCAGGCAGGTCCGGCGCCCACAGCCCACGCCTATCATGTGACAGGTCACAGGTGGGATCTCACTTAGCCCAACGACAAACCAACACCAAGGGAAAACCTTGATCGATCTCACAGATAGATAGCTGTCCCCCAAACAGGAAATTAGCACTAATAAACATGTTTCGTCAAAGGCTCATGTTCCCCAAAAATACCACAAATCTAGATACCACATGTAGATAGGAACACTCAGCCAATCAGGACACGACATGCACATCTCATGTAGTGATCATGCACTCTCCACACCAGACATCTGGACATATACACACTAGCCCACACTAGCTCTCCCTGAGGTCAAAAGCCATTTGTGTCCTTATCAGATGCCCAAACTTGTTAATTTATGACTGAGATGCTTTTTGAAGAATGCAGAAATAGTTTTATTGTACCTCCCGAGATTTATATAATGTCAGATGAACTTTTGTACACCCAGAGACTTTCCTCAGATGCATTCTGTAGAGACTCTCCCAGCCGCTGCGTTTAATTAAACCAACTTGTTACTGTTTTGTCAAACGCCTCTTGTCTTTTCATTTCTTTAAAGCAAATTCATAACCGAGCAACATTTCTACTTTCATTAGGTCACAGACAGCGTGCCAAAAAATGGGACACAAATTGCAAACCCCTGCCTGTAATTAGAACAGAATGAATGAGTATATGATAAAGTGCGCATATGCCCAAAAGCGTCTTCGCCTTAGTGAGTACCCTGGACTGGAATGTAAACCTAACTGTTAGTGTGTAAACAGCCAAGTTTTGAGCGATTTCTTAAAATAAATCAGACTGGACTGAAGTGTAAGCTGCAAAGGTAAACTATTCCACAGTTTTCCGGTGGATGAAATGAAACAGAAGTGATGCCATGTAATTTCACAATGGATTCCAAAATGTCTCTAGCTAACATTTGAGGTGATGGTATCCCATTTAGTAGAACAAAATGTACCTTCTTGGCAAAATGATGTACTGCTACGAAGATGGTGTTATAACCTCCACTATCGAAGGGAAGCCCTATCATGGGGTCTGCTTCTGTCCCTCTTCTGCATTAAGTCTTCCAATGTCTGCTTGTGACTCGCATAGGTTTTCCACTGTTTAAGAAAATACTTAAACATTATGATCATCTTTCCCTCTCCCTCTCTCTTTTTCTGTCCTCTGACTCAGTACTAGTGTGATTCTAATTCTCAAGCACCTGGCTAGCCCCTGTTTCCCGTTTCCTTTGGATTATTTTGAATTGTCTTCTCACAAACCTAGATTTCTCTGCTAGAATCAAAATGAAAGCTCTTCATCAATTTCTACTTGCATTCCTACCTTAAACAAACCCAACTGACACTCATCCGTCAAATGCTTTTGTTTCTCTCATAGGAAAACGAAAAAAACAACTCTGGTGATTCGGGAACTTGAAGTCTTATCAATGTTCCTAGGTTAACTTTGCCTAAGGAGCTTTTTATGTCCATACTATAGAAGAGGAACACTTGAGTTTGCCTTTAATATTTAACAAGTCTCTGGTGCTTATCTTGATCGATCTCTGTTCCTTATTCCAGTAATGTTACACGAAGTCAAAACATTACATGTATTCTTTGCATGTTGCATTTGTATGGTCTTCCATCGCTGCTGTTTCAGTACTCAAGCAGCACAATATTTCATTTTTGTTTCTTGCCTTTTCATACAATATTGAGGCTGAGGATCACCACGAAATGCTGAACCTTAACAGTATTTTCTAATTCATAGGTACCTATGTTTTGACTTGCATTAGTTTTTAATTCGTACTGGTCTCTATATGTTCTTTCTCTCTTTGCAGGCTGAGTTGCACCAGCAGCTGCGCTTGAAGAAATCAACAGGTAGGGGAAGAAAACTGTAGGACTGTTCAAGAATAGCTCCCACTACTTCAAGCATCTAAATCACAAGCAATCAGTGAAGCCTGGGCTTGGCTGTGATTGCCTCAGCCAAGCCCAAGATGGCTGCCTCATTCCAGAGGTTTCCAAACCTTGCGGCATTTCCTTCCTGTCTCAGCTCCTACACAGAGGGCCCACCTCTGCCTGCAAATCAAGCCAGCAAAATAGCTCAATGAAAAGGTACACACAAGTGTTCCAGCGCAAGTGTGGTAAAATTTGATTATACTCTTACTCTCCCTAATACTCTAACCATACTGGGCCCTTTAGGATTAGACAATCTACAGCATTTCCATTTACCACAGAGGCAATGTTCCTCTGATGAATCTTTCTATGCTGATAGGAGGGGCGGAAATTAGGGTGGCCCAAACATCACATTAGCTGTCCTATGAAGACCATTAATAGACAGCTAACTCACAAATTTGAAATACGATTTAAGTACACCACCCTTAAGACCATGCTGTAGAAATAAAGAATTGCAATGGGAAGACCCAACCTCCTGGTGAAGTTAAGTCGGACTAGAATTAAGCAGATCAAAAGCTCTGCAACAGTAATGCAGAACAAAAGAAGTAATACTTGATGTTCTGACAGAGCTCGCTGATTCTCCTTACAGCGCATTTAAGACATCAGTAAAATAGCACATTTTAAATGGAAGAACCAACAAGACTCAATAATAGACTCAGACTGATATTAAATTAATTTGGTTATTATATTAAAGATTCAAAATCCATAGCAATAAGCAATCTTTTGAGAATTTCAGTTAAGAATATCACAGTTTTCTTTAAAACGCCAAACATTTAGGCAAGGCTTTATCGGATGGTTATTATAAACAAGCATTTGCAATGCATTAGGTCTCGCATTTATGAGATTTTGAGCTATTGGCATTGTAAATGACAATGCCTTTTATTTATGTGTTGTTTTTAAAACAGATACATAAAAGGCATTGTCATTTACGATGCCAATAGCTTAAACTCTAGCAAATGCGAGACCTATTGCATTGCAAATGCGTGCTATAAAAATAAAATAAGCGTTAGGAGAGAGCGTGTCCTGCCTGTAACTGCAGGCAGGGCAAAGCTTTTTGAGAAAATAGTGCTCGGAGGCTGTAATTAAAGCCTACAGAGCAACAACAGATGTAACAGGGGTGTCGCCATGGGAGGGTACAAAATGAGACAAGGAGGATCTAAGGAGGGACTACTAAGCCTTTTGACTAATGAACAGCCAAAGTTTACAGTGGACAATGACACAAGCCAATGAAAAATGTGGGTGGAGCTTCAAGTCCCTACCTCAATACAGCATGCCTCGCAGTGCAGCACAAGCGCTGCCCAGGCTCGACCTAACGAGACGGCTTAGGTTTCTGGTCAGTGAGATTGCAGAAAGGGTATCCCTCAACATTGTGTTATATGCATTGATTGCTAAAAGGGGCTGTGTTTGGAGGGCTAAATAAATTCACGATTTTTGTACGGTAAAGGGCTATTTGAGGCCCTTGTCTGCAAAATATGTCAACTTTGTATTTATCAATAAAGTGCAACTTGAACACAAACAACCCGGAAACATTTCGACCTTATTGAGCCTCATTGGGTGACTGCACCTTGAATCCATACGACACACTGAGCCATCTGCCAACTTATGCAAGCGAAGGATGAAAACCTTAACCAAAGAGAATTCCTCAGGTATGCATTCCATTCCAGGATTTTAGCTCATCTGTGCCACTAGAGAATAATAAAACCAGGGTCTGCTCCGCCCAAACTGCTAAGCAACATCCTCATTGAACCGGTGCAATAGCAACACATTTTGTAATGATTAAGCCTGACCCATGTTTGCATGTACCTGTGAAACTTAGGTCACTTGACAGATGAAACCAAAAAATAAACCATAACAAATAATGGAATTAATTTTAAACCACTGAGGATTCCTCTAGGTAGTATCCCATTTCATCCTGTTTGCTGGTATGTGGTATTAGAGAAGAGGAGCAATCATATGCAAATCACTCTGGCCCCCACTAAGGTTAACAGTCCAGCAGAAAAGCTTCTCCATGTTCCTCCAGAATCAGAACACTGGAAACCTAATATGTACTTCTCTTTCACTAGACTTCATCAGTGAGAGTTTAGCTTGAGTCCCTTAAACAAGTGGAGCTCAAGGCCCACATCAAAGCCTGTACGAATCATTTACAAGGACCCAGATAGACGGCAAACAAGCATTGGCAAAGCAATTCGGTCTGTCATTGGCTGCCAGCCTTTTGGCTTTATCAGTGCTTGTTTTGTTATGATTTACGCCAAACTTTATTGGGGAAGCAGGTGGGCCCTCATCAAACTAATAAAAGCAAACAAATGTTTTGGGTCTCAAAAAGCACACATTGCCAGAGAGGTTCTTGGCACTTAAGGAAACTATTTGGTGTGTGGATATGCTCTTGTGAACCAGCAGAATGCCATCGTTCACATTCATGTTAGCCAATGGCTGTAGTGGGCTGACCCACTGTCAATCAATCAATCAATCAATCAGAGGAATTGTAAGCGAGCTACTCACCCGTGAGGGTCTCAAGGCACTGGGGGAGGGGTGGGGGGTCAGCAGATCCGTTTAGCCGAAGAGCCAGGTCTTGAGGGTCTTCCTGAAGGTGTTCAGGGATGGGGCGCGTCTGATGTCTGCCGAGAGCTCGTTCCAGGTTTTGGCCGCGATGTAAGAGAAGGATCTTCCGCCTGCTCTGGCTCTGTGGATGCGCGGGGTTTCGGCCAGTGCGAGGTTGGCTGATCGGAGGTTTCTTTTGGGTACGTGGAAGGTGATTCTGTCGTTGAGGTATTTGGGTCCGGTGTTGTGTAGGCATTTGTAGGCATGGGTGAGGATTTTGAAAGTGACTTTTTTCTCCACAGGGAGCCAGTAGAGCTTTCGTAGGTGTTGGCTGATGTGCTCGTGCCGAGGGATGCTGAGGACGAGTCTGGCGGCGGTGTTCTGTACCGTCTGGAGTTTGCGGAGTAGGGACTTGTTTATGCCGGCCTAGAGTGCGTTTCCATAGTCCAGTCTGCTGGTGATGAGTGCATGGGTGACTGTCTTCCTTGACCCGGGGGGGATCCATTTGAATGTCTTTCGGAGGGTGCTAAAGCAGCTGGAGGCGATGGCGTTGACCTGTCAGTTCATGGTGAGGGATGAGTCGAGTACGATGCCGAGGTTTCTGGCGTGGTCCGCGGGGGACGGCTGGCTGCCACCAGGTGTTGTCCCATGCTGAAGGGGTGGTTCCGAGGACGAGGACTTCTGTCTTTTCAGCGTTTAGATTTAGGCAGCTGTTGGTCATCCAGACTGCGACGTCCTGCATTCTTTTCTGGAAGTTGAGTTTGGCGGTGGTGGAGTCTTTGGTGAGGGAGAGGATGAACTGGGTGTCGTTAGCGTAGGATACGATGTCCCATGATATATGCTGTAGTGGAGGGAACAAAAAGGTGACTGACAGAACAGCAAGCCAATGAATGAAGATAGCTTGCTGAAAGCCCCTATAAGTATATTATATAGATTATTTTAGTAAAATCAAAAAGGTGTTGGCTAATGGCAGACCTAAAAATGATTTCTGGAAATTATTCAATCATTTGCAATCGCTCCTCAGGCTGTGCACTGGCTCTGGGCAGTCGTACAATCAAATGCAACTGCAAGACTGAAGAAATCCACTGGTGATTTGGGGCCCTTCTGCCAAACGAAACACAAGATCTGTCCCTTTGCTGTATTTATTTATTTTCTATTTTAAGCAGAGTCTAATTGCGGAAAGACAAGTACAGACATAAACATTCACTAGAAGCGGGTAGCCCTAGTGCAGGACTGCTTTGTCATCCTGGGACTTTGCCACCAATTCTCAGTAGTATTTTATTGCACAATGATAATGGAAGAGTCCTGGCAGGCCTTAGCAAAAATGCAGTACCAAGAAGATTGTCATCGCTGGAAAGAAACGGAAGGACAGAGAGCAAGTGCACTTTTAAAAAACAACACATGTCATACTTAATGTTCATCCCTAACACTCTATGTGCCTTTTATAATGTTCCAAAATAACTGGGCAGATTTGTGTAGTCCCTTCTGTAATTCCGAAGAACTGAAAATAAGACCAGCGCCATCTTGGTGCAAGGGGGCTTTTCACGGGGCTGACAGACAGTTGAAATGAGTCCCAGGCCTGTGTTAAAAAATATCAGTCAGCTGATAAATGTCCCAAAGGAGTTGGCTCACTGCAAGTAAATAGTGAGGCCTTATCGTCAAAGCTGTCACCACACTGGTTAGGACTCCGGCCAGCAATGTGCTGGAAGATACCAACTGCAGGCGAAAACATTGAGAGCAATATTGGGTCCTTGCCAGCTCAGGAGCGCGTGCATATTAATTTAAAAGAATGTGCAAGAAGCACTTTGTGAAACAAACACTTAATCGCGCTTATCATTCAGAAGTCTCTTGCTTCCGGGTTCATATATATATAGTTTGAAAACTCTATGCAACTAGTAGTTTTGTGCAAGCATGGAAATATATAGTGAGATGAGCAGGATTTTTATGTAGTTAGGAAATTTAAGGTAGCACATGTGGAGAAGTTGTCGGTGTCAGGAGAAACATCACTTTGTGGGTGTCATAGGGACAGAAGAAGGACTGATGGCTGTTATATGCGGGCTAGTGCTAAATGTGGCACATCCTCAGCGTTCTCTTTGGCTGTTGACAGTGTTGAACTTTCGTCCTTTGATAGGTAACATTGATAGCAAGGATTGGCCCAGTTAGTTGCGGCTTCCTACTCGATTTTTTATTAAGTGTTCATTTTTAATCCAGCGTCACTCTACTGGGAGGTGGAGGCGGCCCAACACGGGAAACGCGAAGTAGAATACAGATCCAAACAGGCGGGAGGGGTGGGGGAGTGCACAGAATGGAAGAGACGCCCTTAGAATGTCTCCGATTACAACTAATTGTTTCAAACAAAATACTTTCAAATAAAATATAAACTCAAAAGAGGCATTCAGCTTTAATATTTTACATGCTGTGCGACGCCAAACCACGCAGGACCAAAATAAAACAAGTGGGAGAGGAGGGGGAAGTGCACGGAATAGGCGCCCTCGGAATGCCTCTGTCTACAACTAACAAACGAAAGGCACGGTTGCCAGTAATCCAACTGAGGCTTGCCGTGCTAGTTAAATACATTTTAAAAAAGCGTTGGGGGAGAGCATTAAAAAGCGAGACCTATGCAAGCGGTATCAAAAGAGAAAGCACGCATGGCGCGCTAAATGTAAGCAGAGCACGTCGTGTCTACAGCAAGAGAAACTCAATAAAGAAAATAGTGCTCACAGACTAAAAAAGACGTACCGAGTAACATCCAAAGTAAAAGGGCCAGTCGCCATGGGAGGTTACAGATGAAGAAAAGGCGGTACTAAGGAGGGACTAACAAGCCTCTTTACAAATCAGACACCAGCATTTACGAAGGACACTGACACAAGCCAATGGCAAATATGGGCGGAGAGTAGGCGGGGCTTCTATTACATTCTCCACTACAACAAGTCTCCCAGAGCAGTGCATGCGCGCTGTCTCTAGGCTCGACCTAAAAATAGCTTGGGCGGCATGTAAGAGTCGTTTTTCAAGTATGTTGATAAACAACTGCCGTTATGCTGCTCTCTAAATTAGACAAACAGCGCCACCATGTGGCAGACTGTCATAAGTGCCGGTGTTGCCAATTAAGTGCACCACAGGCTCAAATTAAGCCCTGGTTGCCTCACACCTACATACATGTGAGAAGTCAGGTATGTATCATGAATTCATAGAAGTTGAGCGAGAATGCTTCAGCAATGCCATGTGTGTTTAGTTCTCAAAAAAGCCAATGGAGGGATATTTATGTCTCGTAGTACGAATTGTCAATGCAATTATCTTGAATCCATATGCATCACGTCAAACTACTGAGATGGCAGCTCAGAAACACGACGTGATGTCAGAGACTACATTTAATAACTCTTTGGATTTATCTAAAAGGAAAGCAGAGATGTCCAGTTTGAAAAGTGTATTTGTAGCTGGCGCATCCCTGTCCCGTTTAAAAGAAAATGGGAACTTCCTTAATAATTTACATGCATTAAAAAACCGCAGTAATGCTAGAACATTCTGATCTAAGGCATCCTTGCTTTGGATCTTTTCTGCATTACAGAGACTGAAAGTCGAAATAAAGAGGTTTTAAAGAGTATGCAGTTTGGCCTCTAGGCCTTTTAAGCAAAAATGTACCAATTACATGTACTTTTCATCTAAGGTGTGGGAAATGTATTTATTTATTGAGAGTTTTATACAGCGCTAGCTAGACCTGAGGGTATAAGAGCGCTTTACAGTACATGGAAACAGAGATCAAAGCATTAATATAAGGTTTCATGGTTGACATGGTACATCCAGAGGGAATAAAAAACAATGCAACATTATATATGTATATTAAAAGGTTTAAAAAAATACAACTGTATCTATTGGTGGCATTAGTGACTGATTAAACGGTAGGTCAAGAGACCGTGTCCAATGATCCTGTTGGTGTGGCCGGCTTATGGGAGCGGGTTGAAGTATTTTTTCAGAAATAGTGATTTGAGGTTCTGTTTGAAGCAAATATAGGTGGGATTACAGGGGAGATCTTTGGGAAGTGAGTTCCAAATCCATGGAGCATTACCTGAGACGGAACGTTTCTCTGATATTTTTTTTTTTAGTTTGGGGGTGATGAGAAGGAGTGAGCCGGAGCTTCTCAGGGCCCAACTTCTACCCGCTCTCAGTTTGTTTTCCAAATATTTAGGGTTTGCAGTGAGAAGGACTTTGTAGGTGATATAAGCTGTCTTGAAGATGCATCTTCCTTCTCTGAGGGGCCAACTAAGACTCTTGAGAGCTCTTGGGGCTTGTCAGTGTCCCAGAGATGATGCCGTTGTTGTAGTCAAGTTACGAGAGGACTAATGATTGTACTATAGTTTTTAGGTCTTAAGGTGGGATAAACTGTTTGATTTTCCCGAGATGTTTTAGGGTGTGGAGTGCCCCTTTGGCTGAACTACTGATGTGGTCTTTCATTGACATGTTTTTTCTAGGATGATTCCCAGGTACTTCAAGGATTTGGAGAATGAGAAAGAACAGTTAGGAGCATTCATGCTCTCGAGTCATTCTTGGATTGGCCTAGGCTTGTCATTGAGGGAAAAGAGTAAATCTTCTGTATTATTGGGGGGAGGGGGAATGTTTTACTGCTCCTTCCCTCTTCATTAGTCAGTTTGGAACAAGCATTGACACTTCAATCAGGTATTTTAAGAAACCAGAAATTTAAAAAAAATAAGTAAACCAATATGACCAATCCAGTTTCTGTGCTAGAGTCCCCTATTGCATCTCGCAATGTGGCTTGAGCTTTTTTTTTAAAAACAGCTGAAGGGAGCTCAACTGGTAGTATGAGCTTTTCAAAGGGCGGGTTGTTAGAAACTAGGTTACTGGTTGACTGGGGTGTGAGCCCTGATCAAACAGCAACCACAATCCTAGTCAGGGTAAGGCACCAGCAAACCCCAAATTAATTTGCGCTCAACCCCCTGATAGCTTGGCACAGAGCAGTCAGGCTTAACTTAAAGGAAATGTGTAAAGTTCTTGCGCCACACTTCAAACAGTAAAACAGTGAAAACACCACACAAAAAAAGATCCCACACCAAGTTAGAAAAATAGAACTTTCTTTACTAACTAAAACAAGGCAAAAAAAAACAAAAATTCAACTACTAGACCCAGAGATATAAACATTTTAAGTTTTAGGCCAAAATAACATGAAAAAGCACAAAGCACCGACTGTGGATATCTGGTCGCACCAGACCGGGACAAAGTCACAAGTTCAGGCTGACCGCGACAGAGCAAGGGCCGGGTTGGGTGTATTTGCGCCTGCGAATTGTACAATACATGAAGAATGTAGTGCTGTACAGTGTGTGAATGCTATATGCACGTGCTGGGTGTATATGCGCCTGTGAATGGTACATTACATGGAAGACTAAGTTCCATTGTGGGAGATCCAGGGCTGAATGGAAAAACATGAGGAGAGGAGGTATAAGAATCACCCCTGACAGATTTGTGTATTGCTGCATTCCTGTAAGCTGGGTGGGACACACTGGAGGAAGGGACAGCCAGGCTCTCCAATACACTTCCAGGGGTGCTCTTCAATTCAGAGAGAGGTCACTGAGAAGTTGGCCAGGTCACATGTCAGGAAGAAGATGGAGTCGAAAGGAGAATCATAAAGAGTAGGGCTGAGGCCCTGGGGTAACTTTTTGATACACGTCACTGTGGCTGACATTCAGGTATGAACCTCTATTCACTCTCATGGCCTGCGTTGTGGGGCTATCAGATTTGAAGCCGCTCCTGCTGTGACAGACTGCTTTCAGGAGGAAGAAAGAGCAGAAAAAAGGAAGTAGCCCCCCAACATAAACTTAAACGTCTGACTCTAAATTACATTTGGCGCCTGGAGATGGACTATAAGAAGAGGAGTTTGAGACCCCAAAGGTTGTCAACTGTCTAGCAGGCAGCTGGGCTGTGCGAGGAGGAGAAGCTCTGCAAGACTTCTGCCTGTGACCATGACTGTGGGCCAAGGCCTGATAGCCTAAAAGCTGGGTGAGGAGACATCGCCCAAGGAATCCAAGACCACCTGCCCTGCAGCCTGGAGCACCAGCACCTGCCAAGATCAGTGTGCCCTGTGAGGTAGAGGGGAGCGAGTTCATAGGGGAATACTGGTGAGTGGATCCACATACCAAGGTGTGAGGAGACAGCTGCTGCACCGATTGAGTTGTTGTCAGTGTGCAGGGAAAAGTCATCAATCCCCGTGTGCCAGAGGAGGGCTGCTGTGAAGTGAGCTGTGACTGTTGCTGCATCAAAAGGGTCACTGCCCATGTGCAGTATCAAGTCGGTGACCCTGACTGCCAGGTGGGGCCACCATGAAGATTGCTGCTGGGCCCATTGAGCCGGAGCCTGTATGTAGAAGAAGGAACAGTGACCTCGTATGCCAGAGGGGCCACTGGGACCAAGCAAGAAGCGTAATCTAGTTGAGACAGTAGATGGAATAAAGAGGGCTCCACGATGAACCTAGAGGGCCTGAGCCATGTCTGCGAACCAGTAACAGGATAGTTACATCCCCCCACACCTGTCGGAGAAACTTACACAGCATTGGAGGAGCATTGATAACCGCCCACCCCCTCCCCCGACCGCATGTGAGGACAACAGTAATCGCACGGTCCTGGGTTACTGATTGGGTTGCATCCCACAATTTGCATTTCTCTCCTGAAGCTGGTTCATTTTCTAGTCTCAAAACAGGGAATATGTCCATTGTCCACACAAAACTCTTATGCTTTACAGAAGATTGCTCACACAGGACAATAACTGCCAGTAAAATATATCATTAGCACGTTTGGAATGTCAAGATTGGATTAGCCAATCAGGAGCCTTTAAAACAAATGTTCTATTCCCTTCATTGGGCTCAGGAAGATATGTGTTATTGACAGAGCTCCTCAGGAGTCCATTTGGTCAGGTGATATACCCGTCCCAAATGAGGAGAGAGACCAACGATGAAGCATGTCACCATTGGTGTGAGAGGGTTCCACGTCCTAAGAAAGTATCTTCGTGACTCCTAGGTAGCAAGTAGATTTGTTATATTCTTGTTAGTTTAAGGTATACTTTGAGGATGTATAGCTAACCTTTAATACTCCTTCTCCCCCTAATCTTGGATATATTCGAGCTATGGTTCAAAACAAATTCTCGTTTGGATGGCCCAGGCTTCATGCTGTCCTTTTGCTTTATTCAAAAACAGAAACCTTTACGCTATGTTGCAAAAAACATTAATCACATTTAGAACATTATTTAAAAAATATGCAGTTGACCAGTATATTTCCAAATCAGTGCATTTTGTGGGTTGAAGCCTTAATTTGCGTTCAATAAACTATCACACCAAATGTATGAGTATCTGCGAATGCATGTCTCCTGCACCATTCGTTCTGCCCCTTGTTTTCATGCTCAAGATTGATCTCTGCCTCCCGTAACCCCATCTCAGCATACGACTGCTATTTTCATAACTTTAATACAACAGTTGTAGGGCTCTATCTTCCCCTTGAAGCCCAATTTGTCCTGTGGCCAAGGACCACGTAAAAAGCTCAATCCTGCCCAGAGCTTAATTTGTAAAAATGCAAGTGCCTTGGCCTTTCTCGAGAGGCCACTACAGCCTACACCACCCATTGCCCCTGCGAGCGCTGCCAATGACAGAACCAACCCAAGTAGAGGAGAGGAGTTGGCCTAACGGCTAGGGCGGTCGACCTCGGAGCTGGGGAACCAGGTTCGAGTCTCGGCAGGGACGCACAACATCCTGTGATTCTGGGCAAATCACTTAATCTCCCCGTGCCTAACAAAAATGAATGTGTCCTCATGTAATGCAACTGGTGCTTGTGTAAAGCGCTCTGATACCCGAATCGGGTCAAGTTCGCGCTATATAAAACTCCATAAAAAAAAAAAAAAAGTACTAACCATCACACTCTTTCCTACAAGTGTGACAATTACATCTATTCCAGGCCACCCAAAGCTATAATACTAGTGTGAGCAACAGATGTTATTAATTTTTTTAAGGTATATTGAATGATTAAACACTCTCATTGTGCTTATCTCAAAATTTGATAGACAATGCCACCATGTGGTAGACTGTCACCAGAGCCGGTAATAAGCACCGGAAAGCATCGGTTCAAATTAAGAACTCATTCTGTCCTGTGAGTGGTTACCAACAAAGAAACAAGCATTTGCAACGCAATAGGTCTCGCTTTTTTTTTTTTAGAGTTAGAGCTATTGGTGTTGTAATGGAAATGTGTTTTACTTATGTGAGAGAGAACGCGAGTGCAAAAGTGATAGAAATGGAGCGTGAGATTGTATATAGAGATAGATTTATTTGCATATATAAGTGAGAGGTAGCGCGAAGAGAGAGAGAGAATGAGATAGAGAGTGAAAGCGAAAGTGATGCACATAGGGCATTGAAGAAGCTGGGCATACCAGGCTGTAGGAACTGTAAAATCAAGTTAGGGAGAGATAAGGCACGTGCAAGTTCATCCTTCCATAGAGATCCCTAAATGATTTGTTTTGAGAGCGTTTTTTTTTTTTTTTTCTCAATCCATGGATCAAGTCAAATCTTTATTCTCTTTGAAGCAATCGTCACCTTTTACTAGTGCTGTAACTTATTACATCTACTGATGCTGCTAATATAACTTTCCCCAACATTTACAGCTGTACTACAGTGCACATGCAACTATTACTGCCTTTAACACTGGTAGCACTACTGTTACAGTTATTACTTCTGCTAATAAAAGCACTATTGCCGGCACTGCCAAGAGGCGACTGAATTGGCAACTATCGAGCTATACCAAACTCACAGATCAATAATATATTACTACTATCCGAACACTACTCCATGGCCTAGTACTATTAATATTGCACGAAATATTAGTCAAGCTGCTAATAGGATTCGAGCGTTGCTTATGCTGTTATTACTACTGGTAATACTACTGTTACATAAAGTAATGAAATCGATGTACTATTAGATGAACTTTCTTTTTTTTTTTTTATTTCAAAATACTTTATTGATTTCCATAAGAAAGATACAAAGAGTAATACTGTTTCAGGGTTAGCACATAATATATGTGAAGCAAAAATATAACGTGTCCAAAAGCATACAAAGGGTTATTATTCCTATGAGAGTATCAAGATGCTAACCCCAGTGATCAATAGTGAGAGAAGAAGAGAAGCCGAAAGAAGAAAAAAGAAAGGAGAAAGAGGAGAAGGAAAAGGAAAACAACGATTAGCCTAGCGGTAATATATACATCCTGGCTTCTATGCATTTGTGGGCACAAGAGCAATTCGATATTAATAGGCCTAACACATAACAGCCTATACAGGTAATGACGATTAGGCAAATGATACAAGGGATGAGTCATTAAGGCACGAGGTGTGATTCAGCGACATACATTGGTGTTCATGGGGGTTTGTAAGAGTCGAGATAAGTGTCCAAAGAGTTCCACAACAACCTGGATGAGGGTTTCCACGGAGAGTTCTGTAAAGAGATGTTATCTGCCCCTCTGAGATGAGTGATCCAGTTTATCCAGCCTTTAAAGGATGCCTTGCTTGTGTCCTTCCAGTTGGCAAGAACTATTTTCACTGAAGATGTTAATAAAAGGTCAAGTAGAGATTTGTCAGCTTCAGTTCTTAAGTCCGCGTTCAAGAAGGCCATTGGTAGGGTGGAGAATTCATGGGTCAAAGTACAGTTAAAAATATCGGTTAAGAAGGCAAAGATTTTTCCCCAAAAAGGCTTCACCGATGCACACTTAAAGATAAGATGGGCTAAATCCCCCGTTTCTTGATTACAGTTCCAGCATATTGCGTCACTACGGAGCCCTAAGGAAAATAACCGGGCAGGAGTCCAATATGCTTTGTGTAGTAGCCAGTTTTTGGTTTGGGAGAGGACCGGGGAGATCTTGTTGCGTGAGACCGAGTTCCACAGTGTGGGCCATTTCTGTTCGTTTAATGGAACCGGAGATTGCTGATCCCGGAAGGCGATAATCTCATGGTTAAGTTTGGAGGTTTTTGGACGGAGAAGTTTATAAATTTGGGAGACCTGGTGGCCCATTTTGTTAACATTTGAAACAAACAATGGGATTGATGGTTGGACAGATGTTAGCTTGGCTTTAGAGAGGGCCGTTCTGATTTTCAAGAAGTTGTAAAATTCAATATCAGCTAGGTTATATCTCGATTGGAGGTCAGAGAATGTGACTGGGTATGAGGCATTTTCCAGTTGGTATGGGAAAAGGATACCTTTTTCAATCCATGTGTCTAGGGATAAACTTCTGCCTTTATACAAAACTTTGCTATTGAACCAGAGTGATTCCATTTTGGAGCCTTTAATACTATTTTCCAGTTTCTTATCTACTCTAAGAAGTGCTATTTTTGTATTTTTAAAAATGGACTTAGAGCTATGTGGGTAAAGCCTATTCATTGTGAGGAGTGCGAGGGGACTTAGGTTATTGAGAATAGCCCTCTCCACCTCTAGCCAAACCGGGGTGTAGCCGGCAGGTGGAGAGATCCAGTATGAGCCTTGCTTTGCAAGGAAGGCTAGCTGGTATAGTCTAAAATCAGCTAGGTTTACACCAGTGGCGGCTGGTGGATTTTGAAAGTGGTGAGGCAAAAAATGTTGTACCCCAATGTAAGAAGCGAGCGAGCCTGAACTGCAAAAGGAGGGTGCGGGGGGGTTCTCCCCCCGCAAGAAAATTTTGAAAAAAATGGATTCAAATGGTGGGTTTTACACCACATATTTACTGCAAATTGTTGAAAAAAGGGGGATCCAAATATAGCATTTTGAAGCACAAGTGTGAAGAAAACATTAGAATCAAATCAAAAATGTGCCCAATCCTCAAACTGGTCTGCTTGCAAAATGACCCCCAAGCCAAGCACATACAACCAACGGAAACAGGCCCTCTAAGTGTTTCCCACCTGTAACACATCTCTGAACCACCTATGTTTTCATTGTATATAATAATGAAAATGCTGCAGTTTGTTCTTATTTATCTTATGCAACTTACAACCATTGACAAAGCCTATAGTCCTGGCTGGTTGTAGGTTTAATGTCACTCGTATTATATATCTGGAGGCAATGACAGAAGAATCACAATACCAGTGGGGCAGCACACTATGCTAAGTACAGATTTTTAGCTTAACAGTTTTAATCCACGCTCATAATTACATCGGCTGCCCCTACGAGAGACCCCCCCAGTTTTTTCATCCCACTTAAAGCCCTGCACACATACTTTGTTTACACTTTTCGTGAGAGCCCTGGGAAACTGGGACGCACAGGTTACTCACACGTAAATCAGAGAAAGAAAAATAAACACCAAGCTCCCTGGAAGACAGCCTAACATTTGACCTCTGTCTTTGATTGCACAGAAAATGTGACAAGATAAGAACAAGATTTAAAAGCTTGTTTACAGAAAGCGAGTTTGTGGAAAAACACAGTATACAAGATTTTGGCAATGAAAGGGACGAACCCGACAGCCTAAAACAAAGCCAGCAAACAGAAAATATGAGTTACAAACCACACAGCTAATGGTAAGCAACGGGCGGAATGCATTCCTGGGTCAACTTCTGAATGTCCCCAATGTCTTTAGCAAACCAGACAGCTTGGTAGGCTGAGACGTAAAAAAGTAGTTATATGAATGTGAGCAGTGGAAGGATAGATGTCATCCAGTCAAAGGGATTGTAAAGAAGCTATTTTCCATAGGAATGACAAACATGAGAGGAAGAAAAGACATCAAGTAAGAAGCAAGCAAACAAGCGATTAGACAGGCAACCAATGATTAGCAATGGGCTGGCACAAAGTCCACTGGAAGTTTTTGATATGGTTCACAGAATGTCTTTTACGCACAGACAGCTAAAAGGCGTCTGTAGGCAAGATCAAAAAATAGCAGATCAATGCAAATGCCTAGGTCCTTGCATTGGGGGAATGGGACTATTGGGCAACTAAGGGTTTGGCGGGCTGAAGGGAGAGGGTGCCAATGCATGTGTGTGAGCGAGTGCATAGCTGGAAAGATGAAAGCGTGTGTGCATGGATGAAAAGATGAATGTGTGAAAAGATGGATGCTTGCCGTTATCTCCCCATTTTGAGGGCAGAGAAAACAAATGCTTCCCCAGCTCCATGAAACAGAGAAATCTGGGGAGAGGTTGCATTGTCATGGCTATGCTGGGATCAGGGAAAGCCAAATTTCAAGTCCCATAACATTATGCCATTTTGTTTTGAGTGAAAGTCTAGTGCATTGAGGAAAGTATGGCCGCAACACAATGGGGCCACAGACAGTGTACGGACACACACTGGTGAATGTATTAATGCACCAGTGCCTGTAACGAGGCGTCAATGGATGCCTTAGAGTGGGAGCGTACATGGATGGCTAAATAGGTATGGATAAGTGCCTGGGTGTGACTGGATTGATAAAGGAAGGTGCAGATGTGGCGGAAGTCAAGAGCTGGACGCCTAGGTCTATTCATAGCCTTCTCTAAGTAACTGCTTCTAGAAACCACAATTTCACAGCAGTAATGTGTGTTACAGAAGAAGGTCTCCTGAAAAGTAGTAGCAGAAAAAACTCACAAAAGCACAAACAAATTCCAGGTGCTGGCCAACTTTTTATGTTAAATGTACAGGCTTGTAAATGCTGAACTGCAGCTATGTTATATAATTCGCCAGAGGGAAAGAAGGATAGCACATTTGGACAAAATAGAACCTTTGGCCAGAAAAAAAGCCTTCTAGAACGCAGAGGATGCATATCTCATCGCTTTCTGGTACTTCAATGTGAATTCACTGGCAAATAAAAAGTTAAAAGCAAATAAAGGATTCAGTGTGAAGGTTAGATGAATGTGCGTCCTCCCAGACCAGACAAAAGAATAGCAAAGCCTGGGATGTTATTAAGAAAATAAGAAATAAAAAACACTGTTCTCTCTGACACCAAGCTTGTCACACATTGTCTTCCCAGAGTGTTTTACAAACATGTTTTCCATTTATTACGCTATATCCTCGTGAAATTGTAACATTGGAGGGTGGCTCACAGGGGAATCCAGGCTGCACAAAATCTGGTTGGAGTGGGACACCTGACTGTACAAGCAGCGTCTTTCAGAATTATAGCAAGATGTCACATGAAGAAGTGATGAACAGATGCTCATTAAACAGCTATAACACGTTTGACATCCTCAATTAGAATATTCCACACACTCAGGGGTGGACTAGCGGATTTAAATAAAAAACTTTTTCACAATAAGGAGAAAACCAGGCCACCCCAATATGGACAAAGAGCTTCAACTTAATATGAAAAGAATCCCACATCACTTCAAAGTTGTCAGGGATCTAACCCACCTGACGTGTCCTCAACAGCGTGAAAGCACTATGAACAACTACAGAGGCATTGCCAGCCTCAAGATCTACTGCAATCACAGGACCACAAACTCAGGATGTCTGCAGGAGGCTTAGAAGCGGATATTTTCCAGAACGCAACTGGCAAGAAAACGGCTGGACTAATCCACCATATCTGACGACAAGTCGCCACTCAAGCTGCTCTGTTTCCCACTTGCAAAACTTAGTTCGAGAGAGTTGGAAATAGCGATGAACCATTAACTTCAAGTTGCATCTAAACCAGCTACGTGTTTACCAGGAATCGAAAACGTGCAAAGTTGGAATAACTGGGACCTTCCAGAGTAACACTGTCAGGCTTTCCGGTGCTGCAGTTTATGGCCTTGGTCCAGGCTCTGGACAGGGGAGGAAGTGCTGTGTTGATCTTGTCAGACCTGTCCGCGGCCTTTGACACGGTCCATCACAAAGTCTTGATGGACCGTTTGTCTGGGGCCGGGCTAAAGGGGTCTGCCTGGAAGCTTCTGCAGTCATTTCTCTCTGACAGAATACAAACTGTGGATATGGACAACTGCCAGTCTAAACCTTTCACCCTTCCTTGTGGGGTCCCACAGGGTTCTTCCCTCAGCCCGACACTTTTTAATGTGTACGTGGCTCCCCTAGCTGGTGTGATTAGGTCTTTTGGCTTCCAGCTGACCTCTTATGCTGACGACACCCAGATAGTATTGTCACTAAGGGAGGGCTCTGAAAAGGAAACTGGGGCTCGATTCCATGACTGCATGGCTGCTATCTCCAGATGGATGTCGGCAAACTGCGTAAAACTCAATTCTAATAAAACGGAGGTCATAAAATTTGGGAAGAATCCGCTAGTGTGGACTCCAGACTGGTGGCCGGCTGACCTAGGCTCATGCCCCATACCCACTGAGAAAGCCAGAAATCTGGAAGTGTTAATGGACAACAAACTGGTACTAGGTGACCAAATAAGTTCAGTTACCTCGGCCTGTTTTTATGTACTAAAGATCATAAACAAGATTAAGTTCTATCTTAACGATAATGGCCTCAAAACAGTAATCTCGGCACTCATTATGTCTCGGCTGGATTACTGCAACGGACTCTACATGAACGCTCAAAAACATTTTATCAACAAGCTTCAGATGGTTCAGAATGCGGCAGCCAGACTGCTGTCAGGGACCTCAAAGTTTGCCTCTGTAAAGGAAGAGATCAAACAGTTGCACTGGCTCCCTGTTAGACACAGAATACGCTTCAAAGCGCTGTGCACTGTTTTTAAAGCTCTTAATGGCAAAGGCCCGGATTACTTGCAATGAAAAATTCAGTGGTACATTCTAAGGAGAGCACTACGATCAATAGGGGCGAAGAAAGTCACAATCAGCGTTGTTAAAAAGGCAGGCTGGGGAGGCAGAAGCTTTGTTAACAGTGCGTCCAAATCCTGGAATGAGCTTCCTTTTCAACTGAGGAATGCTACAGACCTCCTCTCCTTTAGGAAGGGGCTCATAACCTGGCTTTTTAACCAATAATGCTTTCTGGCCACCTCTCTTAGCAGGCAGTGCATAGCGCCAGGACACCCTTGGGTAACAGCGCGCTCTATAAATTTGATTAACATAACATAACTATTAGGAGTCTTATGTAGCTTAAAAAGTGGCAGCAGGGACCTGCTACTTACTGTCTGAAACCCTCAATGAGGTAGAAGTAACAGTATTAAGACCCACATATTAAGATCAAGAACTTAAGGTATTATGGGTGATTTTTGTTAAGAGTTAGTTAAAGCACTGACCTTAGACTACTGCAGACACGTGAGTACTTTTAGACGGACCGCAATTATCTTTCGAAGTTGAATATCTTTTTACAACACGAGATTTACAACCATTCGTGGAGGAATGGCAAACATAAGAAAACACATAGAATTACTTTTAAACACATGGTAACCACAGTATTGCATTGCCCTTATCGTTCATATAGTACTATACTGTACCGTGCTGTAGCTTATTTTATAGCGCTTCATAGTTTAACAAAGCACATTAATACGTTTTGTACATTACACTTAAACCCTATGTCAGTTAGGAGAATCGGTGAAGGGAAGATTTTCCGATATGCTTTGTTTGGAAATCTCGAGGTTGGGACCTAGTCTTCCATGTCGTGGCGCCATGGGACATGTCCACCCTTTGTTGAGACACAGCCAAGCCCTGCAAGTCCAGACCATTTACTGTCCCAGTATAGCACCCCTACTAGTCATCCATACAATACAAACCAAAAGTAAAATCTGTCTGGCACGCGGCTGGCTGTTCCTTCCCTTATGAGCTCGGCAGCGCTTGCCTCCAGCTCTGTGATCTTGGCACTCTTCCCTGAGATGCATCCTGTGATTTTTACCCGTTCTGTGAGAAGAAGGAAGCCAGGGAGTTTGAGCTGTTATTTGTGCATTTGTCAGAGTGTTTATTTTGTGTATAAAGCGGAAGCTGAGTCAAAATATAAAATGAACAGCTTTTAGTCAATTGTGCGTTTTTCAGGTAAAATGAGCCAGTTGAAGGGGGGCTCTGTTTTCTTCTCTTCTTTCCTAAACTCACACAGGATCCTGATTTCAAACTGACACATTATTTTGTCTGTAATGGCATTTATCTTCCTGCATGCCCAATCTTCATGCACGTGTAATAAATGTAGAAATTCCCTCACATCCTGCAGTGCAGGGGTGCTGTGGCATGGGTTCATGTCCATCTATTCTTTCTTGATGTGCACAGGACTTGAAGATATATATGGCCCGTGCATATTTTGTAAAAACCAAGTGCCAGGGCCCTCGTCAATAGGCCCCTGCAGCTTGAACCACCCATTGCCCCTGCTAGCACCTCCAATGAGAGTACAAAAGTAAAATATCTGCGTGATGAGTACGCATGGACACGAAGCAATACTCCACATACTCTGCAATTTAGAGAGAAAATGTCACATTTGTACAATTTTACAAAATAACCAAACAAGCATTTTAAGTAAAAGGATCACTTCATGCTTTCACTTCAAACTTACCTTAAAGTCCGACACAGAGTCTGCCCAGAGACGAACCCTTTCTAGCACAAGCTGTGGATGCAGGCGGCTCTTACGAGGCTGCAGCTGTTGCCTTCCTTTTTGCTGCACGAAGCCCTCCAAAGTCCTAGCGTGCAGCTGCAGGAGCCCGCCATGTGTTTGAAGAACATGGAGCTTGACGTTGCGACGCTGCTGGGTGGGGTTAGTAAACCTACGCCACACGTGATCGGAGAGGGTGGGGGTGTGACTTCCCTGATTGACATGCAGCCTCGGAACTTCAGGGATGAAGCCTGAAACGCCCGAGGCTGCCTTTACGAGCGACGTCATTTGGGGAGGCCCTTCACAACTGAAAGTCAGGGCTTTGATGAGCTGATGACGTCACAGGCCCCAGGGCTGAGGGATCATCGGCCCAGCAAAGTGTAGCTGAAGAGGCTGGCGCAAGCGCACTGGAGAATCAGATGTGCCTGCCTGACACCGACCTGTGACTGCTGCCCCACGCACACCGAAAAACGAATCCTTTAACAGATACACAGCAGGCAGTGTATCTGCATCTGTTTTATAGGTATTACAGTACCTACAATCAAAATAGTCTAGAGGCAGAAAACACAGAGGGCGCAGCCCCTACGCCCTAAGGAAAGAACCGCCACTGGTTTACACCACCCAAGGATTTATCCAGTCTCAATTTTTTGATACTAATCCGTGCTTTTTTACCGCGCCAAAGGAATTTGGTGATGAGGAAATCTAGTTTGTGTTGGAATTCGTCTGACAGTAGGAGGGGAAGCATACTGATTAGATAATTAACCATGGGGGGGATCATCATTTTAATGGTTTCGATTCTGCCCCACCACGTGATAAATTTCGGCGGCCATGAGTCTAGGAGCTTTTTTATTTTCCCTAATATTGTTTTCTCATTCTGGTGGAGAGTATCCATTAGGTTACTACCAAATTCGATGCCCAAATATTTGATATAGCCTGTTTGCCATGTGAGCCCAGATTCTCCCAAAATATCTCTTGTACAATGGATGTTTAATGGTTTGAGTTCAGATTTCTCTCTGTTAAGTTTATAACCTGAGTAGCCGGAGTATTCCATGATTGTGTCCATCAAAGCTGCAATTGATGTTTCCGGTTGTTCTGTTATTATTAATATGTCATCTGCATAAGCGGCTAATTTTACCTGGATGCCATTGATATCCACCCTACTAATGTTCGAATTCAGTTTAATATCCTGGTTGAGGGGTTCCAGTGCCAGTAAAAATAAGGATGGAGATAGCGGGCATCCCTGCCTAGTACCCTGTTGTAATGGGAAGGGTTCAGAGAGTGAGCCATTGACAACAATACGGGCTGATGGTTTTCCGTAGAGGGCCATCACCATGCGTATGTAGTCCTCACCTAGGTTGAAGGAGTGCATACACCGTTTAAAAAAATAAAACAGGATACCCTATCAAAGGCCTTCTCAGCGTCTAGAGTGATAGCTACTGATGGCTCTGATTTAGTAGCGGCATTCTCTAGAACATGGCACAGCAGGCGGGTGTTTTCATTGGACATACGTGTACGGAGGAATCCAACCTGAGAGCTACTTATTATTTTCGGAAGAACACCGTTGAGTCTACCCACTAAGATCTTAGCATATATTTTGCAGTCCACATTGATCAGGGAGATCGATCTATAATTTTTCGGTGAGAGGTGATCCTTCCCCTCCTTCTCCTCCTTCGGAATGACTATTATGTTAGCTTCCGACAATGTGTTTGCCGTGATCCCTTTAGTTGAGATGTGGTTAAAAACTTGTTTCATGGTCATTTTTAGCTGGTCTAGGAATGTCTTGTAAAACAAGACTGTAAAGCCATCCGGCCCAGGGGCTTTGTTGTCTTTTAATGTTTTAACTGCCTTTTCAATTTCCGTAAGCTTGATTTCCTGCCCTAACCTTATTGCGTCTTCTGCAGTTAGTTGTGGCAAGTTAAGTCTATTAAGATATTTGGTTCAATCCTCTATGTTAAGGTTCTGATCATTTTTATAGAGATCTTGATAGAATGCTTTAAATATCTTAAGGATATCTTTATGTTTGGTATGGGTTTGGTTGTTAGAGTCTTTAATGGATGAGATGGCGTTCTGGTTCCGTTTGTGTTTGAGGTAAGAGGCGAGTAATTTTCCTGCCTTGTTTGATTCACATAAATTAAGGGCTTTGTATTTATTAACCCAAATTCCTGCTCTCTCACTTAAGATTTTATTGTACTCATATTTCTTTTGTGTAATAAGGTGAGTATCTTATTATCATGTAATGAAGTAGCGTGAGACACTTCTAAGTTTTTGATCTCCTGTTCAAGCTGATTTAGTCTCAGATTTGTACTTTTGTTGATTTTTGTCTTGATTTCAATTATTGTACCCCTAATGGTGGCTTTTAGTGCGTCCCAGAGAGTGTTAGTGCTGGTCTCAGGGTTGTGTTTAAGGTAGTCTGAGATAGCTTCTTCGATTTTCTTTTTATCTGCAGGATCTGTAAGTACATCGTTGTTGAAGCACCATCTCTTAGGTATGGAATCGTTGTGACACCCAGCCAGTTTTAGACTAATACAGGAGTGGTCTGATACTAGTCTTGGGGCTATGTCTGAGTGGTCAATTAAACGTGTGTGAGAACCGGAGATGGGAATGTAGTCTATCCTTGTGTAGGAGTTGTGAGGGGTGGAATAGAAGGTGTAGTCTCTAGTGTCTGGATGTTGGAGGCGCCAAGCGTCCTTCAGGTTAAATTTGGAGCAGATGGTTTGGAGTACGGCATGTGAGTTCGTAGGGTGATAGTGGCAGTTGGACTGCCTATCCGTTATAGGGTCTAATGGGATGTTAAAGTCTCCTGCTACTACAATGAGGTCATCCTGGGGGAGACCTTCCAGAGTACTAGATACCTCAGACCAGAATTTCGGGTCATCAGAGTTGGGGCCATAAAAATTTACTACATGAATTAGATCCTCTCCCTTCCTCAGAAGGATAACCAAAAGTCTGCCCTCATTATCATGAGACTGGCCTTCCAGCGATATATTAGATTTTTTTTATATCAGTGTTATTACTCCCCGTTTCTTTTTATCAGCAGGGGAGCAGGCCATTTGAGATATCCAGTTACCTCTAATTAGTTTAGCATCGTCCAGGGACAGCTTTGTCTCTTGCAATAAGATGACGTCCCCTTTAGTTTTGGTAAGATAATCCAGACTTTTCCGACGTTTAACTGGGTGGTTAAGACCTTTGACATTCAGGGACACTATATTAAGGTCTGTTGCTAGGATTAATGGTTTGTTATGGGCCATCAGGTGAGAGGTTATGCAGAAGGTGCGTCGAATATAACCACATAAGAGTGCTAATTGGTACTAGGAAGAAAAATGTGACAATACTGCACAACAAAAGGCCCCCAGAAGGGAAAGATTCCGTTGTGTTCCCCATGTACATAATAACAAATCTAGTAACAAGTCTAAGCAACATTTTCGGGTGCACTTTTGCGTCAGGTCTTGCTAATTGTCTAAGCATGAAGGACTGCCCAACATAGATTAGAGAAAGTAAAGATGTGAAAAAATAAAAATAAACCAAAAGACAAAAAAATACATTCACTCCTATTTTTTGATTACTGTGCAGCAGCGACTAAGTAGAATGAAGAAAAGAAGCTGAGGCCTTCTAAGTAGTCAAGACCTGTATACTACACCAAGCCACTGCAAATATGAAACAAGGACATAAGAGGCAATGTTTGTCAAACGCACAAAGAAACAAGCCAAGAATGCTAAACGTGTGGCTATGCTAAATAAGCTTTGGGTGAAAGAGTGCATGGGTGTTTGGACATTTTGTTATTAATTTATTACGCGTTCACAAAAGGATGCAGTAGCTTCTTTAGGAAACAGCTCTAGACTTGACTCTTCAGACACTGAGCCATTTTGGGGTAGGAACTCTGCAAGTTTTTGCCTGGTTTGGCAGCTGAACGCTTTAAAATACGAATGCTGCTGTAATTGTTTAGTTTGCATGTTACTTGGGACATCTCGTGCAACTTCTGTTCGAGCTTGTGTTCCCTGCTACAAACTGCATCCAAATATGATTAACTTAACAACTGAGCAACTTTGTTGTAGGGGCTGACCCAAGGTCTGACTCTGTTTATGTATTTTTATGTACCATTATCTTTCACAATTACAAGAAACTGACAAACAGCCTAATCTAGCTCTATGTCAGATCTAAGAAGAGCAAATGGCCATTTAAAGAGGTTAGTCGACTGTTTTTATTTTGTTTTATTTCCCGAATTTGACGCTAACACGGCCTCAAAAGAAGGATAAAAAATTCTGTCTGTATTGCTCAACTGCAAGAAAGGTGGGAAATAAATGAAAAAAAAAGTCAAATTCTGAAACACTGGCCCATGTGGTGACAGAAGACAACCTATCCGAAATTAACACACGCAGAATGAATATGAGAACGAATCAATTGGTGAAAGAGTAGATGCAATAGTAGGTCCATTGACGTATTTATAAAAGAATGACTGGGCATAGGCCTTAAAGTATTAATTAATGAGTAGTGGCAGAGAGCAGGCACCACCAGGGTGACAGCAACCTACAACATCTTGGCACCACTCATTCATGCAGTCAGTCTTAAGCGTTCATCCAGCCACACAGTCACTTGCTTTTCACCCATTCATGCCCTCTCATTCATCCATCCGTGCATGCATCATTCATCAATACACTCACTTTTTCGAGCATTTATTCCCCCCCTCATCCTATGACTCACCCATTCATTCTGCCTTGCACTTGGTCGATAACCTATTTACCCATGCACTTCCTTAGACTTGCATTTGATCGTCCCTTGACACGCTCTCGCCTTCACCCAGGCACCAATTGACACAACTACTCTTATAAAATTATCTTTAAAAAAAGAAGACTTATTGGCTTTTCTAGCGCTCGTTCTGTGTGAAATAACAAGTGATGCGGCTCTTCTCAACCTGGTTGCAGATTCACGGCACATGGACTGCAAACAATGGTACAGTCAGCGCTGTTCTTTTAAAAAGAAAGCAACCACTGCATGGGATTCAGCGCTCTGACTCCCATTGAGTGCTGGTCTCATGTGAGGTCTGCCATAGCACAGTGGACATGCTACTTATTGCCTACTTGCCATTTTCACTCTGCAAGGATACCTCCAGCGGCTGTGTTGAATCACACACTTACAAAGGTACTGCTTTTGCTGGCGAGTCCGCATGTGCAAAGGTGGGGCCAAGCCCTGGGCAGTAGCCATGCCAAGATCAGGCTATTTCGTCATTAGAGTGGGGAGGACTAAGACAAAGTTGCTTGTTCAAGCACGCTTTGCTTGCTGAGGGCGTGTCTTTTACGAAATCCAGAGCACTGGGGCTACGTTTATAGATTAAAGGGAAATGATCAAATGGATTTACGGTCAGCTGTGCAGATTTTGAAACGAGGGAGTGAGGATTGTGTCCTGGCGTATGCACAATGTACAATATTGAAAAAATACAGCTTGACGAGCTGCGCCAGAAAAAAGAAAGGCGCGGCTCGGGAGGGAGAGCAGAGAAAGTGGGATGTAGCAGCTTGGAAAAGACACGAGAATGAAAGTAAAACCAGCGCGGTGCTCGTGAAACGGGCGCCGCGCTGGTAAAGTATGTTCACAGTTATTAAACAAGCATTTGCAATGAATAGGACTCGCATTTACGCGAGACCTATTGTATTGCAAACAGGAGTGCGTACAGGCGGGGGGAGGGGGAGCGCGAGAAAGCAAGAACATCGGGAGTGCGGGGGGGGAGCGGGAAAAAATAGTGCTTATAAATAACACGTAAGGTACAGTGTAACACTCCAAGTAAAGGGGCCAATAGCCATGGGAGGGTACAAATGACGACATGGACATAATAAGGCGGGACTAACAAGCCTCATAATCAATGAGAAGACAGAATTACGAAGGACAAAGACAGAAGCCAATGAAAAATATGGGTGGAGAGTGAGGGAAGCTTGTCACCCCATACTGGACTACTGCATTTCTTGCAGAGCGAGCAGCGCTTGCGCACTGCCGCTAAAGCTCGACCTAAAAATCAGTTGACATAGTCCCACCACCATTCAGGCAGAAGGATAGTTAAATTGTCTAACAACTCAAATCCTAAAGAAGAAGGGGAAGGGTTCAGATTTAAAGTCCATTAAGGGTGAGTCCATTAGCATAGAAGAAAAGACATTAAGGAAAATGAAATTGAAATAGTTCGGCAATAAAGGTTTCAGTCTATCAGCTACCGACGGTAGCACAGGCAAAGCAGAACAAAAGTAAGAGGATAGTTCTTAGTAATCATCAAAAATTAATCAGCATGGCGTTCGGGTCTCAAAGTAGGAAAAATCTGAATGGTGTTGCCTCTCATTTGGGGTTGCTTCTTTCATAAAGTCTCTAACAAAGTTCCAGTGATGTAGCATCACACCACCATCGAAAGACTGTCATATGCTCAGATTCACATAATGTCACTTAGGACACTCACAACAGTAAGATGCTTTCCCATGCTAGTCATGAGAAACAAAAGATTCAAAAGTCCACATAGGCCTAACAACAGTGAAAAAGAAATACAAAGTAACCAATTATAGCAACAGCTGAAATCCTGTTCCCACAGGAATAATTCACTGTGAACTTTGAAGAAACATTTAGGAAAGTTACACATGTACAGAACAAATAAAGCAACATTTCACCAGTTATTAAGGGACCATTGTATTAGGTCAGGGAAAAGGTCAGCATTAGAGAAAAAGCCTTTCGAAAAAGCCTCTCAGTTTGCATTATACATTTTACATGAAATAAACTCTGAACCAATAACGAAAATAATGCAATAAATCATTTCAAATAGAGAATATGTCAAATTGTCACCAGACATTATTACATGGAAATAGCTAACATTAGAAATACCCTACTACTACCACAATTTTTCTCAATATTCATATAAGTATATTTTTCTCTAAATTCACACTACAAAATTAGATTTTTACTTTTCATAAACTATAAAATCTCTAGTATTATTATGCGAAATGGCAAGATCGTACCTAGTTTCTACACATTTTTGCACCAGCTTTTCTAAATGGTGCATTCTAACAGAAGGCATTATAAACACTAGGCAACTTTATGAACTGCACAATTTCATCATTAAACGTTAATAAACAACATGTTCATAAGAAATTCATTAGTGCAACTCGTTTATAAGTATTAGCATCACTTTGTATATATGTTTTCTTCATGTTACATTTTAAAGCACACTTTTATGGTGCTTGTACACACATGTTTCAGTTTCATGTGTCACTGTGTCTAATGTGTGCAAAGTGCACTTTCAGCTTTTCATGTCTTTAATCAGTAAATGTGTATTGTATTATGATTTTCATAATCTTGCGTCATCACAAGCATTTCCTCAGAAATCATTATAGTGCTAATGTGCAATGATACAGGGCTTGACTGGTTGGTGCGTGGGTAGGCCCATCAGGTCAGGCCTCTCTGAGCCCAGAATTATCATGCTTGTTGTTTGTGGACCTTGTAAGTACCATTTGTGGTTTCCCCTTATTTTTTTTCTAATCACCATAACTTTCATTTTTGTACCGATTTATTACCATCCTGTTTGTGGTAGAGTATTGATTGAGTGTGTCAGTCAGACATTGGAGACCGATTTTGGTTTGACTTAAAAGAATGACATTGTCCGCATATAACCGATTTGAAACATGAAGGCCTCTAACTTAGGAGAGTCAGAGTTGACTGCATCCAGAGTTGGAATCATGTCAGCCAAAAAAGATTAAATAAGTAGGGTGCCAAAACACATCCCTGTTTCAGTCCCTGATGTGTATCAGTCCTCCTTGACAGGCAAGTGACATCACCTATCTTAATTCTCAACCAGGCTTTTGTGTATAAGAAATGTATCTCTTTTAGGAGGTGTGACAGCATTCCCCAGTTGGCTAATTTGGCACACAGGATGTTACGTTGAATACAGCCAAATGCAGCTTTAAAATCAATAAAACATCAATTTTATGTTTGTTGCTTTATTTGCATTTGCTCTGAGATCGGAACCAGTGCCATACTGTAGGAAGGTAGGATCCTTCTGCATGGTTACCCCCACTTTTACCTATAAGTCACCCCTCTAGCAGGCCTTTGCAATCCTGAAGGCAGGGTGCTTGGTTCTAAGTGTGAGGGTGCCCCTGCATGAGCAGGGCACCCCTACAGCCTACGGAATCCATTCTCCCGGGTTGTAAGTGAAGCAGCCATATACCATATAGAGGGGCACTGCGTAATTACACAATGACCTTCTCAAAACTGGCTGCAACTAAAAAACACAACAGTCCCCTGCACACGCCTGCAGTGTAAAATCAAATTAGTAACAGTATAGTAATAATAACAATCCGCTGCATAAATAGTGTGGGGGTATGATTCCAAGCACTGGAAGAGCCCTCAGTTAGGCTCTCACTGTTCCCGGTGCCAGCCTTCTAGACCCGGACAGCACAAAATGGTTGCTGCCGACCAGAGACACGATTCTGCCCTCCTGCTGCTGAGCCAAGCTCGAGCAGGGGAAGGCAGAACAATAGGCATCCTGTCACAGGGAGGTGTGACCACCTCCCAGACAGGATTTAGTGTATTGGGACCGGGTGGGTGTGCTTGCCAGTGCCACTCAGTCTGCATGAGGGGCACATTTAGTGCCTCCTTGCATAGTCCAGTTCAAACCAGCTCTGGGAGCCGTTGGCTCCCGCTCTGGCACGAAACTGGACAAAGGACATGGGAGTAACCTCCCCCCTGTACAGACCCTCCTCGGGGAGGGTCCCCTGAATCGTCCCAACACTTTCCTTAGGTTACTTAAGGGCTTACCTGTGGGTGGGTCCCTAGATTCACCGTGGGACAAGATTCAGATCACCACTTCTTATACTGTCTGGGCACTCTGGACTTCGTTTGGTCTCAACTTCGTCTCCCTTCCAGACTGCTCCATCATCTGTGTCTGTGCACCATGCAGGAACCTTCCAAGGCCTGTGGGCATCAAAGACACCTGAAGGAATCTCCCTTGAAGTGAAGGAGTCACTTCCCTGCATTCGCAGGCACCGCAACTAAGTAGACCGGTCTGCTGATCCTGAGCTCCTCCAGACTCTGAAAGGTTCTGCAATACTGGTGGAGATTTTCCACAGCTCTCAAGGCCTGCCCTGTCCTCTCACCAGGTTTGAGGCCAGTATCCCTTGTGGGGGCTGCAATAACCGAACCCCTGTGCACTGCATCAACTTGCAGTTACAAAGGCTTGTTGGCTTCCTTCCACCAAGATCTTAGGGCTCCAAGTAGCCCCGACCTCAAGCACCTCCAGTGACCAAAGTCTTTGTCCACATCACATCGTTTGCACCGTGGCCTGCATCTTTTTGTGAGCTGCTCGAGTTCCTCTTGCGACTCCAGTGCCTCCGGCCTGTGGGTCCTGCTGAGGGTCACCTTTGTTTCTTTTGGGCTCCCCTGATTGCTCAGGGGTTGCCCTGACTCACCTGCTCATGGTGAGTCCCCTGGACCTTGCTGGTCCTGACATTGCACCTTTTTCAACTTCTGCGTTGGTTGTTTTGCCAAAGCTTGTTGGTGCTCCCGCTGGACACCGAAACCTCAGCACTCGACATCCGACATGGGCCAGCTCGTGCATGGCTCCTGGTCATCCTCAGCGTCGCCTGGTCCTCACAGCTGCAAAGTCAAGGTCATCGTCATCTTTCCTGCAACCCCCGACATCGGAGGGCATTCGTCTTCCAAGTCTCCTGGTCACTCCTGAGTGACATAGACTCTGTCCCCTTTGCTTGCAGGTACCTCTCAACTAGAATTCACCTTCGGATTCCACCGGACACTTTCTCCTTCTTCAGCAGCTGCTCTTTCCTGAAGTCATTATTGAAAGCCAGCAATCAGGATGATTTTGGTAATGCTTTATTCTTCAGTCCTCCGGCAACCACCAACAAGTCTCTTCAACAGCTCATCCAAGGAAAGAATGCCCCATGACAATCTATGAGGTCATTACATTCCACAGCTCGACTCGTTAATTACAACACATCCTCTTTACCAAAACAAAAAAAAAACAACGAAATAAGCATATTACATGTGTAGGTTAATAAGGTAAAAACAAGAATAACAAACAAAAAAAAACAGAGTGCTAATAAAGAACATAGTCATTCAATTTTGCAGGCAACCTCTTGTATCTGCTAGAATTACCAACAGTGCTCTCTTCTAAAGAAACAAAATCATGAGAAGGTTCAGCAACAACTGTACTAGAAGATCTCTCAGTGAATTTAACAAGTCTGGACATGCTCCAGGTACAACCATTGTCCACAGTCACAACATTTTTCCTAATAGCAGTGATGGTAAAAGGGCCTAGAAAATTAGATGAACCCTTGTAACCATGTTTCGCTTTTTTCACCAGTACACGATCTCCTAGGTTCCATTTCTTTCTCCTGACTGTCATCTTATCGTCATACCTCAACTTGTACTTTTGTTGATAATCTGAAAGCCTTGTTCTTCTCAACTCATTGGACATACCTTCCCTCTTACAATCAGGGAGCCATACAGGATTAAACTTAGAGCTGGCAATTCTGCCTCTCAAAGTTTCAAAAGGGGATTTTTGCGAAATGACATTGGAAACAGTGCGATGTGCCCACCACGTCTCTCTCAACACACTGCTGAAAGGCATCCTAGAAACTAATGCTCGTTGAGCGCAACTCTTGACCACCCTATTCATCCTTTCTGTAAGACCATTGGCCTGTGGTGCATATAAGGCCATCTTCTGATGAATAATTCTGAGATCCTTAAGGAAGGCATGCATCTCAAAAGAGGTAAATTGCACCCCATTATCAGTGACCATGTATTTGGGAATCCCTTCCGACACAAACACATCCTTCAGAAATTCAATCACTGTTCTGGAGTTAACAACACTCACGCACTTGGAGACCACCCACTTGGAAGTGTAATCAACAAGGAGAATGACAAATCTCTCGTGAGGGGGCATTAGTTCGAATGGACCAATTATGTCCAAACCCAACTAAGTCCACACAGCATCTGGAACTTCCACAGGAGACAAGGGAGTGTGATTAGTGACATGGGATTTATCATTAGTGGCACAAAGTGGCAATCCTTGACAGCCCCCTCGATCATCCGATCCATGCCAGGCCACAAATATCTTTCCTTGGCACGCGCCTTGGTAAGGCTCCTACCCAGATGTCCTTCATGGGCTAGACTGACAATTTTGTCTCTAAGCCCAGCAGGAGGAACCACTCTATCACCTCTCATGAGATTACCATGGCAGAATGTAAGATCATTTCTCACAGTCCAGAACGGCTTTAAATCAAGATCAAGATCTTTTCAATTTGGCCATCCCCTGGAGATAACAACTTTTAGGGAGGAAAACACTTTATCATTGTTGGCACAGGATAGCCATTCGTCTTTTGACAGAGAGGGTTCAGTTATCCAGATCACACACTCAAAGTCTTCCACAACGTGTTCAGTGGCCAAAGGCAGACGTGACAAACAGTCGGCAGACTTGTTATTTAGCCCAGAAATGTACTGAACCCAGAAATTAAACTATTGCAAACCTTCACTCCACCTCTTGAGCCTGGGGGTCATGTGATCGCTATGGTGACAGGAGAAAACTTGAACAAGAGGACGATGATCAGACTTTACAGTGAATGGAATCCCCCAGAGATAAAATTTGAAATGACGCACCGCCCAGAACACACTCAGGGCCTCTCTCTCTATGCAAGAGTAATTGACTTCGGCCTCTCTAAGAGCCCTGGAGGCAAAGGCAACAACCCTTTCCTCCCCATCAGCAATTTGAGAGAGTACGGCTCCAAGCCCCTTAAGACTGGCATCTGTAGTCAAAATCATTTTCAAGTTGGCGTCAAAGTGTCCTAGAGTTGGCATCTTGCCAATCTCAGACTTAATTGTCCCAAAAGCCACCTCACACTCAGGGGACCACTCAAAACGTACACCTTTTTTTAATAAAGTTCTGATGGGTTCTACAACACTGGCAAAGCCCTTAACAAACTTGGAGTAAAACTCCGCCAAGCCAAGGAAAGACCTAACTTGCTCCTTGTCTCCAGGTGCAGGAGCCTTAATGATGCTTTCCGCAAGTTCCAACTTGGGTTGTATTCCCTCTCCAGAAATAACGTGACCAAGATAAGTAACAGACTTCAGTCCAATACGACACTTTTCCTTCTTAACTGTAAGACCTTTTTCTCTCAATCTTTCCAATACAGCCCTCAAAACAGCTCTATGCTCAGACTCATCTCTACCATGAACCAAAATATCATCCTGGAAGAACACCACATTTGATAAATCACCCAGGACCATTTTCATAATCCTCTGAAAACAGGCTGCTGCTGAAGCCAACCCGAAGGGCATCCTCAAAAATCGGTAGGCTCCCAAGGGAGTTACAAAAGAGGTCAAGTGTCTGGAATCACTATGAAGTACAATATGGTGGTATGCGGACGAAAGATCCAGAACACTAAAAACCTTGGCACCCTTCAACAAACTGATAGACTCAGACATGTTGGGAAGTGGCTGTCGGTCCACCCAGATCCGCTCATTCAGTCCGCGTAAGTCCACACACATCCTCACAGCGGCACCACCATCCTTAGGAGCTAAAACGTTTGGAGCCAACCACTCCGAAGCTTCTATCTCTTCAATTATTCCCAAGTCCAACAGCCTCTTGAGTTCCAGCCTCAAAGGCTCAATCATCATAGTGGGCACTATGCGCACTTTATACACACAAGGCTTGGCCCCATCTTTCAAGATAATCTGATGCTCAAAGCCCTTAAGACATCCTAGAACATCTGTAAACACCTCAGGAAAGTCGTTAAAATATTCACCACCTTCACTCACATCATCAACCAACATAACCTGGTCTTGAGGATTACTGGCACCTGGGTTCAAAATTATACCTAAGTCACGCTGATGTCTCCATCCTAGCAAATTGTCCCCTCTTTCAGCCACATACACCTTCCCAACAGTCTCTCTACCTTTAAATACGATTTTCGCCACAACAAAACCAATGGCATCTATGCGGGCACCTCCATAACTAAGTGGGCTAATGTCAGGAGGAAGTAGTGTTACGTTATCTATCCCAACCTTTTCATCCCACTGCTTATTGCCAATCAAAGTAAAGGGCGAACCTGAGTCAGCCATGACACCAAACTCTTGTCCATTCGCACCAATGTTGCAAAGGGGCATGTCAATTTTCCCAGAGTCAACGTCACCACCACTACCAGTGACATTGGAAACAACAACAGTGCGAATTGTTTCAGGAGTGCTCTCGGCTATACGACTCCTTCCAGAGGATCTACACACATGAGCATAATGCCCCTTAATGCCGCACTTTTTACACACAGAATCTTTGGCATAACAGTTAGGATAGTTTGACAGATGAGAATAACTTCCACATCTATAACACTTTCCCCTCTGATTGTCATTGGTGTTCCTTCCCCAATCAGGAAAACGCTGCAACGTGTCTCGCTCAGGATAGCGCTGATGTGCATCACGTTCAGCGCGTGGTTGAATATCTTTGTAAGGGCCATGCCCAGCTTGTGCGTTTCTTCCAGCATTTTTTCTTTTGGTGTCTAACGAAAGTCTGGCAACACTGTCAGAGAGTTCCTCACAATTCTCAGTATCAGATAAAGCATGGACATCACCCGGGCTTTGTTTATTGTCTTCACGTTCAATTGCCCCTTGGACCCTCGTGAAGAATCTATGGCGTTCCAAAACCACATTGATGCGAGGTCCAAAATAACGCTCTAACATAGCCATCGACATCTCAAAAACATCAGCAGGCTCTCCTTCACCATTGCCCACAGGTATAAGGTCCATGCTGTCGTATATATTCCTACCTTCGACACCTAGATTATGTAGAAGAATGGCTTGTTTCCTGAAGGCAGATAACTTTTCTCCCCCAATTGCCACAATATAGGAATCGAAAAGATTCCTCCATCTCTTCCATGGCAGAATTGTTTTCCCCTTTTCTGACAAAAATGCAGGGGGTTGGGACATACTTGTGTTTGTGGCCATGGTGAAAAGTAGCTAATAAGAGAGGTTGGCAAGGAAAATAGAAATGTCACTCGCTCAGAATGTCACTTGTTCAAAAGAGAAATAAATCTCACCATTGTGATGTGTTGAGCGCTGTTGATCTGCTGCCGCAAAACGGTTAAAATGAGCAGTAAAATGAGTAGTTGCGTAGCGTTGCGTTGTCAATGTGCCCTTGAAGGATTCTTCCACTTTTACAAAGATGGCCGCACGTACGTTGCACGTTGCGTGATACGACATGTACGTAGGACGTCAGTATCAGCGCAGCGTGGTCAGCTGACTAGGTCGTCAGCACGAGAAGATGCAGGGCACACGAAGGCACAGAATGGCGGCGCGCGTAAGGTTTGAAGGTAAGCGCGAGCAAGTAACTGTCACTTACAGTGAAAATACTGTTGAAAATGTTGAGTATCACTCAAGGCAGGAAAACAGGTGAAATACACACTCCGTGGGTATTTCCAATGTCCGATGTTCCGAGGTCCAAGTGAGAAATGTAGAAATGCAGTACTGAGATGGCACGATCCGCGTAGGTACAGGTTAGCAGGGGAGTTGATGGTCGCTTGCTTGTCTCCAATCAAGCATGAAACTCGTCGCCAGTATTCAAAGCCAGCAATCAGGATGATTTTGGTAATGCTTTATTCTTCAGTCCTCCGGCAACCACCAACAGGTCTCTTCAACAGTTCATCCAAGGAAAGAATGCCCCATCACAATCTATGAGGTCATTACATTCCACAGCCCGAGCTCGTTGATTACAACAGTCATCCATTGGATTCAATGGTGGTTTCCGACACCACTTCACACCTATGCACCCGGCTTCCCTGGTGTAGGTAACATGTGTACTAGGGTATCCATGGGTGGGGTGGCTCTCCAACTTTCTGTCTTCCACGGGGCTTCTTCAAGGTCCACTGGGAAGGGTCCTTAATTTTTAAAACTCCAACCGTGACTTACATGTTGATTTGTACGGAGCACAAGGTCGTGTTCCAACACTGCACATGCTCTCTGTGGGGTTCCTAGTCACTCACCTCAGGTGGTTCCTTGGGTCCCCTGCACTTCTACGTCCTCTCGACATTGTCTTGACTTGAGCCGTGGTTCTTATACCACTTTCTTAGTATATGGTTTGGTTCCCCCTGGGGTCCACTGTGTATTCTGTACTATTTACTGCATTTCTTCACAAAGTATTGTGTGCATTGTGCATATCTTTGGCTAGAAGATATTTGTATGTGTTAGAGAGTATTATATAATAAATACATATTTTTATAAATACCTTGTGTGGTTCTTTTTCACTTAATCTATACATATAAGATTGCATTCTGGTAAAACAAGCTGCTTTACACTCCTTCTGGACTAAGCCTGAGGGCTGCTCTCTACAGCTACCACTTAGAGAGCTTTCTAAGGTTGTCTAAGACCTCTTAAATCACCATAAGGGTTGTCTAGACTGGTGCAGGGTGCCCACTTACATAAGTGGACATCATATACCAGGCCAGCTTCTCACACATACCATTGGTTGTTCTCCTCGGATAAAGCCAGTTTGATTTAGCAGAATTATGTTTTTATCTGAGGCCCAGGTTGTTAGCTCCCTCAGTAGGATTGTGGTAAAGTACTTTGCTTCATTATCCAGCAGTGCTATAAGGTGATAATTGCTAGGTTGCAACCAATCACCTCCCTTCTAAATAAGATTAACTATGGACCCTCCCCACAATTCCGGAATAGCCAGTGTCTGTAGGATATTGTTAATCATTGGTGCCATTTTCTTACTCCAGTACACAAGATTGATCTTATGATTTGCCTGGGGAATGCCATTTGGCCCTGGTGCTCCATCTTGATGTCCCAGTTCTATTTCTTTGGACATTTGAGGTGGAGACAAGCTATGTATTCGTTTTTCAAAAGTGTGGTTAGCTGCATCCATTGGAGGGGCAATGGGAGTCTGTCTTCTCATTTAATATGACTAATAAGCCTGGGCGAAGTGACAAAAAACTCCTCCAAGCTATGCAGAGTTCAGCGAGTGGCGAAGTGGGATACCTTGCGCCATTTGCACTGATTTTAGTGCCAGGTGTTTGTCCCGCCCTGTAAAATCAGCGTGAATGGCATCTCGCACAGTGCAAGAGGGCACAGCTTCTTTCTGCCACTCGAGTAGAAGTTCTACTTGAGCAGCCCAGGCTTAGTGACTAGCAGAATCATTGAGGCAGCTGTTGATGTTTTTTCCAAACTACAGGTTTTATGTTTTTTGGCTTTCATAGTATGACAACTAGAGTCACTAGGGGACTTCCTAGACACTATTCCCAGTGCCGAGTAAAAATGATTAGTCAGATAAGTTACCCAACTAGTCTCAGTAATGCTGGAGTTATTGGTTAAGTAAGGGGCTTTTTTGATACCGTTCACTAACCTCCAGAACTCCTTTGAGTTTAGCTTGTTGCGGAAAATAGAATTTTAACCCAGAAACTATCATTCATCATATTCCTTTAGTTCCAGAGCAGGGTTTTATATGATTTCCTTAATTTGCAAGAGTTGGTGATTTGTTCAGTATTGTTTGGACATTTTCATAATATTCTCACTGCCTGATTAAGTTACCTTTTTTGCCAGTTTGAAGGCTACTGACAGCTTTTTATCTATAGTTCTTAATCCAGTCTCACCTAGTTGGACACTGCCTGACCAAGGCTGTGTCTTTTTGGTGTACTTGTCTAGAAGCTGATCCATGAAGAGCCTGCAGTTCTCAATTGGAGTGAGCTCCTGTTTTGACAGGTTTCTATTACTACCAGATTCATATTGAAAGCTCCTTTAATAAGAATATCTGGCATTTTAACAAGTTTTCTTACATCCATGATGATTGAAATGAACTTCTCCGTAAGATCTTGCTTAATTTTAGAATTTGGATGAACGTAAACATTGACAAGTAGAAATGGCTTGCAAAAACCTGGGAGAAAGCTTGTCAAAGAAGCCATACGTATACCTTGGTTGCCTCACGTCAAAATTTCACTTCCACATTTTAGTCCCGCTGAAATGTTAATTGCGAGGCCACCTTTTGGTCGCCTATACTTCCATGACTTTACTGCCAAGTTGAAGAATCCCATATATCCTGGCAGCGGGAATGATGATGTTGACCATGTTTCTTGTAAAATTACTAAATTAAACTTCTACTAATAACTAATTTAGTCTGGCTCCTGTAATTTATTTTGTAAACCAACTACATTCAATGAACAAATAATAAGGTTAATCTGGTTTGAGAGAATTGAAGCAGGAGCAGAAGTTGGGAGTCATATGTTATTTTTGTGAAGTGCACTTCTTAACCAGCCTAACTCTACCTGCTATGTTACATCTTTAAACTTTACCTGGTCTGATATGACAGCAAGATCTCTTTTTCCTGTGGTTGTCCCACCTATAGCATTCCTGAGTGTGGAGTACACTGGGTTTTTTTCTTTGGCAGAAATGTTTGTTGATGTTACTTGTGGTACGTCTAACTCATATGGGGGCACATGCATCATTGTGTGCAATTGCGATTCCATAATTACGATTATTAAGGAATCGCAATTGCCAATGCATGTAGGGTTCGCTAAATTTTTAGTGATTCCTACATATTCCTTAATTGCAAATTGCGATTCACAATTAAGGAATAGCTTCCCTTCATTCCTATGGGCCTAAAGGCCCATAGGAATGAATGGAATTGCATGCGCAATTTGCGAGTATCAAATAGGTACTCACAAATTGCGAATGCAATTTCAGAAGTGCAAGGGTGCCAAAATGACACCCTGATGTACCCCTGAAATTAGCATGTGACCACATGTTGCGCACACACATGCCCCAAGGGCATGTGTGTGTGCAACATGGAACTTTGAAAAATGCACTTTTGTGCATTTTTCGAAGTTTTCGCAAATTGCCATCAACTTTGAATTGATGGTAATTTGCGATTCCTATTTGAGAAAGCTCAATTATTTTTTTCATCACGCATTGCATTTAGTGAATTGCAATTTGCGATTCCCTAAATGCATTTGCAATTTAAATAAACGCAAATTTTGCGATTACTTAAATTGCGATTTTGCATTTGGGTTGATGCATCCCAAATGCAAAAATACCGGTCGCAAAGGGGAAGATTCTGCGAATCTGCCCCTTTGCGACCAGTATTTATAATGATCATGTGCCCCATGCCTGGGGTGGTGTACATTGAAATATCTATACCCCAAGGACCAAACACTGTTTTTTCACTCGGAACCTGTCTTGCTACTGTTATATACCCAGGTTGCAAGGGTTTACCTCATTTAAATGATTCGCCGGAGGAGGCAGACATTTCACAGATTACTATCTGAAGAGGTTAGTTTTGAAAGGGAGGGGAGGGCATGAAATAACCTCAGGATGGTACCTCTATTTAATGTCAAAACTGCCTGTTGAGTGACATTTGGGTCGGAAGAGAGTTCTGCTACCTCACAAGTCAGCTCCAATTGGTTGGAGGACAGATTTCTTACTGGCTACTGCTGCAGAACAGACTGGCTTATTGCCCCCTGGCCAAAGTAGCATTAAGGAAGGCTCAGAAAGCATATTATGCTTCCATTAGGCAGGCCAAAAGCAGTTATTATGCAGAGCGCATTGCCAAGTCGAAAAATAATACCAAGGAAATATTTTCAACCGTTTAGATCTTTCTAGCTCCTGCCGCAGAGCGCATTGCCCTTCCTGCCTCGGACACATGGTGCGAGAAACTTTCTAGCTTCTTTATTGACAAGATTCAGACGATCCAGACCAATTTTGGGACCAGGACCCCTGGTCAGGCGGGGTTTCTTCTCCCGAACACCCCAGCTTCCAGCCCATCTTTTCCTTCTTTGATGGTATTTTCTCCCATTGCCCCTCCTGATTCATTGTCTATCCTCAAATCGTTCAAATCTGGTTCTCCGGCCGACCCTTGTCTGGCCAGGCTGTTGGCTGCTGAGGTGGTCAATCCTGAGGTTAATACCCTCATCAACATGTCTCTTCAGACCGCCACAGTTCCACTACAGTGGAAGCAGGCCAAACTGCTACCTTTATTAAAAAAGCCTTCTTTGGACCCCTCCACGCTGTAGTGTAGCTCCTATTTCCCTAATAGGCTCTGCGCATTGGAATAATATATCCTATAGGTTTGACATAGGACTAAGGTCAGTATGTCCCTATCGAGTATATTAAACTTAATTACTTGTGCCAGCTAGCTCAGAGGCCACTAGAAACTCCTTGACAACAAGAAGGGAGTAGTTTCTGGCAGCCGCAAAACATTACCACTGTGTTTCCTTTTAGAATCAGAACGTGTCCCAGAGTCGTGGAAACAATAGATAACTATTTCACTCAGCTCAGTCGTGCATGCTTAGTTTTCTCCAAGTTACACAGAAAGAAATAGACGGGCGTTTCAATAAAGGATTTATTGAACAGTCTTGTTTCTGGTGTAAGTAAAATGTGCTGTTACGATCACAAGACAGTATGCGAGATAAATAATTTACAGTGTGAGCAGTAGAAATAAATAATACTGCGAGAGCATTATCTTTTAGTACATATGCTGTTACATAAATAACATAATTTAGAAGTGTCAATGGTGGTCGGACTGTAAAAGTCTGCATGACATATTGGACCAATTGTCTGTAGATTTTTATTAACTCTGTGAGTTGAGTAAGTAAGTCCTCGTCTGACATCTCTTCAATGTCAGGATGAGGTGTGTAGCCGGCTAGAATCAGCCATGTTGCTCCTGGTCTACCTAGTGGACCGAGCCTAGTAATGTTTTTGTGATGTTTTAGGGCGCCTTTAAACCAGAGCTGATGCTCTTGGTATGTTAATGGAATTTCTATATCCTCGAAAGGACTGTATTCCTCTGGTGGATCATCTTCTTTGTAGAAGTGAAACATGTGTGTTACTGAATTTGATTCAGGAAATATTACCCATGAATAGAATACCTCTGTCTGAAAGGATTCATGTGCCTCTATCACGAAAACTGCTCTACCGCCTCTCGGAGGTAGGCCATGTTTTATAAGTTTTAGAGTGATGGATCTTCTTAAATTTGGAGCGATGTCTATGACACCCTCCTCTGTTTCATTTAAACCTGTAATGTTAAAAACTGCTGGTAGGGCTGGATCAGCCACAGCTACACCGTCTCCGGCGTCTTCAGTCATTTTGTTTTTTTTTGCAAAATGTGGAACAAGTTTCAAGGAAACAAAGATAAGGTGCACAATATTGTGGAACACTGTATCCTTCAACGTTGAGCAAACCAAACAGCTAATATATAGGGTCCTGCCCTATGTAGCTGTGGTGGATACTTAACCCTGCCCACTCCAGACGTCTTTTGGAGTATATGGGTAGGGGTCTTGAGAGAAAAAGCACGGCTGAGTTACTCAGTATCTAACGTTGAATTACTGCCTTACCAAACCGTTGGGCGCCATGTAGTGTAGCTCCTATTTCCCTAATAGGCTCTGCGCATTGGAATAATATATCCTATAGGTTTGACATAGGACTAAGGTCAGTATGTCCCTATCGAGTATATTAAACTTAATTACTTGTGCCAGCTAGCTCAGAGGCCACTAGAAACTCCTTGACAACAAGAAGGGAGTAGTTTCTGGCAGCCGCAAAACATGACCACTGTGTTTCCTTTTAGAATCAGAACGTGTCCCAGAGTCGTGGAAACAATAGATAACTATTTCACTCAGCTCAGTCGTGCATGCTTAGTTTTCTCCAAGTTACACAGAAAGAAATAGACGGGCGTTTCAATAAAGGATTTATTGAACAGTCTTGTTTCTGGTGTAAGTAAAATGTGCTGTTACGATCACAAGACAGTATGCGAGATAAATAATGTACAGTGTGAGCAGTAGAAATAAATAATACTGCGAGAGCATTATCTTTTAGTACATATGCTGTTACATAAATAACACAGACTAAAAATGCGAGTACTCATACGATGCGTTGCTAAGCTAGTTCTACCCCAATGTACCTAACCTAACCTAGGTGTAGGAAGAGGGAAGAAGTAGGTGAAGTATTCCTTACTATGGTATACTAAGAGTATGTTAAGTCTAGTATGCCTAGTATGCCTAGAGTCCCTCTAGGTTCTAGTCAGCTCCATACCTGAAGAATGAGAGAGGTAGGAATCTCTTTGCCAGACTCGAACTCCAACACCCCGCAAAGGAAGTCAGATCACTGGAAGCTGGACTCTCTGCGTGCAGGGATGATAGCGTCTTCTCAGTGCGTCAGGCCGGGAAACGGGCTCCTCTGAAGTCGAGGTCTCCTCTGGTTTACAGGGGCTAGGGAAGCTATATTTATACCTGAGAGTCACCTAAGAATGTTAGTATTGACGTGAGTTGGACAGCGAAAGACGCTCATGAATGAACCCCTAAGGAATAATGGTTCATGCATAATATATGAGTCCTTGAAGAAATCAATAGTCCTGGACTAGGGAAACTCCCGCAGCCTAAGGGTCTGTTCTTCATGAACTCGTTGTGACGTTAGGGTGGACGTGATGTCAGAGACCATGCCTGTATTTGGAGTGCACGGTTTAATGCCTAAATAAGGGCTGGGATTTTATGCCTATATAAGGGCAGGGCGAATTGTGCCTATATAAGGACATGATACTGGAAAGCCCATTTATGGATACCCTAAGAGGAATACAACACCCACTCCTCTTTCGTGTGTACGATAATACTAAAATGCTAAACATTTAAAATGCTAAACATTAAAATGGAGTACCGCATATTTCTAAAATTTTTCATAAAACCATTTAAAAAGGCATTTAAAAACCTATTAGAATGCAAAAGGTACTGTACATTTGAAGCATTGCTTTTCATTACAGGCATAAATTTCGAAAATGCAATTGGAATGAAATAAGCAGTAATATTTACATGTGACAAAAATGATCGATAAGTTTCTCAAAAATCAAAGTCATTTCATGTCAAGAAAATTAATGAACTGGTTTAGACACACAAGATGACTAAGTGTCCGTGGAAGGTCTGTAAAGTCTGTATCATAAGGCTAGTTTTACTTTAAGCAGATTGATGTGCCATTTTCGTTCAAAAAATGGGGAAAAAGTTCAATTTTGGTAGAGTTCCAAGTTGTTTAAAAATGAAGGCCAAATTGTCACTGCATCTCTGGAACACTGTATGCCGAATCAGAGTTAGTTCACGGGTCTGGTGTAAACATGAGATCATCTATTTCAATAGACAAAACATCATCCACTGTTGTTGGTGTTAGTTGGAACACCTCGTGTAGCAGATTAATTGCACAGAGATGGGAAACACCGCTTTCATCATAGGTTGCCTCAGCAATGTCCGCGTCCGTTGTTACCTGTGTGCCTGTAGATCTTTCTCGTACCTCAGCAGCAGCCGGAAGCATCTGTGAGATCTCAATGAATGCTGACATCAGGATAGGAAGCCTCTGGGGACAACACAGAGCATGGGCCGTTATCGGGTCCAGCAGAGTATCGACATCCGTTGGCGTAGCTGATGGAAATGTTAGACAGGTGTCCAACACGCATTCTTCACCGCATAGCAGGCATCGTAGAACAGGTAAGATGCAATCTTGCCAGATTGGTCTGAATGACAGGAACCAAGTTGTATTAAGGTCCCATAGACGAGTCATGCCAAAAAGCTTTACTATTTGCTCACGGCACTTTCGTTCAAGGAGAGCTTTCTCCATTTTGCTCGGAGTGATGTCTGCGAATAGGCTGGCCATAGCGCAATAGCAGGAAGAGAAATAGAATTCCGGCAACAAGTGCTAGAATTAATGGTATGCCACCAAACACCGAATGTGCAAAGTTCGGGATGATTATGAGTATTGCCTGGAAAGGTGCTAACAGACCTGAGCAGATGCTCTTAAATACATGTACAATTCCAGTTGTATCAGACATGTTGAAGATACGTGATATCATTTCTACGAAATGTATAGAGCAGTTTGTACGTATTAAAGTCTGTATCTCTGCCGAAGTCCTTGCTATTTGTAGATCATAGGTTTCTTTGGCCGAGGTCAAAGGCACTGTTTGCTGTAAAAGCATGGCTTTCATTCTGCTTAGAGTATCAAATCTTATAAAAGAGACGTTCAGCAAAGGCCATAGAGGCGACTCCCTGACTGTGTCTATTGGGGCAAACAATACTTGCATACAGCAAGTGACCCTGGAGTTGACCGTTACTAGATATGGGATGCCTGGCAGCATTCCGCAGCAGCTCTGATCATTCAACATGAGGTAACTCCCATTAGAAAGTTGTCCAAACGTTGGATTAATCACAGCAGCTGGAGTACCCTGCTAATGGCAAGACAAATTTTCCACTGAACCATTACAAGCCCCGTGCAAGGAAATGTCTTGACATATAAGTGAACCACTCAGTGCAAGTTTACAGTTTGAACCGCTCAAAAACACTTCACGATCCCCACTCCAACATCTATATGTATACGGTAAATCCCAAGATGTCTTAATGTATTCCTTACCTAACCTTTCATATTTGCCTGCTTGCATTTGTCTGAGGCAATACTGAAACTGAAAAGTACTCACAGGTAACATTATTTTGCCATGAATAAGCCATTCTGTAGCTGGTTTTTCTGCCACAGTGAATGGTAACTTTTCCAATTTTTCAATGCTCAGCACTGTGTACTTTGCTCCTCTTTGTGCCAGTTCGATCTGTTTATCAGTGAGATTGTATTCTGCAAACAGAGCAGTTGTGTTGATAAAACGCCAAGGCACATAGCCCGCTCGCAAAGATTGCAGCGTCCAGCTTAATAACATAATAGAACGTAATTGAGATTGGCCTTGTTGTAACATCGCCAAATCTTGTTCTAGAATGTCGATAGCAGAGGATACAATGCCATCCAATGAATATATTCTGGAGGACAAAGTTGTTAACCCATTGTCGACCACAGAGAGTGTTTTCTCTAAATTAATACGATCAAGTTCACGTATTCGTTCTGCAGTCTCTATCTGTGATACCTTCCATGCTTCATTATAGGCAGCATAAATGCCGGCATATATGAAACTTTTTTGACGCGGTTTTCTTGGTTCAAGCAAGAATTCCCTAAGGTCTGCGTCCTTTTTAAGTAAGGTTAAGTGTTGTTTCACATCCTGTAGTGTAGACTTATGCAGCCAATCGAGGCATAATTTCCCTACACTGTATGTTGTTACTACCCCCGGATGTTGTCTTTGGACGTATCTTGGGTCTGGCCTATGAATAGTAAACCCCTGAGTTTTATTCAGGAATCTTTCCTGACAGTTATCCGTGTCTGTGGGCCAGATCAACCATTTTTTCCAAGTAGGATTAGATCTGTTGAGTTGTAGTATATTGTCAACTGTCACCACTGCCTGTGTATTGTTAACTCTGGCAGGTGTTGGTACAGAAGGTGTGTTCATCTCTTTTATCTTGGCTAGTCCAAGACAAGATGTTTGTTGGATGGTTTCATTCAAAAACATTATTTGTTCAGGGATGATGCAGGCTCTAAATAAAGCTTCTATCCCCTGCACTTGCCAATCTTTAGTACCCCAGACTGTTTTGGTGTCTATTGTGTCTTTCCAAAAGTCGAAACCCTGTCTAGACAGTTGGGCATAAATAATGCAGAATAAATCTGTTTTGTATTTGTTAACATAATTTTCAGTCCTGTCTTGTTTACATTTTTATAGTAAAACATTTCTGGTTCAGATGTATTGTATCCTGAAAAATATGGAAACTTACTAGCAAATGTTTTTGAACTACCTTTAGGTGGTGTAGGACAATGTTCCCATTGGTTAAACATAAACACATTTCTTGGATATGCAGCTTTATGCAAATAAAGATGACCATAGTGATTATAACAATACAGTTGTTCATAGTCTGATGAACCCTCTAAATATTCATGTTTAGAAAATGCAGCAGATTTTTCTAGGTCAAAACATTATATCATTGACAGTCTCAAAGTCCCAATCATCTGAATAGGTACTGGACATAATTAGATCACTTAGTGAAATTTTAAACAAATGTGGAATGTTCAATTGTTCATTCGGGCCGAAGATATCATAATCTGTTTTGACCCACACTATACCATCCTGTATAGGAACAGCTGTGATGTTCACTGATGACAAGTCTCTTGCTTCACGATGGGAAGATTTATGAGGTTTCAAAAGTACGTTCACGTCTTTTCCTTCAGTGTTCACATGGATATATCTGCCACTTATAAGCACGCTTACAGTTGTTACCAAAGCTAGCCAGAGCAGGAAAACAAAAAGTCCAGATGTAATCCAGAGTTCAATCCATGGAGAAACCAAATAAGTCTTTTTCAGAAAGTGAAGAAAGTCTTGTACTTGCTGCTTGAATTTCAATGACACTGGCGTCGTTTCAGGTTCACTCGGATCTTCTGAGAACGTATCAAAGTTAATGAAATAGCCAGAAGCAGTTCTGTCAATTGTTGGAATTGCATCAGGATTTGTAGAAATCACTGGAACCAGTTCATCACTTGTTACGTTGGTGTAGACAGGTGTATTTGGACGAACTGTTACTTGGTGTTCAAGAGGGATGAGTTCCATAGCGTTGTTGCTTAGTCCTCCATCTGTTACAGCTGAATTCTCGATTGTTATTAGTCTTTCAGTCTGAACCTCTTGGATAGTAGCGAGAGGAGTGCGTCTGCTACTAGGTCGGAGTCCACGAGGCCTACTATTTAGTATTGGCCACATACTGTGGTTTGATGAGGTCGATGGACACAAATCTTTTCTCCTTTCTTCCAGCAAGGGGCGGCAGAAGTACTGTTCTTGTTCTTGAACTGCTAGGACAGGTACTGGTTGTCTGTAAGAAGGTCCAAATTCCTTCTTGTCCGCAATCTTTTCTCTGACTAGATCCCCAACTTTTGGAATCCAGACAGGCCTTGCTGGGACAGCCGGTTGATCCCCAGTGGTGGTTGACAGTAGGAATACGTTGCTTTGTTTCGTTCTTAACTTGTTTAAGTCCTGTAAAACAGCCAAACGATCTTTGATATCAAAAGGTTTATTTTCCACCACTGTGCCTACGTGTTCAAGGTCTGGTACGCACATTCTTGTCCCAAATAGGATCTCATATGGAGTGACCCCCCCTAGAGAACTTCTTGGCAGATTGTTCAATGAGCGCTGAACCCCACTAAGGTGTTTGACCCACCCATCACCCTAACCTAATACCCTAGCTGTTATATACTGCTTTATGTCCCGGTTTTTCCTTTCCACAACCGAATTTCCCTCAGGATGGAATGGAGAGGAGTACCGCAATGCAACGCCCAGACTGGCCATGGCTTCTTTGTAAGCCCGAGAGCTAAACGCAGGACCCTGGTCAGAATGTAGCGTGCCTATTGCGTATGTGCCGATAAAGACTCGCAAATCTTTTATAACAGTTTGAGCGTCAGCTGAGCGCTGAGGCCATAACCATAGGAACCTAGATTCAGTATTTGTGGGAATGCCTTTGTCCAGTAGGACGCAGGCGCGTAGCTGTCTAACAATGGTGTCTGTACAGGGCTGCCGCATTCGCAACATGGTGTTTGGTGGCTCTCTCGCTGTAATTTACAGTCTAAGCAGTTGTTGATGAATATGTGAATTTCTGTATTCATTCCAGGCCACCAGTACATCTCTTTTAACGTCAAAATTGTTTTAGAGATCCCTTGATGTGACAGACCCTCCCCCAAATGTGTTTCATAAATCAAGGCTGCTCTACGTTCCATGTTTGGAATTACCCTATCCCCCACTCCAGGGATTTGAGCAAAAGGAACGTTGTTCGCATCAATTACATAAGAGTACTTGAGTGGAAACTTTTTTGGTAACGCTGCACTGCTGCCTTTGCTTGAAGCATTGACAGCCAACATTATCTCACCGTCTATTTTTGAACGAGTGATCGCAGCTACGGAAGCCGTTTGCACAGCCCCTTTGCGGCTTTGTCAGCCAATGAATTCCCTGCAACGTGACCCCATCACGTTGATGACTCAGTGTGTGGATCACATGAGCCTTTGGTAGTTCGTTTTTCAACTGATCTACTTGTTCCCAAAGCATTTTGTGCTTTATTGAGCCACCTTTCGCATCTTTGAAACCATTTTCAAGCCAGTTTTGTATATAGTCATTATACGACTGAACCCAGTAAAAGGAATCGCACACTATCAGTGTGGGGAATTCTCGATCTGTACTTTCAAGTGCCAGTTTGAATGCTTGTAGTTCAGCTCGCTGAGCTGTACAATCTCCTAGAGATTGTGTTTTAGTGACCATAGGTCTGAAGATGCCATTTCGCATGCGACCTTTAACGATTGCACACGCTGCACTGTAAGCTTGCTGCTCCCTGTTGCGGGTTGTGCGGATCCGTCAGTGTAAATTATGAATTCGTACTGATCGAGAGGCAGAATTTCAGTAGGCAGAGGACATTCTTGTTCATATTGCAGGAATGCTTGTGTTTTTAAATCTGGATCAAAAACATATTCAACATCTGTTGCAGCAAGAGAATTAACCCATTGTATCCATCTTGGATGTAATGCTTTAGCATTTGGAATGCTTGCTTTTGTGACCGCTTCTAAAGCCGGTACTGGGGTTACGACAATAATGCGTTTCCCTTGGGCTAAGGCTCTTTCTTTTGCTACAGCGGTTTGAACTGCTGTTAGAATTTTTTCAGTTGAACTGAAGCACATTTCCGCTTGTGTGTACAAATGGGATTTGTATGCTATTGGTATTTTCTCACCCTCATTAAATGTTAAGTAGGTGAATCCGCATTGACCCAAAATTATTCGGATCACCAAATTGCGTTGACTTACGCGTGTTTGTAAGTGATTTGTTGCTAACATGTTAGCCTGGAGTGAACGCAAGATTTCTGTGTGTTCCTGTGTCCAGTTTCTGATCGAAAAATCAGGTTTGATTAATGCGTAGAGAGGTTTAACCCTTTCTGCATAATTTAGAATGTATGTTCTTCCAAAATTTAGGAAACCCAGGATGGATTGTAAGTTTTTTAGCGTTTTGGAGGTTGGAGCAGCGCACACTTTTCTAAAAAGTTAGCTGCCAAGCTCTTGCCTTCACTTGAAAGCTCATATCCTAAAAATAGGACATTGAGATGGGCAATTCTGGACTTTTTAAAGTTGAACTTGTAGCCCTCAGAGGCAAAACCCAGTATAATGGTGCTCACCCTGTTCAAGTGTTTTTTCAGGTCATCGTCTGTCAGATATATGTCATCGTAATCACAAATCTAGAGAAAGAAGGGACACGGAGCTGATTGGAAATAGGTCCTGTACCAAAGCTCCTAAAAGTAAATCCAAATGCTCAAAGGGGTACCAGTTCCTAAGAAAAAGTAGGGGGCCAGCTGCCTCTTATGGTAGCGAGTCAGGGTAGGGTGTCTCCAAAGACAAGGAATGAATGTATCAGCGTGGGGAGTGATACTCCTATGTATGTTGTGCCCTCACACACCCTTGAGAGTGTAAAGCATCATCATTGGGCACTGCTCCTCGTGGGGGTGGCGCTGAAGTCCCTCACGGGCCCTTCAAGAGGGCAATTTAGCGGAGATCTTTTTAGGAGTTGCCGCAGTTGTGCAGGTGGGTGTGTGGGCCAAGGGGTGAATAAGTGAAAGTGAAGATAAAATAGCCCGTTGGTGCCCTAATAAGTTTATTTACGGGTCCTCAGGGTTAAGCTAAAATCAGACCGGGGATGGAGAAGCAGTTATTGCTTGTGGAAATGGGAGAGACAAAAAGAAGACTCCCCCTACTCTCACTTTTAACATCACGATTACAGTTCTACACGGGTTGAGAGTAGGGGGAGTCTTCTTTTTGTCTCTCCCATTTCCACAAGCAATAACTGCTTCTCCATCCCCGGTCTGATTTTAGCTTAACCCTGAGGACCCGTAAATAAACTTATTAGGGCACCAACGGGCTATTTTATCTTCACTTTCACTTATTCACCCCTTGGCCCACACACCCACCTGCACAACTGTGGCAACTCCTAAAAGATCTCCGCTAAAGTGCCTCTTGAAGGGCCCGTGAGGGACTGCAGCGCCACCCCCACGAGGAGCAGTGCCCAATGATGATGCTTTACACTCTCAAGGGTGTGTGAGGGCACAACATACATAGGAGTATCACTCCCCACGCTGATACATTCATTCCTTGTCTTTGGAGACACCCTACCCTGACTCGCTACCATAAGAGGCAGCTGGCCCCCTACTTTTTCTTAGGAACTGGTACCCCTTTGAGCATTTAGATATATGAGATCGACATAGGACAATGCCTCATTGTCATAAATTTGTAGTAACTCCGTTACCCTCGCTAAGAATAAACCTGGGCTGTTCTTGAACCCTTGTGGGAGTTGACAAAAGTGACGCTGGGTCCCCATTATGGAGAATGCAGTTAAGTACCTGCTTTCAGGTGCTATGTTTTGACAAAAGAAACCATTTGAGATGTCTAATGTTGTTTTATATTTTTTACGCACAATGTTATTCATTAATGCTGTGCTATGTGCATTTTGCACTGCAAAAGTTTTAGAACAAGTGTTTAAGTGTCTGTAATCCAAAACTAGACGATATGTATTGTCTGGTTTGGAGACAGGAAACAAAGGATTGTTCATTGAGGAGGTGCATGTTTCAATCACCCCTTGGTATTCAAGTTAGATCTAAGATCTCCCTGACCTGTTTTTTAGCTTCTTGCTTTATTGGGTACTGCCTTTGTGCAGTTGGTTCATGTTTCAGATGTATTTTATGGTGAGGTGAGTCCTCATCCCATCCTACATGATTTTTGTATAATGCTGGGGCCTGGGCAACTGCCCATTTCCTGGCATATGTATATTTTAGGTGAATTGGAATATGGTTGGAGAAGGCAGGCATAATAATGTCCTCGCCATGTGGGCACTCCCTGACAAATTGTGGTGGCCAGTCCTTTTCTGCTAGAAGTATGTCATAGCCTCTTGATAGTCTTTCCCAAAAAGTGCTTTCACCTGTCTAGGTTTTCTCCCTCCATCCGGAGTGTTATGTCATATAACTTTTTGTGGAGTACTAACCCTGGTGTCTACAGTCTCGACTGTAATGTACTCATTCAAGTCCACTATCTCCAGAAGTTCCTTCAGGTTCTGGCGAACTATTGTGACTTCTGCTGCACTGTCCAGCATTGTCTGAGCCCATTCTCCGTTCTTGAGTTGTGTTCTCAGTATTCTCGGCATGTCTGATCTTCAGACCTGCTACTTTCTTTTTGGAGAATTGAGGTTTTGTTTTATTTTTTGGAGCGTGTTTGTCGTCTTTTGATTTCACGCGTTCTTCTTTATGTTCTGATCGTCCTCTTCTTTCCGAAGTCTGTGATGAGATCTGAAAGGGACGAGAGGAACGTGTATCAGTATCTTGATACCTGTCAGGTTTTCTCAAATTATCCCTATTCCTGAGGTTATACCTCCTTTCAGAGGAGCTCCTTTTGAGGAGACCTACCTTCGGGATTGAGAACGTTTCTCGTTTGATTTTTGTTTAGTAGACTCCCACTTCTTTTTAGAAGATGTAGGAGTTTGTTTTATTGAGTCCTTCTCAGGACTTTCAGATAGTTTCGGCTTCACTGGTCTTCCACCCAAACTATCTCTGCCTAATTCTGCATAAGATTGTTCTATAATTCTGGGTAGCTCTGTTTGATGTTCTGTAACATCAAATTCCCTTAATTTTTGGCGGATCGCCACTGCTGCTGCCTCCCCTTTAATATTAGATAATATTATTGTTGAGACCTGGTCGAAATTTTTCAGTAATTTCATACCTAAATTTAGAGCAGGCTCTGCCCCGTATTCGTTTTGAATTTGTTTTAGGACATCAGGTATTACCGCAATTGACGGAATGCCATGTGTTTTAGTATAGATGGCAGCAAAGACTGAGCCCCCAAGTGGTGCAGTCTTCCAGTTGTGGTGTGATCCCCATCGGTAAACTGATTGTCAGTATTCTGTGTTTCTCATACGGGCTAGTATTTGGAAATACTGCTTCGATTTGAGTAATTTTTGAGCTATCCAGAATGGAATTTGCTCACGTTTTGTGGGCATTTTACCCATGACTGCGTATAGAGTCTGTGGTGTAATTTTTAGTGTAGTCCCCTGTTGGGGAGTTGGATTTGGAAGTGTCTAATGGTGGTCGGACTGTAAAAGTCCGCATGACATATTGGACCAATTGTCTGTAGATTTTTATTAACTCTGTGAGTTGAGTAAGTAAGTCCTCGTCTGACATCTCTTCAATGGCAGGATGAGGTGTGTAGCCGGCTAGAATCAGCCATGTTGCTCCTGGTCTACCTAGTGGACCGAGCCTAGTAATGTTTTTGTGATGTTTTAGGGCGCCTTTAAACCAGAGCTGATGCTCTTGGTATGTTAATGGAATTTCTATATCCTCGAAAGGACTGTATTCCTCTGGTGGATCATCTTCTTTGTAGAAGTGAAACATGTGTGTTACTGAATTTGATTCAGGAAATATTACCCATGAATAGAATACCTCTGTCTGAAAGAATTCATGTGCCTCTATCACGAAAACTGCTCTACCGCCTCTCGGAGGTAGGCCATGTTTTATACGTTTTAGAGTGATGGATCTTCTTAAATTTGGAGCGATGTCTATGACACCCTCCTCGGTTTCATTTAAACCTGTAATGTTAAAAACTGCTGGTAGGGCTGGATCAGCCACAGCTACACCGTCTCTGGCGTCTTCAGTCATTTTGTTTTTTTTTGCAAAATGTGGAACAAGTTTCAAGGAAACAAAGATAAGGTGCACAATACTGTGGAACACTGTATCCTTCAACGTTGAGCAAACCAAACAGCTAATATATAGGGTCCTGCCCTATGTAGCTGTGGTGGATACTTAACCCTGCCCACTCCAGACGTCTTTTGGAGTATATGGGTAGGGGTCTTGAGAGAAAAAGCACGGCTGAGTTACTCAGTATCTAACGTTGAATTACTGCCTTACCAAACCGTTGGGCGCCATGTGAGTGTAGCTCCTATTTCCCTAATAGGCTCTGCGCATTGGAATAATATATCCTATAGGTTTGACATAGGACTAAGGTCAGTATGTCCCTATCGAGTATATTAAACTTAATTACTTGTGCCAGCTAGCTCAGAGGCCACTAGAAACTCCTTGACAACAAGAAGGGAGTAGTTTCTGGCAGCCGCAAGACATGACCACTGTGTTTCCTTTTAGAATCAGAACGTGTCCCAGAGTCGTGGAAACAATAGATAACTATTTCACTCAGCTCAGTCGTGCCTGCTTAGTTTTCTCCAAGTTACACAGAAAGAAATAGACGGGCGTTTCAATAAAGGATTTATTGAACAGTCTTGTTTCTGGTGTAAGTAAAATGTGCTGTTACGATCACAAGACAGTATGCGAGATAAATAATGTACAGTGTGAGCAGTAGAAATAAATAATACTGCGAGAGCATTATCTTTTAGTACATATGCTGTTACATAAATAACACAGACTATAAATGCGAGTACTCATACGATGCGTTGCTAAGCTAGTTCTACCCCAATGTACCTAACCTAACCTAGGTGTAGGAAGAGGGAAGAAGTAGGTGAAGTATTCCTTACTATGGTATACTAAGAGTATGTTAAGTCTAGTATGCCTAGTATGCCAAGAGTCCCTCTAGGTTCTAGTCAGCTCCATACCTGAAGAATGAGAGAGGTAGGAATCTCTTTGCCAGACTCGAACTCCAACACCCCGCAAGGGAAGTCAGATCACTGGAAGCTGGACTCTGCGTGCAGGGATGATAGCGTCTTCTCAGTGCGTCAGGCCGGGAAACGGGCTCCTCTGAAGTCGAGGTCTCCTCTGGTTTACAGGGACTAGGGAAGGTATATTTATACCTGAGAGTCACCTAAGAATGTTAGTATTGACGTGAGTTGGACAGCGAAAGACGTCATGAATGAACCCCTAAGGAATAATGGTTCATGCATAATATATGAGTCCTTGAAGAAATCAATAGTCCTGGACTAGGGAAACTCCCGCAGCCTAAGGGTCTGTTCTTCATGAACTCGTTGTGACGTTAGGGTGGACGGATGTCAGAGACCATGCCTGTATTTGGAGTGCACGGTTTAATGCCTAAATAAGGGCTGGGATTTTATGCCTATATAAGGGCAGGGCGAATTGTGCCTATATAAGGACATGATACTGGAAAGCCCGTTTATGGATACCCTAAGAGGAATACAACAACGCTTGCTAGCTACCGACCTTTTCTCTTCTCCTGGCTGTGGGGAAAGTGTGTGAGAAAGCGGTTTATAAACAGCTCGCCAACTTTGTCGAAACATCTGGCTTGCTCCACCCAGCCCAATCGGGATTCAGGGCCACATATAGCACAGAGACAGCCCTGGTTGAAATGTCGGAAGCTATAAGAGAATGTCTGGATGCAGGCGGTAGAGCAGCTCTGATTTTATTGCACCTCTCTGCCGCCTTTGTTACGGTGCCCCACCTCCAACTATTAGCCCGTCTCTCGAGCATTGGCGTCTCTGGTCTAGCGTGGGATTGGCTTAAATCATTCCTAGAGGATAGATCACAGCAGGTATGGTTGCCTCCGTTCTCCTCTGCCCCAAAAAAGGTGACTACGGGAGTTCCTCAGGGCTCTACCTTGAGTCCTCTTCTCTTCAATATATATGTCACTCCCTTGATCTATCTTGCGGAGGAGCTGGGAGCTAAGATCATCACATATGCAGATGATACACAGCTCCTCTTCACTTGGAAGGAAAGTGACCTGTCACCGGACCGAGCTAAGGACTGTCTCTCAGCCGTCTTTAAATGGCTCGCATCTGCTCAGCTTAAGTGTAACGAGTTCAAGTCGGAGGTTCTCCTGTATGGGTCCTTCCCTCCGCAATTTAGGGAGGCACTTTGGCCGTCAGAGTATCCCCTACCGAATTCTGCAGGCCAACCTGTTAAGAACCTGGGGGACTGGTTTAGTGAGGATCTCCGGTTTTCCACGCCGATAAAGAAACTAGCCGGACTGTGCTTTGCCACATTGAAATCCCTCAGTAAGTTCTTCCCGCTGTTACCCAGGTCAGCCAAGGAAACGGTTACCCACGCCCTTATTCTCTCACGCATTGACTACGCTAACGCACTGTACATTGGCTTGCCAGGGTACCAGCTAAAGAAACTGCAAATAATACAAAATGCTACAGCCAGGGCTCTGCTTAATATCCCAGGGAGATCAAGCATAAAACAACATTTGCATGACTTACATTGGCTTCCTGTGGCTCAACGTGTCAAATTTAAAGCCCTCACTCTTGGCCCATGGAGCCCTTCATGGATCCGGCCCGCCATGCCTTAGGAGACGTTTTAGTTTTTATGCTCCTCAAAGACAATTGCGTTTAGCCTCGCAGCATCTTGCAGTAATTCCCCGCTTTCGCCTTACACAAATGGGGGGCAGTTTCTTATCTTTTAAGGCAGCAGAAGCTTGGAATTCCCTTCCATACCAACTGCGGACCACGCAAGACACCAGGCTGTTTAAGAAGCAGCTAAAAACCCTGCTGTTCATCTAATTCACAGTTGCTTTCAGCTCCGTAGCGTTCACTTTTGGCTTCCGCACCGGGTCACTCTTGAGTAGCCGTGCGCGATATAAGTGTTAATAACATAACATAACATGTTATCTTTCTTTTGGTGAGTAGCCCCCGTTGCAGGATAATCTATACTGGCATCTTTTGTAAATTGGCTACAAACATTTGCCTGCAATTTGCCATGCCATGCCGCCTTCCAAGATATTTTGTTGTTGTCTCCAGGAGTCATATTTACTGCACCATTTCGGCATTTTGCTTTGGGCACAGTAGATGCATTAGCACCATTAGGAGGACCAAGTGGGAGGAGAAAAGGCTGTGACTTGAACCTTCTCTGCTTATTGACCATATGCTATTTTGTGGTGTACCGGGCTTTACATGCATGTCCTGCTCCATTCCTTTTTTTCCCAATCACCTTCTCCAGAAACTGAACGTGATTGAGGGCAGTCTTGTCGGGCATGTTATGCTCTATCACCCTTTTTTCTTGGTCTAGTTTTTGCTTTGTTTGTGTGTTCATAAACATTGGAAAGAACTCCATGTTCCTAAAATGACTTGCAGGCTTGCTATTATCCTTGATGCATTCAGAAGGATTGGTTTCTTTGAACTGGTTAAACCTTCCCTGTGAATGGAAAACAGGGCTCATCGGGGTACTTGCTGTGTTGTTGATCTGCTTATTTCCTGCCTTTGTCTGCCTTTTTCTTTGTCTTTTTGTCATTGGCTTTACCAGATCTGCATTATATATAGTTTTATTCGGAGTGATTTGTTTTAATGAATTAGCTGCCTTATTCTGTTGATGTGTCACCACAAGTGCTTCTTCTTTAATTTAAACAGTTGCGTTTGATGTTACAAATTGGGGGCAGATTTACAAGACTCCTATGCCACCAGTACGTCACTTTTGTGACGTACTGGTGGCGCATGTTACTGCTCCATATTTACAAGGACAGGAAAAGCCACCCTGCGTGGCTTTTCCTGGCCTTAAATATGGCCCCTTACACGCAGCACTTTGCGTGAAAGGGGCGTTCCATGGGTGTTGCTGTGGGTGTTCCCACGCAACACCCATGGAACAAGACACATTTCCAGATTTACGAGGAATCGTAAATCTGGAAATGCGTCTGAATGCGAGGCGCAACGAGGAGAAATGTTTTCATTTCTCCTCGTTTTTTCCTCTTTCAATGCGTGCTGCATTCTACAGCACGCATTGACAGAGGAAAATGCCTGTAGTGATTGTTTTTGTGCAGGAAGGTGCACCTTCCTGCACAAAAGCAATCTCCGCATGACGCAGGCATCCTTGCACCATGGTGCAAGGGTGCCTGTGCTGGCGCATGGCAGCAGTTTGTGCGCCAGCGCAGGGGAAAGCACAGGAATGCGACATATTATTGTAAATATGTTGCATTCCTGTGCTTTGGAAGTGCTGCAGCGTGGCGCAGCCAAAGGGCTTGCGTTGCCGCGCTGCGGCACTTCCTTGTAAATCTGCCCCTGCATCCTTAGTGAGGGATGACGCGGTGTCCTGTGTTTTTCCTGAGATCCTGTGAAGATATTTGCTTTATGTTTTCATAGAGAGCCCTCTTTACATGCTTCGTGTGAACCGTACTTTCAGAGGCATTGGTACGCAAATTCTTTTTGAAAACTGCCGAATTGGAGCTTGATGAAAAATTATCAAATCGTTTGATATTACCTGTCTGGCATGGAATGCTCAGGTTAATTTTGATCTCTTTGATTAGAGTGTCTAATGCAGAGGGTAGTGTGCTTAGTGTATCGATCAATCGTGAACAAGCGTACACTGTCTGATATGCTGCCTGCTCTGTTTGCATGCGAGTTATTAAGTTGTTTAAGCCAGGAAGGTTCCTGTTTATACTTGAGACAAATATTACTAGTGTGTTCAGAAGATCTATTTGTAGGTCCATTCATTGGACAGATAATTCAAAGCATCCACAGATGACTGAAATGCTTTTAACAAGATGTCCCAAGGATCCCTGGAGGTACTTGTCAGTTCTTTTGCTGAGGTTTTTTGTGGTTGGGTCATCCGTTACTATTGAATAAGCGTCTTGATCATCACTTTCTCACGCATGCCGAAGCCTTGTTAACTGGGATGATAGAGGGTCTACTAGACATCCTATTGATGCCACATTTGTGGTCCCTGTAACAGATGATGGTTTTTTTTGTGCCTTGTGATTCATGTCACTACTCAAAAGTAAGTTGAAGGTCTCCAAGTCGAAGTGTGATGTTTCCATGTTAAGTTGGACTTCTTCAGTCTTAGAGGCATTCATTACATTATTTCCTCATTGGGATTGTTTTCGTGTCCTCTTTAGAGGGAGCGCAGGGTAGATTCTTCTTCTCCTCAATGTCCACTGAGTTGACCTTTAGAATATGCTCTTCATATATCCTTTCGTCTTCCATTGGAAGGGATTCTTTTAAGGGCAGCACAGTTGTTCTTGGGTTTACTTGAGATGGAGTCATGCCCCTCTTAGCTTTGAAAGCTTGCCAGTCACATACCAGGTTGACCAGGAGTGAGTCAGGATTAGATTTTGCAGCCGACTCAAAATGTTCCTGTTCAGGTTCCTGTTCAGTAGAGAGCTGGCATTTTTCATTTGTATGCACCCTCCGTTTCCCCCTCCTAGCCCATATCATGCATTCCATTTTAGTTCGATTAAGTTCAACATTAACTGTTGTTGTTGAGATAATGTCAGTTGGAGATGAATGAAAACGTGCCTCTAAAGCTAGAGTCAATTGAAGGTGCCAAATTAGTGCCTATAAGATTGTCGTTTTTAAATGCACCACTGTGATGTGCGAAGCTTTTTTTATTTGGAATGATTGGTGTTGGAGGCCGGATACACCATCATTTGTTGAAAAGATCAGAAAGCCAGGGTCTTTAAGGAAGGAGAATTATTAGGACGTTGTGGTGTTCTTTTTTAACATTCGGGCTAAAGGAGAAATTAGACACTGGCTTTCCTGTGCGAATTTGTTTTGGTATGTTTTAGTGTCGATGTCGTTAGATGTTTCAGTTTCCTGCATGCAGTTTGCTGTGGGAGAGCCCTAACTTTCCCGATCTCATATCTCCTTAGGTATGCTTGGGGGACGATTGATTGATTTGCCAATGCCACCTTTAAAGGCTCTTTCCACACCTTATCTGGATGTATGTTGTCTGGCTGGGTGCGGTGGAATTCAATTGATTAAATTCTCAATAGTCCTAAATTGGGCTGGTGTGCTAACTATCTGTTGAGCCCAATTAGTTCTTTTTTTAATTCAGGCAATCAAATGTTCAAAGATGGCCCCACCAATGCACTGCTAACACCCTCCAAACCTCTGCTGGAATAAAGAACGAATACAGTTCAGTTTATCCCCCCCCTATTATGGCCAGTACTACTTCACACAACTGTGTCATAGTGTAATTGTGCCGTGTCTCCTCTCGCTACTTCACACAATGCTGTGCTGGTGATATGTCTCCTCTCAGGTGGGCGCCCAGGGGGCTGGTGACGTGGGGCAAACGAGGAACGAGGTCCCCAAAGTGCAGGGGCGCAGGGGTGCAGGAGTATTGATGCGGGAGCGGCGCAGGAGAAAGGGTAGAGAAACAACAGCTGTGTTCAGGAGTGTCGTTATCGCAGCACAAGAAGGGAGCTGAGGAGCAGTGGAGGACGGAAGAGCGCTCTGGGAGCAAACTGCACCGGCTCCTAGTCCAGCCGCTTCCGGGACCTCTTGCTACATTCACCCCCGAGCTTGCGGCTGCTCACCTTACTGTTACTGTTTTAATGGCCTGTGGAACCGCCTGGCTCCCTTGACCTTTCCTTGTAGCTCCCGCTGCTAGACAGAGCCTCCTCCTCCTCGCCTCGCCACCACTAACGCTGTCTCTGCTGGCCTCTGCTATAGCTCCACCTTCCGCCTTCTGTGATTGTGGGAAAGCCTGATACCTGAAGCACGCAGCAGACTAATATTGTCAGTAAGGGTAGTGGTTATTAATCAGAGGTTATTGGCTCCGATCTAGTTTTCCTCTCTTTTTCCATACCCTACTTGACTCAAGTGCTCAGCAATATATGCCCCATCCTTATTCGATTGCACCCTCCATTTTCCCTTCCTTACCCCTGTCTTGCATTCCACTTCCCATTCTGTGAGCTCTACTTCTATTTCACCAACTATGAGGCACAGTCGGGGAGACCCTAAACTCAGTTTGCACTTCCCTGTCTCCCTTATGTTTGTTCCTCCATTCCCCATAGTACCCCCCTTGCATCCCAGGAGGACCATTGTTTTTTCTGTCCTCACTCCCAGTCCAGCACTTTAGGACATCACTGGCTTCGGTACTAGTTACTCTCTCTTCATGAAAGGGAAAACCTCTTCCATGTTACTTTTTACTGGACTCCCTTATGTGTCTGTATTTTTCTCCCACCTTACTTGTGATTTTTGCCAAATTCATAGCATGTTGAAATAAAGATAAAGTCACAAAAAGAAACAAACTTTAACATGCAAAGATCCCAAAATTACAAAAAATTTCAAGGGTCATAGTTTTTGGACTACTTTCCATAAATCTTCAAACAAAGACATTGCAGTATTGATGTTCAATTCCATCATCAAAATCCTGAGATCAAAGTCAAACTCAAGAATCAGATGCCAGGAGGGTGATAAGAGTGCTGCGTTATGCACATTTTATTGACCTAATAACATAAACACACGTGGCAAAGTAGCCTATTCCTCAAACTAATGGTGCACCTTGTTGGACTTGGCCCTTTTTGCAGGGTCATCCCTGAACTTTTTGCCTTCCTCCTGGTATTTTTTCTGACCTGGTGTTGGTTGTTTTAGGACTCTGGGCACTTTATCACTGCTGTCCAGTATAAAGTGCATGTGCTCTCTATGGTAATACATGGTAAGATTGGTCTACACCTGTTTGGCTAATTTAATTTACCTATCAGTCCCTTGTAAAGTGGTATCTCAGGTACCCAGGGTCAGTAAATTAAATGCTACTGGTGGGCTTGCAGCGCTGCTTGTGCTACCCACCCAAGTAGCCTTTCAAACCTGTCTCAGGCCTCTGCCATCGCAGGGCCTGTGCGCGCAGTTTACTGCTGCTGTGACATGGCACATAAAGTGGGTGCCACATCTGTGACTCCCCTTTTACTACATATCAGTCACCCCTAAGGTAGGCCCTAGCTAGCCCTATGGGCAGGGTGCATTGTAGGTAAAAGGTAGGACATGTGACTTAACTGTGTGGCTTAACTGGTAGTGACAAACAGCCATTTTGGTTTCTCACTATTGTGAGGCTGCCCTCTCATAGGAATGCACTGGAGATTCCCTGATATGTGTTTCAGTGGTAATTCCTGACCTGAGAGGAGTAGAGTGGTCAAGTTTGGTATGTTTGGAATAGTTGTAGTAAATGCTGCGCAATGGTGTGCACAGATTTATTATCACTATTTTAGAAATGCCACTTTTAGAAGTGGGCATTTCTGTGTGCTATGTGTCTTTGTGCCTGCCTGATGTGTATTGCATGTCTGGCTCTGGAGTGACAGGGGCTGGGGAGGTGCAGTGGCTCCAGAGGGGCTGGGTGAGTCAGCACTAGGCTGAATAGGCCAATCTGCATTTGGAGTAGTGGGAGGAGTAGCACCTGGACATGAATAGGACAGAGCCTACCTCACACAATGCTGGCTCTGTCCCCCTGTGGTGTGTCTGGGGCCAGAACCTAAACTGACAAAGGAGGTGTTGTACACATCTAAGAAAATGTTTGAGTGCCCCCCAGAACTGGCTTGGACCGGGTAGCGGAAGAACAAAGACAATCATGGTATAAATATTGGGGCTGTGACCCCATGTGAGGGTGCTGTTGGTGCTTACTTTGGAACTGGAACAGAAGAAACTGCGTGGGATCAGAGGATTGCTGTGCTGGCAGGGAACCACCACTGTGACTGTGCCTGGTGTGCTGGGCTGCTAGAGGGACTTCATCTATGCCCCAGGGACCCTGTGTGCTGGCCTGCTGCCTGCTCTCCTGGAACTGCGTGCCCCCAGTACTCTCCAAAGGATCTAGCACGAGGGGGCTGCCCCCCTGTACTGGAGAAGCCCAAGCGCTGGTGAAGCACTTCACGCTCCCTGCCTTTGTTCCTGGAGTGTTAAGTGCAGGCGGAGCGCTTTGGTTTTATCCATATCACCGCGCTTTGAGAGCGCTGCAAAATCCGTTGCCCAAGGGCTGGGCTCACCCGTGCTGCCTCAGAGGAGCGGTTTGGTCCTTTCCGCTTGCTTTCCCTGCACGTTGGGAAAGTTCTGGGCATACGCTCCTTGGACTCGCAAGGGAACGGTCACATAGCCTGTTGTGCAGGAGCCCGGGCCGTGCCAGCGCCAGTGAGCCGGCAGCGTGGCTGGTTGACCGGAGTTCCAGGCGCTGCCTAGCCATGCCCCCAGTAGTTCCCGAAGGCACCGTGTCGTCAGCGTGGTGCAGGAAGAGGCCGGAAGCCAGGCAGAGGGGCAGGGCCGTGAGGCCGAGCCTGGTTGTGGGCGGCACCTGTGCCTGACGGCAAAATGGAGGAGAGAAGAACGGAGACGGTGCCCCGTGTCGACCCAGTCCTGGATGGCTGGACCGGTGCACCGCAATTGGCCGCCTCCCACCAGGAGCACTGTGCCATTTGTTGTTGACTGCGGCGGACGGCCGCAACCTAACCAGCTCAGCCCCCAGGGAGTGGTGAGTGGGGCTGACCCTCGCTGCGGTAAGCCTGGGGCTGCGCACTTGCTGGTGCCAGTCCATTGGGTACAGGGAGGTCCCTGGCCAATGTGGCAGGGCAGGTGCCTCCCCTATTAGTGACGTATATCGGGGGCATTCTTGTTTGGCCAGAACGGGGTGAGACCTCGACGGAGGCCCCCCGCTTAGTAGAGTAGGGAGAATGCTGCATTCCCGGTAGTAGGTGGGCAGGTGGCCCAGAAGCCTACGTATGGGGAACCAAATTACCGCTTAGTATCTAATAGGGGCCCAGGGGATACGTGCCCTATGTGGTGATAAGGATGTCTGTAGTATCTGGGCATATGGTAATGTGATGGTGGCTAAATGTGTACACGGATGACATGCTGAGGATCCTCATATTTCAGGGCCGGTTTGTGACTCATGTGTCTTACCTGGCAGCTTTTTGTCCTGATGTGAATACATATGGAGTGTTCTTTTACCAGAGGTGATTCTACCATAATGTGTGCACCTTGCTAAGAGTTACTGTGGTGCACTGTTGCTAATCATGTGTATGTATAATGTACTATGCCAAGTGCCACATTACCAGTAGTTACTGATCGCCCTAACTGATGTTACGACAGTGGCCCGATTGGCCCTGTGGTGTACATGATCCCTGTAAATACATGACAAGTGCCTGGTGGCACAGTGTATATATGTGATATGTTCTAATGTGTTTTATGAGTAATACAAAGGCTATTTTTTACATAACCTTGTGTGGAGTTTCTTTTGTGGGGTGCCCAGTTTGTCACTGCTGTGTGAGTGTGTTGCGCAAACGCTTTACACATTGCCTCTGGGATACGCCTGACTGCTCGTGCCAAGCTACCAAGGGGGTGAGCAGGGGTTATCTTCAGTGTGTAACTCCCTTGCCCGTACTAGAGTGGTGGTTTCTGCCTGGCTTAGGCGCTTGCCCTAGCCAACCAGAAATCCCATTTCTAACACACCTGCTCTCTGTAGAGTCGGAAAGGCCTTTCATGCTTTGCTGGCAGTGTCCCCGCTGGCTCCACCAGTGGAAACCTTACACCTACAGTTCAACAGTATTGGGGCTATCGAGTAAGTATATTAGACAGTCTGATGTACTTACAGGGGATGGTCTGATGTACTTTATTCTTTTCTGGATAACTGGGGAAATCCTGGTGGCCCCGAACAGAAAAAAAGAAAAATGTCCCCTGCACCATCGGGGTGATGACTTCCATCATCTGCCAAACTGTACATGAGGGCCTGAGTCTACCACCATCGTTGGTCCATTGTCCAGTTACAGTAAGGCATTTTACTCAGAATGCATATCAGGCTTTTCTTCTGGTTTACAGAATTCTCTGAACAATACAGCTACATTGACAATGCTATACATAAACTTTGATATAGCTGTCCCAATAAAAGTAGTGTTTCTTACCTTGCAAAATAAAATAATATTCACCTCAGGGAACACATGGAAAAATACTCTGGTAACAGCAGGAGTAGAGGATCTTTCACAGTAGGAAATGGAATGGGAATGGATCATATCCATATTTAATGGAGGAGAAGGTGTTTCTCCAAAGATGAACAAATTAAGAAAGAAAATACAGTGCACTGGCATACAGGCATCACACTTGCTCATGTGGATTGTTTACCTTCTGGATAATCCACATGGGTGTGCTATTCACTAGAAAAAATTGCAGGTTTCATACATTTGCATAACCACTCTATAGAATGTTTTGTTTCGCATAACAGCCAGAAATCCTAACCAAAGAAGATGATTTCGGTTTTTGTTAAAAATGACAGTGATTCAGGCCCGTTGATGGCATTAACCTTATTCTGCATAAACTTATCAGAAATACACATTTTTTTACTTGTATGTTATGTGAATTGCTAACTGTAACTGAATCATCATATACGTTCATGCCTGAATAAATATATAATTTAAACTATTCATAGATGCCTGCTTGGCTGCACTGGCACATTTGATTCTGTGGATCGCATCTAAAGAAGCCATTGATATACTGGTGTGTATTACTCATTCTGCGAGAGTGGTTGCTAGCTACCGAGTCAGTCATTATTGTTTTTTTCAGTTTTTCAGAAATTGTAACACTTTGTCACAGTAATATACATAAATTAACATTATGTACACCCAATTCGATATATAACACTTTGAATGGACTCCTATAATGTAGCATTGATCTGAATACTAAGTTGATTATTACTGATATGTTCCCTAATTCAGCAAATTGAAGAAGAAAATATCCGTATCACAGAAGAATCATAAATCATTTTCAAGTGAAGCAGGTGCCTAGAGGAGAAAGCATGGTGAGAGCTTATTCTTTTCAAAAGAACTGTTCAATAATCTATGAAGGTGTTCCATTCTGTCGCTCGTGCTAAGATTGGGCGCATTGACCTAAATGCGACTTCCTCACTGTTTTTTATTGATCAGTTCTTGTTTTTACCATTCTTGCTTAACCATATTTTTGATTTTGTTATTTTTGGGGCACTTTTTCTTGGTATATTTTCTCTTTCTTAACTAATTCAGTTTATAAATGTTGATTTTTTTTAATTTACTAATTATATTGTTGCATTGATTTTGTTGCAAGTATACAACATGCATTTCTCAGAAGTAGGCTTTGTTGCTTGAGACCAAGAGTGAGCTAGTTATTTATCACAAAAATCTGTTCACCTAATATAAACCAGAATAGATTTTGTGGAAGCTAAATTACAAATTTCACCCACACCATTACTTCTTTAATCTCAGGCTTAATGTAGCTTCCGATAGATGTGCATTTAGAGGTTATGAGATCGGAGCACCACATATGAAACACCTTATTGTAGCACTTCAGCAGTTTTTAGATGTACTGTGACTATCCTGAACTTTGGTGGGCAAAGATGAAAGAGAATTTACGACGAGTTATTCTTGTATAACCTCTGTGTTCCACTGTTTGGTCTTTATGCACTTGCGCTGTTAAATATAGGGCTTGTTTTTCCCTGCTTCTTAGAGCATGCAACGCATGTTAATAATTGTTTATTTTCTCTAACAAAAGAGTGAATAAATAGAACATTGAGGGGCTTATTTACAAGCCCTTGCGCCACTTTTGCGTCACTTTTCCCATGTTAAAAATGACGCAAAAGTGGCGCAAGGGGCTTATAAATCTGCCCCTGAATGTTTGGGCTCCAATAAAGACCGTGCAGTGTCAGAAGGCCAGGGATCATTTGTCATATTCTACCCTCATGCGGTGGAATATTTTACCAGCATTACAGCCCTTGCGCCTCAGGCTACACCGCTTGTTAAAGGGCCTCTCCTTCGTGATAGACCCTAACCTGAGCTCGGATCTATCATTTAGGTAGCGTGTCTTTAACAACCAGTCTTTAACAAGCAGCATAACCCCATTACACAAGCTGGAAATCTATGATGTCTTATTTATAAAATATAATTTGGCGATAAATCATTTTCAAGTTTCACAGAGTAGGGATATGAGAAAGTGCTTGTTTAGGTAATTGAACAATGAGCAATACCTATTCAAAGTAATGCCTAAAGCACCTAATGCCTATTGATAGCAAAAGATGTTTTTCAGTACGTAAAAGTAGTGTTCCTGTATGACTCTTTTACATAATCTTACATGACTTTGTAAGTGAGCCCCAAGACCTCAAAAGTTGGAATTAAACAATATTTAGGGAATTTTCATATACCATTAGTGCAAACAGAAGGATCTGTGTCATCTGTGTCAGCTTCGTGTCTCGTGGCCACTTCATAAAGTCATATTAGGGTATGTAAACGAGTACTCTTATATTACTGCTTCCTGTACGCAATTAATGATTTTGAGAATTGACCCCACAGTCTGCATATTTATCGACAGCAGGTTTACCAGCCTTTTCTGTAATAAGAGCTACTTATGGGCAATGAAAATTCTCCTGAGCTACAAATATTATTAGCGATGTAATAGATACCACTCGTAGGAGAAACCTGCTTTAGTGCATCACGCACGGTTGCTAGCAGTAATGTAAAAATGCTTTGTCAATATGGAATGTCTTTACATGGGTAATACAAACAGGTGCAATGCCCCTGGCACCAGGTTAATAATATTAGTAAAAAATTTCCCCAACACCATTTGATTTTTCTAACTCAAATATCAGCTTTAAATATATTTTGGAAATTCAACCATTTTTTCTTCACACATTAGCTTATGAGTTATGAAAGTACACACATTTCTATCTAAAATACATGCTTTATAATGTTGGTATATCTACATTTATTCAACTAAGCATGAGCTTCTAATTTAGTTGACAAGGCTGCACACAAGAGAGCTACTTACAGGTAGCTGGAGAGCTAACAGCAGGGGTGTGGAATTTAATAAAACATCTTCTTGTCCATGGGACAGGTTGCTTCATTAAACCAACTTGTCCTGTAACAAAATCCACTTGTCCCTTTTGTGCCATGTAATGCGGCGACAAATTATGGCAGCAATCTCATTATATAGGAGTTCCTAAATAGCCTCTCTGATTATGCCAGGGCTCCTTCCATAGTAGGGTTTGAATACTAGCAATTACCTTATGTTGCCACGTGACCGCAGATCTACATACTGGGGCTGAAGGTAATGGTAAGCAACAGTTTCAGGGTTGGAATGCCCTTTTGAGTCTGTGCAAACCTACTAACTTGCATGTTTTAAGGGTTTTCACCAACTCTTCTCTCATAATAATAATAATAACAGCATTTGTAGAGCGCAACAGCTACCTCAAGCAGAGGTGTCCCGGCGCTTTGCGGTCAAACAAGTGAGGGGGCCCAACGGGAAACAGCGTTTACAACGCTGTGGTTACAACGCAGTGCTTTTACAACACGATTGTTACAACGACTGCGTTGTTAGTACGCAAGACCTTTACATCGCAAGTCATTAGAACGACTTGCTGTAGGGGGCGCTAAGGTATTGGATATGAAATCCAACACCTTCCCTGCTGTCGCGCAAACTGGAGTAGGAATAGTAAATAATACTATTCCTAAGTCCAGTGCGCCCCCTACAGCAAGTCGTTGTAATGACTTGTGATGTAAAGGCATTGCGTACTAACAACGTTGTCGTTGTAACGACCGCGTTGTAATAGTACGCAATGTAATAGCATGCGTCGTAACATGCTATTTTCGGGCCCAACCATACTGGGAAAGGTTAGAAATTTACTCCTGACAACGGCAGACATAAAACGTCTTCCAGGGTTGGAATAAAAGTGGTTGGAGGGAAAGTGAACTTGTAAACACTCATATTTTTCGCAAGAGCAAATGTACACCTGCATATTTGCTCGTGCTAAAATGCAGTTCACAAATATTTTCTAGGAGAACTTTTTCTTGCCCTACTTAAGTAAAGTCTTGTGAATTCACGAAAGCTGTATATCTGCACTTAATGCAAGGACATGGGTGCACTTTTGAGACTTTATTTAATAATTGGGCCCCTAATTAGGTCTGGCGTTAACAATGGCCTTTTGTGTTTATTAAAATTCTGTCTCTCGCTCTCTCTGTCTATCGGCTAGCTTCACTGTGAGTGACCACATTCTGTTCTTTCACAAGGAGCATATCGACACACAGTAGTTTTGTTCAGTGGCACGAACTACTGTGGCAATGTGTGTTTTTTGAGACCAAAACAATTTTTGCTTTTGCCAATGTTTGTTATAATGTTGAGGACTCGGCAGCTCCCACACCAATAAAGGTTTACAAAAACCATGCCAAAACAAGTCACGCATTGACAAAACCAAAAAGCTGACCAACAATTTCAGACCTACTGGCTTTACCAATGCTTTTTTATTTTTGTTTCCCATAATCTTATTAAAACTTGTTACACTGATTTTCCAATAGGAATATTTTTTGGGAAATACTAGCATACATCAACACACTTTAACTAAATGATGCTGCAAAGAAATGGTCCCTAAAATGTTACAGTCGTTTCTCGAAATGTTGTTGCATTTTTTTGTGAACATTTTATTTTGAAAGCAAAGAATCATCAATCTTGCTTTCAAGCTTCTGCAAATATTCGTATCTAATCAGAGAGCATTCTGGGAGTATTATACATAGCCTCATATTGCTAAACATTGAAAACGTGTGTACACATTTTTACACTGGAACCACTGTCAGTAGTGCAGTCAGAGCCTACAACATTTACTTAGAGTGCTCACCCAAATAATAAAGGCTTTGCATTAATGAACCATAAATACAAGTTTGAACAGCATTAACACATGGACACAAATATTACCTTAACTGCAGGCAATGCCTTTCCCTGATCCATAATGTGGTACTGTAAACTGGCAGCCAAAGGGTTTGTGCTGCAGGGGGTTGGATCTACTTGTCCCAAGGACAAAATACACATGAAAACGTGTTGCCCTTGACCCCAAACAATATGTCCCGGTAGTTCCACATCCCTGTAACACTAGTTTGCAAGCTATTTGTTGAAGAAGCCTGATCTACACAAAGGATACCCATTCTATTGCTCAATGAGGTAAATGTTTGTAGCTGCGATCAAACAAAAGATTTATTTATTGTGTGCTTAATTAAAACCATTCCATAAAGAAAACAAGAACAATAAAATAATAATACCTTATACAGAAAATAAAATAATCTTAGCAAGCTGAGGTCAACATTTTTTTTAAATGTTAAAAGCATGAACATCAAATCTCAATATTCTGCACAAACTGGGGCCCAGATTTATCAAATTTATATGTAATGCAATGCAGCAAGATACCTTGCTGTGCTGCGTGAAAGGAATCAGGCAGGAATGTGCCATATTTAACATTATATGGCGCATTTCTGTCCTCCTTGCACTGGCAAACTATGTGCTGCCTTGTACCAACACAGGCACCCTTGTGCGGTGGTGCAAGGGTGCCTGTGATGTAGGCAGGATTGTTTTTGTGCAGTAAGGTGCACCTTCCTGCACAAAAACAATCCTCCGAGGTGTTTTCCTTATTCTACGTGTGCTGCTGAATGCAGCACAAGTAGAAAGAGGAAAAAACAAGGAGAAATTAAGATATTTCTCCTCGTTGTGTCTTCCTTGGGAAGGCGTCGCATTGTGACACATTCCCAGGTTTACCTGTCCTGGTAAATCTGGGAAAGCGCCAAGATCCATGGGTGGATGCGTGTGAACACACACGCTCCACCCATGGAAAGCCTTTCCAGGGCAAAGTAAAGCAAGGCAGCAACTTGAGCTGCCTTGTCCTACTCCAGATTTACCAAGCCACGCAGTGCCACAAAAAGTGACGTTTTGTGGCTTGGTAAATCCTATTCTAGGTTTTACGTCATCCTGTGTCACATTGCATGGCGTCAGTGCGACGTAAACATTAATAAATTTGCCCCTGAGAGTTTTCCATAAAATGATTTTTACAGACTTGAAAATAAGTCCAATTATGGAGATCTAGGTCCATGAAGTTTATATAACTCCCTAAGATCTGCGAGTCAGCCTCATTCAAGCATTCTGAAACTGCCTCAGCGCAACTTCAAATCCAAAATCAATTAAGAATTGTTCCCAAGAGGTTCCTATGAATGCTGTCCAAAACTGGCAAGTGCATAGAATATGTACTAAAGACCCCACCATAGCACCAAAATACTGTAGCCCATTCAGTACACCCAGATTTGTTTGCTTTTTGAATCACCTGGTTTTGGACTTTTTACTGTGGGTGAGTTTCACTGCGTGTCTCACCCACAGTAATCACATGGCAAATGGACTGCACGTTTACCACCAGGGTCCACCTTTTAAGATAAGGCCACTGCAATGCAGCAAGGGTAGGGGGCACTTGGCTAGCTACACGTGAACATATGTTCACATGTATGTGCACAAGTGTGCAGGTTACGCATGGAAGACTCTAGTGTATGCAGCCTGGTAACTGCGCACAAGTAGCCTAGTGCAGCCGGAACTCTGCAGGATTAACTATTGACATTGGGTTGGCCTTATAATTTGTAAACTAATAGAGAAAGTCAGTTTGATTTACTGTTTAATGTGTGGTGACATTTTATTATACACTTAGGAAGAAAACTGCCTTATAGTACAGCATTGCTTCCCTTTGGCCTACAGAGACCAGTGACGTATTGATTTGGGGTGTAAACTGTGCAAGAAAATCACTTCTGCGAGTTCCAAAAAGATATCTGTATAGTATATGGGTCATCCAAAATTGTCATTTTCTCTGGCTCAGTTCAGGATCAGAGCCCAGGCCTTTTATTACCCTGCTGTGCCAGGTTAATTTCTACATTGCCCTCCAGCAGCAGGAACAAAGGCCTCCCCACATAAAGGAAGCAATTAACAGTGCTTCACTCAGCTCCTGAGAAGGAAAGGGGTGGGGCTGAATAATGTGCGTCAATCAGTGAGCTGTAACACTGTACCAGGGATAGGCTTGCTCAATCCCACTGAACAAAGGAGGGATCCCAGACCTCTGGATCCAACACAGAGGGGGCTCCCCTTTGGAAATTTAGGGAGAAAGGCCTTGGCAGTGATGTAGGTAAGGGAATATGTGACTAGTGACTCCTGGATGATGACATTTTGAACTGTCCCAGCATGCTTTGCATGTGGGCTGGGACAGGGGTGGGGTGGTGACGTGGAACACAGGATTGGCCAGGTGTGGATGGCTTCGGGAATCTTCCTCTCCCCTTTAAAAACTCTCATAAGGGGGAGACTCCCCCTTGCTTGGTGATTTCTCTGTGCTTTGCTGCTCGACCCTGGGGACACAATGGACAACTGGAAGGAAGAAGCCACAGATACCCACAAAAGACTAAGGTTTCTGCCCCAGTTGACCTCGAGGCAGTGGGTCTCCCTAAGGACCAGTGCGGCAGCCCCCTTACACCCTCTGAGGACCAGATGGGGGAAAGCCCTGGACTCCTGCACCCAGAGACCAAGACAAGGAGAAAGGCTGGTGCAGGAAGCCAGGAAAAGCAGCTCCCTGGAAGTTAGACCACTGTGGAGGTGAGGAGATCTGCCGCAACTTCCCCTGGTGGATAGAGCTCATCACCAGGAGTAAAATGAACCCAAGATCATCAAAAGTGGCCCAACAGGGCCCGGGTTATGGCATTTAAAACGTTTAGCAACTTTTGACCTTTTTTTCCTCTCGCAGCACTGCACATGGAGCTCCGCCGCTCTTCTCTAAAAATACCCCTGGGGTGGACCAGGACCCAGAGGCAGTGCAGGATTAATTCTGAATTTTTCCAGGGAGGGGGCTTGCATCCCCAGACTCTCCACTGGTCCGGGGACCCCATTCCCCAGCCATTTATGCTGAAAGGGGGGCCAGGACCCATGCCTGGCCCGAAACAAAGGAGGGTTTGGGAGCGTCATCATTTCCCCAATGGTGGTGGCCCTGGGCCCTGCACCCGCCCGTGTCTAGGGGTAGTGGGTTGGTCATTGCAGATGACACACAGCGCACTCAGAAGCTGCCGGCTCCCATGGCAGCACTAGGAGGTGCGGGGCAGGCGGGAGCCAGTGGGGCAGCAAGGGATGTACTCCCTCAGCTGCTCCAACATTGAGGAGGCATGCGGGTGTCTGGGTGGGACTGGGCACCCCCCAAAAAAAGAGAAAAACCCCAAAAGTAAAGCTTTTCGGCACTCCCAGCACAGCGGAAGAGCAGCTATTAAAATATTCACTTCCCCCGGAGGATCACCCTATAATGCCCTTCTGGGGCTCTTCCATTTACATGTGTTTCTCTCCTCGTGGTGACCCCCAGGATGGCATGGGAACCATCAATGTCAAAAAGAACGCATGGGAGGCTGCAGCTCCCCCTTTAAAATTGTTTATTAATGACTGACAGTGGTCAGCAATCTAGGACCCCATCAGAATTTTCTAACAGTTTAATGCACTCCTAATACTGGAGCTTTGGCTCTACAGCTGGGAGAGCTGTGTCCTCTAGGGGCTGCTCTTATGGTACAATCATTGTGGCCTGCATGTGTTTAATAAGGCATATGTATCGAAGCACTCTCTAGGGTCTAAGTGTATGATTGCATGCAATGTAATCAAAATGTGATGCTACCTAGAAGCTGCCTTTTTTTGCATTTTTATGATTGGAAAGTTTATGAAAAGTATACAGACTCATGTTTTGTTAATTTTAAATGATTTATTACTGCACTGTGTTGTGGATCACAGTGCAAATGCTTTAATTAACATTTATGAATGAATTTAAACCTGAGGATTACTATTGATGATTGCATTTACATAAGAAATGATGTCTTTAATATGTGGTTTGCTGCTCTTGAACCTTTGATCAAATCAGTAGACTTACCTTTAAATGTTTGTATGACCCCTTTTAGGGGGTCAAAAGTGATGATGCAATGTCAACTATGGTATTTTACATCTACCAATGTATACATTTGTAAATTAATGCATAGTATTTAGCAGTGTTTGTGTAATATATGTACTTCTTTTTCTAAAGAACAAGTACTGACTGGACAAACATGTATTGACTGTTAATATTCTGTGCCTGTGAATTCTGATTACTAGCCATCTTCACCACCCCTGAGTAGGCCTTGAACTACTCTGCTTCTCTACCCTGAGAGAGTCAAGCACTACAATAGGGTGCTTGGTGCCCAGTAAGGAGAATTGTGGATCTATTACTTGTGCAGGGCACACAACTAATAGCTCAATTTCCTACAGCAATGTATGCACAATATGACAATTTAAAATAAAATATAACTGTCCCATAGTTAAGGGCCCGCATTCATTTAGAAGACATGATGAGCAGTATTGGCTTCCCGTTTAGAGCCTTTCAGTTTCCTGCTTGAAGATGCGTTCAAACCACAACATGGCTGATGGAGGTGTTCATTAATTTGATAATAATAATGTGAGTTATAGTCAAACAAAGCGGAACAAACTCTTTCATGGGTGTGTGCATTGTATCTACATACCCCTCCTAAACCCCTCCTTACTTTTCAGTTACCCCCTCCTATTTTTGCATAATTAATTCCCATTTGTCCACCGGTCTTCCTGCTGCCTCCCATATTTGCTAGAAATAGTATACTTATGTGTACAGACAACTCTTGCACAGGAAAGATAGTAAAGGCGGGGTGGAGAAGTTCACCCATAGATTTATCAATTACATTTTGTAGTAAGTAGTACTAAATTACAAAATGAAGTATGGAATCAGGCCCAAAGTATTAGTTGTTATCATGTGATAGTGCCAGACGTTGTATTTTAGACTATCCTTCCAAGTAAATGGATACTTATAGACATGTATAGCTTATGTACTGAAAAAACAATGGGCTTAAATAAAAATAGCATCTTTGTAGCTACTAAATTTGTAGCTATTAATGATGCAATTGCTTAAAATACTAATTTCTATGTATGAATCATTAAATGATTGCCTGTTTACACCAACTATTTAAGACTGATCGGGTTTTAGTATCAGCGCGCATGCTTGTTCGATTTGATTTATAGACAAGGCATAACTATAATTTACTTGATTTAACTCTACTTTATTGTGTGCTAAAATTATTTCAAAATATCTAACTATTGCCATATTGCATACAAAGTAGAAATGTTAATCATAAAGTTTGGAAGGTGTTTTTTTCTTTCTTGAAAGCAGCTTTCATTCTGCTATAACCTTCAGCTTTTTCTCCTTAGGAGTACTTAGGGAACATGTTTCATTTTTTATCGGCTTTGTGGCCCGCAACTAAAGGCAATACAGGGTCAAATATTTCTCTGTAATCAGCTTTCTACTTTTTGCCAGAATGCTATAGAAATGCCATCCATTGTATAAAAGAAAAGCTATTAGAGAAGATGTAATGTACAGAGGGGTATTTAATAGCGATGTGCTATTATCCCTGTGTCACAATTAGGCTAGCATAAAATGGTTGCCTGGAAACTCAAGAAACAATTCAGAGTGATAATGCGGAATGGGTTTAAAGCAAATTCAGACTCATGGCAAGCAGAATAAATGGGCATAAAAAATACCAATTGCAGGCTCCAGGAGAAAGCACACCTCCCCGGTGATCACCCACACACTATCAGTCATTCTTCTTCAAGTTGCACGCGTTGGAATCAATGCACAGCAGATTAACATTTCCATTCCAGAACTAATGTCCAGTTTTTGTTTAAGTGACATTCATAGCAATGATTTGGACAATGTTGATTCAATGCATTTCAATTTAAGAAATAGTAGTTTCAGAAGACATGCAGAAAACATCGAAGAATGTTCAGCAGCCTATAACGTGCTAGGGCCTATGTAACAATCCCATCAGGAAGAGCAAGAAACTATGATTAAACAATGTTCATAGTTTATGAGTGATACAGCAGATTTGAGCCACCGTTTCTGGGACAAAGGTGCGAGGATTTACCTTCTTTACTGGATCATAAACTCTACTTACTTTCTAACCTGGTCCTCCGATGAACCTTTGTAAGTTGCACTGAGGGGAAAGAGAGTTAGCATTACTTGTCTGAGCAATTGAAATACAATTAACAGTGCAACCAATTTGGCTACACAATGAGAACCAGGAATCGGTAGCCAAGTTCAAAGGTGTTTATTCCAAATTATAACTAGGTTCAGGTAAATCACTCTTAAGACCATACTATATAGGTATAAGACAGCAACAGGGAGGCCAAGCCTCCTAAAGAAATTTTGACAAACAAGAATTAATCTGTTGCTACAATGTATAACAATAACATTATTATTTGGTGCTCGGTAATCTCAATTGGTCCTTTCTATACATTAGCAATCTAAGTCTTCCAAGCACAGACCAAGGCACAGAAATGCTCAGAGTTCAGAAATCAAACAACTCTATGGAAACGATAGGGATAAGGCATAAGAGTATGAGTAACACTAGCTGTCACATTGCAGAAGCTCGGTCAGGAGTCTTCAATAGATCGGAAATAAGTGTCAGTCTAAACCACATAGCGGGACATAGGGGAATGTCTTTAAGAGTACATTCAAGAAGCAATAGGGTTTAAGAAATGGTTCAGGTCAGATTTCAAGCAAGGTTCTGCATAGGGTCTGAAGAGAAGTCACCTGCACTGCACAGCCAGAGCAAATGATAAGTTATAATTGATAGAATCCGTCAGCAACTCCCCTTTGGTTGCATCATCAATAAAAGTCCATTGTATTTGTTTCAATCTTTGTATGGATTCACATGGTACACACTGCAACAGTGGAGAAAAACACTGGACATGGGAACATCTTCTTGGTCACACGCTCAGGCTGGAGCATAATAGTCCATTCTTCGTCTACAGGTTTCACATGTGCTCATAGTCAAATTCCTTTCTCAGGCATGTATCTATTGCTGTTACAAGAAATGAATCCATTCTAAACTAGCAATGCATGAGAACACCTGCAAGAAAAGCAAGTCAACAAAATACATGAGTACAGTAATGGAAACGAAATAAAGGTCTTTAGAGTAAAAATGCTAATTTAAGACATTAAATCAATGATGCTCATTTAATATGTGTGTGCACATTTAGACATATAAGAATATAATATTTCTTTATTACTTTTAGTTCATGTTGCATAAACCATACAATAAGCAATGAAATTGCATAATAGTGAGTATGACTGGGAACTGCGTTGAAAGGACATACATGTAACATTAATGCATACGTTAAATAACATTCTGCATTTGACTCCTGCTGGAAGAGTACACATATAAGGATTGTTGAAAGCTAACAAGGATATCCCTAACAATTACACAGACAATTTAGCACATATTTAGGAATCATGAGTAATGCTTCAGCAATAAAGTAAAGAGGATGGTTTTTGGAAACAATTACACATTACTAAATTTCGTCTTTGCAATGTAGCACGCATTATAACTGTAAATCCTTTTAGTTGCAATGAAGCATATACGTTTTATTATTACATGTCAGTCACTTTATTAATCAACATCAAATGATTATTTCTAAATCAATTTCATTAGATGCATCTCTATTTAGTGATTATTGTTCCTAAGTTAAACATCAAATGCATTTCTTTTGACATTAGTGAACATTCTATATGAGAGCTGTACATTTCACAATAAAGACTCTGCAACAGCAGTGTCAGATGCAACATGTACATGAATCATTATGACATGTAAGGCTCATGTGCAAGAGCACATTCATTCTGTGTGTCAGTTATTATTAGTATTTAGGTTTTAGTGATGTGAAAAGCGTGGGCAACTTTGCGCTGCACCATGAGCTTTTTGTGTCTGAATTCGAAGAAATTAGGGGTTGAGGTAACTTCACAAAGTATATTTTAACTTTCCAGTTCTTGACTACTTGCCCAATGGACCATCAAGCTCTCCCCAAGAAACTCAGAAGTTCACACCCTGGCCTCTAACATTACAAATGTACAGTACAGGGTGGTAGATTTGATGTCCTAGCAAATGCATCTGCCGATGTAAATGCATGCACAACCTGATTCTGTGAGTAGAAATCTGCCATTCACACCCACAGATAGCATTTATTAGCCATGTTGAGCACAAGTTCCTACAAATGGGAATCCTAGCCACAGTACTGAAGCTTAGACCAAAACAGGAGTGGATAAGGGGCAATTAACAAACTGATTTTTAAAAGTCTCAATTTGAGTTTTCTCTCACAATTTCAGTACATTTCTGAATTCTGGGAGATTTACAAAAACCCTTAGCAGTAGGAATTGAAACCTAAAAAAACCTGTCCTTTTTGATCATACAAATTGGATGTGAAAAACATTGGAAGACTTCGAATAATAGGAAAGTATTAGGGCCGGACTGGGAATGCAAACCAGCCCTTACAATTAAGTCAGACAGGATGCGGGTGTCAGGAGCTCCCCATCCTGTCTGGTATGTCGGCACCCTCAGGGGTCCCTGCTTGCTCATGTTTATGTCCACTAAGTTGTTTGGTTTTTTCCTTTTCTTGCCACTGCCAATGTTTGTTTCTTTTTATTGTGTTGGTTGGTGCCAGTGCTTGTTTTGCCAATGCTTGTTGTTTTTGGGTGCTAGCAACAGTGTCACATTATTGGACTTGTGCACCTGCCATGCTTATGGCTGTGGCTGAGGCACCTGGCATGTTTATGGGCGTGGTTAGCCATGTGTGGTTAACTGCCACTGAACTGCCTATAAAAGCCCAAGCCTCGCACCTGTCAGTGCTTGGCTTAATCTCCTGGTTTCCACTTCAGCTGGAAACTGCTTCTGTCACCATTGGACAGAAGCACACACCGGTCCAGGACTGCAGCAAGCATCGGACAGCTAAGTGCAGTGCGCTTTAAGACTGCATGTGAAGTGAAAGGCTGTGTGACTCTGACATTTTTTGTTGGTATCGGAAGGCTCGTCCTTGCATATTTGCCATGTGAATTGGCCATCCGGTATTTGGCACAAGTGACTTTTGATTCCAGACTATGGCATTTACATATTTGTTTCGCGCTTAGCACTTGGGATCATTTTATGTTAGAACTAATTTCCAACTTCTGAGAGTTTTGTTTCTATACTATTTGCATAGAACTTTGGTTTTAAGACGAATATTGTGAATTTGATACCACGCCTTGCGCATGGAAGCATCCTGTTACCCCTCTGATCATCATATTGTATGGACACTGGCTTATGTAGCCCTTTGGGCCTGTTCCTAGATTTGAATATTTGTTTACAGGTGTTTGTGCAAAAGAAACATCGGGTCTAGGTGCCATTCGTTTACCTGGGTGTAGATGGCACATAATCATAGCCAGTGACTCCTTTTTGCAGCATTGTTCTTAGAGAACTATTATTTGGATTGTATTCTCCTGCAACCTACAGACAAAGTCTAAGAGAGTATCTCGGCTCCTCTTGAGAACCAAGTGATTAGCATAACTCGCTTATAATGAATGTTATGTGTTGAGTGCGCCTGGGTGGCCCAGAAGTGTCTCTGTACTCATCTGTTGCATTTCGTATTTTATAGAGAAACCCAAGTCCTCAAAAAGGCGACCCTACTTTGCAAACAGATCCCCTCGAGGGTGCCAGGCTGGACAAGGCTGTGTGGAGAAGCAGTGTTCTCTCTCTTTTTCTTGTCCCATTCCCCTTCCCTTTTGGGACACTTGCCGGGACACCTGTAGCGAGTTCAGTAGTGCCGAGAGGTGTTCTGGGAGGAGAGAGGACAGTTCATCGCTCCTGCAGACAACCTGCACTTCAGGTGAGTGGCTGCACCACAGTCTTACAGCAGGGGTATGTGGGGCATCCTGGTGGAAAACACTGCTGCAGCTTTTTGTACAGAGGGCCAATATTGCTGCACTGCTGCAAAACCAGCCCCCTGTACCAAAAACAGCCCCCAACGGTCCAAAACCCGCCTCGCACCCTTCCAGCCCACTGGGAAAACGCCCCATGCCCACTATGGCCAGTCCGGCCCTGCAAAGTATGTGAGAATGTCAAGCTCTATATTTGCCAATAGTAGCTAGAACCTAAAAGCTGATTAAATGTCAAAGTGACAGAAAAATAGAGAACTGCCACAGGAATCGGGTGACTCCCATATTTTAAGGGATACCTGGTTTTGGAATACAGTGGATTTCCCACATCCCAGTATCATTAATTTCAGGTGCAGGTCTGCTGCATCGATATTCCATCACCTCTCTGAATCATGGTCTTGATGTGCAGTCACCAACCTCTCAATGGCCAATTCCCCTTTTCGCTTTCCTATTGCTACCCATGTTCTCACCACTAATACTAAGCTTGTGACTGCCAAAAATCTGCCATGTAGAGAGATTTTTCATAGCAGTAAATTCCATGTGTCGGCATAAATGTCCAAAGATGTTCTAATTCCTGTTCAAAAACAAGGATGTGACATTGACTGGTTTGCTAAAAGGGGTTCAATTTGCTGCATGAAATCTGCTCATAGACTTTGCTGTGTAAATGTTCCATTAGCAGGAAGTTGCAAAATTACCCCTGACCCACATAATTAATATTAATCAGGTAAGTTGCAATTTGTGAGCCCCTGTGATTGGCTATAAAGGCAGGTATGGATGCCTGCAAGAGGCAGCAGACATCCATCACTGCCTTTGCATTCACAAATGGGAAACATCCATTAAAACTGCTGCTTTTAAAAAGTGTTTCCCATTTGGAAGACAACCAGGGGACCATGCAGTGGTCCCATGGAGCACTGTCTGCTCACCTTGAGGCCGCCTGACACGATTGTCAAAGGGGAAAAGGTCTTAAATTGACAGCTTCTTGTTAGCGTATCATATGCCACCCAAATTAGGTGGTTTCTGGTTTGCGACTAGCAGTTGCAGTCATAGAGTTCTTATACATGTCATTGTGAATTGCAATTCGATGGCAACCTCTTTTTCATGCCCTCTCCTAATTGCCATTTGGAATGCGTCGCTTTTCTGGCCTACAGAAGAGGTGTTGTACATTTCAAAACACTGTTTTGCTGTCACAAACCCGGTGATTTTGCGATTCACAGTTTATTGTTGCCCCTAAAGTGTTTTCATACATCGAACCCCATTGTCACTGACCCAGAAACTGACTGCCCTGCACACTTGGTTACATTTTGAAAGCTTCTAATATAAAATGGGATGTTCATAAAGTCTTGTCAATAGGCTGGAATGGTGATCCTCCATGGGAAACACAGAGACCCATTCTGCTGTGCAATGAAGGGCTGAGGACTGATGTTTATAATCATCACATATTGAAGCAGTTCTACACAATGTGAGATAATGGAAGTTGTTGTGATATTTGCCAGATTGCAAAAATGTGCTAAATGGTCACAGGTCATCAGATAGGTTGCAAATGTACAATGCCCAAGGGCTTCTTATAAAGTGAAAAGCTTCTAAGATTGATTCAAATGGGATCCGATTGGTGCAACCTACACTTACAGACCCACTCCTAACATTTTCGAATTGTCATGTAAATTACAGACACTCATAGTTTTGATGCTCATCGGCTCTTCAATAATTAATGTATCCCCAATTGAATTTTCTTATTGCTGCTGATCATGTAGGGCTCCCAGCTGGGTTGTGAACGGTTGCACATCTGGATGGAATTGGAAACATCAGTGATCCATCTGTTCAATCCCTGGAGCATTGTTACTGCTGGTTGAACATGACTAATTGTTCAGCAGATTGTGATGAGAGTGCCCAGAGCCCAATGAACAAAAAACAAATGGGTATTGTAATGTTTTGTAAAAATAATACATTCTCCTAGCGTGAAAACAGGCTAATAACTTGAAAATAAAACAAAAACATTCATACTTTTACTTTCAAAAGGACGGCACAGTTTAGTTTTACTGACTTTTCAAGCAGAAAATGCTTACTTTACAAACAGCTATCTACTTATTGTTTTTGCTCGTAGTCTCTTTTCACGCACTCGCGAAAACACCCATACAAACATATACATTCACGGACAACCACACAAACACATATAAAAACATCACACACACAGGCTTGTGCACGCATCCACATAAACACACACATATCAACAAACATACAATAAAGCACACGCAAAAACACTGCAGCCTTACAAACACACATAGTTGCTGATGATTTTATCCCATCTGAAATGCAGATTATTCAAATCATTATTTTTAAAGGAAAGCTAAGTTCAGCTCGCTGAACATCCATGCCAAAGTTACTGTAAAACACTAGCAAACTTTCACAAATATGGCATTTGTGAATAAGGTTAGAGTTGACATTCTTGGTGCTGTATTCCCCAGAATGCAGCGGTGGCCTCTCCATTAGGGCAGAGGAGCGCCGCCCCCTTGCCACCACCCTCAAATAAAATGAAAATAAAATGGGTTTTAAACCCTTTTTTATTATCCTTATATTTTAATTCCCCTTGATCCTCCCCTAGGACTCTGATGAGGCTTGGGGGCGGGTCCAGGGGGATAACACTGCTGGTGAGGCAGCGGTGGGCACTCCCTTCACAACGCAGGACGGTTTGGCCGGCCGCCTCAGGCTGGCCAAACCGTCCTGCGCTGTGAAGCTCTCTCCAGCCCCAGCTGTGTTGCTGGAGCTGGAGAGAGCAGCCACAGCCTCCTAGTCTGCCTGGGAGTGCAAGTTGCCAGCACTCAGGCCAATCCTGGCGCTGTTTTCATGCAGCATCAGGATTGACCGCAGTGCAGTCTGGGGGCCTGTTCCCAGAAGAAGGAAGAGCGCGATGCGGCAGGCAGTGGTGGCAGGGGCGTCGGCGTTCAGGTAAGTCATTTTAATTTTTTTTTTTTGTCCCCCGAACTCCCCCTCCCCACCTCCCTCCTCCGGCCCGCCCTGCCACTTTGGCAGGGGACGGGCTGCTACTGCCCGAACATTTTACCTTCACTTCCAGTTTTTAATGAATTCATTTTTGTTGGCAATAGGACTCTGTGCACTGTACCCCTGCTAACCAGTGCTAAAGTGCTTGTGTTCTCTCTTCTTTAAACATGGTGAAATTGGCTTACATCCAATTGGCAGATTTAATTCACTAGTAAGTCCCTAGTAAAAGGTACATGTACCTAGGGCCTGTAAATTAAATGCCACAAGTGGACAGCAGCACTCATTTTGCCAACCACTGAAGTAATTTGTAAACCAGGCCTTAGGCCTGCAGCCTGTAGTGCAGCTTTAAACTGCCATTTGGACCCTGCAAAATTAACCTTTTCCCAAGGCTAAACCTTCCCTTTTAATACTGTAATAATAAGCCATAATAATACTTTTAATAAGTCAGCCCTACGGTTCATGAGAGAAGCCATTATCCGGTATCGGCGCCATCGTATACTTTTCTGTATCACTCTGCATATCCCACTAGGGAGAAACAGTTCTTTCTAAGCCACACAAAGACTAGCCACATCCATTTCCTGATTACTCATACATATTTGCGCAAACCCTGATAAAGTCCTTTAGAGGATGAAACGATTTGGCTGGGCTGGCCGGAAGTGCGAAATATTGATGAGATATAAATAAAGATGCTCTTTTTGAAAATCACATTATGGCTCCCTGATCATATATGGACTCAAAGAAGAAAATCGTGTTATGAACTTGTGAACTGCTCTGAACTTTCAGAATAAGATAAATATGAAATACACTGAGTGTTCCCTCTTCAATAGGGTTTTTGTCTTCCATTCACATTGCCTTAATTCATCACACAGTCAAACCCATTTATGAATTATTTGAATGCTGCTAGATTTAGATGAATTGATTACTAAATTCATAGATGTGCTTTAGTAATGTAGTCAACTTTCGACATGAGGAGCACGCTTTTAAATACAAGACTTTATCTGTCAGACTGAATGCAAAAGGACAGTGATGAATGCTAAAAAATTGCTTATTAAGGGCCATATGTATCAAGCCCATTTCCCGTTCGCAAACGGGCCGATTCTCAGAATCGGCCCGTTTGCGAACGGGAACAAGCCTTTTGGGATGTATCATCCAAAAGGCATTCGCAAAATAGAGAATCGCAAAAATTGCGATTCTCTATTTTATGAATGCATTTAAGGAATCGCAAATTGCGATTCCTTAAATGAAATGTATGAAGCACCTAAGTTGTGCGATTATGGCTTAAGGAATCGCAAATTACCACCAACTACAGGTTGGTGGTAACTTGCGATTTCTTTGAGAAATGCATTTTTTTGCATTTTTCAAAGTGGCATGTGGCGCACATACATGCCCTCAGGGCATGTATGTGCGCCACATGTGCACCCATGCTCATTTCATGGGTGCAACCTTGCAACCTTGAAATTGCATTCTCAATTTGCGATTCTCTAATTGCTAATCGCAAATTGAGAATGTCCTCCCATTCATTCCTATGGGCCTCTAGGCCCATAGGAATGAACGGGGAGGGTTTCCTTAACTGCGATTCGCAATTTGCGAATCGCAATTAAGGAATATGTAGGATTCGCAAATTTTCTTGCGAATCCTACATACATCTCGTTTGCGATTCTCAAATAGCGATTCTCAAAAATTCGCTATTTGAGAATCGCAAACACAAACTTTGATACATATGGCCCTAAGTCTCTGTCTCCTTCTAGTCTACAATTAGTATGCAGACAATGTTACACATAACATCCTTTAATTGGTAATGTACTACCGGACGCTGATGTACTTATATATGCATCTATGTATATGCTCCAGCGCGATATTAGCAAACAGCATTCATACACCAGATACTCACTTGGGCCCATACATTCATACTACGCTAATACTTACGCTGGGTTTTATCAGTTGTTACTCTCTATCAAAATCCCTGCTACCAATTACCTTCTGATTGAAGAGTAATGACTTACCGATGAATCCTTTGCTAATTGGGAAGTTTAAAATGAGTGACATTCCTTATAATACATAATCCTGAAATAACCACTGAGTCAGGAAGTTTTAAAATGTTTATCTAAAGATTTAGCAGAGTAAAATACAGAGCCACATGGTACTTAATCGAAATACCCAAGAGTAAGCATAGAAATGATTATTGCTAATCAATGACGGTGTTTAAGGAAAGGAAGAAGATAGAGACAGCAGCGCAACTAAAGGTTGCATTATATTTACCTAAGTGCGAGAACCAAAACCCCATAGCCAAGGAGTTGGAAAGAATAGGACCCAGGAAGGATGAAGAGCAAAGACTTCTTCCAGGATCAGGACAGGACCGGTGACCTCTCTACAACGACGCCTGCGTCGTTCCCCTCTCTGATACTCGACTTCTCCTCAATTCTCCCGTGCCTTCCTTCTAATGGACTCCGCCGCCCCCTCCTCAGGACCTCTTCAGGACAGGGATTCAGTCTGCAATTGATCAGCTTAGCGGTCTGGAGCTCTTCCTGTCAGCATCTCCGCTCTCCGGTTCTCTGGAATCTAGCTCTGACTAATTAACTAAGGCTATATTCTATTATACCCTTTTACGCCCATGTACCTCCCCTTAATGTTGCTAAAATATGGGGCCACTTCTTCTGATTGGACAGGGACAGGGGGTGGATTCTCGCACCATATTGATTTGGCCTAAATTGTAAAGCCTATTGTCTTTACGTTCCCACCCCTTCAAATTAATACATTCGCTTTATTTCCCACCCGTCTCACGACAAATGTTATACAATTTACAAGGGAAAAGTATCAATTTTGTCCACAGGAAACATAAAGTACATCATCTTCGGCCAATGGGTCATGGCCTTGGGAGACGTCCAAGTTGACTTCACTTGGCAGGCACACAGGATACATGCGCAGAACCATCGTCTCTCGAGTAACAAGTCATCAACCCAGGCCCAAGTTTACAAACTAATAAAGTGCAAGAAGAAAATATTAAAATCACAAATAAAAAGTTTCACTGTATACCCACTATTTCTATTCTATTCCCATTTAATTATATATACTATCCCACATTAGTAGCGTTAGGAAACGACAATTTAATAATGACATGAGAGCAAGCTGAAGCATGTGAAAACATCAAGCAGCAATTTTAATGCACACTGCGCAGAAGCAGAAGTTTCCCACCAAGCAAAGAAAGACGTCACACCATGTGATCAGGTTGCGACATGCGCAGAGAGGTTCCCGCGCTTTAGCGGCCATTTTAGATTACAGACAAGCGTTATTCTTTAGTAAAACACATATGCAAGCGTCTCTCCCCTTTGTGTAGTGTATGCAAAGGTTAGTATGAACAATACAATTTTAATAAATTAATACTATGAGTAGGATTGCGTACACGCAAGTTTCATTTATGAAACCTTGCTCCATCAATCCCCTCTCTGATGGCGTTTCTGAGCCATCAAAAACACTACCTTCAATCAGATGCCAACTTCTAGCAATTCGTTTCATTCTCATTTTTACATTTTCTGTTTTTACAATCTCCTTTTAATTTCTTGTATAATTCACTTCTCCACTCTTCAAGTTCTATTTCATCTAGTTTTCTCTTCTTTCCTTTTCCTGTTACTTTATATGTTCCATTCTTTCTACAGCATTTGCACCATATTGTTATTGCCAATATTATTATTGCTATCCCTGCCAAGGGTACTAATATTTGACCTATAAGTCCTTTTCCTATATTAGTAAACCAGGTTCCAATTGACGAGATACTATTTGTCAATCTTTACCATACACTATCAACTTCCAGTGGTTTAAGTTCTTTCTCAAGTTTAGTTATATTCTGTATATACGTTCCAATTTCTGCACTCTTATCAGGAATATAAGTGAACAATGTTTCGTCTTCAATAATTTACAGACTCCGCCCTCTTTTGCCAATATAATATCAAGAGCAAGTCGATTTTGCATAACCATAGATCTAATCGCAACCATTTCCGCATTAATCATTAGAAACCCTCCAGCAGTATCCGTTGATAAACGATCAACCACTGTAGATAATTTACATATTTTCCTTGAGTTCAGAATTATTCCCACTGAAAGTATCAATGCACCAAATATATCACCTACAATTTCTGAAAAACTAGCTCTTTTACTACGTATTAATTCATTATTGTTTTCATTGCTTCCAGTGTTTCTTTTTACGTGGTATATCTTTGGAAATACTATTCCAAAATAACAACTTCCATACCACCGTGCAGGAAGCCTAAAATAAGCCTCATTCCCACACACATAATAGATTCCAGGAAAAACTGAATCTGTTCCTCCTTTGAGTCCCCAACCTCCAAGAATTAAAAAATTGTGTTCACATTCACTGGTACCGATGAAAACATTGTTATAATCAGTCTTTAACCTATGAAGACAAATTTTCCCTGTCTTTACGAAATCCAGAGCCATAGCAGCTTGAGCCTTGCCAGGTGTGTAACTCCCCTCTTTCTCTGCCCAAGGTGGTAAATGAGCCTTATGCTCAGAAGCTTTCTTTTGAAAATCTTGTCTTCTATCTTCTACTAAATTCAAAAATATCTTTTCTTCTTCAAGTAAAGAACATGTTAGATTGTGTCTATGTGCATGTGTTATGTCTATTGATTTAATTGTTAAGAAAAATTCTCCCATAAACTGTGCATCTTGACTACTAAGCACTGGGTTCATACTCTTGCGAATCGGAACCTCAGAAAATATCACATCTAAGTTTGAATAATAATACTGAAGTCTCCCTGTTCTATAAAATAAACTAGACAAAACACTACATGATATGCCATATGTCAGTGGTAAATGGTGATATGTTAATCCTTCTGCTACTGATTCAGGTAACTTCATACAGACATAACAATTACTAACTTCCATGGTGTCTACATATTGAAACAATAACTTTGTGAAAACATTTAAACTAGTGTCGTTGTCAGTTATTTCATGATGAATTTCTACCTCATCTTCTGCCATTAGTTCTACTCTATTGCCCTTCATGTTTGCTGTCCTCCCTTTAGTTTCATTATTAATCTTTTTATCTATTATCATAAGGTAAGGAACTGCTACAATCAGGACTAACCATACTATAAGCACCATTACTAGACTACATATGCATATTGCACAGCATCTTCTACAACATCTCTGTTTTGGTCTCCCAGCAACTCTATCGTCAGGCATTTTTCGACAAGGAAGATTGCTCTTCTTATCTTTTCTTCTTTTCTTTAGCTTATTCCTTTGCTTAGTCAGGGTGGTCTTGTTTCTTCTTCGTATGTTAGTTCTGCACTTGTTCCTTCACCACCACTGTCACTTGACTCTGAGCTTTCGAAATCTTCGAGAATAATATAAGTCCAGTCAGGACCCTTGAATTTGTTATTCACAAGTTTCAGTCTTTTACTTCTTCTTTTCTCAGTTTTATGTTCTTGTTCAGTTTGACTTGTCACTTCATTTACATGATCTGGATTTTCACTTCTGGTTGTTATGTGGTACTTCACTCTTTTAATGACACTTGGCCAATGATCTCCTTTTCTTGTTTTCTTTATTGGCACTGTTTCTTTATTTTCGTCTTCAGAGATCTTGTTAATTTCACTGCTTAGCACTTTTTCGTGTTCTTCAATTACTGTGTTTCTTGTTTGCTCCTTTTCAGGTTTAATTGGTTTCTCTGTAACAGCTCCACTGTGAGTTTCCAATAACTGACTTTGTTCTTTATTTATTTCTTCAGGTTCAGGTTTTTCAAGCTTTTCTCCTTCTGTGCACTCTTCTTGATCTAACTGGTTCTGATCAGGGCTTATTGCACTGTGAACTTCTGCAGCCTGACCGGATTCTTCTAGACCTGTCTGTCCCTGTTCAAAGTCTATTAGATCCTCACTGTTTTGAGTCCAGTTTCCTTTCCCTATCTGACCTTGTTCAGGATTTCTTAGTGTTTTTTCTTCTTGTTCCTGAACTGCTTCTTCTTCACCTATCTGATCTTCTTCAATTTCTTCCAATTTTGCTTGACTTCTTGTTCTGTGGTATATTTCAGGAACCTCTACCACCGGTATCCAATCCTGACTTGTGCTCGGTTGTTCTTCTTCAGCTTCTCTTGAATCTCGAGCCTGAGATTCCTCCGCTGGGCAACCTTCAGCTTCTTCAGTGATTGGCGTTGTCTGAGGATTCTCTTCCTCGGGATCTGGCACTCTTTTGGTGTGGCTTACGTGAATCCAATTAGGAAATCCGGCACACTTCACTGCTGTATTAGTTGTTAGTATGACTTGACACGGTCTGCCCCATCTAGGTGATAGACACGTTTCTCTGGTGTGATTCTTCACTACCAACCAGTCACCAGGATTCAGATCATGTTCTTGTTCAGGCTGCCTGGAAACTGCGTCTTCTCCAACCTGATGAGAGACAGAACGCACTAGGTCAGCCAATCCTTTGCAATAGTCCAGAACCATATCATCAGATATATTCACCAGTTTGTTTGTGGGAACATGTGTTTGTCTCATTGCTCTTCCCATCATTATTTCATGTGGGCTCAATCCTGTGGTTCTGTCAGGTATACTTCTGAGTCCCATTAAAACGAGTGGCAATGCATCTGGCCACTCTAATGATGCTGATGCACACATTTTTCCCAGTCTTGACTTTATAGTGCCATTCAATTGTTCAACCACTCCAGAAGCCTCTGGGCGATATGCACAGTGCAGTTTCTGTTTGATTTGGAATGCTTCACAGATTATTTGAATCACTTCGCTGTTAAAATATTTTCCTCTATCTGATTCCAAAGTTACTGGGAAACCAAACCTAGGTATGAGCTCTCGTAGCAACAGTTTCGCAACTGTAATACTGTCATTTCTCCTAGTAGGGTAAGCCTCCACCCACTTTGAAAACAGACACACTATGACTAGTACATATTTCAGCCCTCTACATGGTGGTAACTGCATGAAATCAAACTGAAGTCTCATAAATGGACCCTCTGCCTTTTCCAATTTTTCCAAATCCAATTACTGTCTTCCTCCCCGGATTATGCATCTGGCAAGTTAGACATCTCTGGCAAAGACTCTCTGCAACAGCCCTGAATTTGGGATTGTACCAGTTTTGTCTGAACAGCCTAATCATTGCATCTCTCCCTATGTGTGTGTCTCCATGATACATCCTAGCCATTTGTGAGAGTAAACAGTCTGGCATGACTGGTCTGCCATCAGCACTGATCCACACTTCATCATCTCCTCTTTGGGAGCAACCCATTTTGATCCACAAATTCTTCTCACTTTCATCAACCTCATCTTGCAATTTCTTCACCTCATTCCAAGTTTCAGGTGGCATATACAGCATAAATTGGCAGCTGATTCCCATTCTTTCCACCCTCTTATTGACGGACATTCTGGCTTTGGCACAATGTTGAGCCACCAGATCCGCATATCTGTTGCCGACTACCACCCAGTCATCTCCTGACTGGTGTGCGGCACATTTCACCACAGCCAATTCTTTTGGTGTTTGTATTGCTTCTAGCAATTCCCTTACAAATTGTCCATTTTTAATGGGGGATCCTGAAGAAGTCATGAATCCCTCTGCATCCATATTTGGCCAAAACCGTGCGCAACCCCGTAACCATATTGGCTGTCTGTAAATATAGTTACTTTTTGATTCCTCCCAATTTTGCATGCTCATATCAACGCAATCAATTCAGCTACTTGTGCAGATTTGACTCCTGGTAAATAGGATGCTTCAACTATTCCAGTTAATTCACATACCGCATAGGCAGCAGTTAGTTTACCGTCTTCATGTCTTTGACATGAACCATCAACGAATAGCTCCCTGTCTTGCTTTTTAAGAGGCTGTTCCTCTATATCTGGGCGTGGTTTTGTGCATAATTCTGTAATTTGTATACAATCATGTTCATCATCTTCATCATCTTTAATTCTTTCATGACGTGGGTCTGGTAGTAAGGTTGCTGGATTTATTATAGTACACCTTACCATGGTCACATTCTCAGCACCCATTATTTTTCTTTCGTATTTAGTCAGCCGACTAGGAGTCAGATGCTGAGTTCGGGTTCTTGTCAAGAGAATGACAACCGCATGTGGAACATACACTTTTACAGGATGTCCCATCACAATTGACTCACTTTGTTCAATGCTCAAGCAAATAGCCGCTACTGCTTTTAAGCATCCTGGCAACGCGGCTGCTACTGGGTCCAATGTAGCAGAAAAATATGCTATAGGACGTCTTTCCAATCCATGTCTCTGAGTTAAGACAGAAAGTGCACAATTTTCTCTCTCATGACAGAACAATGCAAATTCTCTTTTATAATCAGGCATGCCTAAGGCAGGTGCTGAACATAGGGCATTTCTCAATTTTACAAAGGCTTCTACACTTTCGTCCTCCCACTCAACAGGGTCCTTTGCTTTCTTTTTTGTCATGTTAATTAAGGGCTTAGCCAACATGGAAAATCCTGGTATCCATTGTCGACAGTAACCTACTATTCCTAGGAACATTCTCACTTGTCTTTGTGTTACAGGCATTTGCATTTTCTTTATTAAAGCTACTCTTTCAGCTGTTACTCTTCTTTTTCCTCTCTCAATTTGGTGTCCCAGATATTTAACAGCTGTTGTACAGAATTGCAATTTTTCAGGTGAGACTTTATGTCCTTCTTCTGCCAAAAGATTTAATAATGCTATGGAATCAACAACACAGTCCTCTCTGGTGTTCGATGCCACCAATAAGTCGTCGATATATTGGACTAAGGCTGAGCTTCCTGGCATCACTAGTTTTTCCAGGCACTTTTTCAGTATCTGGTTATAAATAGAAGGACTTTCTGTGTACCCCTGAGGAACACGATTCCACACATAAACCTTGTTCTCAAATTTAAATGAGAAAAGATACTGGCTGTCTGGATGTAATGGTATTGAAAAGAACGCTTGACACAAATCAATTACTGTGAACCATCCTGCACTCCAAGGAATCTGGTATAGAATTACTGCAGGATTTGGTACTATGGGACAACATGGTTCTACAATCTTATTTATTTTCCTCAGGTCCTGAACAATCCTATATTTTCCACTAGGTTTCTTTAACCCCATTATAGGTGAATTACATGGGCTACTCATTACTTCTTTTAGGATGTTTTGTTCTACCATTCGATTTATTTCTTCAATGACTCCTGCTTTTACTTCTGCACTCATTTTGTACTGTCTGGTATTTGGGAAAATTGCACCTTCCTTTACAGTAATTTTAACTGGATCTATTTTAGCCATAAGTCCTACTTCCTTTCCGGTGAAATCCCATACTATGGGGTTTACTGTACCTTTTAATTCTTCTGGCAACTCATCTTTTGTTATTAACGAAAACATCTCATCCACTTCTGTACCTTGTTTGGCAATCATAATTTTATACACATGATCTTCATCTGGTGTCTGTACTGCCACACCATCCGGTGTGCAGAAAATTGTACAATTCATCTTGCACAACAAATCCCTACCTAATAAGTTTACTGGACTAGAATCACACACTACAAATTGATGCATTTCTCTGAAGTTTTCAATTTTAACTTCCATTGGTTTGGTAAGAGGTGTTCTAATTCTTTGATTAGCTACCCCTACTACTTGGATATCTTCACCAGAGAGAGGAAGGTCTGGGATGTCTGCTGATCTCACAGTAGACCTGGTAGCACCAGTGTCCAAAAGGAAAGTAATATCATTACCTTTCACATTCCCTTCAACATATGGACCTGACTGATCTACCTGTAAGGATGCGCCAAGTATGCACTCCTTCTTCCCCTCTCCTAGGCACCGTCATGGACTGAATTGACAGAAATCGTCCTGCAAAAGAAATTGTGATGTCATATAATCATTCTTACCACTTCCTCCCTGATATCCGATGTCTGTACCATGCTTTGCTCTGCTTACATTACCCTGAATAGGTGCAGGTGGCAACTGACTCTGAGGATTTACACCCTGCTGTGAGTCATTCTGCGTCTGTGGGTTTAAATTTTGATTTGGGCCATTATTATTCCGAATCTTTTTACATTCGTCCTTCCAATGCCCCAATTTTCCGCATCTATGACAAGGAAATTTCTTTTTAGCTTCTTCTCTACTCATTCGTCCTCTAAAGTTTCCACCATTCCCAGTAGCTCCAATCGTTCCAGAATCTTTTCCTGGATTTTCACTTGGATTTTCCAAATTAATTCCCTGCTTTTCTGCCATCTTCACCTGAGCCCACATTACTTTTTCCTGCAATTTCTTGTGTCTATCCTCAATATCGTCTCCACAATATTTTGCATACTTCAAAATTTCATCTATGGGCTTTCCCTGCCAACACAGCATGTGTTGTTTAATCATCTGACAAATCTCTGGCTTCAGACCGTAAACAAACCGATACACAAACTGACTCATGTTTTTGTCTCCAATGTCCTCAAATCCACTATACTGTTTAAATACCTGCAACAGACGCTCATAATAGGAATGTACTGATTCATTAGCTTCTTGGGTAGTTCGATCTATTTTTACCCAATCTGTTTCTTTAGGGGGTATTTTCCCCTTCAGGTAAGTTATCACCTGCTGATACTTTTTCATCACATCATTTGACGGGGCACCTGTTTTCGGATCTCTAGGATATTCATCACTTGGCCAATCCACTGTGATTTTGCAATCTGTCCATAAATCAGCAGGTACCACTATGTCAAACAAACCATCCAAATCCTTCAACAACACCTTCGACACCTTCACAAACCTGACAACCTGCTTGTACCATTCTATTGGTTTTTCTCTCAACTTTGGAAAATCATTCGTAAATGACAAAATATCCTGTCTGCTCCATGGGACATGTACATATCCTCCTCCTGCAACTTCTCGCATTGGATACATTTGGTCTGTTTTCCTTGTTTCCTTCATCACATATTCAGATGCTGTTCTACTTGTTCGTGCTTCTTCCTTTTTCTTGGCCCATCTAGTTTTCCATTTATCTAGATCTCCCCATTTTTGCAAAACTAACATTAATTCTCTTATTTGTAATCTTCTTCCAGATGCATTCATATTTTCTAAATCTTTGTCTGAAAATTCTGCTCTATAGGGTTTCTGTAGTACCTTTGATCTCCCTATTTCTATTCCCATCTGTAGTGCTAAGTTGGATAGTTTTTCATGGAATATCCTTACATTTCTGGTGATACTCCTGCACAGGAACACTAATTCTTCTTCATCATAGGTATTTAAGCGTTCTAGTCCTACATTTCCTGCTATTATTTCTTCTAATTCGACTTTCAATTTATGAATGTCCATTATTTTCGGAGGTGTACACTGTTTAACTGACCCTTGCACCCATCTTTCCAGATCTTCAGGTGTTACTATGGTGGCACTTTTTGTTCCCGATGAAGTCACTAAACTTACATCTTTTGAACCTCCAGGTACATCTTTTCTGGGAGTACTATTTACAGAACCTCGAATAGGCAAGTCCATGAGTGATATTGTGGATTCACAGTCACTAAATTGATCCTCAATTATAACTGGAGCTTCAGGTTTGGGATTATTCACAGCAGTAGGTGTAAGTATTGGTGGAGGACAACTTCCCTGAGTACCATATAATGGAACTACAGGACCAATTGTTACTGGTATGGTTAACGAATCAGGATGCACTTTTATCTGGGTTATTTTCTGTATTAATTCTGCTCTGGTCTTTTCTAAGGCTTCTTTTTCTTTGTCATGAAGTATTCTACTCGTGGTGAATTCATGCATTACCTGTGGCACTAATGGAGTTTTCGGTGGTGCACTTGGGGTGCATCCACTTGCCCCTTCCTGATCTGGTGGAGGATTTCTTAACATTTCCTCCATAAATTCGTCTTCAGACTCCTCATTTCTCATTAAATGTTTTGTCTTTTCTGTGCACTTACTTCCTAATTTCTCCTCTGCTGAGAACAATGGATATAATCCTTCTGTAATCATTGCCCTTCTCCATTGTTTCATCTGACCGTCCCTAGACTCACGTTGATATCTGGGAAAAAATCCTGGATAACTCCTATTACTCCGAGGTCGATCACGCTCAAATGCCTCGGTTTCCCATTCTTCTAGAGCTTCGTATTGGGTTAATACGTTTGGTGCTACCCTGACAAGCGCTGCTAAGGCAATAACTTACCTATGCATGATTAATATGAAAATGAAAGTCTTGTAGATGCTTCCTAGATACGAGGAAGTGATGTTAATAGCGCATTACAAGTGAGGAGGGTATCTAAATAAGGTGAACTATGGGGGAAAACGCTCTGCTACTGTTACGCTCTACTGGAGCAGGGGAATGTGAGCAGATTCAAAGATAAAAGGAACTTTTTCTGGACAGCTTGTCCTGTAAAATACAATACATATGGTATAGGCTCAAAAACAATGCAGGTTTGTGACATGATGCTTCACTGCTGCTTATGCAATAGAAAAAGGGGGTTAAGGATGTTAATTTTGCCTGTATATAGGGGGAAGGGGATGCAGGAGTGAGCAAAGGTCACCAATGTAGCCCAGTCTTAGCGCAAGACCTAATCCTCTGCCTGTGGTCCTCCATCGTAGCTGCCGCGGGGCCCAAACTTATCAGTAGACCCTCCATACCTATCTTGTCCACAAAGATCCCTGTAAGAGGGCACCAATCTGATGAAGGACACCTAGATATCGAAATGACTGAGTTCATCCGGCTGTGTAAGTGAGCTACGACTATTGCAGTTTTGCAGGTCTATTTATGCAGTTATTTTGTGAATTCTTGCTTGTGAAGATGCAGCCTGGTGGCATTTGTAATTGTTTATTTTGTAGAGTTACGTGTGTTGAAATGCCATCTTCCTTTTGCAACTGCCTTTTTTGGCCTTTAGATACAATGTAGTTCTCCTCCTTGAAAAGCTCATACTCCTTCATTCCACACAAATGTTGGGATTATTTCTTCCTCTTTCCACCATAGAAAGAGATTTACTTCTGCTTTTGGCACGAGCAAATCTCTGACCATTTACAACATGGAAAGAGATCATAGAGAAATTTGAGCAACTTCACTAACTCTTACGTTTGGTGGGTGCTTCCCGACATTGAAAGGCTAGGAAACCTTGCCCTAAAATGGCCACTTCCCTTGCTTGAGTAGAATTTATTTGTGAACAATATTACTCCACCCTGGGGGAGGGCTGTGCCGGAGTAAAAGGATTTATGAGTGCAAGGTCACCGCACCATTTGTAAATACCTAGCCCTAGTAAATTGAATCATTTGTGCATGTAAGGCAGACTTGCAAACTCAAATGCTTTCTAAATAGTTGTAAAACATAGGTAACTGGGTTCTAATACTAAACTAGAGCATGAACCTAGCTCGTAGAGAGCACCAGTACTGGATACCCAGCTGCTGAAAATAACTGGTTTAGAATCTATTACTTTCCACTACAGCAACTTCAGGGCCTCATTTACTATATTTTGCCACACTGCAGCGCAGCAAGCCTTCCTGCTGCGCTGCTGTGTGTCAAAATAAAAGGGCGGGAATGCGCCGTATCTACGATACAGCATATTCCTGTCCTTCTCCCCTGCACCAGTGAACAAACAGCAGCCATGCGCCAACACAGACATCCTCGCATCATGTTGCGGGAATGATTTGTTTTGTGCAGGGAAGGGACACCTTCCTGCACAAAAACAATCATTGATGGCATTTTCCTCTTTCACAATGCAGCACGCATAGAAAGAGGAAAAAAGGAGGCAAAATAAAGGTATTTCTCCTCATTGTGCCACTCCTGTGCCTCCCCTGGGACGGCGTTGCATCCTGATGCATTCCCAGCTTTACAAAACGTTGTAAATCTGAGAATGTGTCAGGTTCCATTGATGGTGTGTGGGAAAACCCACAGCAACACCCATGGAGCGCCCCTTTCACGTAGAGTAATGCGTGAAAGGGGCCCATATTTACAAAGCCATGAAAAGTCATGCAGGATGACTTTACATGGCCTAGTAAATATGTGCAAGCCCTCTGCTCTGCCGGTGCGTCAACGAAAATGATGCACCAGCGGCACAATGGGCTTGTAAATGAGGCCCTAAATCTGTAGATTAAACATGTTATATCTGTTCTGCTGACAGTACAAGCTGCAGAGACCCCCGATAAACATTAGTTTTCATTCAATAGATTGGTCATAAACATTTTAAGTGTTTTTTGTGTATTGAGTGTGGAAGTAATTATGCCGATAGATTCAAGAATACAAATCAAATTTTTTTTTTTAAATAAGGGGTGTATGGATTTGCTACCCCCCTCTAAGCAGCACCATCTCCGCCAGTAGAAACCTGACCATGTAGCTAAGCTTCTTCCATCACCAAACTTTGTGGTGCTGGATAAATACACACATCTTTCCTGTAATAGTCACATAATGCCAAATTAGAAGCACTTTGAAAGCAGAAAATGTTCATAATCAGGAAAGTGAGAAGAGGCTATACTCATCCCTTACCCCATTCCACGATGTTGTCACACTAATAAGAGGGTTGCCCCAGAATGAAAGCCCTTCTCCCTGCTAATGCACTCTAAGTGAGCACAAAACATGACTATTCTTACCAGAGACAGTGAGCATCCACTGTAGTGCAAAGCTCAGAAGAGTCCAATGTTACCTTTTAAGCTGGCAGCATTTTCCTTAGTGGTGCTTTGAGTCTATAAGTAGGGCTTGCACTACTCAATGAGTTCGCAGTTGTAAAGACTGTGATTCTCAAAATACTGGGATCTAGGCACAATTACAGGTCAACTGCGATGGAGCATGGGCTGGATACACCAAGCAGGTTTGTCCTGGTCAAAGATTGCACCTTCTGATACAGGATTTTTGTGGAGCTCAAAATCCTCCAGCAGGGCAAGTTTGAAGATGTATCCAACAAAAGGAGTGTTGAAATCTGACACCTGACACCTCCGGAGTCGAAAAATGTTCTTAAGTTTCAACACTCAGGGTTTCTGAAGCAGCTTCTCTCAGGACCTCAGGGACAGCACTTAGGAGCAAGACCTCACTCCAGCAGAGGCCACAAGCAAGGGCCACTCCAGGTCTAGTTAGTTCGTAGTGGTCCCTCAAGGAAAAATGCCTTGTGCAGCTTGTGTCTTAGCTAACTGACTCTTGGAATCCACTTTTTTTTCCTAGGTACAGGAGGGAGCCGGTTCAGTCCTTTTGTGCTCCTCTCAGGTCACAGACAGCAGAACCAGCCCAGTTCTGTTCAAGAAAGTGTTCTGAGGAGGGTTCCTTGGGGTGCCATTGTTATGGATGGCAGTAGCCAGTGGGAGAGGTGACTCCTGGGCACTCTCTACTCCCTAATCAATAGGGAAAACATTCAGTTCCTGATTTCCCTACTGCAAACAATCCCACAGTACCCCTCACTCATAATATCCAAGATAGGATAACCCTTTCTCTCTTGTCCATAGCTCTTTTGTACACCCTATGGTGTGGCCAAGGAAATGAGCAGTCCCCTCCCCTGTGTCCACTCCAAGCCAGTTCTGGGGGTAGCTTCCCTTCCACAGGGTTTGGAGCCAGTCTGGCTGGTGTGATCCTTTGGAACAAAAGCTTTCCCTTCTTCAGGTTTCTTCTTACCTAAATTATGAATGAGCAGGCCTCAACTCTGTCTCTTTCAAATTACTGAAGCTCCTGAGTACACCAAAACTGTCCTTCTTGGGCTGATAGGGATCAAAAGTTCACACCCAGTCCATCTTGTCACCAGGCTTAAGCTACTGTTCTTCTCTGGAAGTAGTTTTCATACCTCATTAAGGTCAAGCACGTGGTGGACAGTTGCTGGAAAGCTAATGTAAATTATCCTCAAGGAGCTTCAGGCAGGGAGAACATAACTCTCTAAAAGTTGCTTTTCGTAATTATTTATGACATATCTGACTTCCCCATTGAATTGGCCTCGTAATCAATATTAGAAATATCCTATGAATGACTTTTGTAGCTGGACCCCGTCAAAAGTTACAAATTAAAGTTTATAATCTGGACATTGACATTTTCTAGGATTCAGATACAGCCCTGCCAGTGAAAATAGCTTTTGGGGTCTAGTCACTGGAGGGAAATACCAACTTTTACTTGACACATGTTCCATTTTTAAATATCAGGCTACTTTGTGGGTGGCAAGGTGTAGTTAGGGGTGACATTAATATTGAAAAAACAGATTTCCTGTCTGTCAAAGCAGATTATTTTGACAGGTTTGGCAGCAGGGTTTTAGACTGCTGCAGTCAGGCTACACACTGTAGGTCTCAAGCCATGTTTTAAAGGCCCAATCTGTGAATGGCACAATAAGTGCTGCAGCCCACAGATGGCATTATCGTCCATGCCCTGGGTGAATTTCCTATACCATTTACAAGGACTTACAGTCAAATTAAATATGTCAATCAAAGGTAAGCCAAATTATCCATGTTTTAAGAGGGAGTACATGCACTTTATTCCTGTTTAGCAGGAGCAAAGTGTACAGAGTTTTACAAACAGCAACAATATGGTCCAGAAAAAAGCAAAACATTTACAGTGGCCATGCAGAAAAGGCAAATTTGCAATAAGGTTATTGGATTTGTAAAGTGAAAGCTGTCCATAAGGCCTGCTTTCTGTCAATACTGGTCCCCGTCTCTTACCTGGAGAGAAGCAAGGCCTTGTAGAGACGATACGGAACAAACTCCACTTCCTGGCCGTACCTATCAGTTTGGTTCAATTGGGCAAACTAGTGGTCTGATCATAAAAGGGGAGAGGGCCCTTGTGGATAGGTGCGTAGATCGACTTCCAAGTTGTCGACCTGCGTAAAACCCAAGTAGGAACACGTATAACTAATTGGGTTTACTTCTACCTTGGCCCTTAGATTATAGTGTCTTCCGCCCCCACCCTTTCCCTTAGTGTAGTAAATGTAGGTACCTTCGAGGCAACTAGCGTATACTTTCGCCTTGGTGAGTTGTAATCAAGGTAGGCACCTTGAGGATGAATGAAAATTAGAAACTCCTGATAATGACTGTTCAGAGAACACAAGAGTTATTACATCTAGGGGTTTAGGAAACACGAGACGTTATGAGATACAGAAAAACATACTTCAGTACACCATTTCTTATATCCATTATACTAATCCTATACCAATCATTACCTTAGAGTGTAGCTCTCTTGTAAAGGAAATAGCACAATGTCCTGTTTCTTCACAGGAGTAATGCACTCTCACACTTGCACCAGTCAAATTTCAAAAAGGTGCTCTCACTCGCAGTGCAATGTCTAAATTATAAAGATTAACTATGCACTGTTTATCTTTGTCTTAAAGGTTTGAACATGGTTCTCATGGCCTGTGGGTGTAGCTCATTGTAAGGGGTTTGGGGCAATAGAGACAGGTCCCTGACAGTACCCCCCTCGAAGCCCCTCAAGCCCTAACACCAGGAAACAGGGCAGGGTTTGGCAGGGTGACGGACATTGAATGCTTTAATGAGGCGAGCAGCATTGCGTACATTGACTAATGGCTCACAAGATCATTTTTCCGGCCCGTAGCCCTTCCAGTCCACAAAATAGTAAAATTGTCCCCTGGATCTTTGAAAATCCAAAATAATGGCTACTTCATATTCCTCACAACCATCAATTAAAATGAGTGGAGGTGGAGTGGCAAGACATATACCAGCGGTAACTGGCTTTATTAGGGAGAAGTGAAACACTGGGTGAAGTTTCATGTGAGAGGGTAAGGAAAGGCGAAAGGCCACTGGATTGATGATGTTAGTAATTGCATAGGGACCAATGAATTTGGGCAGGAAGGTTTTTCGACCATGTAAATTCAGGTTCTTTGTGGACAGCCAAACCTTATCTCCAAGGGTATATAGCAGTGCTGGTTGAATTTTGGTATCAGCTGAGGCCTTGTAAGCTTCCTTAGCTCATGCTAGATTGTGTTGTGCAGTGTGCATGAGAGACTATAGAAAAGCATGCTGTTCTTGCACTGTGGGAACAGCAGAGTGGAGAGGTGTTTCCCAAGGAGTGATTCTTGGATGATGACCATATAGACAATAAAATGGTGACATGCCTAGGGAAGTGTGTTTGGCATTATTGTGGGTGAGTTCAGCTGCCCACAAATATGTGTCCTACTACCCCCTAGATCAAACAGGAGGCACCGAAGATATTGTGCAATGGTTTGGTTAGCTTTCTCTGCTTGAGCTTCGGTTTGGGGGAGGTGACTTGATGATAGGCGGGCATCCATTTTTTGAAGGTCATACATTGCTTCCAAAAGTGTGAAATGAATTGAGACCATCTATTGGTGACAAGGACAGAGGGTAAACCATGTAATCGGACTATGTTGATCATGAAAGAATGGGCCAGTTCTACAGATGTAGGGAGTATTTTTAGTGGTATTAAATGGGTAATTTTTTATAAATGATCTATAACTGTTAATATGGTAGTGTTTCCAGATTGTGTCTTTGGTAATTCTATTATGAATTCCATGGATATGGTATGCCATGGGCCGGGGGTACAGGGATAGGACGTAACAAGCCCATGGGGGACTGATGGCTACTCTTTCCCTGAGCACATACTGAACATCTTTTTATATATTGTAGTGTATCTGTAGCCATAGAGGGTCACCAGAAGTGTCGTTTGAGTTGATCTAAAGTTTTAGGGGCTCCTGGGTGACGTGCTAGGATTGAATCATGACACAATCGTAATGCTTGTTCTTGTAAATCAGCATCTGGTACAAATAAACACTGGTCATGCATCAGCAGGCCATTTTTGACTACTACATTTTCCACTTTCTCAAGCCAGTTGTCCTGTGGCTTGTCTTGAATACGTGATCAGAAGGTGGTTAGAAAGTCAGCTGTGATAATGACCCCTTGAAAGCCATTTGGGGGACAAAATAGGAGAAGGAGTAGATTCTGACTCCCCAATTTGGGAAAGGGCATCCGCCTTGGCATTGTCTTTACCTGGTCAGTATTTTGTTACAAAATTATATTTCTAAAGACAGTGGTCCCTAGACAATAAATCAAAACAATCAGTAAATATAGACCCAATCAGTGCTATATTTTAACGCTGTCCAGCCTGACAGGTATTTAATATTCCATAAGGTAAGTATACAAAAAATAAGAAAGGGACAATTTAAGTGGGACACAAGCCTGCATCCAACTTAGCAAAGAAGACGTACAACATAAAGCAGAAGGCTCAGGCAAAACAAATTGTTTGTTTAGAACACATTTTTAGATATAACAAACAGATTATGCAAGAGACACCATTACATAAAAATAGCAAATTGGGAAAATGTATATGGTGTACAAGTAGTCCACGGCGTTTCAATCCTTAAAGAACATACTAGGATAATCTTCAGGACATTTGAATTAACATGCCTGTATATGTATGCCTGTAATAACTATGCAGTGGTCGCATGGACAATTTAAGCGTATGTCCTGGGCGGAGTACGTGGCAGGACAGGTAGAGCTGCGTGGACAGACTCTACGGTGCTCGATGGCACTCTGAAGGTTTGACCTAGAGACAACTACGGTGAGGAAAGGTCATAAAGAAGAGCTGTGCTGCGGTGCACGATGCCGGACCCGGATACGAGGTGAGGAGCTGTGACAGTGGATGGCCAACCACCTGCTGCGGTGGAAGGGAAAAGTCAATCGGAGCCGGGTTAGCGGTCCCAATATATTGCGTCAGGTACTCGAAGTGGACCTAGTGGTCAGTTAGTCTGTAAGCCTGCAATCCAGGGCATGCAGTATGAACGAGCCGCATGTGCGGTCTCAGTATTAAGGGTGAGGTCCCGTAGTGAACCAATTAGTAGTCAGTAAACCCGTATGACTGCAATCCACGGCATGCAGTTTAACCGAGCCGCGTGTGCGGTCTCAGTAGTCGGGGTCAATTTCCGGTGCCAACCTGGTGTTGGTTTAGGGTTTGTCACAGCGGGGAGCTTCCTGACGGTCACAGCTCCTCACCTCGTATTCGGGTTCGCCATCGTGCACTGCAGCGCAGCTCTTCTTAATGACCTTTCCTCACCGTAGTTGTCTCTAGGTCAAACCTTCAGAGTGCCATCGAGCACCGTAGAGTCTGTACAAACAGCTCTACCTGTCCTGCCACGAACTCCGCCCAGGACATACGCTTAAATTGTCCATGCGACCACTGCATAGTTATTACAGGCATGCATATACAGGCATGTAAATTCAAATGTCCTGAAGATGATCCTAGTATGTTCTTTAAGGATCGAAACGCCGTGGACTACTTGTACACCATATACATTTTCCCAATTTGCTATTTTTATGTAATGGTGTCTCTTGCATAATCTGTTTGTTATATCTAAAAATGTGTTCTAAACAAACAATTTGTTTTGCCTGAGCCTTCTGCTTTATGTTGTACGTCTTCTTTGCTAAGTTGGATGCAGGCTTGTGTCCCACTCAAATTGTCCCTTTCTTATTTTTTGTATACTTACCTTATGGAATATTAAATACCTGTCCGGCTGGTGAGCATTAAAATATAGCACTGATTGGGTCTATATTTACTGATTGTTTTCATTTATTGTCTAGGGACCACTGTCTTTAGAAATAGTTAATTACCCAAGGTCCCTGACCAACTGTAATTGGGCTCCCTTGTTTTCATAGCACATTACAAAATTATAATCATAAACAAAAGTGTCCAGCATAACTCTCTAGGTGTGAGGGCTCTGATGGAACAAAGAAATTGCACATTGCTGTGATCAGTGTAAATTGTTATTGGATGTTTGGCTCCCAATAAGTATTGTCATAATTCCTACAAAGTTGCTTTCATGACCGATAACTCTCTGTCTGTGACAGAATGATTACATTCTGTGGGCAACAATTTCAGTGAATAAAAGGCAATGGGATGCAAACATCCAGTTTCTCTATTTCTTTGAGCTAGGATGCCTCCCAAGGCAGTCTGGGAAGCGTCTGCTTCCACAATGTATGGATCATCTGGATTTGGGTGGGCTAAGATAGGGGCTGTGGTGAATTTCTTTTTGAGAATCGTAAATGGTTTTTCAGCATGGTTGTTCCACACAAAGCGTACCTCCTTGCGTAACTGGTGTTGGGGTTATGTGCTTGAAGAATTGTTCTATGAATCAACAATAAAAATTTGCGAAGCCTAGGAATTTCCTTCACTGTAGTAGGGGAAGGCCAATCAAGTAAGGAGGCACTTTTCTTTTGATACACACCAATGCATTTGGGGTGATAACATATCCCAAAAATTCTACTTCTGTTGTATGAAAGACACTTTTTTCAAGTTTGACGTAAAAGTCCTTCACTCAGAGCTTTTGATGAAAGGCACGTACCTGCTGGGTGTGTTCTTACTCTGAGTTTGAGTATATCAGGATGTCATCTATATATACTACACAACAGATGTTAATGAATTCCCTTAAAACCTAGTTTATGAAAAATTGGAAGGTGCTGGAGTGTTACATAAGCCAAAAGGCATTACTTGATATTCGTAAAGCCCAACTTTAATTCTAAACACCGTCTTCCACTCATCCCCAGTTCATATTCTCACTAAATGATATGCTCCACTTAGCTCTAATTTTTTTAAAATAACCAACCTTTTTACTTGACCCAATAACTCGGAAATAAGGTACAAACGATGTCTGTTTTCAACCATGACATTATTGAGGGACCGGTAGTCAATACATGTCCTAAGTTCCCCCATCCCTATTTTGGGACAAAGAACAAAGGAGAGGAGACCAGGTATTTAGAATGTCTAATAAAGATATTTTTTAAGTATTCATTCATGTACTGTCTAAGATGTTCGTTATCCTTTTCTGTGTTGGCCCTTTTTTTATTGCAGATGTCAGCCAGATCAGAATATTGCACCAGTAAACCCTCAGTGAGGGACAGACTTAATTCCCGGAAGGGTATAGTTTGTGGTGTTTCAACAGATTCCTGATGATGCTCCTGTGGGTGATAGCAATGTTTGGAACAAAAGGGTGAGTTCAAGGTAAGTGTTTTAGCTTTCCAATCTATGGCTGGGTTATGGCGATAAAGCCAGGGCAAACCTAAAATAAGGCAGAATTGAGGGGTGTGGATTAGATCGAAGCAAATATTCTCCTGATGTTGACCAAGACATGTCATAATGAGCTGTTCAGCCTTAAACCGTAACATTCCAGAAATTAGTTCATTTCCATCAACAGCTCTGACTACCTCAGGGTTCTCCTTATGGAGTGATTAAATGCCAAGTGATTATGCATATTTAATGCCCATAAACCTGCCTGGGGCACTGGAATCTACTAAGGCTTCTACTTGCCGGTTGTCCCTGAAAAGGAGTTTAGGGTTAGAGGAAAACTGAAATTGCTATTGCTAGGTCAGAAGATGTCTTGGAGGTTGAATGCAGAGATCCACCCAGTAGATCAACCTCACTACCAACCGAGTTCCTTCATTTTCTGTCCCTTCATCAGGTTTTACTTGAAATAATGCGTCATTCATTTTAGAGGAATTTGGTTTAGACAGACGAGTGGGGCACTCCTTTATGAAGTGACCAATTTTGCCGCAGTATTAACATTGATACAACTTCTGGCGCTTCTCCTTTTCCTCCTTAGTCACGGGTCACCTAACTCCACCAATTTGCATTCATTCACCTGCATCAGTGGGTTTTGATACTGTTTCAGCCCGAGTCTTAACCATGATCATTCTAGGATCTAAAGAACGTTTTCCCTTTTCTCCTTTCCTTTCTAATAAACTGTGGTTTAATTTTACAATGAGCTCAATAAACTCACCACAGTCCTCCGGTGGTTCTACAACTTTAGCTCATTATGCAAGCCGCAGTAAAATATGGAGACCCATTTGTTTTCAGTAGGCCTGGGCATAGTTTACGGAGTTTCACTCCGCTGAATTCCGCGGAGTGACAGAAAAACTCCGCCAAATTCCACGGAGTTCCGCGACTGGGCAGAGTATTGGTCAGCCACCGAAAATTGATTTTGAAGTATTCACATTGAAGCACTGCAATTAATTTCAGTTGACATACTTAGAAAGTGAACAAGAATATAGCGAAGATGCCAATAGATGGAGCTGCAAGCTTAAACATAAATTGTGCTAATGGATCACGTTTCCGAGCACATAATAATAATAGCAGCATTTGTAAAGCGTGCAGCTACCTCAGGCGAGGTGTCCCGACGCTGGGGGCCGTCGGGAAGATTAAGCAAGCTATTGCCCAGAGTCACAAGGTGCTGGGCTAACCTGCCGCCGGCGCCGGGAATCAAACCGTGAGCCCCCGTGGTCCGGAGTCAGCCACCCTGGATGTTGAAAACAATGAACTCAAGCAGGCCTATATGGACGGACACAGACTTTACACAAAGGCCCCTGGCCACACGGGGAGGCTCAGCCAAGGCAAATGCTGGCCCACTATTTCAAACACACTCACACATTGGCCAGACTAAGGAGGAATGCTGAACAACACAGCTTTAATGCAACAATGCCAAAACGAAAACCCACAGGGCTAAAAAAGGTTTGCAAGTTACACAACAACCGCACATGAAAAAAAGTGAAATACCAAAAGAAAAACACATTTTGCAATTCAATCCAATGCCATCCATGCCCTAAATGATGTTTAAATTCAACAGACACCACAGAAACAGTTGTTTCATGCACCCATGAGTAGCTCTGTGCCTATTGCTTGGAAAACCCTTTGGCAGACTAGGCAACATAGTGAATCCATGCAAATCAATAATATTGCAAATTTATTAGAAAATGTAGTGAACTGTGCTGCATTTTTTGCTGAATAAAAGAAGAAAAAATTGCATGCAAAACAACAACAAGGCATGTCCACCACAAAGAAGGCTTGCAGGCCTAATGCAGAAGCACACTGGATGTCTTCACAAAATGGCTGCCATCCACATGGCCAGGCCACAACAACAAGAAAGGGAAGACAGACAATGCAGGCATATGGCAAAAGCACACTGGCTGCCTTCACAATATGGCCATCAGCCACATGGCCAGTCGAAAACAAGAAAGGGAAGAAAGACAATGCAGGCCTATGGTAAAAGCACACTGGCTGCCTTCACAAAATGGCCGATGGCCGACAGCCACATGCCAAATTGGCCAGTCTACCACAACAAGAAGCAGTAAGCCAAGAGGAACAAAGGAAAGACATGAAGGCCTATGGCAAAAGCACACTAACTACCACCACAAAATGGCTACCAGCCACATGGTCACTCACAACAAGCAGGAGGCCTGGAAAACAATGAACTCAAGCAGGCATATAGGGATGGACACAGACTTTACAAAATGACCCATGGCCACACGGGGAGGCTTAGCCAAGGCAAATGCTGGCCCACTATTACAAACACACTCACACACTGGCCAGACAAAGGAGGCATGCTAAACAACACAGCTTTAATGCAACAATGCTAAAACGAAACTCCACAGGGCTGAAAAAGGTTTTCAAGTTACACAACAACCACACATGAAAAAAAGTGAAATACCAAAAAAAAAAACATTTTGCAATTCTATCCAATGCCATCCATGCCCTAAATGATGTTTATATTCAAGAGACACCACAGAAACAGTTGCTTCATGCACCCATGAGCAGCTTTGGGCCTATCGGTTCGAAAACCCATTGGCAGACTAGGCCACATATAGTGAATCCATTCAAATCTTTAATATTGCAAATTTATAAGAAAATGTAGTGAACTGTGCTGCATTTTTTGCTGAATAAAAGAAGAACAAATTGCATGCAAAACAACAACAAGGCATGGCCTCCACAAAGAAGGCTTGCAGGCCTAATGCAGAAGCACACTGGCTGTCTTCACAAAATGGCCGCCATCCACATGGCCAGGCCACAACAACAAGAAAGGGAAGACAGACAATGCAGGCCTATGGCAAAAGTACACTGCCTGCCTTCACAAAATGGCCGATGACCGACAGCCACATGCCAAATTGGCCAGTCTACCACAACAAGAAGCAGAAAGCCAAGAGAAACAAAGGAAAGACATGCAGGCCTATGGCAAAAGGACACTGATTACAACCACAAAATGGCCACCAGCCACATGGTCACTCACAACAAGCAGGAGGCCTGGAAAACAATGAACTCAAGCAGGCCTATATGGATGGACACAGACTTTACAAAATGGCCCCTGGCCACATGAGGAGGCTCAGCCAAGGCAAATGCTGGCCCACTATTACAAACACACTCACACACTGGCCAGACAAAGGAGACATGCTGAACAATACAGTTTTAATGCAACAATGCCAAAACGAAAATCCACATGGCTAAAAAACGTTTGCAAGTTACACAAAAACCACACATGAAAAAAAGTGAAATACCAAAAAAAACACATTTTGCAATTCAATGCAATGCCATCCATGCCCTAAATGATGTTTAAATTCAACAGACACCACATAAACAGTTGCTTCATGTACCCATGAGTAGCTCTGGGCCTATCGGTTGGAAAACCCATTGGCAGACTAGGCCACATAGTGAATCAATTCAAATCAATAATATTGCAAATTTATTAGAAAATGTAGTGAACTGTGCTGCATTTTTTGCTGGATAAAAGAAGAAAAAATTGCTTGCAAAACAACAACAAGGCATGGTCACCACAAAGAAGGCTTGCAGGCCTAATGCAGAAGCACACTGGCTGCCTTCACAAAATGCCGCCAGCCACATGGCCAGACCACAATAAAAAGAAAGGGAAGACAGACAATACAGGCCTATGACATAAGCACACTGGCTGCCTTCACAAAATGGCCTCCAGCCACATGGCCAGTCAACAACAAGAAAGGGAAGACAGACAATGCAGGCCTATGGCAAAAGAACGCTGGCTGCCTTTACAAAACGGCAGACAGCCACATGTCAAATTGGCCAGTCTACCACAACAACAAGCAGTAAGCCAAGAGGAACAAAGGAAAGACATGCAGGCCTGCGTCAAAAGCACATTAACTACCACCACAAAATGGCCACCAGCCACATGGTCACTCACAACAAGCAGGAGGCCTGGAAAGCAATGAACTCAAGCAGGCCTATATGGACGGACACAGACTTTACACAATGGCACCTGGCCACACGGGGAGGCTCAGCCAAGGCAAATGCTGGCCCACTATTACAAACACACTCACACACTGGCCAGACAAAGGAGGCATGCTAAACAACACAGCTTGAATGCAACAATGCCAAAACGAAAATCCACAGGGATAAAAAAGGTTTGCAAGTTACACAACAACCACACATGAAAAAAAGTGAAATACCCAAAAAAAACATTTTGCAATTCAATTCAATGCCATCCATGCCCTAATTGATGTTTAAATTCAACAGACACTTCAGAAACAGTTGCTTCATGCACCCATGAATAGCTCTGGGCCTATTGGTTAGAAAACCCATTGGCAGACTAGGCCACATAGTGAATCAATTCAAATCAATAATATTGCACATTTATTAGAAAATGTAGTGAACTGTGCTGCATTTTTTGCTGGATAAAAGAAGAAAAAGTTGCTTGCAAAACAACAAGGCATGGCCACCACAAAGAAGGCTTGCAGGCCTAATGCAGAAGCACACTGGCTGCCTTCACAATATGCCGCCAGCCACATGGCCACTCAACAACAAGAAAGGGAAGACAGACAATGCAGTCCTAAGGCAAAAGCACACTGGCTGCCTTCACAAAATGGCTGCCAGCCACATGGCCACTCAACAACAAGAAAGGGAAGACAGACAATGCAGGCCTAAGGCAAAAGCACACTGGCTGCCTTCACAAAATGGCCGACAGCCACATGGCCAGTCTACCATAACAAGAAGCAGTAAGCCAAGAGGAACAAAGGAAAGACATGCAGGCCTATGGCAAAAGCACACTAAATACCACCACAAAAGGGCCAACAGCCACATGGTCACTCACAACAAGCAGGAGGCCTGGAAAACAATGACCTCAAGCAGGCCTATATGGATGGACAAAGACTTTACAAAATGTCCCCTGTCCACACAGGGAGGGCTCAGCCAAGGCAAATGCTGGCCCACTATTACAAACACACTCACACACTGGCCAGACAAAGGAGGCATGCTAAACAACACAGCTTTAATTCAGCAATGCCAAAACTAAAATCGACAGGGCTAAAAGAGGTATGCAAGTTACACAACAACCACACATGAAAAAAAGTGAAATACCAAAAAAAACACATTTTGCAATTCAATCCAATGCCATCCATGCCCTAAATGATGTTTACATTCAACAGACACCACAGAAGCAGTTGCTTCATGCACCCATGAGTAGCTCTGGGCCTACTGGCTGAAAGGCCTATTGGCAGACTACTGGGCTAGTGAATTAAATAAATATTGCAAATTGATTTCAAAAGTTGGAAAAAAAGTAGCGAACTGTGCAACACATTTCCTTTATAAAAGAAGAAAAATTACTTACAAAGAAACAACTAGGCCCCTACTGAAACTACAGGCCACCCACCACAATAAAGTTTTAAAAAACGATGAAAAGTACAAAAAATTTAGGTGCAATGCACCAATCAAAGAAACAACACCAATTTCCCAACTTACTTGTGAAATCTCAAATTCAAAAGTCCTCAAATCCAATGATATGTGATGCAGCAGACACAAAGAGTGATCCTTCCAGATCCAGATCCAAATGAAAAGTGAACAGGAGAGAGACAAAGCACTGGGAGTAGCCTGCTGGACAGGAACAGGAGGTTGGAGACTCTGGGGCACTTCCTTCCTCTTAAAAAAAAAAGTAAAAAAAGAAAAAGGACTTCTTGCACAAAAAGGTACAGCCAAATGTAAATCTGAGGAGTTTTTTTAATCCAAATCATCATTTCGAGAAGGTTTTGATGCTGCTCGGGAGAGAACCTTCACCAGATTGCAGATTCTGCGTGTTCGGGATCGCGTTCTTCAAAATTGTCCCCTGGAAGTCCGATGGCGCGCCCGAATGATGTGTTTGCGATTGCACACTCTCGCTGGACTGTGCAGCCGGCTACCAAATCTCGTGGCGCTCACGAACGGATGGGAAATCTCGTCAGCGATCGCAGGCACCCGGTAAGTTGCTTCTGCACACGCGAAAATGCATTTTGGGCACGAGAACACAAAAAAAACTCTGTTGCGGAGTGCATAGTTTTCAGTCAACTCCACGTTCCACGCGGAATGCGGAGTTGCCAAAAATCCGCAAACTCCGCAAGCGGAGCAGAGTTTTTCGCCCAGGGTTACTAATTTCAGAGTTCGCTGGGTGAACCTTGGAACAGGTGCAGTGTGGCACACAAAAGAAAAAAAAGAAAAAAAACCTAACATACATACATGCAAACTCCAAAACAGGGGGTACACTAATACATTAGTAACTCCTTTGAGATGGTTTCATATTTACAGTAGTGTGCTTTATTCCAAAAAATGTTCAGAGCAAAAAATGTTATTCCTTTGTATTCTGTGCTTTCCTTCAGATCATACCTTTTTTCCATAAGGATCATATTAACAATACATCAAACCAACCATTGCTTAAAGTATTTCCATGCGCCTCACACTATAACATAATGAACCAAAGTACATCCATTATTGTCAAAGAACAACTGGACCATTTCACTCTCATCAATAGACCAGGCAAGCAGTGAACATGTTCTGTATAGATTTTGTTTGTGTTGCAAAATGAAGAAGTACTTCCTCTTAACTAAAAATTGTTTTAGTGACAGTAAGTAAATGTGTCTTAGTGGCGTAGTTGTAGTGATCTATAAATACAATTAACATTTACCCTTTCTTGTGAAGTAATTTTCAAACAGTTACTGTAACTGGGCTAAAGATGATGGGGCTTATTTACAAGGCCCTTGCGCCACTTTTGCATCATTTTTAACATTGGAAAAGTGACGCAAAAGTGGCGCAAGGGGCTTGTAAATCTGCCCCTATGTCTCCACAAAATAGCTCTCTGTGACAAAATAGAGTCAAGTTTAAACGATTATGTGTTAACCCCTTCGGTGCTCATGACGGAATGGTTCTGTCATGAGCACCAGTGCTCCTGTGCTCATGACGGAACCATTCCGTCATGAGAACAGGAGCACTAAATCCCTCTGCTGCAGACAGCAGAGGGATTTCCCTTTTTTTTATTGAACTCAGGAGGTTGGGGAAGAGCTTCCCCAACCTCCCGAGGCCAATTTGCATTTTTATTCCAATGCCGATCGCGCGAATGGCGCGCTGACGTCATTGCAATGAAAATGAAACTGAAACTTAGTTTCAGTTTCATTGTTTCGGTGCTCGTGGGGCTATCTCAGCCCCCAAGCACCAAAAAAGATGGGAGAGGTATCGTTGGAAAGGGGAGAATCTCGCCTTTCCAATGGTACCCTTCCCTAGTGGATCCCTGCTTGGGAATCACCCCAGGAGGGCAATCGCCAAGCAGGGATCCACCCACTAGCACCAGGGAGGGGGGAGCTGCCCCTTGGGCAAGGGCCTTTGCTCCCCCTATATTTGTTTGGGCAGAACAGTCTTTCTGCCCCCCCGGGGGGGCAGATGGGGGCAGTAGCCCCCAATCTGCTCCCCCGGGGGGGCGGAAAGCCCACTAGAAACCAGGGATTTTTTTTTTTTATTGACGTTGGGGTGGGGGCTGCCCAAAAAGGGCATGGCAATGCCCCCCCCCCAGGGAAATGTCAGTCTTTCTGCCCCCGGGGGGGGGAAGAATGCCCACAAGTAACCATGGATTTTTTTTATTATTGATGTTGGGGTGGGGGCTGCCCAAAAAGGGCATGGCAATGCCCCCCCCCAGAGAAATGTCAGTCTTTCTGCCCCCCCATGGAGCAGACAGGGGCAGTAGCCCCAACCCCCCAAAAACATAGCCACAGTCTTTCTGCCCCCCTTGGGGGCATATAGGGGCAACCCCCCCCCGATTTCCCCCAGGGCGGCAGAAAGCCCACTAGGCACAGACTTGTTTTTAGCAATGTGCCTACCTGTGGATTTTGGGCCCTAGCGCAGCCGGCACATAGGGAAACCTAGCAAACCTGTACATTTTTTTAAACTAGACACCAAGGGGAATCAAGGATAGGGTGACCTGTGTGCCTCTCACCAGGTTCTGTTACTCAGAGCTAGGCGCTTTGCAAAAAAAGGGTCAGTTTTCACTGTGAAAATGTGGTGTGTCCACGTTGCGTTTTGGGCCGTTTCCTCTCGCGGGCACTAGGCCTACCCGCACAAGTGAGGTTTTTTTCTGAAGACTTTGGGGAATGCGGGGTAGGTGGAAATATGTGGATCCGCATAGATTCCAGAACTTTCCCACACAGAAATTTGAGAAAAAAGTGATTTTTTCAGCTAAATTTGAGGTTTGCAGGGCATTCTGGGTAGGAAAATGTTGGGGGATCCACGCAAGCCATACCTCGCTGGACTCCCCCGGGTGTCTACTCATCCAAAATGTGTGGGTTTGGCAGTTTCCCAAGATGGCCGCCGAGCCCGGGGCCAAAAACCCAGGGGACCTCCCTTGCAAAACCAGGTTGTTTTGTGATAGGTAATTTTGATGTCTCCTCAATACGTTTTGGGCCCTTGCCTGTCGTGGGTACTTGACCCACCCATGCGACTGAGGTATCATTTTTATAAAGAGATCTGGGGGAACGCTGGGTGGTAGGAAATTTGTGGATCTACGTAGATTCCAGAACTTTCCCACACAGAAATTTGAGAAAAAAGTGCTTTTTTCAGCTAAATTTGAGGCTTGCAGGGCATTCTGGGTAGGAAAACGTTGGGGGATCCACGCAAGCCATACCTTCCTGGACTCCCCCGGGTCTCTAATTTTAACAAAGGTGTGGTTTTGGTAGGTTTCCCTAGATGGCCGCCTAGCCCGGTGATCCAGCGCAATATTAGCCAACAGCATTCATACACTATATACTCACTTGGGCCCATACATTCATACTACACTAATACTTACGCTGGGTGTCAGATGTACTCTTTTATCAAAATCCCTGCTACCAATTACCTTCTGATTGAAGAGTAATAACTTACCAATGGATCCTTTGCTAATTGGGAAGTTTAAAATGAGTGACATTCACTATAATACATAATCCTGAAATAATCACTGAGTCAGGAAGTTTTAAAATGTTTATCTAAAGTTTTTAGCAGAGTAAAATACAGAAACACGGTACTTGATTGTAATACCCAAGAAAAAGCATAGAAATTATTTTGCTAATAAATGACAGTGTTTAAGGAAATAAGAGAGGATAGAGACAGCAGCGCAACTAAAGGTTGCAGTATAGTTACCTAAATACGAGAACCAAGCCCCTTAGCCAAGGAGTTGGAAAAGATAGGACCCTGGAAGGATGAAGAGCAAAGACCTCCTTCAGGACAGGACTGGTGACCTCTCTATAACGACGCCTGCGCCGTTCCCCTCTCTGGCACTCGACTTCTCCTCGATTCTCCCGTCTAATGGACTCTGCCGCCCCCTCCTCAGGACCTCTTCCGGATAGGGATTCAGTCAGCAACCGATCAGCATGGCAGCCTGGAGCTCTTCTGTATGTTCTGAGAATCTGTGCTAACTAATTACTAATGCTATATTCTATTATACCCTTCTACGCCCATGTACCTCCCCTTAATGTTGCTAACATTATGGGACCACTACTTCTGATTGGACAGGGACGGGGGTGGATTCTCGTACCATGTCAATTTTGGCCTAAATTGTAAAGCCTATTGTATTTAACTTCCCGCCCCTTCAAATGAATACATTCACTTTATTTCCCACCCGTCTCATGACAAATGTTATACATTTTACAGGAGAAGAGTAACATTTTGTCCGCTGGAAACATTGGGTACATCATCTTCGGCCAATAGGTCGTGGCCTTGGGAGACGTCCAAGTTGACTTCACTTGGCAGGCAGACAGGACACATGCGCAGAACCATCTGTTTCTCGAGTTTCAAGACACCAACCCAGGCCCAAGTTTACGAATTACTAAAAGTGTAAGAAGAAAATATTAAAATCACAAATAAAAAGTTTCACTGTATACCCACTTTCCCTACTCTATTCCCATTTAATTATAATACTATCCTGCATTAGTAGCGTTAAGAAAACGATAATTTAATAATGACATGAGAGCAAGCTTAAGCATGTGAAAACATTTAGCGGCCATTTTAGTGCACACTGCGCAGAAGCAGAAGTTTCCCACCAAGCAAAGAAAGACGTCACACCATGTGATCAGGTTGCGATATGCGCATTGAGTTTCCCGCGCTTTAGCGGCCATCTTGATTTATAGACAAGCGTTATTCATTAGTAAAACACATAGGCAAGCGTCTATCCCTTTTGTGTTCGTGAATGCAAATATTAGTATTGACAGTACAAGTTTAATAAATTAATACTATGAGGAGGATTGAATACAAGCAAGTTTCATTTTTGAAACCTTGCTCCATCAATCCCCTCTCTGATGGCGTTCTGAGCCATCAAAAATACTACCCTCAATCAGATGCCAACTTCTAACAAATCGTTTCATTCTCATTTTTACTTTTTCTATTCTTACAGTCTCCTTTTAATTTCTTGTATAAATCACTTCTCCATTCTTCTAGTTCGATCTCGTCTAGTTTTCTCTTCTTTCCTTTTCCTGTCACTTTATATGTTCCATTCTTTCTACAGCATTTGCACCATATTGTTATTGTCAAAATTATTATTGCTATCCCTGTTAAGGGTACTAATATTTGACCTATAAGTCCTTTTCCTACATTAGCAAACCAGGTTCCAATTGACGAGATACTATTTGACAATCTTTCCCACACACTATCAACCTCCAGTGGTTTAAGTTCCTTCTCAAGTTTAGTTATATTCTGAATATATGTTCCAATTTCTGCACTCTTATCAGGAATATAAGTGCAACAATGTTTCATCTTCAATAATTTACAGACTCCTTCCTCTTTTGCCAATAGAATGTCAAGAGCAAGTCGATTTTGCATCACCATAGATCTAATCGCAACCATTTCCGCATTAATCATTAGAAAACCTCCAGCAGTATCCGTTGATAAACGATCAACCACTGTAGACAATTTACATATTTTCCTTGAGTTCAGAATTATTCCCACTGAAGGTATCAATGCACCAAATATATCACCTACAATTTCTGAAAAACTAGCTCTTTTACTACGTATTAATTCATTATAGTTTTCATTGCTTCCAGTGTTTCTTTTTACGTGGTATATTTTTGGAAAAACTATTCCAAAATAACAACTTCCATACCACCGTGCAGGAAGCCTAAAATAAGCCTTATTCCCACATACATAATAAATTCCAGGAAAAACTGAATCTGTTCCTCCTTTGAGTCCCCAACCTCCAAGAATTAAAAAATTGTGTTCACATTCACTGGTACCGATGAAAACATTGTTATAATCAGTCTTTAACCTATGAAGACAAATTTTCCCTGTCTTTACGAAATCCAGAGCCATTGCAGCTTGAGCTTTTCCAGGTGAATAACTCCCTTCTTTCTCCGCCCAAGGTGGCAACTGAGCCTTATGCTCTGAAGCTTTCTTTTGAAAATCATGTCTTCTATTTTCTACTAAATTCAAAAATATCTTTTCTTCTTCTAGTAAAGAACATATTAAATTGTGTCTATGTGCATGTGTTATGTCTATTGATTTCATTGTTAAGAAAAACTCTCCCATAAACTGTGCGTCTTGACTACTAAGCACTGGGTTCATATTCTTGCGAATCGGAACTTCAGGAAATATCACATCTAAGTTTGAATAATAATACTGTAGTCTACCTGTTCTATAAAATAAACTTGTTAATACACTACATGAGATGCCATATGTCAGTGGTAAATGATGGTATGTTAATCCTTCCGCTACTGATTCAGGTAATTTCATACAGACATAACAATTACTAACTTCCATTGTGTCTACATACTGAAACAATAACTTTGTGAAAACATGTAAACTAGTGTCGTTGTCAGCTACTTCATGATGAATTTCTGCATCATCTTCTGCCATTAGTTCTACTCTATTACCCTTCATGTTTGCTGTCCTCCCTTTAGTTTCGTTATTAATCTTCTTATCTATTATCATAAGGTAAGGAACTGCTACAATCAGTACTAGCCATACTATAAGCACCAATACTAGACTACATATGCAAATTGCACAGCATCTCCTACAACAATTTCGTTTTGGTCTCCCAGTAACTCTATCATCAGGCATTTTTCGACAAGGAAGATTGCTCTTCTTATCTCTTCTTCTTTTCTTTAGAGGATTCTTTTGTTTAGTCAGGGTGGTCTTGTTTCTTCTTTGTATGTAAGTTCTGCACTTGTTCCTTCTCCACCACTGTCACTTGACTCTGAGCTTTCAAAATCTTCGAGAATAATATAAGTCCAGTCAGGACCCTTGAATTTGTTATTCACAAGTCTCAGTCTTTTACTTTTTCTTTTTCCTGACTTTTTCTCTTGTTCAGTTTGACTTGTCACTTCAGGTACTTGTTCTGGATCTTCACTTCTGGTTGTTATGTGGTATTTTACTCTTTTGATGACACTTGGCCAATGATCTCCTTTTCTTGTCTTCTTGGTTGGTACTGTTTCTCTGTTTACGTCTTCAGAAATCTCGTTATTTTCACTGCTCAATACTGTTTTGTTTTCTTTTATTACTGCTTCTTTTGTTTGTTCTTTTTCAGGTCTGATTTGTTTCTCTTCTGTAGCTCCACAATGACTTTCAAGATGTTGATCTTTTTCCCTTTATATTTCTTTATGTTCATTTGTATTAACCCCTTTTTCTTTAGTGAATTCTTCTTAATCTATCTGCTTCTGATCAGGGCTTATTGCACTGTGAACTTCTGCAGCCTGACCTGCTTCTTCTAGACCTGTCTGTCCCGCTTCAAAGTTTATTAAATCTTCACTGTTTTTAGTCCAATTTTCTTTCCCTATCTGATTTAGTTCAGGATCTTTTACTATCTTGTCTTCTTGATCCCAAACTGTTTCTTCTTCACCTATCAATCAATCAATCAATCACAGAATTTGTAGAGCGCACTACTTACCCGCGAGGGTCTCAAGGCGCTGGGGAGAGGGAAGGGGGGGGATGCTGCTACTGGTCGAACAGCCAGGTCTTGAGTAGCCTCCTGAAGGTCAGCAGGTCTTGGGTCTGTCGTAGGCTTAGTGGAAGGGTGTTCCAGGTCTTGGCGGCGAGGTGTGAGAAGGATCTGCCGCCGGTGGTTGTTCTTCGAATGCGAGGGACGGTGGCGAGGGAGAGGTCGGCGGAGCGGAGCTGGCGGTTGGGGACGTAGAAGAAGAGTCGTCTGTTGAGGTAGGCTGGGCCAGTTTTGTGGAGTGCCTTGTGTGCGTGGATGAGGAGTTTGAAGGTGATCCTCCTGTCGACGGGGAGCCAGTGCAGGTTCCTCAAGTGGGGGTGATGTGGCTGTGGCGTGGTACGTCGAGGATCAGTCGTGCGGAGGCGTTTTGTATGCGTTGCAGTCCCTTGATGAGCTTGGCCGGGGCTCCCGCGTAGAGGGCGTTCCCATAGTCCAGTCTGCTACTGACGAGGGCCTGGGTGACTGTTCTTCTTGTGTCTGTCGGGATCCACCTGTAGATCTTGCGAAGCATGCGGAGGGTGTTGAAGCAGGAGGAGGAGACTGCGTTGACTTGCTTGGCCATGGAGAGCGTTGAGTCGAGGATGACTCCCAGGTTGCGTGCGTGGTCGGTGGGTGCCGGGGCTGCTCCCAGCATCGTTGGCCACCAGGAGTCGTCCCAGGCTGAGGGGTTGGAGCCGAGGATGAGGACCTCCGTTTTGTCCGTGTTCAGCTTTAGTCGGCTGATCTTCATCCAATCGGCGACGGCCTTCATTCCTTCGTGGAGATTGGCTTTGGCGGCGAGGGGTCCTTGGTGAGGGAGAGGATCAGTTGAGTGTCGTTGGCGTAGGAGATAATGTTGAGGTCGTGTTGTCTGGCGATGCGTGCGAGCGGGGCCATGTAGATGTTGAACAGTGTTGGGCTGAGGGACGATCCCTGGGGTACGCCGCAGATGATCTCGGAGGCTTCGGATCGGAAAGGTGGGAGGCGGACTCTCTGGGTTCTGCCGTCGAGGAAGGAGGTGGTCCATTCCAGGGCCTTGTCTCGGATCCCTGCGTCGTGGAGGCGTGCGCGTAGAGTGCGGTGGCAGACAGTGTCGAAGGCGGCGGAGAGGTCCAGCAGGATGAGGGCTGCGGTCTCACCATTGTCCAGCAGGATCCTGATGTCGTCGGTGGCGGCGATGAGGGCAGTCTCAGTGCTGTGGTTGCTGCGGAACCCCGATTGGGATGGGTCCAGGATGCTGTTTTCTTCGAGGTATCGGGTTAGCTGTTTGTTGACGATCTTCTCGATGACCTTGGCTGGGAACGGAAGCAGAGAGATGGGCCGGAAGTTCTTGAGGTCTCTCGGGTCCGCCTTGGGTTTTTGAGTAGGGCGTTGATCTCTGCGTGTTTCCAGCTCTCTGGGAAGGTCGCGGTCTCGAAGGAGAGATTGATGACGTTGCACAGGTGGGGTGCGATGGAGCTGCTGGCTTTGTTGAAGATGTGGTGCGGGAAAGGGTCTGACGGGGAGCCGGAGTGTATTGTGCTCATGGTCTTGATGGTGTCCTCGATGTTCACCTATCTGATCTTCTTTAATTTCTTCCAATTTAGTTTGATTTTTCGTTCTGTGGTATACTTCAGGTACTTCTACCACTGGTATCCAATCCTGACTTGTGCTCGGTTGTTCTTCGTCAGCTTCTCTCGAACCTCTAGCTTGAGATTCCTCAGCTGGGCAACCTTCAGCTTCTTCAGTGATTGGCGTTGTCTGTAGATTCTCTTCTTCCGGTTCTGGTACTCTTTTGGTGTGGCTTACGTGAATCCAATTAGGAAATCTTGCACACTTCACTGCTGTATTGGTGGTCAATATGACTTGACAAGGTTTGCTCCACCTGGGTGATAGACACGTTTCTCTGGTGTGATTCTTCACTACCACCCAATCACCAGGATTCAGATCATGTTCTAATTCAGGCTGCCTGGAAACTGCGTCTTCTCCAACCTGATGAGAGACAGAACGCACGAGGTCAGCCAATCCTTTGCAATAATCCAAAACCATATCATCAGAGATATTTACTCATTTGTTTGTGGGAACATGTGTTTGTCTCATTGCTCTTCCCATCATTATTTCATGGGGGCTCAATCCTGTCGTTCTGTCAGGTATGCTTCTGATTCCCATCAGGACAAGTGGCAATGCGTCTGGCCACTCTAATGATGTTGATGCACACATTTTTCTCAATCTTGACTTTATAGTGCTGTTCAATTGTTCAACCACTCCAGAAGCCTCTGGGCGATATGCACAGTGCAATTTCTGTTTGATTTGAAATGCTTCACATATTAGTTTGATTACTTCACTGTTAAAGTGTTTTCCTCTATCTGATTCCAAAGATACTGGAAAACCAAATCTTGGTATGAGCTCTCGTAGCAACAGTTTTGCGACTGTAATGCTGTCATTTCTTCTAGTAGGGTAAGCCTCCACCCACTTTGAAAACAGGCACACTATGACTAGTACGTATTTCAGCCCTCTACATGGTGGTAACTGTATGAAGTCAAACTGGAGTCTTATAAATGGGCCTTCTGCCTTTCCAATCTTTCCAAATCCAATTATCGTTTTCCTGCCTGGATTGTGCATTTGGCAAGTTAGACATCTCTGGCAAAGACTCTCTGCAACAGCCCTGAATTTGGGATTCTACCAATTTTGTCTCAACAGCCTAATCATTGCATCTCTCCCTATATGTGTGTCTCCATGATGCATTCTAGCCATTTGTGAGAGTAAACACTCTGGCATGACTGGTCTGCCATCTGCACTGATCCACACTTCATCATCTCCTCTTTGGGAACAACCGACTTTAATCCACAAATTCTTCTCACTTTCCTCAACCTCATCTTGCAATTTCTTTACTTCATTCCAAGTTTCTGGTGGCATATACAACATAAGTTGGCAGCTGATTCCCATTCTTTCCACCCTCTTATTTACTGACGTTCTGGTTTTGGCACAATGTTGAGCCACCAGGTCTGCATATCTGTTGCCAACTACCACACAGTCATCTCCTGACTGATGTGCGGCACATTTCACCACAGCCAATTCTTTTGGTGATTGTATTGCTTCTAGCAATTCCCTTACAAATTGTCCATTTTTAATAGGGGATCCTGAAGAAGTCATGAAATCCCTCTGCATCCACAGTTGGCCAAAATCGTGCACAACCCCGTAACCATATTGACTATCAGTAAATATAGTTACTCTCTGATTCCTCCCAATTTTGCAAGCTTTTATCAAAGCAATCAATTCAGCTACTTGTGCAGATTTTATACCTGGTAAATAGGATGCTTCAACTATTCCAGTTAATTCACATACTGCATAGGCAGCAGTTAGTTTACCATCTTCATGTCTTTGACATGAACCATCGACAAATAGCTCCCTGTCTGGCTATTTAAGAGGCTGTTCCTCATTGTCTGGGCGTGGTTTTGTACATAATTCTGTAATTTTTACACAATCATGTTCGTCTTCTTCGTCATCTTTATTTGTTTCATGATATGGGTCTGGCAATAGATTTGCTGGATTTATTATCGTACACCTTACCATGGTCACATTTTCAGCACCCATTATTATTCTCTCATATTTAGTCAGCCGATTAGGAGTAAGATGCTGAGTTCGGGTTCTTGTCAACAGAATCACAACTGCATGTGGAACATACACTTTTACAGGATGTCCCATCACAATTGACTCGCTTTGTTCAATGCTCAAACAAGTTGCTGCTACTGCTTTTAAGCATCCTGGCAACGCGGCTGCTACTGGGTCCAATGTAGCAGAAAAATATGTTATAGGACGTCTGTCTAGTCCATGTCTCTGAGTTAGAACAGAAAGTGCACAATTTTCTCTCTTTTGACAGAATAATGCGAATTCTCTTTTGTAATCAGGCATGCCTAAGCCAGGTGCTGAACAAAGTGCATTTCTCAATTTTACAAAAGCTTCTACACTTTCATCCTCCCACTCAACAGGGTCCTTTGCTTTCTTTTTCGTCATGTTAATTAAGGGCTTAGCTAACATGGAAAAATTTGGTATCCATTGTCGACAGTATCCTACTATTCCTAGGAACATGCGCACTTGTCTTTGGGTTACAGGCATTTGCATTCTCTTTATTAATTCTATTCTTTCAGAGGTTATTCTTCTTTTTCCCCTCTCAATTTGGTGTCCCAAATATTTAACTGCTGTCCTGCAAAACTGTAACTTTTCAGGTGAGACTTTATGCCCTTCCTCAGCCAAAAGATTTAATAATGCTATGGAATCAACAGCACAGTCTTCTCTGGTGGTCGACGCTACTAATAAGTCGTCGATATATTGAACTAAAACTGAGCTTCCTGGCATCACTAGTTTTTCAAGGCACTTTTTCAGTATCTGGTTGAAAATGGAAGGACTTCTGTGTACCCCTGAGGAACACGATTCCACACATATACTTTATTCTCAAATTTAAATGAGAAAAGATACTGACTGTCTGGATGTAATGGTATTGAAAAGAATGCTTGACACAAGTCAATTACTGTGAACCATCCTGCATTCCAAGGAATCTGATATAGTATTACTGCAGGATTTGGTACTATAGGACAACATGGTTCTACAATCTTATTTATTTTCCTCAGATCCTGAACAATCCTATATTTTCCACTAGGTTTCTTTAGTCCCATGATTGGTGAATTGCATGGGCTACTCATTACTTCTTTTAGAATGTTTTGTTTTACCATTCGATTGATTTCTTCAATGACTCCTGCTTTTACCTCTGCACTCATTTTGTATTGTTTAGTATTTGGGAAAATCGCACCTTCTTTTACAGTAATTTGAACTGGATCTATTTTTGCCATAAGTCCTGCTTCTTTTCCAGTGAAATCCCATACTATTTGGTTTACTGTACCTTTTAATTCTTCTGGCAACTCATCTTTTGTTATCAACGAAAACATTTCATCTATTTCTGTACCTTGTTTTGCAACCATAATTTTATATATATGGTCCTCATCTGGTGTCTGAACTGCCACACCATCCGGCGTGCAGAAAATTGTACAGTTCATTTTGCACATAAGTCTCTACCTAATAAATTCACAGGACTAGAATCGCACACTACAAATTGATGCATTTCTCTGAAGTTTCCAATTTTAACTTCCATTGGTTCGGTAAGAGGTGTTCTAATTCTTTGATTAGCTACCCCGACTACTTGGATATCTTCACCAGAGAGAGGAAGGTCTGGGATGTCTGCTGATCTCACAGTAGACCTGGTAGCACCAGTGTCCAAAAGGAAAGTAATATCATTACCTTTCACATTTCCTTCAACATATGGACCAGACTGATCTACCTGTAAGGATGCGCCAAGTACGCACTCCTTCTTCCCCTCTCCTAGGCACCGTCATGAGTAGGAGTCACTGAAATTGTCCTGCAAAAGAAATTGTGATGTCATGTAATCATTCTTACCACTCCCTCCTGGGTATCCAATGTCTGTACCATGCTTTGCTCTGCTTATATTACCCTGAACAGGTGGAGGTGGTAATTGATTCTGGGGATTTACACCCTGCTGTGAATCATTCTGCATCTGTGGATTTAAGTTTTGATTTGGGCCATTATTATTTCGAATCTTTTTACACTCGTCCTTCCAATGCCCCAATTTTCCACATCCATGACAAGGAAACTTCTTTTTAGCTTCTTCTCTACTCATTCGTCCTTTAAATTTTCCACCATTTCCCGTATCACCACTCGTTCCAGACTCTTTTTCTGAATTTTCACTCGGATTTTCCAAATTAATTCCCTGTTTCTCAGCCATTTTCACCTGTGCCCACATCACTTTTTCCTGCAATTTCTTGTGTCTATCCTCAATATCGTCTCCACAATATTTTGCATACTTCAAAATTTCATCTATGGGCTTTCCCTGCCAACACAGCATGTGTTGTTTAATCATCTGGCAAATCTCTGGCTTCAGACCATAAACAAACCGATACACAAACTGACTCATATTCTTGTCTCCAATGTCCTCAAATCCACTATACTGTTTAAACACCTGTAATAGGCGCTCATAGTAAGAATGTACTGTTTCACTGGCTTCTTGAGTAGTTCGATCTATTTTCACCCAATCTGTTTCTTTCGGGGTATCTTTCCTTTCAGGTATGTTATCACCTGCTGATACTTTTTCATCACATCACTTGACGGGGCACCTGTTTTTGGATCTCTGGGATACTCATCACTAGGCCAATCCACTGTGATCTTACAATCTGTCCATAAATCGGCAGGTACCACTATGTCAAACAGACCATCCAAATCCTTCAACAATACCTTTGACACCTTCACAAACCTTTCAACCTGCTTGTACCATTCAATTGGCTTTTCCCTTAGCTTTGGAAAATCATTCGTAAATGATAAAATATCCTGTCTGCTCCATGGGACATGTACATATCCTCCTCCCGCAACTTCTCGCATTGGATACATTTGATCTGCTTTTCCTGCTTCCTTTATTACATATTCAGATGCTGTTCTACTTGTTCGTGCCTCTTCCTTTTTCTTGGCCCACCTAGATCTCCATTTATCTAGATCTCCCCATTTTTGTAAAACTAACATTAATTCTTTTATTTGCAGTCTTCTTCCAGATGCATTCATATTTTCTAAATCTTTGTCTGAAAATTCTGTCCTATAGGGTTTCTGTAGTACTTTTGATCTCCCTATTTCAATTCCCATCTGTAGTGCTAGATTGGACAATTTTTTAAGAAATACCCTCACATTTCTAGTGATACTTCTGCACAGGAACAATAATTCTTCTTCATCATAGGTATTCAAGCGTTCTACTCCTACATTTCCTGCTATTATTTCTTCTAATTCAAATTTTAATTTATGGATATCCAGTACTTTTTGAGGTGCGCACTGTTTAACTGACCCTTGTACCCATCTTTCTAGATCTTCAGGTGTTACTATGGTAGCACTTTTGCTCCTGATGAAGTTACTAAACTTACATCTTTTGAACCTCCAGGTACATCTCTTCTTGGAGTATTATTTACAGAACCTCGAATAGGTAAATCCATGAGTGATATTGTTGATTCACAGTCACTAAATTGATCCTCAATTATAACTGGAGCTTCAGGTTTGGGGTTACTCACTGGAGTATTCATAGGAGTGGGTACAGGTATCAATGGAGGGCAGTTTCCTTGAGTACCATATAATGGAACTACTGGACCAATTGTTACTGGAATAGTCAATGAATCAGGATGTACTTTTATCTGAGTTATTTTCCGTACTAATTCTGCTCTAGTCTTTTCTAAAGCTTCCTTTTCTTTGTCATGAAGTATTCTAGTCGGGGTAAATTCATGCATTATCTTTGGTACCATTGGAGTTTGTGGTGGTGCACTAGGAGGGCATCCACTTGTCCCTTCCTGATATGGTGGTGGATTTCTTAACATTTCTTCCATAAATTCGTCTTCTGAATCCTCATTTCTTATTAAATGTTTTGTCTTTTCTGTACATTTGCCTCCTGATTTTTCTCCTTCTGTGAATAATGGATACAGTCCCTCTGTAATCATTGCCCTTCTCCATTGTTTCATCTGACCCTCTCTTGACTCACGTAAATATCTGGGGTAAAATCCTGGGTAACTCCTATTACTTCTAGATCTATCCCGCTCAAATGCCTCGGTTTCCCATTCTTCTAGGGCTTCATACTGGGTTAATCTAGGTCTGGATTCTAAATCATTCATCCTCAATCTCAAGTTTTGAAGAATTCTTCCATTGAAAGTGCCATTTTCAGGAAAAGCTAATACTCCATCATTTTTGGTATATTCTATCCAATTCTCCATCCATACACAAGTATGATAACCTCTCTCCATCATCATAAATGAAGCAGGCGTTTTAGCTGGTGGAATAATAATTCCTTCTCTAGTTTTGATTGGTTTGTCCTTTTTAAAATAATTCTTGATCTTTTGTAAAATGAAATTTTTCTCCTTTCTCCGTACATCTTGGGTAAGTACCGATGTATAAAATTATATTCTGCAAAGCCTAAATATCTCCTATCCTGACGAATTCCTGTTAAAGTCGGATCGCGTTTTAACATGCAATCCTTATCCACTAAGAATTTTGCTTCTATAATTTTGACCAATCAAATGTCTGCTATCTTTATTTCCAAGCCAATCCTTGCGCGGCCTTTTGGTGACGTTTATCTGTCAACCCCTCCTTTACAATCTGCTCTTTTCTGCCCTTGCTGGTTTAACCAATCCCAGCGCGGCACCTGTGACGTCAGTACTACTCCTGACTACTGACCCCTCCTTTACAAGGGTCATTCCACACCCGCTGATTCAACCAATCCCAGCGCGGCGTTTTGTGACGTCAGCTCCCTCTCCGGCAACTGACCCTCCCTTTACAAAAATGTACGCAAACTTATTTTCTCTACAATTCTTAATTTCAGTAACAACATAAAACATTCGCTATCGTGCCAGTTTCTTCTAAATTTGAAAAAGATAGTTTTCTCTCATACTTAGTAAAACCTTTCCGTTTACTAAACGTACACTACGAGTAAAACACTTCCGTCTACTCTTCACACAAGCTCCAGAAGTACCTGTTACTTCTCCAATGTTACCCTTTCTAGGTGATATAACATCAAATTTTCACCAGCGTACTCTTTTGCTATTACTCACACGCATAGAGTCCCTAACGAGTACTGAAAGTCCTGCTTAACTTTTCAGTACTAATTCTGCCTGGCAGATAACCTCACTGCAGTATGGCTTCCACTTACCATCCGCTATTCCTTTTACCCCGGGGATTCTGGACAACATAAAACAAAACTTTGAATACACGGTTGTTAGTTCATAAAAATAAAATTCTCATTACCCAATTAACAAAGAGTAACCATCCTCTGATTACCAGAAAACTGATCCAGCGCGATATTAGCAAACAGCATTCATACACCAGATACTCACTTGGGCCCATACATTCATACTACGCTAATACTTACGCTGGGTTTTATCAGTTGTTACTCTCTATCAAAATCCCTGCTACCAATTACCTTCTGATTGAAGAGTAATGACTTACCAATGCCTCTCTCCATCATCATAAACGATGCTGGCGTTATTGCTGGTGGAATAATAATTCCTTCTCTAGTTTTGATTGGTTTGTCCTTTTTAAAATAATTCTTAATCTTTTGTAAGAATGACATTTTTCTCCTTTCTCCGTACATTCTATCTAATCTTCTGTGTACAAAATTATATTCTGCAAATCCTAGGAATCTCCTATCCGGACGAGTTCCTGTTAAAGTCGGATCGCGTTTTAACATGCAATCCTTATCCACTAAGAATTTTGCTTCTATAATTTCGACCAATCAAATGTCTGCTATCTTTTATTTCCGAACCAATCCTTGCGCGGCCTTTGGTGACGTTTCTCTGTCAACCCCTCCTTTACAATCTGCTCTTTTTCTGTTCTCGCTGGTTTAACCAATCCCAGCGCGGCTCCTGTGACGTCAGTACTACTCCTGACTACTGACCCCTCCTTTACAAGAGTCTCTCCACACCCGCTATTTCAACCTATCACAGCGCGGCGTTTTGTGACGTCAGCTCCCTCTCTGGCAACTGACCCTCCCTTTACAAAAATTTACGCAAACTTATTTTTTATATAATTTTTAATCAAATTTCAGTAACAACATAAAACATTCGCTATCGTGCCAGTTTCCACTAATTTAGAAAAAGATAGGGGCATATTAGCAAGACCCACGTTAAAATTATCGCCGTTTTAGCGGCAGGAAACTGCCGCTAAAACGGCGATAATGGGCTTGCTAATATGCGTTATGGAATTCCAATAGAAGCCCAGGTTAGATGTGCAGGACATCTAACCTGGGCTTCTATTGGAATTCCATAACGCATATTAGCAAGCCCATTATCGCCGTTTTAGCAGCAGTTTCCTGCCGCTAAAACGGCGATAATTTTAACGTGGGTCTTGCTAATATGCCCCATAGTTTCTTCCACACTTTAGTAAAACCTTTCCGTTTACTAATGCATACACTACGAGTAAAACACTTCCGTCTACTCTTCACACAAGCTCCAGAAGTACCTGTTACTTCTTTAATGTTACCCTTACTAGGTGATATAACATCAAATTTTTATCAGCGTACCCTTTTTGCTATTACTCACACACATAGAGTCCCTAACAAGTACTTGAAGTCCTGCTTAACTTCTCAGTACTATTTCTGCCTGACAGATAACCTCACTGCAGTATGGCTTCCACTTGCCACCCACTATTCTTTTTACCTACCTACCCCGGGGTATTCTGGACAACATATAACAAAACTCAAAAATAAGCGGATGTTAGTTCATAAAAAATACAAATAAATTCTCATTACCCAATTAACAAAGAGTAACAATAACTGTCCTCTGCTTACCAGAAAACTGATCCAGCGCAATATTAGCCAACAGCATTCATACACTATATACTCACTTGGGCCCATACATTCATACTACACTAATACTTACGCTGGGTGTCAGATGTACTCTTTTATCAAAATTCCTGCTACCAATTACCTTCTGATTGAAGAGTAATAACTTACCAATGGATCCTTTGCTAATTGGGAAGTTTAAAATGAGTGACATTCACTATAATACATAATCCTGAAATAATCACTGAGTCAGGAAGTTTTAAAATGTTTATCTAAAGTTTTTAGCAGAGTAAAATACAGAAACACGGTACTTGATTGTAATACCCAAGAAAAAGCATAGAAATGATTTTGCTAATAAATGACAGTGTTTAAGGAAATAAGAGAGGATAGAGACAGCAGCGCAACTAAAGGTTGCAGTATAGTTACCTAAATACGAGAACCAAGCCCCTTAGCCAAGGAGTTGGAAAAGATAGGACCCTGGAAGGATGAAGAGCAAAGACCTCCTTCAGGATCAGGACAGGACTGGTGACCTCTCTATAACGACGCCTGCGCCGTTCCCCTCTCTGGCACTCGACTTCTCCTCGATTCTCCCGTCTAATGGACTCCGCCGCCCCCTCCTCAGGACCTCTTCCGGATAGGGATTCAGTCAGCAACCGATCAGCATGGCAGCCTGGAGCTCTTCTGTATGTTCTGAGAATCTGTGCTAACTAATTACTAATGCTATATTCTATTATACCCTTCTACGCCCATGTACCTCCCCTTAATGTTGCTAACATTATGGGACCACTACTTCTGATTGGACAGGGACAGGGGGTGGATTCTCCCCATTTGCGTTGTGACTGTGATTTTGTCTGTTTTCCCCCCATTTCCTTTCTGTGCCCCTCGCTGCCCCATTTGCGTTGTGACTGTGATTTTGTCTGTTTTCCCCCCATTTCCTTTCTGTGCCCCTCGCTGCCCCATTTGCGTTGTGACTGTGATTTTGTCTGTTTTCCCCCCATTTCCTTTCTGTGCCCCTCGCTGCCCCATTTGCGTTGTGACTGTGATTTTGTTTGTTTTCCCCCCATTTCCTTTCTGTGCCCCTCGCTGCCCCATTTGCGTTGTGACTGTGATTTTGTCTGTTTTCCCCCCATTTCCTTTCTGTGCCCCTCGCTGCCCCATTTGCGTTGTGACTGTGATTTTGTCTGTTTTCCCCCATTTCCTTTCTGTGCCCCTCGCTGCCCCATTTGCGTTGTGACTGTGATTTTGTCTGTTTTCCCCCATTTCCTTTCTGTGCCCCTCGCTGCCCCATTTGCGTTGTGACTGTGATTTTGTCTGTTTTCCCCCATTTCCTTTCTGTGCCCCTCGCTGCCCCATTTGCGTTGTGACTGTGATTTTGTCTGTTTTCCCCCCATTTCCTTTCTGTGCCCCTCGCTGCCCCATTTGCGTTGTGACTGTGATTTTGTCTGTTTCCCCCATTTCCTTTCTGTGCCCCTCGCTGCCCCATTTGCGTTGTGACTGTGATTTTGTCTGTTTTCCCCCCATTTCCTTTCTGTGCCCCTCGCTGCCCCATTTGCGTTGTGACTGTGATTTTGTCTGTTTTCCCCCATTTCCTTTCTGTGCCCCTCGCTGCCCCATTTGCGTTGTGACTGTGATTTTGTCTGTTTTCCCCCATTTCCTTTCTGTGCCCCTCGCTGCCCCATTTGCGTTGTGCCCGTATTTTTGTCTGTTTTCTCTCCCCTTGTACTTTTGTGCCCCCGCTGCCTCTCGCCTTTCCCGCCGCTGCGTCCCTGCGGCCCCGCCCCCTGACTGCCCATTCGCTGCCCCTGCCTCCCGCCTCCCAGCTGCTCCTCCCTCCCACCTCCCCATAAATGGCGGCCGCTGCGCGCTGAGGAGAGCGACCCTTGACCTTGCCAGGTAGGTCGCTCCCCCACCACACAGCTCCGCCTGTGTTGTCTGCCCGCTGCTTCTGCAGGTAAGATCGCCCCTCAGCTGCGGCCCCGGTGCCCGCATTTCTTGCTATCTCCCCCTTTTCCTTCTGTGCCCCTCGCTGCCCCATTTGCGTTGTGACTGTGATTTTGTCTGTTTTCCCCCCCATTTCCTTTCTGTGCCCCTCGCTGCCCCATTTGCGTTGTGACTGTGATTTTGTCTGTTTTCCTCCCCATTTCCTTTCTGTGCCCCTCGCTGCCCCATTTTGCGTTGTGACTGTGATTTTGTCTGTTTTCCCCCCATTTCCTTTCTGTGCCCCTCGCTGCCCCATTTGCGTTGTGACTGTGATTTTGTTTGTTTTCCCCCATTTCCTTTCTGTGCCCCTCGCTGCCCCATTTGCGTTGTGACTGTGATTTTGTCTGTTTTCCCCCATTTCCTTTCTGTGCCCCTCGCTGCCCCATTTGCGTTGTGACTGTGATTTTGTCTGTTTTCCCCCCATTTCCTTTCTGTGCCCCTCGCTGCCCCATTTGCGTTGTGACTGTGATTTTGTCTGTTTTCCCCCCATTTCCTTTCTGTGCCCCTCGCTGCCCCATTTGCGTTGTGACTGTGATTTTGTTTGTTTTTCCCCCATTTCCTTTCTGTGCCCCTCGCTGCCCCATTTGCGTTGTGACTGTGATTTTGTTTGTTTTCCCCCCATTTCCTTTCTGTGCCCCTCGCTGCCCCATTTGCGTTGTGACTGTGATTTTGTCTGTTTTCCCCCCATTTCCTTTCTGTGCCCCTCGCTGCCCCATTTGCGTTGTGACTGTGATTTTGTCTGTTTTCCCCCCTTTCCTTTCTGTGCCCCTCGCTGCCCCATTTGCGTTGTGACTGTGATTTTGTCTGTTTTCCCCCCATTTCTTTTCTGTGCCCCTCGCTGCCCCATTTGCGTTGTGACTGTGATTTTGTCTGTTTTCCCCCCATTTCCTTTCTGTGCCCCTCGCTGCCCCATTTGCGTTGTGACTGTGATTTTGTCTGTTTTCCCCCCATTTCCTTTCTGTGCCCCTCGCTGCCCCATTTGCGTTGTGCCCGTATTTTTTGTCTGTTTTCTCTCCCCTTGTACTTTTGTGCCCCCGCTGCCTCTCGCCTTTCCCGCCGCTGCGTCCTGCGGCCCCGCCCCCTGACTGCCCATTCACTGCCCCTGCCTCCCGCCTCCCAGCTGCTCCTCCCTCCCACCTCCCCATAAATGGCGGCCGCTGCGCGCCGCGCGCTGGCGCGCCGAAGGCGCACCTAAGGCAAGCCCGTCTGCGCCCGTCCGCGACTGGACCGCGCCCAGCGCCAGAACCCCTGGATCCCACCGATGCAACACTACTCGACGGACCTACGACGCCGCCACCCTCACCGCACTCAATGCCGGCCGGAACCCTGCCTGCTACCGAGCCTCACCGAGACGCACCCACGGACCCTTCACCTGCCAAACCTGCCGATTCACCTGCCCCCGGACGTGCACCACCTCCGCCAAGTCGAGCACCAGCAGCAACAACCTGAAATGCATCCTGTTGAACACCCGCTCCGTCCACAGGCACGCCGTGGAACTCTGGGACCTGCTCGACGCAACAGCACCGGACATCGCCTTCCTCACCGGAAACCTGGATGAACGCCTCCTCAGCGCCCGACATCGCCATAGCCATCCCGGACGGATACAAGATCACCCGGAGGGACCGCGTCAACCAGACGGGAGGAGGCATCGCCATCATACACAAGAACACCATCCGCATCTCGACTAACTCCGACGAGACCTTCACCGCCGCCGAACACCTACACTTCCAGATACACACTGACCCCAAGACCACCCTCCGAGGCACCCTCATCTACAGACCCCCGGGACCACGCACACTATTCAGCGAAGACATCGCAGACTTCATCAGCCCGCACGCCATGCCCTCAGCCGACTACATCCTCCTAGGGGACCTCAACTTCCACCTGGAGAACAACAACGACAGAAACACCACCGCCCTGCTGGACAACCTCGCCAACCTCGGACTCAAGCAACTGGTGAACACGCCCACCCACTACGCCGGCCACACGCTTGACCCCGTCTTCTCTTCCAGCAAGCACATCTCCTTCAGCCACGCCACCGGACTACACTGGACCGACCACAGCTGCGTCCACTTCAGCTTCAGAAAGACTGCGACCCACCACCACCCGCAACAGGCTCCCGCCGGAGCTGGAGCAAGATCACCGCCCGAGCAGCTCACCGCCTCCCTCAGCCAGAACACACCCACCAACACAACGGACCCAAACGAAGCAGCCAGCAACCTCGCCAAGTGGCTGACCGCCTGCGCCGACGACCTCGCACCACTAAAAAACCCTCCCAGCAGACCCGGAAGCAAGAAAACCCCTTGGTTCACCAACGAACTCAAGGAATCCAAGAAGAACTGCCGCACTCTCGAGAGAACCTGGCGACTCGACCAGACCACAGACAACAGGAGGACCGCCCTCAAGCACGCCACCCGCAAACACCACCAGCTGATCCGTGCCACCAAGAAGTCGGCACTCAAAGAACGACTGGACAACAACGCCCACGACAGCAAGGAACTTTTCAGCATCGTCAAAGAGTTCTCCAACCCCAGCGCCGGAAACAACGACATCACCCCCTCGCAAGACCTCTGCAACTCACTCGCCACGTTCTTCCACCGCAAGATCACCGACATACATAACAGCTTCGACGCACAAACCACGCACCCTACCGCCGAACCAACGCCCGCCACCACCACCCTCTGCAACTGGACCCCGATCAGCACCGAAGACACCACCCGCACGATGAACTCCATCCACTCCGGATCACCAACCGACCCCTGCCCACACCATGTCTTCAACAAAGCCGACGCCACCATCGCACCCCATCTCCGGGACATCATCAACTCCTCCTTCCACACTGCCACCTTCCCGGAGAGCTGGAAGCACGCCGAGCTTACCGCCCTCCTGAAGAAACCAACGGCGGACCCCACCGACCTCAAGAACTACCGTCCCATCTCGCTCCTTCCGTTTCCGGCCAAAGTCATCGAGAAGACCGTTAACGGACAGCTTGCCGCCTTCCTCGAGACGAATGGATCCCTCGACCCCTCGCAGTCCGGGTTTCGGGCCAACCACAGCACCGAGACCGCCCTTATCGCAGCCACCGACGACATCAGAACCCTAACCGACAACGGGGAAACAGCAGCCCTCATCCTCTTGGACCTCTCCGCGGCGTTCGACACCGTCTGCCACCGCACCCTAGTGAAGCGCCTCAGCAACATCGGAATCCGAGAGAAAGCACTGGAATGGATCATCTCGTTCCTCGCCGGAAGAACCCAGAGAGTCCGCCTCCCCCGTTCAGATCCGAGGCCACCGAAGTCATCTGCGGCGTTCCACAAGGATCTTCACTCAGTCCAACCCTCTTCAACGTCTACATGAGCCCCTCGCAGCCATCGCACGCCAACACAACCTCAACATCATCTCCTACGCCGACGACACCCAGCTGATCCTCTCCCTCACCAACGACCCCACCACCGCCAGAGCCAACCTACACGACGGGATGAGAGACGTCGCCGACTGGATGAGGAACAGCCGCCTTAAACTAAACTCAGACAAGATGGAAGTCCTCATCCTGGGCTCATCACCCTCCGCCTGGGACGACTCCTGGTGGCCCCCGGCCCTGGGCACCGCGCCCAAGCCAACGGACCACGCACGCAACCTGGGCTTCATCCTGGACTCCTCCCTGTCGATGACCAGACAAGTCAATGCCGTCTCATCCTCGTGCTTCAACACCCTGCGCATGCTCCGCAAGATCTTCAGATGGATCCCCACTGAAACCAGGAAGACCGTCACCCAGGCACTCGTCACCAGCCGACTGGACTATGGGAACACCCTCTACGCCGGAACCACAGCCAAACTTCAAAAAGACTCCAGCGCATCCAGAACGCCTCCGCACGACTCATCCTGGACATCCCCCGACACAGCCACATCACCGGACACCTGAAAGACCTGCACTGGCTCCCCGTCAGCAAGAGAATCACGTTCAGACTCCTCACCCACGCACACAAGGCCCTCCACGACCTGGGCCCAAAGTACCTCAACGACCGCATGACCTTCTACACGCCCACCCGCCAGCTACGATCAACCAGCCACGCCCTCGCAACCGTACCACGCATCCGCAGAACCACCGCCGGAGGAAGATCCTTCTCCTACCTGGCAGCCAAGACCTGGAACTCCCTCCCCACTCACCTTCGGCGAACCCAGGACCATCTCTCCTTCAGGAAGCAGCTCAAGACCTGGCTGTTCGAGCAGTAACTTACCCCCTCCCCCAGCGCCTTGAGACCCTCCCGGGTGAGTAGCTCGCTCTATAAATGCCGTGATTGATTGATTGATTGATTGGATTCTCGTACTATGTCAATTTTGGCCTAAATTGTAAAACCTATTGTATTTAACTTCCCGCCCCTTCAAATGAATACATTCACTTTATTTCCCACCCGTCTCACGACAAATGTTACACATTTTACAGGAGAAGAGTAACATTTTGTCCGCCGGAAACATTGGGTACATCATCTTCGGCCAATAGGTTGTGGCCTTGGGAGACGTCCAAGTTGACTTCACTTGGCAGGCAGACAGGACACATGCGCAGAACCATCTGTTTCTCGAGTTTCAAGACACCAACCCAGGCCCAAGTTTACGAATTACTAAAAGTGTAAGAAGAAAATATTAAAATCACAAATAAAAAGTTTCACTGTATACCCACTTTCCCTACTCTATTCCCATTTAATTATAATACTATCCTGCATTAGTAGCGTTAAGAAAACGATAATTTAATAATGACATGAGAGCAAGCTTAAGCATTTGAAAACATTTAGCGGCCATTTTAGTGCACACTGCGCAGAAGCAGAAGTTTCCCACCAAGCAAAGAAAGACGTCACACCATGTGATCAGGTTGCGACATGCGCATTGAGTTTCCCGCGCTTTAGCGGCCATCTTGATTTATAGACAAGCGTTATTCATTAGTAAAACACATAGGCAAGCGTCTATCCCTTTTGTGTTCGTGAATGCAAATATTAGTATTGACAGTACAAGTTTAATAAATTAATACTACGAGGAGGATTGCATACAAGCAAGTTTCATTTTTGAAACCTTGCTCCATCACCGGGACCAAAAACTCATGTGACCCCCCCTAGCAAAACCAGGTCATTTTCAGATACATAGGGAGCATCTGAGTTTTTGGTCCCGGGGTCGGCAGCCATCTAGAGAAACCTACCAAACCCACACAATTCTGAAAACTAGAGACCCAGGGGAGTCCAGGGTGGTATGGCTTGCGTGGGTCCCCCAAAGTTTTCCTACCCAGAATCCCCTGCAAACCTTAAATTGTGATGAAAAAATCACTTTTTTCTCAAATTTCTGTGTGGGAAAGTTCTGGAATCTACGTGGATCCACAAATTTCCTACCACCCAGCGTTCCCCCAGGTCTCTCGATAAAAATGGTACCTCACTCGCGTTGGTGGGTCAAGTACCCGTGACAGGCAAGGGCCCAAAACCTTTTGAGGCGACATCAAAATTACCTATCACAAAACAACCTGGTTTTGCAAGGGGGGTCCCATGAGTTTTTGGCCCCGGGCTCGTCGGCCATCTAGGGAAACCTACAAAACCCACACATTTCTGAAAACTAGACACCCGGGGGAGTCCAGCAAGGTATGGCTTGCGTGGGTCACCCAACATTTCCCTACCCACAATCCCCTGCAAACCTCAAATTTTGTTGAAAAAATCAAATTTTTCTCACATTTCTGTGTGGGAAAGTTATGGAATCTATGTGGATCCAGAACTTTCCCAAACAGAAATTTGAGGAAAAAGTGATTTTTTCAGCTAAATTTGAGGTTTGCAGGGGATTCTGGGTAGGGAAATGTTGGGGGACCCATGCAAGCCATACCTTGCTGGTCTCCCCAGGTGTCTACTTTTCAGAAATGTGTGGGTTTGGTAGGTTTCCCTAGATGGCCGCCGAGCCCGGAGCCAAAACTCATGGGACCCCCTTGCAAAACCAGGTTGTTTTGTGATAGGTAATTTTGATGTCGCCTCAATAGGTTTTGGGCCCTTGCCTGTCTCGGGTACTTGACCCACCCACACAAGTGAGGGACCATTTTTCTCAGAAGACTTTGGGGAATGCGGGGTGGGTGGAATTTTGTGGATCCACACAGATTCCAGAACTTTCCACCACAGAAATGTGCGGAAAATGTGTTTTTTTGGACAAATTTTGAGGTTTGCAAGGAATTCTGGGTAACAGAACCTGGTGAGAGCCAGACAAGTCACCCCTTCCTGGATTCCCGTGGGTGTCTAGTTTTCAAAAATATATAGGTTTGCTAGGTTTCCCTAGGTGCCGGTAGAGCTAGGGTTCAAAATCTACAGCTAGGCACTTTGCAAAATAGTGTCAGTTTTCACTGTAAAATGTGGTGTGTCCGTGTTGCGTTTTGGGCCGTTTCCTGTCGCGGGCACTAGGCCTACCCACACAAGTGAGGTACCATTTTTCTAGGAAGACTTTGGGAAATGCGGGGTGGGTGGAATTTTGTGGATCCACGCAGAATCCAGAACTTTCCACCACAGAAATGTGAGGAAAACGTGTTTTTTTGGACAAATTTTGCGGTTTGCAAGGGATTCTGGGTAACAGAATCTGTTGAGAGCCAGTCAAGTCACCCCATCCTGGATTCCCCTGGGTGTCTAGTTTTCAAAAATGTATAGGTTTGCTAGGTTTCCCTATGTGCCGGCAGAGCTAGGGTTCAAAATCTACAGCTAGACACTTTGCAAAAAAAGGGTCAGTTTTCACTGTGAAAATGTGGTGTGTCCACATTGTGTTTTGGGCCGATTCCTGTCACGGGAACTAGGCCTACCCACACAAGTGAGGTACCATTTTTCTCGGAAGACTTTGGGGAACACGGGGTGGGTGGTAATTTGTGGATCCATGCAGATTCCAGAACTTTCCACCACAGAAATGTGAGGAAAATGTGGTTTTTTTACAAATTTTTAGGTTTGCAAGGGATTCTGGGTAACAAAACCTGGTGAGAGCCAGTCAAGTCTCCCCATCCTGGATTCCTCTGGGTGTCTAGTTTTAAAAAATGTATAGTTTGCTAGGTTTCCCCAGGTGCCGGCAGAGCTAGGGTTCAAAATCTACAGCTTGGCACTTTGCAAAAAAAGGGTCCATTTTCACTGTGAAAATGTGGTGTGTCCACGTTGCGTTTTGGGCCGTTTCCTGTCGCGGGCACTAGTCCTACCCACACAAGTGAGGTACCATATTTCTCGGAAGACTTTGGGGATTACGGGGTGGGTGGAATTTTGTGGATCCATGCAGATTCCAGAACTTTCCACCACAGAAATGTGAAGAAAATGTGTATTTTTGGACAGATTTTTAGGTTTGCAAGGGATTCTGGATAACAAAACCTGGTGAGAGCCAGTCAAGTCTCCCCATCCTGGATTCCTCTGGGTGTCTAGTTTCAAAAAATGTATAGGTTTGCTAGGTTTCCCCAGGTGCCGGCAGAGCTAGGGTTCAAAATCTACAGCTAGGCACTTTGCAAAAAAAGGGTCCATTTTCAATGTGAAAATGTGGTGTGTCCACGTTGCGTTTTGGGCCATTTCCTGTCACGGGCACTAGGCCTACCCACACAAGTGAGGTACCTTTTTCTCTGAAGACTTTGGGGAACGCTGGGTGGGGGGAATTTTGTGGATCCACGCAGATTCCAGAACTTTCCACCACAGAAATGTGAGGAAAATGTGTTTTGTTTTACAAATGTTTAGGTTTGCAAGGGATTCTGGGTAATAGAACCTGGTGAGAGCCAGTCAAGTCACCCCATCCTGGATTCCCCTGGGTGTCTAGTTTTCAAAAATGTATATGTTTGCTAGGTTTCCCTAGGTGCCGGCAGAGCTAGGGTTCAAAATCTACAGCTAGGCACTTTACAAAAAAAGGGTCAGTTTTCACTGTAAAAATAAAGTGTGTCCACGTTGCGTTTCAAGCCATTTCCTGTCACGGGCACTAGGCCTACCCACACAAGTGAGGTACCATTTTTATCGGGAGACTTAGGGTAACAGAATTGTAGAGCAACTGTTATTACCTATTGACTTTCGATGCATTTCTGCCTTCCAAATGAAAGACAATGTGTAAAAAGAAGTCCTATATATCCTCACAACCAGAAAGGTCCAGCGGATGTAACGGTATATTGCTTTCAAACAGCTGTCATAATTAGAAGAAGTTACAGGTGAAAACGTTGACACAAATGGCTGTTTTTTTCCAACTAATTTTCAATTTTTCCTATATTCAATGGTTAGTTTCTATAAAGAAACATTGAAGGATCTACACAAATGACCCCTTGCTGAATTCAGAATTTTGTCTACGTTTCTAAAATGTATAGCTTTCTAGAATCCATTATTGCTTTCATACCCATTTCTACCATTAACTGGAAAGAGGTTGAAAGCACAAAAAATAGCAAAAATAGGCTATGTCCCAGAAAAATGGCAAAACTGTGTAAGACATTTTGGTTTTCTGACAAAAGTCTGCTTTTCCCTGAAAGCTGTGAAGATGGTGATTTCATCACCACAACCCCTTTTTTGATACCATTTGCAGGGAAAAAACCAGACGCTTTCATCTGTAGCCCTTTTTTCCATTTTTCCCCCCCAAATTTTTTTTTTGCTGTATTTTGGCTAATTTCTGGGTCCCCTCCAGGGGAATCCACAAACCCTGGGTACCTTTAGAATCCCCATGATGTTGGAAAAAAGGACGCAAATTTGGCGTGGATACCTTATGTGGTCAAATAGTTACAGGGGCCTAAGCGCGAACTACCCCAAATAGCCAAAAAAAAGGCTTAGCACAGGGGGGAAAAGGCCTAGCAGCGAAGGGGTTAAGATAGAAACTGGAAAAGTTATATATTGGAGCAGCTCTGGAAGGATACACAATTGTATCATGGTCCTAATGCTCATGATGGAGTGAAAGAATGATAGTGCCTTGATGCAAATTAGATTTCCTCCTGTCACGCCAGAGACAATATTAGCCCAGTGTGTTGCAACATTACTTATTAGGCACTACATGTGAACTAATGAGATCTTGTCACTGTTACTTACAACGAGCAGCGATCAACCTATGATTGTTAGGACATATGTACTCATAAAATGTCAATATGAAAAGCATAATCATCTATATTATCAAAGTACCCCAGGTGTGCATGTAGTTGGTACAAATGCTCTTGAACCTTGGGGGCACTTTCTGTAATACTGGGGTAAATCTCCAAATCTGCCCTCACAAGGGGGTAGGGGGGCGGAAGACTGTTTGGACACCAGAGGTGTGAGTGTCACCTGATGCCAGGATGGGAGGGTCCTCTCATAATTCTATTGAATTTTTTTTAAACCAGGTGTCTAGTGGGCTTTCTAACTCTTGCAATAGGCCAATTTGGGACAATACTCCCATCTACTCCAGTGGAACAGTAAAACTTTGTGGGCCTTAGGGGTGGAGGCAGCCCAATCCCAGACAGATCGGCCCCCACCCTATTCCATTTTATTGGCCAGATATCAATTAGGATCGACCAACCCCACCCAATACATTATAAAATAAAAGGAGTCCCGGGTGTCTAGTGGTGCTTTCTACCTCTCCGCCAGAGTTGACAGACTGGGGATAAGCATCCCCAAACTGCCTCCAGGGTGCTGAAATACTATGTGTGCCCCTAGGGATAGATGGGTGTGTCCCAGTGTCAATTCAGGCCGCACCTAACCCTTTTCTAAAAATAAATATTTCCTGGGAGCTATTGGTGCTTTTGGAACCACGGTGTCTCCCACTATGCCCTAATTTGCCTGAGCTGCTACATGGTTTGATCGCACCGCTCTGCCAGTCGACAGCAGTGGCACCTCGGTAATGGCGGCTGTGTGCTGAGGCAGCCTTGCCATGCCTCCTGCACCTTTGGAGGTGCACTGTGGGAGGGGTTGGGCTACTGGAGAATGAAACTCCACCTGTGCAGGAGACATGAGGAGACTAGCACACTTGCTGTTTCCAGGCACTGTCAGCCTTCCCGAGAGGAGCTGCAATGCACTCCTTAAGTCAGATCTAACAAGCGATGTAACGCCACCAATCTGGAGTAATGCAAGGCAGCGCAAGTTGTTGCCTTGTGTTGCTCTGCAACAGAAAGGTGTTGCATGCGTGGAGAGTGGGTGTTCTCTCACATGCACCCATGTATTTTGATGCATTCCCAGATTTAACAAGACAAGTCAACCTGGAATGCGTCAAAATTGTATGCCTTCTCGACAGAGGTGAAACAAGGAGAAATATGTTTTTCTCCTTATTGTTTCCTCTTTCTAAGTGTGCTTCATTCTGCAGCACACATAGAAAGAGAAAAACTACTCTAAGAATTGTTTTTGTGCAGGTAGGTGTCCCTTTCTGCACAAAAACAACCCTGCCTGCAATGCAGGCACCCTTGCACCATGGTGCAAGGATGATGTGTTAGAACTAGGCAGCACATAGTGACCCGGCACAGTGAGAGAGCAGGAATGCTCCATATATTAGTAAATGTGGCACAGCCCTCTCTATTTGATGAAGCACAGTGCAACATGTCTTGCTGCGTTTCACTGCATCAAATATTAATAAATCTGACCCTGAATGTCAAAGATTAAGGAGAGAAAGGTTTACTTATTATGTCGCAGCCTTCAACACTCTCATCTACAATGTCCTCTTTCAAAGAATGATAAAGGTGAAAAAAGTTTTGGAGGTGACTGAGAGATGGTTCATATCTTTTCTAAGGAATGGACAGCAATAAGATGTCAAGAGGTTGTTTTTGAAGTGCTGAAAGGCTTGTGCTTATTATCTATACTATTCAGCATCACTGTTAAACCACTTTCTGATCTGCTCATGGTCAGGTTGTTAGACCATGTGCACACACTGCCCTATTGTAGTGACCAGGAGCTAATGTAGATATCGACTACCAATGTTTGCGGATTGGCAGTGTCTCCAGCAATATACTCAATTGCCTTTTAACCTTGTCCTGTCCCTTCCCAATTTGCAATCACATGTAAGCTGACAAAATGCCAAGCTCAGAATGCCAGGCAATACTTGCACTGAATGATCGTCCTGTGGGTTGACCTAAAATTTGATGGACAATGCCCATAAAGCAATGTCTGAAAAGGGATGACCATTTCCCCCCCTTTCTGTGCTTCCTGTGGGTTGAGTCACAATATCAGTCGCGGCTCCTGGAGGGAGTGCTGCGGGGCGGTGGGGCGGAGGTAGTAAACTCCGGCATACGGCCGAACGGAGTTAAGTACATGAATAAATAAATAAAACGAATTACATTGCGCGCGCTGCAACGCCAAATGGCGATGCGGCGCGCGCAATGTAATTCGTTTTATTTATTTATTCATGTACTTAACTCCGTTCGGCCGTATGCCGGAGTTTACTACCCCCCGCCCCGGCCCACCACCCCGCAGCACTCCCTCCAGGAGCCGCGACTGCAGAATATGAATGACACTTCTACAAAAATGGCTTTGGTTGGCTGGTCCAAAACCCCTTTATGTATATTTTATAATGTATTTATTATTTTACTTCATAACAAATGCTGGCACACAGCTAAAGCTGTCTTACGGTCAGACCTGAAATGTGCTATTTGGGATGATGCATTATCAGGGCGGCATCAGTAAATTAGACACTCTGACTTGCATTTCTTTTAAACTGCCAAAGCACACAATGTTCTTTTGCGGGGCCTTCTCTTATGTTATTGCGCCCTTGACCTAGAACTCGAGATCGGAGCATGCAATTGCACATCAGAATGACGCCACAGGGCATGACCCTGTGATGTACCACATTCCTCCAAAACTTTCAAATGACAACAATTGCATAACAAGTTATAACAACAATGAGAGTTCTGTTGGGGCAAACTTCTAGCCCCTCTGGATTTACTCACAGACACAGTCCTCCAGTTTCTTAGGTTTCTTGATGTTAGGTCTTAGGCGGTAAGAGTGTCCTCGATACCGGTGTGAGGTTTCATCCTGGTGCTTGCCGCTACCTGGATTCTCCTGAACAAGGTTTCATACTGTTTGAAGCTTATTTTATTTAAGCGCTTCAAATATTAAGCGATTACATTCATTAAAACCTTAAACCTCTGGTAAAGAGCAAAGGTCCAGTTGTACAAATATAAATATTTAATACAAAGTTCATTGTTCAATTAATCAGCAGAGATATAAGATTGTAATGATTGCAGCTACGGAGCTAAAATTTCACCTCTTAAAATCCATACATGAGTACTGCTCTGTAACGTTTTAAACCGCGAGAGCAGAATAAAAGAATAACAGTGCCAGATAAAGGTTTTTAAAAGTGCACTACTTTGTGTAGAAGCAGTATATTAAATCCATGGATGCCATAAAGTGTTATTATTTCACAGCTTTCAAAGGTATGGTGTTGAGGTGGCCCGTGGAAAGGCTGCTCCCTTTAACCAGGCCGACCAGTTCAGGGTGCTTAGAGTGCATGGTGTGCTGTTGCTTTGACTGTGTCGAAGCAGGACAGTGTCGTCTGAAATCTTTTCTGAAACTCATTCAGTCGTTAAAAAGTCAGCTAGGTGGTAAATTAACCGATCCAACATTGTCAGGTATTTCATCAGTCTGCAGTTAAGCTGAATATCAGAGGAATTAAAGCAGGCTATGACAGCCGGCCGGCAGTGACATAACCCCCGCTAATTAAAAACTAGTCTTAAGATGATTTTTCAATCTTTCATGTTTGCTTCACATATGCAAATGTTGCTCAGATATGAACTTACCTTAAAGAAATGAAAAGACAAGAGGCATTTGGCAAAACAGGAACAAGTTGGTTAATTAAACGCAGCGGTCGGGAGAGTCACAACAGAATGCGTCTGAGGAAATTCAATTGTTGTGCAAAGTTTCGGCTGACAGTATATACATCTTGTGAGGTACAATAAACCAATTTCTGCATTCTTGTAAAAGCATCTCAGTCATAAATTAACAAGTTTGGGCATCTGATAAGGACACAGATGTCCCTCAACCTCGGGAAGAGCTTGTGTGGGCCAGTGTGTATGTGTCCAGATGTCTGGTGTGAGGAGCATGTGATCACTACGTGTGGTGTGCATGTCGTGTCCTGATTGGCTGAGTGTTCCTATCTACATGTAATATCTAGTTTTGTGGTATTTTTGGTGAATGTACGCTTTTGGCCACATGTGTTTTTTTTGGGTCAATTTCCACGGACCTGTTTGTGGTGCAACTATCTATCTGTCGGATTGATTAGGGTTTTCTCTGGGTGCGCGTCTGTCTTTAGGCTAAGTGAGAGCTCACCTGTGACCTGTCACTCGATAGGTGTGGGTTGGGGTAGCAGGACCTGTCTGACTACGTATCTCTGACTCAGGGTTGATACGGAGGTCACGATGGGTGAATCCAACAGCAATGATATGAGTTCATTAGAACTTCTGAACATTTTTATGGCAGTCATTGATATCATTTTTATCGACATTCTCAACCTCGTGCATACATCAACATTGTTTCTACTGGTAACAACATTGTTATGAGTGCATGAATTATGGCATACATTGACATTGTTACTCCGAGTACCGACACTGTTGTGCGTGCATAGATTATGGCATACATTGACATTGCATTTATTGGTATTGCCATTGTTGGGCCTGCACATATCATGGTATTTATTGACATTGTATTCACCTATTCCAACATTTCTCCCTCTAGTTGAATTTTCAACTACTCTACCATCCTCATATGTCATGTCCATTATATTATTCAAAAGTGTGTGTGTGTGTGTCTGTGGTGTCTGTTACTTTTCCCTAGCTAAGGACTGCATTTTTACAGCAGGAAGTCCCCATTCAAAGCAAACCACACAACAGAAGTACAACGCAAACTGGTATTAGTGACGTGACTAGTTTGGACACCCACAGGGGAATCCACGAAAAGATACTATGCAACCAGTCCTGCTCTGGGTCACCTCCCTCCTTCTTCATGTAGGCTTACAGTTCTTGGATGGCGTGACCTAATGTCCCATTGTCCATATCATTTCTGGGGATAAAAGTACAACAGGAAGCACCAATTCTCAACACACACCCCACCCTCCATCGCACTCATCAAGTCCAACACGTACCTATGTTGCATCATAATAAGGTGGATGGCTCTCAGTTCTTCCTTGATAGCGTTTAGGCTGAGCTCAGTATCATTGATCATCTTCAGCAACTCCCACCTGGTTATTTGTAACCAGTGGGCATTTCCCTTTGTTTGCATGGTGAAGAAGGCTATTGACCCTCCGGCATTTACTTGAGTCTCTGTGGGGTGTGTATGATTATGAGGGTGCGGAGGCACCACCATCTGGGGATGAGCTGGATGTAGGCCAGGTCACCACATTGCCAGTATATATTCATCAACGTGGAGGTGTCCCATTGCAGGACCGGTATGTGCAGTATCATGCCATAGTATTCGTTACTCCCCAACGGTATGGTTCCTTTACTTCTGAAACACAGAGAATACAGTGTACGTTTCTATACAATTAGGGGTTGCCCCTTCCCTTCCAACCATGTGTACCTATTCATCTCAGTATCCCAGATTTTTTGGCATGGGGTGTTTTTGCTAGTGTTGGGCCCCCTCTCATGGGACTCATTTCTCCAAGTCTGATTGAGGTGAGCGGCCCTGCACTGGAATTCCATGTCCGCAGTCCACTTGTCATTAAAGAAGCTGGGCCCAAAGACGTTAAGGGCCACACTGGGACCACAGACGGAGGCAGGAGAGAGACGTATTTGTGCACTGGTGCAGTGGTCTTACTACCGCCAGGAACCTCTTTTCTATGAAGTCACGGGGCCAAACAGTGTCCTCCCCTATAGTGCCACTTCTGCACATCCAGTCTACCTCAGTGTGGATGTTGCTAGGTTCGGTGTAAAGATACAGTGCTCTAGGGTTGGTCTCATACCAGGTGATGTTTACTATTGCCCTATGGGTTTCTACTCTATTGGGTTGAATTTTAGCCATGATCCTACATAGGTACAGATGGATGAGGCATTTTGCTTTTTCAATGGTTATCTCCTGGGATAAGTAAAGCCTGTCTGCACCTACAGCATGGGGTATCAGTGAACTTATGTAGCATGACCTGTTCATAGTTTGAGTGCCTATGGTGACCATATGTTGGTACCAGGTATTGTGTAGGAGTGAGCTGTGTAATGCATGAGGAATGCAAGCGTTTTGTTCAGTGTAGGTGTACGTGAGGCGAGAGAGGTCCCTGCGCATGCATTGCAAGAATGTAGAAGTAGAGTTTAGGCGATTATGCATATGTCTCGCTCTGGAGAGGTATGATAGTACCCTGACCAAGTAGAGCATGTACAGAAATACAAAAATAAGTAGCTTAAAAAACATCATCTTCGGGTGAGATGTCTATCGTCTTAGCGCCCAGTGGTGTCTTGTCTTGGTGCAGTGTAAAAAATGTCTTGTAAAAAGTGGTTGCAAAAGTCAATTTGTAGTCTGTGTTACTGGAGAGATTGGCCTTGTGAAAGTCCTTTTGAAAGCTTTGATCGAAGGGATGGCGGATCGCAGCAGTGTTGGTGCACTTGCAGCTTGATCTCAGACCTGTAGGTTAAGAGCTGTGCATTGTCGGTTAGCTTGGAATAAACACATTGTTAGGCAGTTGTGTAGAAAATTTCTGCATTTACATTTTACCGATGCACTCAATGGTTTCACTGTGAGCAAATATTTTTCCAAGTGGGGTACTGGAAGGAGATGCTAGGATTTAAGGAGAATGGTAAGTTTTAAACTGTTTTAATGCTGTTTGTATTTTGGGTTCCCCATCTCCTTGTTATGGTGGGGACAGTAAATTTTTCCTGTGGACTGCTCAGTATAAAAGTGTGATGTTTTGATCAGTGCAGGGGTGTCCTTTTGACCAGCATATGTTGCGTACAACTATGAGGGGACGTGGACGTTTGAATTTTAGGCCAATGTTTTGGTTGACACAAGCGCGTCCCTTAGGTCTCTGCACATCCCGTTGAACTAAATTTTTCCCTAATTAGGTTGAGTTGCTGCATTATGCCCTTCTTCTGGAAAGGTTGAGAATCTTTGGACTGTTTTTTAGGCTGCTTTGTGCGGGTCCTGGTGGCTATTTACCTGTGTTTTTGGTGTTGCTAATTTTAACAAAGGATACCAAAAGTGGTCAGAAGGTCGTGTGTGGACCCCCGTAGGACACTGCATGGAAATAGCTGGAATTGTGTTTGCTGTGTTTTTTGGCAAGAGTATCACAGACTTTTACCTTTGGAGAAAAATAAATCCTATAACTGCTATATATTTAATCTATATCATACTTTCCCAATCACTGGCAATCATACACATCCTCTACAAGCATTGGAAGTGAGACCATATAATCCACAAAGACAATCATAGTGTCCAGATTTAAAAAAGTACAAATCGATTTATTATTATTATTTTTTTTTAAACTCATCAAATACACAATTTTAAAAATATATATATAACAATTTTACATATTATCATCAATGTCTTACATTCAATATTGACCAAAGCATATAAACAATTCCTAGTAAAAAATTCAAAATTCTAAATAAAAAAGAGAGTACATATCACTAGACAAAAGCCACTTTGTCATTAACAGCGTACACATACACAAAGAAAGACTTGTGGGGGCTAGTGCCTGGTATTGTTCAATTCATAAAATACTCTTTGACCATAGCCGCTTGGTGGATTCTGTACTTTTCAATAAGGCGTCGACGCGTTTCGATGGACTCCTATAATGCCATCTTTCTCAAGACAAAGGAATTTTTTGAAACTCTCAAAGTAATCTACAATAAACATGTGATCAATAAAAAAACCTGTTGAAAAACACAAATGACAATCAGCAAACAAAAGAGAAGACGTAAATTTCTAAGTCATCTTATTCAAGACAAACTAGGTATATGATCATCTTATTCAGGGCACAAAATAATTCAATAACATTTTACAAAAGAATTAGTCCAATTAACCACATAGACCAATTTAAAGTTATATTGTATGGCTGCCCAACCTCTAAGTTGCATCCTGTGCATAGTCTCATAATACTACAACTTATAATTCCTACATAATTCGTCATCCCACATTTTTACATCTCCCCGTTTCCACATGATTATCAGGGTATATATATGTCACTCTTCCCACTCAAATAAACTCATATTTTCACACATTCAATTCACTCTAATACCTATACACGACCTACTGTCGCTATTAGCATGAAACCGGCTATTGCCATTCTAATAAGATCATATTATTCTATATAGGTAGACCTCACCTCTCTAAGGCGGTGATGGCTGTTTCATAGACCCTAAGGGCCCGATTCTGATGCGGGTTGGAAAAGCTTCCCGACCGAGGGTCTGATTCTGATGCGGTTAGGAAGGCCTCCTAACAGCATTTGCTCCTTCCAAATCGGATCGGGAACGTGTCTTCCCGACCGAGGGCCCAATTCTGATGCGGTTAGGAACAAATGTTCCCATTGAAGTCAATGGGAGTTCAACCAAATCGTATCTGGAAGCATCCGGATGCATCCTACTCCGCCGGTCGGACTTTCCCGATCCGAGTGGGTCGGACACCATTTCCCAACCGATTCGGTTCCGAAGCTTTTCCAACCCGCATCAGAATCGGCCCCTAAGTCTGTGCTTCTCAGATAATGAAGATAGATGCCTGCTGTTTTTTCTCTGGATTGTAATTCAATCCTGATTGTGATCATAGTTAATGAAGCAATCTATGTAGATTGCTCATGCAGCCTAGTTAAGGAGTGAGAGTCTCACCTTGGAGTTGGTCTACAGTCCGCAATAGGAAGATTTTAATGATTAAAAATAGTCCCAGAAACGATTAAAAGTCAGGGCTGGTTTCTACGATTTCTGTGAAATAAAGAACAATAAGACTAGATGATTTATGCCCTAACCAGACAAAATTACCTGTTTAATATATAGGCAGGAACAACAAAGATTATCTCCTTTGGTTCACCCACCAAAGGAGATAATCTTTGTTGTTTATCATCATCAAGCTGAACGTAAGAATTACTTTCCTGCCTATATATTAAACAGGTAATTTTGTCTGGTTAGGACATAAATCATCTAGTCTTATTGTTCTTTATTTCACAGAAATCGTAGAAACCAGCCCTGACTTTTAATCGTTTCTGGGACTATTTTTAATCATTAAAATCTTCCTATTGCGGACTGTAGACCAACTCCAAGGTGAGACTCTCACTCCTTAACTAGGCTGCATGAGCAGTCTACATAGATTGCTTCATTAACTATGATCACAATCATCAAATAATCTCAAATATAATCAATGATGTGACAATTAATTATTTTTGATAACAGGATTGAATTACAATCCAGAGAAAAAACAGCAGGCATCTATCTTCATTATCTGAGAAGCACAGACTTAGAGTCTATGAAACAGCCATCACCGCCTTAGAGAGGTGAGGTCTACCTATATAGAATAATATGATCTTATTAGAATGGCAATAGCCGGTTTCATGCTAATAGCGACAGTAGGTCGTGTATAGGTATTAGAGTGAATTGAATGTGTGAAAATATGAGTTTATTTGAGTGGGAAGAGTGACATATATATACCTTGATAATCATGTGGAAACGGGGAGATGTAAAAATGTGGGATGACGAATTATGTAGAAATTATAAGTTGTAGTATTATGAGACTATGCACAGGATGCAACTTAGAGGTTGGGCAGCCATACAATATAACTTTAAATTGGTCTCTGTGGTTAATTGGACTAATTCTTTTGTAAAATGTTATTGAATTATTTTGTGCCCTGAATAAGATGATCATATACCTAGTTTGTCTTGAATAACATGACTTAGAAATTTACGTCTTCTCTTTTGTTTGCTGATTGTCATTTGTGTTTTTCAACAGGTTTTTTTATTGATCACATGTTTATTGTAGATTACTTTGAGAGTTTCAAAAAATTCCTTTGTGAAAGATGGCATTATAGGAGTCCATCGAAACGCGTTGACGCCTTATTGAAAAGTACAGAATCCACCAAGCGGCTATGGTCAAAGAGTATTTTATGAATTGAACAATACCAGGCACTAGCCCCCACAAGTCTTTCTTTGTGGATGTGTACGCTGTTAATGACAAAGTGGCTTTTGTCTAGTGATATGTACTCTCTTTTTTATTTAGAATTTTGAATTTTTTACTAGTAATTGTTTATATGCTTTGGTCAATATTGAATGTAAGACATTGATGATAATATGTAAAATTGTTATATATATATTTTTAAAATTGTGCATTTGATGAGCTTTTAAAAAAAAAAATAATAATAAATCGATTTGTACTTTTTTAAATCTGGACACTATGATTGTCTTTGTGGATTATATGGTCTCACTTCCAATGCTTGTAGAGGATGTGTATGATTGGCAGTGATTGGGAAAGTATGATATAGATTAAATATATAGCAGTTATAGGATTTATTTTTCTCCAAAGGAAAAAGTTTGTGATACTTGTGTATAAACCCTATTCCTTTGGATGGTAAGGGGTTCCTCTTAGTCTCGAATACATTTTTTGGCAAGAGTCAGGGGTCTCTTTGGAACTTTATGTGCTCAGCCTGATGGAGATGACGTTAATGAACTCAATGGGTTTTCCTATGGACTAGGGTTGTGTGATTGCTGGGGAGCTGTTCTGTGGCTCCTGTGACCTGGATGCGGCCATTTTTGGGATTGGGCTTCTTGTTTCCTTGGGAGATGTTCCATGAGGCACTGCACAGGTTATGGCATATGTTGGCATTGCATTTATTGCTATTGCCATCGTTAGGCTTGCACATATGGTATTCATTGACATCGTATTCACACATTCCAACACAAATTTGGTGAACCATAGTTTTGGAGGACTTTCTGAGGAGTTTCCAGGCATCAGTAGGCAGTCCAAGCAGTACTTCAAAAAAGATGTTTTAGTCTGTGCTTTGATAGAGGCGCCCAGATATGGTTGAGGTGCTAATATGTCATAGGATGCTTTGTATGCCAGGTGTGCCACCTCCGCACAAACGCTTCCTTGTCTTCCAGCAGTGAGTCTCTCTTGACACTTCTTGCTGCTCTTCGCCGCCAGAGGAAACTCCAGGGTCAAGGTTCCCTTGCAGCCGAGAACGCCGCCGACGCCCGCATCACGCGCCTGGAGGCGCTTTGAAATTCGCTGCAGGGCTCCCGCAGCGCGGGAAGCCCTTCTTGCTGCTCTTTGCCGCCAGAGGAAACTCCAGGGTCCAGGTTCCCTTGCGGCCGAGAACGCCGCCGACGCCCGCATCACGCGCCTGGAGGCGCTTTGAAATTCGCTGCAGGGCTCCCGCAGCGCGGGAAGCCCTTCTTGCTGCTCTTCGCCGCCAGAGGAAACTCCAGGGTCCAGGTTCCCTTGCGGCCGAGAACGCCGCCGACGCCCGCATCACGCGCCTGGAGGCGCTTGAAGTCGGCTGCAGGGCTCCCGCAGCGCGGAAGCCCTTCTTGCTGCTCTTCGCCGCCAGAGGAAACTCCAGGGTCCAGGTTCCCTTGCGGCCGAGAACGCCGCCGACGCCCGCATCACGCGCCTGGAGGCGCTTTGAAGCTCGCTGCAGGGCTCCCGCAGCGCGGAAGCCCTTCTTGCTGCTCTTCGCCGCCAGAGGAAACTCCAGGGTCCAGGTTCCCTTGCGGCCGAGAACGCCGCCGACGCCCGCATCACGCGCCTGGAGGCGCTTTAAAATTCGCTGCAAGGCTCCCGCAGCGCGGGACGTGCGCGGGCGAAGCCCGGGCCAAGGGCGGGCCCGTCTACGCCCGTCAGCGGCAGGAAGTGGCGGGGCAGGGCCACCCCCTTTGGATTTTTCCAGCATTTATTTTGACTTACCCAGCTGCTGGTATTGTGCTTTTTGATTTCTGTATTGTACTATTTGTTTTCGCCATTCTCTGATAAGCTGACCTGGGGATTTCTATATTTGTTGGTGCTGTTTCCGTTTGGTTTTGGGGGGAGCGAGGGTTTGGATAGTGGTTTTAAAGAGTCGAGAATCCCTCCTGGGTCTTTCGTGTTCTCTATTACACTACGTAGCTAAAGAAAATATCTGAAATGGGCAAAAGGAAGAACCTAGACAAGGTGCAGGATACGGCCAATTCTAAAAAGAAAAAGAAGTCTCTGGGCACTATCTGCCATGAGACTATGGATCGAATTGAACACATATTGACTGAGTGCCAGGAAATAGTAGATATAGACCCATTGAAATCTCCCGTTCAGGTGGGTAGTTCAACACCAACTTTAAATAGAGCTGAAGATTCAACAAACCCTTAGGGCCCCACAGTTAGCCCCATAGTTAGCGCAACTCAAGGGGAAAGATTAGTTAAGCGAGTCCCCAGCATGTTCCAACAGCGTGTAAAAGGAAAGAGCAGGGGCTCAAAAAGACGGTCACTGGATTTGGAACCAGATCAGATCACGTCAGCTCTAGGTACTCAGTCAAATGGGTTACCTGGTACCGCTCAAGCTATCCAAATAGAGTGCTACAATAGATTCGATGCCATTGCCCCCATTGATGTAGAGAGTATGGGAATGGGACAAAAAAACCTCGAATCCTCTTATAATACTGTTTTGCCTGAAGTACTCGCACTGAAGTTAGTTATAGAGTCACTAAGGGATGAGGTGGCCGCTCTCAGGAGGGAGGTTATCACCCTAACTGAGAGGGTTCCCTGTGGAAAAAATGTATTTCAAGGGTTGCCCCCCGTATTACATTCAGCAGTACATCTTTCAGTAGTGGATAGAGACAAGGGGTTGCATTCTCGGGGCAGTGCAGAGAGTTCCGAGAGATCCCCTCTCCCTAAAATTCCCCTGACTACACCTAACCCCCAGGCAAAAAGTCTTAGGAACCTTCACCTAAACCGCACTGATGTAGTGACACAAACAAAAAATAGGTTGCCAGGAGCTGCTTGTGCTAACACACATTTGAGGGTCACGGACAGAGGCGAGGTGACATCTGTTAGGAATTATGTCCCGGGATTAGTAAGGGAAGGTGTTTACATGAATCAGAGTAAACTGTCTGTTCAGAATGTGATCTATCTTACTGAAGTGCCCAAACTTTACCGGGTAGGATTGGAGGACCATGAAGCCCTGAAAAATAAGGTCATACATTGGCTGCGATCATCCCGTCACTGCTATTCAATAATCAGAGACGATATTGAATATGCAGAGAGACTTACTCTCCCTGGGGTGGCTAGTGACACGATTGAAGTGAGATTTTCCAATAGGGACATAGTCGATGGGCTCCTAGCTATGGATTTCCATACAATCCCCCTGGCCAATACTTCTATTTCCATTAGATATAGGCGTCCATCCAGATCAGAGTTAGTTCCCCATAGTCTGTCTGAAGAAGGCCCTGGTTCGAGCCGTGTTGGTGCACTATGTGGCCGTAGGTGACTACAGTCTGGCCGAACCCCTATAAGGAGCTTAGGAGGACCACCGAATCAACCTCAATCTGAAAACACGCCATCAACAACCGGGGTAAGCAACCATGTCCCCTATACAGGGGATTTGGTTGCTACTAAAACTAGTGCCCCAGTACCGGTGGGTCCCGTATGGGATCACGGAGCATTGGGTTCTCATGCTGAGGAGTCTTTGATGGCCAGCGTTAGCGATGGCCCTGTCCCTAGTTCTGCCGCTAGCTATGCGGCAATAAGTGGAATATACTCTGATTCTGGTTTAAGGGTTTTAGTATGGAACTTGGCCGGGATCATAAAACTCCAATTAGATCCTGACTGGTATCGCTTTATTGATACATTCGATCTTATCCTGTTCCAGGAAACATGGAGTTTGGTCACCCCACACAGAAATGGCTTTTCCACCTATGCCATTGAAGCGATTAGGAAACATCAGGGTAGACCCTCTGGGGGCCTCGCAGTTTGGATAAAAAACACACTGGGTCTCAAAGTCAAGCCACTATATGTTGATTCTCAAGATATCTTGGCCTTGGAATTGACCTTGACAGGGGGGTTGAGGGTTAAAATTTTCAACATCTATAATAGAGTTGAGCATGTACTAGAGGAAACCAACACTATCCAAATTCTAGATAATGCTCTGGCTAAGTACCACGACGGTGCCGCTCTATTGGTGGCAGGTGACTTTAATTGCACTTTGAACCCCTTGCTTCCATCCCTCCAGACCTTACAGAGGATTGGGATTGTGAGTGGTCAATTCCCCCCCTAGATCTTCCAAGGGTAAAATGGACTAAGAGAGGTGGTCAGGTGTTTGCCCTCACTTTACAGCACGATCTTAGAGCCACTAATGGCAGAACCAGGTCGGATCCCAAAGGGGAACATACCTTCAACAGACCTGGTTATACTAGCAGGATCGATTATTGTTTAATTTCTCCCAACCTTTGGTCACATGTAGAAGATATGGTAGTGGAGAAAAGATCTGAGAGTCACCACAACGCCCTAGTCCTCACCCTCTCAAATGTGGGCCCCAAGCAGACTGTCATCAAGGGGGGGCCAGACCTGGGTGTGCTCACTGTTGCTAATAATCAAAGGACTATAAAGTGGAGTTGGGTGGAGGCACATCCTGCTGGCCTAGAGGTAGTGAAGGATAAAGTTAGACTACTGATTAGAGATCTGGCTGCTCTTCACCCAAATGTTGCAATTGAGACCCTTGGGTCTTGTCATGTGCTGCTCTTTAATGATGTGAGGGACACACTTAGCCGACCGCCAAAAGCTCGAGAAAAGAGGGTAAATGTATAGATCAGTCGCAAGAATCAAAGAGCCCTTGGTATAACCAGTGCTGTAGGAAGACAAAGGGGTGCTTATCAGTGCACTAAAAGAAGGGCTTACACTGAGATTGCAATATGTAGGGTGGAATATAGAAAGGCCATCGGTAGAGCTAAAAAAGAGTGGGAGGACTCTCTTTGGTCCTCTTTGCACACCGCACTAGCTGATAGAGACACCAAATCGTTTTGGAGACAAGCAGCACACTGGCTCAAGGGAACTAGGCAAAGTATGGAATTCACTGTCCAACCAGAAGAATGGGTTTCTTATTTTGGTACCCTATATGGCTCCGAACCTTTAACTGATAGTGAGCCAACAGAGGAGTGGGCTGAGTCCCTGGGTGGCGGCGGGGAAACCCTGGTTTTCTCACTAGAGGAAACTAAGCTGGCAATTTCGTCTAATGTCCCAGCGCGAGCCCCAGGTCCCGACAGAATCCCCAATGATCTGTTTAGAGAGGACATAATGCTTTGGGGCTTGTATATAAATCTGGTGTCAAATCTAATCCTGTCTGGTGCCCCAATTCCATCATCATGGCACATTGCAGAAATAGTTCCTATTTACAAAAAGGGGGATAGATCTAAACCAATGAGTTATAGGCCGATCAGCCTTATTGACTCCCTCCAAAAAATCTTTTGTAAACAGGTTCTAGGAAGGGTACAGGATTGGATGATGGAGTGCCAAATATTGAGTGACTTTCAGGCGGGATTCCGCAATAAAGTTAGCACTTTGGACCAGGTTTTTCGTTTTATTTGCACCTACTGGAAGGAAGTAGTCGTCAAGGGGGGCAAATTATATGTGGCCTTTGCTGACTTGCGGTCTGCTTTCGATCTAGTTCCGCGCGTTCGACTTTGGAGGGTCCTAGAAGCGATGGGCTTACCCACCAATCTTTTAAACATTTTAATTCGATTACACGCAGACAACTCAGCACAGGTCAGGTGAGGTGCCAACAACGAAGTGACAGAAACCTTCCCTGTCAAACGTGGAGTGAGACAGGGATGTGTGCTGGCTCCTACCCTTTTTACTTTATTTATTAATGGAGTTGTTGATTTTTTAGATAGGGATGGTTGTGATGCCCCGAAAATAGGCTTGAGAAGAGTGCCTGCATTGTTATTTGCAGACGACACTCTCTTAATCTCTAAATCCCCTCAAGGCCTTCAACAACTCATAAATGATTTTATAAGATTTTGTAATGACAGGGGTTTGGTTCTTAATGAGTCAAAGACTAAGTATATGATTTTTAACAAAGGTAGCAAAACGGTTTTAACTAGATCTGTATGGGCTGGCAGTGCAAAATTGGAGCAAGTGGAAGTTTTCGACTATTTGGGTATTCGCCTGACCCCATCTATTAACTGGGGTCCGCAATTGGAAAAGGCAAAGCTGCAACTAATCCACCAATGTTCCCATATTAGTAAAATACATAGGAAGACGGTATCTCGTCAAATTGCCCCTGCACTTGAAATTTACAATACTAAGGTGCTGGGAGGGGTACTTTATGGAGCTGAACTTTGGGGAACTGGTAACCAAGTTTCGTTAATTACTGTAGAAAACCGCTTCTTAAGATCTTTGGTTGATCTTCCTGCGAGCTCTCCTTTAAAACCTTTGTATCTAGACCTTGCCCACAGGCAAGTCAAGCACAAATTGTACTGCAAACTGCTAATGTTTTGGTATAGACTATGGACAGTGGAAGAGTTGGAGCCCTACCGGGAGGCCCTGAAGGATCTCTTGAAATTTCCCCAGGCTTCATCAATAAGATGGTTTATTTGTTTACGCGAACTATTGGGGATATTGGGGCTGGAGTCCTTTTGGTTAAACCCGGAGACCATGCTGCAAACCTCAAGGGCAAAGTTGAAGGAAGAGTACTGGAAAAAAACGCATGCTATGGATTTGATGGAACCCTCGAAAGGCTTGACTAAAGATTTCCTGTCTTTTAATTCTGTCCCTTTGTTTGAACCAACCATCGATGAAATCACTCCACCGTTGGCACGCAAGTTGTTTTTGCAGTTTCGCTACAAGTCTTTGCCCATACGTTTATACAGCTCGAACTGGTGTTGCAGTATTACCCAAAGTGATTTGTGCCCTGCTTGCAATGTTTGCCAAGAATCGATTGTTCATTTACTTTTCTTTTGTCCCCACTATTCATCATTGAGGAAAAAATGGATACTTCCCTTGTGCAGACTTATTGGCCCGGGCCACTATCTTGAGGTATTGAGAATTCTGTGCACTGATACCCGAAGACCGATAGTCTTTGGACTTTCCCGATTTTGGTTTGCACTGTGGATTAGGCGTGGGAAGATATCTGTATGAAGTATAGCATTTGTTACGATTTATTGTATATTTGCTCTTTTGCACAAACTCCTAAATGAAATTGTTAAAAAAAAAATAAAAAAAATGTGTAGGGGGACATATAAGTTGCACTTTTATCTGAGGGAAATTATGCCCTTTTTAGATTGTACCCCTGTCTTTAGAACTGTTCCAACTTTTTATTTTTTTATATCTGTGCTGTGTGTACTTTTTTGGATCCTGGTGATCGTAATAAAGTTTTCTGATGATGATGATGATGATACTTTTGTTTACCGTGGCCTTCACTAGGGACTAGTTGGTAATTGAATCCCATTCTTCAGTTAGGCCAAGAGTCGTTAGTGAGTCAAAAAGATAGGATCTGGCCGGTGAATAGTTTCTGCTGCAGATTTCTTCCCAGAGATGGCTATTCAGGGTTCCATTGTTGGCATTGTATTATTTGTAGCAGATTTTGATGAACGCTCCTTGTCTCGGATTGTTTGGTTAGGCCAAATTCGAGTCACATCTGGGCTGGAGACAAGTGCTGTGGTATTGAAAAAACAATTTGAAGAGTTTTGTGATGATTTTGTCCGGATGAGTGGCATCTCTTCCCCTTAGAGCTTCGCTGCTGTAAGCCATGGTCCGGAGTAATTTAGTCTGCAATTTTCTCCAGAACAGGTGTGAATGTTTGGTGTTGCTATGACCAATTTTAGGCGTTTGAAGAATGCAGTAAAGATGTTGGCTTTGAGGTGCATGAGCTCCAAATGTTGCTTAAATGAACCTTGCCCATCAAGTAGCATGCCCAGATATTTGTATTCTGATAGACCCCTCTACATTTTCCTTATCCAGATACCACTGATGGAGGCTCAGTGATGGTTTCCCCAAAATCACGATCTTAAACTTCTTCAGATTGGCTTCCATAGCATCTGGAATATGAGGCTGTGATATTTTGGCGCCTTTGAAGACCAACTTTTGTGCGACTAAGCAGTACTAAATCATCTGCATACATTAGGCAGGGCAGCAGAGCGTTGCCCAGCTTTGGGGAGTGTCAATTTACCTGGGAGAGGATGGTCCGGAGGTTAAAGAGTATGGGGGTTAATCCATACCCCTGCCTTAATATTTGGTGGGTCCTGTAGATAAATGGGTCCTCTAGATAAATATGCACCTTTGCCTAACTTTATTCTGACCTATGTGTCAGTGTGGAGTAGAATTCCAGCTTGCAGCACTGGGTGGGGTATCTTCCAACTGGCAAGTTTGCTTAAAAACTTTCCTCTGTCCACCCTATCGAATGCTGCCTTATAGTCTATAAAGCAGAGGTAGAGGGACTGATTAGTTTTCCCATGTTGGCCTAACAATAGGGATAAGACATCAAGTTCGAAGTTGTTCCCATACCTTTGGCAAACCCTGTTTGATTCAATGGAATCAGACACCTTCCAGAAGCCCAGACTGACAACTCTTCAAGGAGACAACAAGCAAAGCATTTTGAATCCACGTCCAATAGAGCTATGAGACAATAATTGGCAGGATCAGAGTCATTGCCACCTTTATATATCAGAGAGATAGTAGAAAATTTCCATGAGGGTGGAATGATGCTTAGAGTAATTATGCTCTTGTATACTGGATCCAGATTGCTTGCCCAGAATGGTTTATCCTCTTTAAAGATGGCTGTTGGAATGCTATTTGGCCATGGGGCTCCATCTCATCAGCTTCGTGAAATTTGGTGCTCAATCACTGCTGCACTGAAGTGCATTGGGTTAGAGGCCTGTGCCACTCTAATGGAGTTTTGAGGCTCTGGTAAGACCATTTCTTGGTGTCTTACAGTCCTGTTGCATGCGACTCACTCCCAGGTTGGTCAAAGTTGTTTTGAGAGGTACGCGTACCAGCTTGGTTCTTGGATGTTGACTGCTGTTTTTGTTTTAGACAGGTTGTTTAGATTGTTCATGATTTTCCAAACTTTCTCATGTTTGTTGATATTGAGATTGTGCAGTAGTTTGGCACTTAAGTTGTTATTGGCCTCCCTTTTTTGGTCCCATCTATGTTTCCTGTAGGCAGACTTTGCTTTTGTCACTTTATCTTTCAGAGAGTTGTCTTTTGGAGCTTTTTGATAAGCCTGAAGGGCTTGATTTACGCAGCACTTGAGTTCCTTTGTGTGGGAAATGACTTTAAAAATCAAATTTCAACTTGCAAACCATATTAGAATCGCATCTTAGAATGCGCTTAAACTGCTGCAGAAATGCTTTCACATAGAAATGACATGTAGGAAAATGTGCCTGCTTTATAAAGTGAAAGAATCCTTTTAATATGCATTATTAATTCTGCAGAATAATTCATAAGTAGATCACATGTAGGGGAAATGTGCTTGCTTTAAGGTATATGAAATAACGTGATATTTTTTTTTAATGTGCCCCTTTAGTTAGGCCAAAAGCCTTTTCTTTTGACTCTTGCCCTTAGCTTAATAGTCGTTTATTTAGAGCATTTTGCATAGCACCAGCCTCTTGCTGAAAAATGAACTTATGTTTCCTTAGACTCCTCATGCCACATTAGATTATTTATACTAAACAATGAACCTTGCTGTGACATTTAGAATAAATAAGGATTTAGATATATTTTATTTATGCCTCACCAGAACATTATTGCTAGTTTTGTCTCATTATATCTGAATAGCTTTTGTATTCACAATGGACATAGAGTGCAGCTTTTAGCTTAGGTAAGAAGGTTCTCATGAGAACTTTCCTTCATGTTACTAGTATATGAAACATTGTTTTACTACATACCGGCATGAATGTTAACCATGGGAACCGGTAAAAGAAGCAACGGAAGTTGACAACACCATCGGATGAGCTGTTTTCATTGAGAGGAAATACGAACACCTACTAAGTTTTGCTACATTATTGTGTGATTTACATTAATGAGTGTTCCTAGCTAGTTAGATCGTAGACCCAATTTATTCCTTCTCTGAGCCTCGCTTAGAGGAGACTTACTTCTTACCAACAGCTATTGAAAAAGGTGCCTTTATTCTTCACCCCATCCAAACTCTTCCTCTGATCAATGCTATTGCACCAGGGGCCAGCACTGGGGCTGTTGATGATGACTGGAAGAGGCCGATCATGGGACCTGCATACTTGGCACTAATGGCATTGGGCGACCATATGGTGGGTCAACCTCTGCGTCCAAGGCAGGAAATGAGATTTTCTGCCATGGGCGTGCTCTTGTTTTAATTGATCCCTGGTGTCTTATGTGGGTGAGTGCCAATATGGCAGGCAGGGACGATAATTCTGTGGCGTCTCAGGAGGATTCCTTGCCTGGTGGCACTAAGTTTGTGTCGGATGTTACACAAAGCAGAGAGGTCACGCTGAGTTATGTCATCATATCTCCCTATGTTTTAAGGGAAATCCTTCCACTTTTCAGACTTGGTTGCTTCCAGGGTCTTTTGGAGGAATGGATCTGAGGCCCTGACATTGGCAATGTCTTTTAGGGCCACCCTCCTTGGGCAGTTAACTTCTGCAACCCAGTGAGCATATTCATCTGCATCAGATAGAGGATCATTGGAACTACTGGATACCTAGGTTGTTAGCCTGCAGGACTGTCACATCTGGGTTTGTAACTTATTGTCAGCTGATACTTTTGAAGCTGTAAGGCCCACTTCTTAATGTGGGTACGGGGATGCAGTGCAGCGCCTTCAAATAGTGATATGAGTAGCTTGTGGTCAGTTATGACAATAAAGAGACAGCCATAGAGGTTTAGGTGGAAGTGGTGGTGAGTGTCCAACACTCGACATTGGCACACTGCATTAAAAGTCTCCAAGGCCAATGGGACTGGCATCTACACATGTTTTGATTCCTTGGCTGGTTCAAAATAAGCTGTTACAGTATCTTGGAGAGGAGCGTTTTTGATGGCTTGAAGCGCATCATCCTCAGCTTTTCAACATGCCCAGGGAGTTGACATTTTGGTGAGATGTCTCAGAGGGACTGCCAGCATCGCTAAGTTGGGAATGAACCTCCCACATTAGGTGGCAAGACCAAGGAAACTCAGGACTTCAGCAGAGGATACTGGTAAAGTAGCGTCCTTGATATCTATACATTTGGCTCGGTCAACCTTGATGCAGTGTTTGAGAAAATGTAGACAAAAAATTCAATTTCTTGGAGGAAGAAATTACACTTGTTCTGGCAGAGGGTGAGGCTGGCCATGTCAATCCTCTTGATGGTTGCTCACAGGTGGTGATGGTGACTCTCAAGCATGGGGGCATGAATGAGGATGTCATCGCTGACATTGATGACCCTCTTGAGGCCTGTGACCCCCTTGAGGCCCGTATCACATTCTAGAAGACCTCCACTGCTGATGAGATTCCAAAGTATTGTGTGCAGTAGTGACGGAAGACGATGTGGGTGGAAAATGTTGTGATGTACCTCCTGTCATTGTGCAACTCAAGCTGATGGTATCCTGAGCTCAAGCTTTGAGAACCACCTGCATTTATTAATGTCAGCATATAGTGCAGCCGTGATGCCCGCACCATGGGAAACTTTTGCTGCCAAAGAAAGGAAGGACTCCATGTTCCGGTGTGCTTAGGGGCTCCTTGAGAAGGCCCCTTGGAATCCTGCTCCCCTATGCATTGTTGACCCCTAAATAGTGAGGCCATGATATCTGTGGTGTGGGCCGCGGCAGAGCCAAGGGGGGCTGTCTTCATCCATCATTGTCTGGAAGAGGCTGGGCTGGGCCCCCTTCATTCATCTTCAATCTGGTAGGTCCTCCTAGTACGGTTCTTTTTTTTTTTACTGGAGCCAACTTTAATTTTTTTGCTGAATTTGCTGCTGCTTCGCGTATTTGTCTGCCAGTTTGCCTGGACTGAGACACTCTCTGATCAGCGCTGTGGGCAAGCACAAGCTACCAGGTTCCAAAGATTCTGCCACCAGACCCACAAATAGTACTACCCTGGAATCCTTTTTGGCCCGGGCAGTGGGTGTAATCGCGAGGGAAATCAATTTAGCGGAATGTAGATTGTCCCTCAAGGTGGAGGAGGGCCCTAGTTCTTTGTTAAGGCCCTTGACTGTGCAGGATTTACACTTTGAGTCCCAATCAAAGCTTCAAACCTATACGAAGGCTACCCATAAGTCCCCTAACGTATCTCTAGTGGACCAGGAGCAACCGATCGAGCGTGTTTAACCAGAAGCCCTCAATACCAGCTTTGTCCACCTCTTGCAAAAAGGAAGTGCCAACCTAAGCGTGTTGCTGCTGTAAAACACAAGACCTGTTCTCCTAAGAAACAGGTTCCTTCTGATAACCTTGAGACTCTGGTTGCTAGCAAACTGGACTGGGACCATGTGTTTAACAAACTTAAAGACATTATAAAACCAGGTGTGTTGCTCCCATTATGGAAAGGCTGCATTCATTAGAGTCTGCCATGTCTGGTTTGCCTAAATCGATTGGGTCCATTAACGCACCCACTAATCATCTTTCTCCTTTTGTGGGCCCTAGGGCTTTGATCATCAATGATGAAAGTGGTAGCATGGGTCAGATTCATCGCACAGCTTTGGAATGACAAACTCCAAATCTGGTGATAGTTACTGAGACTTGCAAACTGTCCCACCATCCTCCGCGATCATAATGGGAGATGGGAGGTCAAACAGCAGTAAAGTGAATCCTACAGTGGCTGGTTTATCTGGAGGGGGGGAAGTTATCAACCAGCGAAAGGGTTGTCTAGCTTAAACATATCCCCTGCTTGCTGTCCCTATGTAGCAATCCTGGTAGGGGTACCATACATTAGCACACAGGAAAATGAATTCTCCTCCCAATTGAAAAACAAAGTATGCCATTGGCGTAATAATAATTCTAATTTTAATACTGTTGATTTTAACGATATCTTATTTGTCAGGAGGGTTGGTTGGGTTTGTCCCATGGACAAAACTCTAGCAGGGGACTGCATAGTGATTAACCGTAGGTCACCTCCTTTGACCAAACGTCTGATTTATAGCTCTGCTCCTAAGTCCTCTACGGGTACGGGAATCAACATTCTTCTGCTTGGTTTCTTTTATGGGTACGTATATCCAAAGCTCTTGCCACTAGTTAACACAAGATCCTGTCTTTTGCAACAGTTTGTGGTACGTACTGCAAATAGATTTTTCCCCTTAGCAGACCTAGACCATAACGATTGACTTAGACCAAGGATATGCACCCCAGTTGCTTGTTCACCACCAATATCTTACAATGACACTGTTGGAATGGGTAAATACGTTGATACCATGATATGTGCAGGCCCGACAACTACAATACCAATAAATGCAATGACAATGTATGCTATAACCTGTGCCCTTATAACAATGGCAATGCCCATAAATGCAATGTCAATGTAAGCCATAACCTATGCCTGCACAACAGCGACTATATCAGCAGTATCAATGTCAATGTATGCCATAATCTCTGCATGAATGACAATGTTGTTCCCAGTAAAAGCAATGTTGATGTACACCATGATTTAGGAATGCATAACTATGTCAATATCAGTAAAGACAATATCGATGTACTCTATGACAACTATATGCTAAGTACGCACAGGGTTGAGAATGTCGATAAAAATTATACCAATGACTGCTATATTATTTTTAGGTGTTCCAGTGAACTCACATCATTGCTGTCTGATTTACCCAAGGCGGCCTCCGCATCAACCCTGAGTTAGAGATACGTGGTCAGGCTGGTCCTGCGACCCACGCCTATTAAATAACAGGTCACAGGTGGGGTCACTCTTAGCCCAAAGACAAACGCATGCCCAGGGAAAACCCTGATCGATCACACAGGTAGATAGTTGCACCACAAACAGTTCAGAGGCAAATGGCCCCAACAAAACACGTTTGGCCAAAGGCTTGTGTTGCCCAAAAATACCACAATGCTAGATACCACATGTAGATAAAATACTCAGCCAATCAGGACATGACAGGCACACCACAACTAGTGATCACACGCTCCTCATGCCGGACATCTGGAAACATACACAATTGCCCACACTAGCTCTCCTCGAGGTCCATAGCATCTGTGTCCTTATCTGATGCCTGAGCTTGTTAATTTATGACTGAGATGCTTTTCAGGAATGCAGAAATGACTTTATTGTACCTCACAAGATGTATATAATAACAGCCAAAACTTTGTACACCGAGAGATTTTCCTCAGAGGCATTCTGTCAAGACTCTCCTGGCCGCTGCATTTAATTAAATCAACTTGTCCTATTTTACCAAACGCCTTTTATCTTTTCATTTCTTTAAGGTAAATTAATATCCGAGCAACAACACCATACCCAGTAATGATACAGGAACAGTTCTTAGGGTCCTTGGCTGAGATGTTGCAGGAATTAGGGACAAGATTCAGGATCCTGAATGGCTTAAGTTTGCCACCCAGTTTGATGTTCTTATGCTGCAGGAAACCTGGGCTTGGTAGCCAGTTGTCTGGGATGGTTTTGAAAGTTTTAATTTGGCAGTCACTCCCTCTCCCAGACACAGAGCACATGGTGGTCTAGTTACCCTGGTCTGTATTTCCAAACAGCTGAAGGTGGTATCTGTGCCTATTCGGCATTCAGGGATACCGATTTTATTGGTGGTTTCTTCCTGTAAGTCTCATTTCTTTTTGGTTAATTTCTTTTACTCAGTCAGGGATATGGGGTGGCAGATCCACACCCTTTTTCAAGTGATATCAGTCCTTGATGCTAGGTCACTCGCATATCTTATTCTTAAGGGTTTTCATATCATACTTGGTGGGGATTTTAACCCCAAGGTGGGTGCTAAGCTAACTGACAGTAACCTCTTTCTGGTCGAAAACCCATTTCTCTGTACATCTACCTCTGATGTAAGGGGGTGCAAACTATTTGAAGCTCTCAGGAATGAAGGTCTTTGTAATTTAATGACAAGGGGGAACTAGGCCATCTGTGGAATTGCCTAAATCTGTGGGATGGGGCAAAAGGTTGATTATTGATTATGTGTTTATATCTAGAACCTTTGCAAATTCTGTGAGCTTAGGGGTTTATGCATGAAATTTGCTTCAGTTACTATAACCCCATAGAAATAAGGGTGGTGGCACCATCAGGCACCAAATTGGACCTTGTGTGGGGTCAGATGGGCCTGCCGGTTAAGAACAAAGGGCTGCGGGGGCAGTGGAGGAATCTTCCAATTACCTTCCTTTTAGATAAATTAGTTAGTACAAACTTACTTCTTATCATGGAGCCTTGTTTAGCTATTGATTCATCCCCTGCAGCGATTTTGGATGTCTACACCCAAATGAATAGCTCAGTAAATGACATTATGAGTGAAATGTCTGGTCAGGGCCTGGCAGCCCAGTTTGGCTGATTTGATAAAGTCTGTAGGTTGGCCAACAAGCAACTTTGCGAGGCCCTTAATGCAAGGACTTGTAATCTGCACTATATTACAAAGGCGAGGAAGGCATATAAATTAGCAATTAGGAAACGGAAAGTCGACCTTAAAGAGGCTTCATGGGAGCGGCTGTTTTCTACCTGTGACTCCAGGGACTCTAGGAGTTTTAGGGCTATTGTCAACGGTAGGCACCCTACTATGGCTGCACCCGATGCATAGGCTCCACCATTAGACCAGAACACTGGGTGTCCCATTTTAAAAGGGTCAATGCTTTTGATACTGATGTCCATCCAATTTTGGATGAGGTAAGTCAGTTGTACCCTTTGGAGATTAGGTTTGACCTCAAGGAGGTTCATGTGGCTATCTTGGCCAGTCCGTCCAACAAAGCTCCTCACCCGGATGTGATACCTGTGGACCTCATTCGCCATGACCATTGCTGACCTCATCCCACCCCACGCCATCGTCTCCATGGACTACATACTCATCGGAGACCTCAACTTCGACCTCGACAACCCGAGCGACCCCAACTCCGTTACCCTCCTGGACAACCTCGCCAACCTCGGCCTGAAACAGCTCGTCACCACACCCACCCACAAGGCAGGACACACCCTCAACCCCTTCTTCGCAGTAGGAAACAGCATCCACTTCAGCCACACCACGCAACCCCCCTGGACGGACCACCACTGCGTACACTTCAACGTCAACAAACTTAGTGCCCCCAAACCAGCACGCCCTCCATGAAGGAACTGGAGCAAAATCACAGAAGAGCAGCTCAACTCCACCCTCAACCGGGACGCCCCGACCACCTCGACCGACGCCAACCGCACAGCCGAAAAACTCCACAGATGGATCTCCAACTGTGCAGATGAGCTCGCACCCCTACGAAACTCCGACAGACAGCGCCCCAGGAAGGCCACCTGGTTCACCACCGACCTCCAAGAATCCAGACGCACCTGCAGGCATCTCGAGAAGAAATGGAGAAACAGCAAAACATCAGAAGATCACACCAACTACAAGAAGGCCATAACGGAATACCACCAACGCATCAGAACCACCTAAAGGACCTTCATCCAAAACAAGATCCTCGCCAACTCCAGCAACTCCAAGGAACTCTTCAGTATCATCCAAGAATTCACCAAGCCCCCCAGCGAAACCACAGACATCACCCTCTCCCAGGACCTCTGCGACAAGCTAAGATCCTACTTCCATCTGAAAATTAAGGGCTTCTACGACCACTTCGGCGACCAGACACCCGACTCCGAAACCACCTCCCTCTCCAGCAACGCCAACCAGCCCACCATTTCCTCCTAGACCTCAGTCACCACCGAAGACAACACTTCAACCATGAAAGGCATCCACTCAGGGGCCCCCATGGACCCCTTCCCGCCGCACATCTACCACAGAGCCGCCATCACTCCAGAACTACGACACACCATCAACACCACTTTCAAGACCGGCATTTTTACCGATGACTGGAAATGCACAGAAGTCAGACCCTCCTCAAGAAGCCCTCAGCAGACCCCACGGACCTAAAGAACTACCGCATCTCCCTCCCCCCTTTTGTGGCAAAAGTCACCGAGAAGATAGTCAATGCCCAGTTAACGACATTCATCGAAGAGAACTCCATCCTCGACCCCTCCCAATCCGGTTTCCGCAGCAACCACAGCACCGAGACCGCTCTACTCACCGCCACAGACGACATCTGCACCCTCCTCGACCAAGGCCACACTGCAGCCCTCATCCTACTTGACCTCTCTGCGGCCTTCGACACCGTCTCACACCACACACTCACGGCCAGACTCCATGACGCTGGCATACAGGGAACCGCCCTCGACTGGCTCCGATCCTTCCTCACCGGCAGAACCCAAAGAATCAGGCTACCACCCTTCCTCTCCGAACCCACGGAAATCAACTGCGGAGTACCCCAGGGATCATCGCTCAGCCCCACGCTCTTCAACATCTACATGGCCCCCCTCGCGGCCATCGTCAGACAGCACGGACTCAGCATAGTATCCTACGCCGACGACACCCAGCTCATCCTCTCCCTCACCAAGGACCCCATCACCACCAGACTCAACTTCCAGGAAGGAATGAAAAACGTTGCATCCTGGATGAGCTGCAGCTGCCTGAAGCTCAACTCAGAGAAGACAGAGGTCCTCATCCTCGGACCCCCGCCCTCTGCTTGGTACAACACCTACCGCCCTCGGAAGCCCTCCCACCCCCACAGACCACGTGCAGAACCTCAGCATCGTACTCGATTCCTCCCTCTCCATGACCCAACAGGTCAACGCCGTCGCCTCCAGCTGTTTCAACACCCCTCGCATCCTCCGAAAGACCTTCAAATGGATCCCCCCTGAATCAAGGAAAACCGTCACCCACGCACTCATAACCAGCAGACTGGACTACGGAAACTCCCTCTACGCCGGGATCAACAAGTCCCTGCTCCACAAACTCCAGACCATACAGAACACCGCAGCCAGACTCGTCCTCTGCATCCCTCGGCACGAACACATCACCCGACACCTGTGCAACCTCCACTAGCTCCCCATCGAGAAGAGAGTCACTTTCAAGATACTCACCCATGCCTACAAATGCCTCCACAACACCGGACCCCAATACCTCAACAAGAGAATCTCCTTCTACGTACCCAAGAGAATCCTCTGATCCGCCGACCTCGCCCTCGCTGAAACCCCGCGCATCCGCAGAGCCAGAGCAGGTGGACGGGCCTTCTCCTTGCTCGCGGCCAAGACCTGGAACGAGCTCCCGATCAACATCAGACGCGCCCCCTCCCTGAACATCTTCAGGAAGATGCTCAAGACCTGGCTCTTCAACTAAACGGAGCTGCTCTACCCCCCCTCCAAACCCCCCCCAGCGCCTTGAGACCCTCAGGGGTGAGTAGTGCGCTTACAATCCCCTGATTGATTGATTGATTGACCTATATAAAGCAGAGACCTACTTTTGGGCCACTGTTTTAAAAAATGTCCTCACTGCTGCTGTGCAGGAGGGTCTCCACACGACATGTAAGTCTGCAGTAATAGTACCAGTTAATTATAAAACCGGAATAGACAAGACCTCACATGCTACAGACCTATTTCCCTACTTAACTCAGTTGTGAAGGTAGTGGGTCATATCATTCTACAGCGGATGGAAAATCGAGCCCAAGCATATAATATACTTTGTCCAGTCCAGTATGGGTTTAGGGAGGGTAAAGGCACTATGGAGCGGTGCCTAAACTTAAACCTTCTGATTGAAAAATATGTGGTAGCAAAGCAAGGGTCCGTTTAACCTGCATTTATGGACCTGAGCACTGCCTTTGACCGGGTCAAAATGTCAAAGCTATGGAATAACTTGGATGGACTAGGGCTACCCATTCCGCTGGTCAATTTCCTAGGAGCTCTATATATAGATGTGAATGCTCTAGTGAGATACAGCATGGGTGGGAAATGCACAGAATCATTAGTGTTTTGAACACATATCTGGCTACTTTGTGTCTTCTCTACTCTACACGGATGATGCCGTGTTGTTGGCCCAAAAGGCCAACGGGCTAAAAATGCTTGTTGTCCTTTTTGTTCGTTTTATGGGTGAGCTGGAGCTGGATGTGAATAGTAGTAAAACACATTATATGGTGTGTGGAAGGAAATCCGCGGAAACCAGATTAATTTCTGTAAAGGGGAAAAGGGTTTCAAGGGTGCATGCTTTTCCCTATTTGGGGGTCACATTTGATCAGCAAAATAACTGACTTACATGTTTATCCAACCGCTCCTCCCGCTTTTCCAAAGCTTGTAGTGCTCTTTTCAGATTTTCTTTTTCCATTGGTAATAAACCTATCCTGCCCTTAATTGCAGATCTATAAAATGAAATGTCTTCCTGTACTATTGTATGGTGCTGCCATCTGGGGATACCGTAACTGCAATGTCATCCAGCTAGACGAGAATCGCTTCTGTAGGAAACTACTGCAATTAACCCAAAACAGTTAATCGATATTTGTCCACGAAGAACAGGGCCTTGATTATGTGGAGGACTGTGTGAAACTGGCCCCAGTATTACTATTGGTCTCAGTGTGGTGTGGTTGGCATATGGGTTTCAACAGAGATGTGATCTAGGACTGTCTTGGTTGTGTATACGGTGACAGAATACCGTGGTTGAATTATATCAAGTCTGTTGCCCTGAACTTAGGTTGCCCTGATTTGTTCCATAGACCACAGCTGAAGGAAGATAGGGAATCTTTGGTTCTTATGAAGCCAACCACTAGATCTGTTTAATTTTTGCAAACTGTTGCAGGCCCCGAGCCCTACCCTCTAGCTGTCAGGCAACCGTGGGATAGATCTTTACTAACGAAATTCCGATTGGGCTCTAAACCTTCGCTTATTTATTTCCTGCCCTGCCAGTTTGACCCTAGATTGATCCAGGTATGCCCCTGTGGTGGAAGTTTCCAACAAACTTTGGAACACAGTACTATTTGGTAAATTTTACGGGTTTTTACGGCATAAGTATTTAGCACTGTTAAAGTCCAGGGGCTCACGCCAGTTTCGGCCAGCTTTCTTACATCTGCAGCTGTTATCTGACCACACCATAATGTTGGCTGTCTCTTCCTTTCTGAAAGGTGCATTACACTGAAATAAAATTATGAACACATAATTAATTTTCTATTGTAAGCCTATGGGCTGTAATTCTAAATCTGTTACTTTGGCATGTTTTTAGAGTTTTAGGGGCTTATTTACAAGGCCCTTGCGCCACTTTTGCGTCATTTTTAACATGGCAAAAGTGACGCAAAAGTGGCGCAAAGGGCTTGTAAATCTGCCCCTTAGTATTTTAAGTAGGTTATAATGATGATTTTTAAACCTATGTATGTGGTTTTATATGTTTTTATCTTGTATGATTATGCTGCGTAATCGAATAAAGATGTATTCATTCATTCGCCACCTTCAACAGATATCTCACATAATCAAACTGAAAGGTCAACAATCGTGTGGCAGTCTTCCTGACCCGTGAACGTGTTTGACAAGGCAGGTGCCTGATTATTAGTTAATTGTCCTCTGCCATCTCCAGTAGATATAATCCATGTGCACACACGCTACACAACCAGAAACCCTTTAGGTAAGTTATGTCATCACTGGTAGCCCTTGCCCACGCGCCTTCCCTCCTCACAAAGATATAAGGACACCCTCTTGGGAATAATCCCTTGCATCTGCTTCGATTAGGACGCCTAGTCACAATATCTCTGTGCCAATTCTAGTGAGAACGTTGATTTTCATTTGCTAACATCTTAAATGGTTATTTTTCAAGAAGCATCAATTTGATGATTTTTGCTTGGCAAGGACATGCCCACTATATTTACCTATAAATGTTTGTATTTCTAAACACAATGACATTGTTTGTACCTAAAATCATTGGAAGATGGTTAAAAAGTGACCTTCACACAAGTTTTTGTGAAAAACCAGTGATGGCTAAATTGCAGGAGAATTTACTGTACATGACAAGTAAAAACGTCTTCCCGTAAATTGGTTCCAATCAACAAAATTACTCTCCTTTACAAACGCAGTGAAAAGAGCACCCTTCACATTTTAAGCCAATCATGGAATTAAGGAGAAGAAATTAAATTGCAAAAATGCCGTTTCTTTCAGTAACAAATGAGGGTCTACTATGGTCGAATTTTCCTTGTAATTCGTATTTACTGCTTATGTTGTGAAATATGATCACTACAATGAGAACTTGGAAACATTAGCGTGCACTTTGCTTTTAGCATTTGACACGTTAATAAAGGTTTTCAGTCAGGCAAAAGTGAAGAAACTTGACAGGCGTGCTGAAATTGCTTCCATCTGACAGTCAGGCCAAGGTAGAGACAGCGAATATGCATGAACCACTTTAAAGAGTGCAGATGAATGATCGGCTGCTTCCTTTTTATGAAAGCAAGCAGAGAATACAATCAAAAGTTATTTGTATTAAGGAAGCCACTCAAGCGAAAAATGGCAAACTTTAAGATACTTTTATCCGCACCGGAAAAAATAATCCTGCTTAGTGGGCATCGATAAATACTAGCTTGTTTTTTCTACTAAGTCTAACCAGAGCTTCTAAAATAAACCACTTGAAGCAATACTTTGTTTATTTATCGGGGTTCTTTGCATAGCTCTTGCGCCGCGCCTCTCAAGATGCTTCTGGCTAGGAGGGAACACAAAGGAGGCAATGGCCAACGATGTGATTGAGTCCAATGGTGACAGTTATCCAAGGGTAAGCAGTCCCTGGCTGCCAAGTATTCGAAGACTTTCAGGCCACATCGTTATTGCAGACACGTTTCCTCCAGTCTCATCTGAAGAGCTAAGCTTCCAGGAGGACGGAGTGGAAAGATTATCCACCCAACCCTTTGTACACTTCAGCAAACATCTAGTAGGTTGTGTTGACATCGTGTGTCTGGTTGCAGAGACGATATAAAGAGCTTGCATGAGACATGCCTGATGTACATTGCTGCTTCTGGTGTCAGATGCCGGCCAACGAACTGACTGATATCCGGGCATCCAAAGATGATCCCATGTGGTCCTCTGCATCCAGCCCATGTCCCTCGGCAATTGCTGCTCCTAAGGCTGTCTCTGTGGCCATCCACGATCTTCATGCCTCTGCCTAGATCCTCCCTTTGCTCTCTTTTGTCATCCTCAGCCCAGCTTTGGACCAGATTTGACTGTAATTGTTTTGTGGCTGCTGCTGTATGACCTCAAGCCGCTGTGACTTCTTAGCGATTTGCCATTTTATCCTTGCTGTTCTAATTCTGCTGCTGCTCTGGAGGAGGCAGAGTCTGGAGAGATGACAGTAGTTGGTGACAGCCATTATGTATGTATGTATGTATGTATTTGGTATTTATTAAGCGCATATATCACCCATAGGTCTCATAGCGCTGAACTCATACTCAGAAAGGGAAACCAGAGAGATGGGTGGACCGAGCTAGAATAGCCAGGTTTTGAGGGATCTACGAAATTTCTTGTGATCGGTTTCCAATCGGAGATGTAGAGGTAGTTTGTTCAAAGTTTCAGGCGCAATTCTGGAAAAGGCTCTGCCTCCATTTCTGATTGTGCGGACCCTGGGTACCGTTAGGAGGTGTTTGCTAGTGGATCGAAGGGTTCTTACAGGTTGGTGTTTGGTTAGTTTTTTGGCTAGGTAATGTGGTCCTTTGTTATTGAGGGTTTTGTGTACAAGACAGCAGAGTTTAAAGTGTATCTGCTTTCTGACTGGAAGCCAGTGTAAGGTCTTTAGACTGGGCGCAGAGGGTGATCGCCGGGGCAGGTTTAAGACCAGTCTGGCCGCAGTATTCTGCAGGACCTGGAGTTTAGCAAGATGCTCTTCATTTATGGAGGCAAGTAGTGAGTTTCCATAGTCCACGCGACTAATGATTAGACCCTGTACTAGGGGCATGCGGGAGGATAGTGGAATCCACTTGAATATTTTCCTAAGACTACGCATGAGACCATAGCTAATGCGGACCAAGTTGTTGATATGGTCTGACATGGAGAGTTTGCAATTAAATATCACCCCGAGATTGCGAACAGCTGTCTTGGGTATTGGGCAGGGTCCTAGGGCGGAGGGCCACCAGTCGTTTGTCCATAGTTTCAGTGCGTCCCCAAAGAGCAGGATTTCAGTTTTGCTGGCATTGAGAAGCAGATGATTGTTTGTCATTCAGTCGTTTATGGCCGTCATGCAGTGTTTAAATCGTTTTTTGGTGTCGGTGAAGTCAGGTCCCAAGGTGATTAATAACTGCGTGTCATCTGCGTATGACACTGTTTGGAAGCCAAATGCTTTGATTAGCCTGGCTAATGGGGATACGTACAAATTAAAAAGTGTTGGACTTAAGATGGAACCCTGTGGGATGCCCTTATCAATTGGTTGGCTTTTGGAAGTAAAGTCTCCAATTTGGACCTTGGATGATCGGTCTGCCAGGTAGCTCTTGAGCCAGTTCAGTGCAGGGCCCTCGACACCAAATTCACATAGGCGATCCAGAAGGATGCCATGTGAGATGGTGTCGAAGGCGGCCGACAGGTCAAGTAAGACCGGGATGGCAGATTGTCTGGCATCAAGGGAGAGTCTGATGTTATCGACAATCTCTAATAAGGCCGTTTCAGTGCTGTGAAATGCCCGGAACCCTGACTGCGATGGGTCCAGTAGGTTATTGTTTTCCAGATGATAAGTTAATTGGGTATTAACCAGTGATTCCATGATTTTGCCGAACAAGGGTAGAAGGGATATTGGTCGGTAGTTAGCAGCCGCGGTCGGTGGTAGGAGTGCTGCCGGGCGGTGACGTGGGGAGGGGGAGGGGCAGGGTGGGGGGTAGTAAACTATGGATTACGGAGGTTTACAGGTAAGTAAACATATAAATAAATAAATCGAATTTCGTTGCGCGCACTGCATCCCCAAATGCGATGCAGTGCACGCAACGAAATTCGTTTTATTTATATATATGTTTACTTACCTGTAAACTTCCGTAATCCATAGTTTACTGCCCCCCACCCTGCCCCTCCCCCTCTCCACGTCACCGCCCGGCAGCACTCCTACCACCGACCGCGGCTGGTAGTTAGCAAGCTGTTTGGGGTCAGCTGTTGGTTTTTTTCAGGATGGGCCTGACTATGGCCTCTTTCCAGAGAGTGGGCATCGTAGATTGCGATAGTGAGTGGTTGAATATTGTAGTCAGGTTGGAGAGGAGGACAGGGCCGATTTTGGATAGAATCTGGGCAGAAGCAGGATCGGTCGGTGATCCTGATTTAGTCTGGTTAAGTGTGGAAAGTACTTCCTCCTCTGAAACTGCGCGGAACTCTTTGAGGGGGACTATGTACTGTAGTGGGCAGTCCGTATGGCTCTCTTTCAGTATTGAGTCGGTTACTTGGGGAAAAATCTTATGGATGTCATTAATCTTATTTACGAAAAAGGTGGAAAGGGAGTCAACCCATTCCTGGGAAGCAATGTGTGGTTGTTGACAGGAGGGTGGGTTGGTGAATTCCTTGATGATTTTATACAGTTCTTTGTGAGAGTTAGCTGCTTGGCTGATTCTGTTTCCTAAATAGTCTTTTTTGGCCAAGGCTATCTGGTTCATATAGAGCCGATGAATTGTTTTGTAGTGCTGTCTGTCGTCAGTATCCTTCGTACGCCTCCATTTGCGTTCTGCCTTCTTGACAGTGAGTTTATCAATTTTAAGTTTCGGGGAGAACCAGGGAGAGAGTTTATTGGGACATTTGATTTGTTTCTTGGGAGCGATAGAGTGTTCCAAGCCTCTGGCTGCTTTGTTTGGGTTGGCCAGTTCAGACGGAGAAATGGGGACGAAGTTTGCAGAGAAGGACTCTATATTGATCTTGTTCCAGGATCTACTTAATTTCGTTTTTGAGTGGTTGTGCTGCTATATCCTGTATACGGAACCCTATCACATAGTTATCAGACCATAAGACTGGAACTAGTTGGTCGATCTCTATATGGGGGGAATTAGTGAAAAGTAGGTCTAAGGTGTGTCCAGCCGTATGGGTGGGACCCACCACGAGTTGGTTGAGTCCTAATGTATTAAGATTGGAGGTCAGATCACTTGAGTGAGGATCGGATCGAAGCTCTATGTGATAATTGAAATCCCCTAGTAAGAGGAAGTTGTCTGCGGCCATGACATGAGGTGCTATAGCTTCTATAAGGTTACTGGAAAAATGAATTCTGTTACCCGGGGGTCAGTCAATAAGGGCACCACACCAGGATTTGTTGCTGGTGCTTTCTATTGCGAAAATACAAATTTCGCCCCATTCTGCCTGGAAGGACTCTAAGGTATGGACTTTGGTGTTTGCCCTAAAAGCGATGGCTATCCCTCCCCCCCTTTTGTCCTTTCTATCCAGTCTAGTCAGTAGATAGTCCTGGGGGATGGCCAAGGCTATGTCGGGTTGCGAAGTTTCATGGAGCCATGTCTCTGAGATGAACAGGAAATCGGGTTTCTCTGAGTCTAGTAGAGACCAAATTTCTAAGGCGTGCTTGGGAAGGGATCGAGCATTGCAGTATAAGCCTGTCAGGTGTTTCTGGTTAGATGTTACAGGATTAGTTTGTGTGAGTTTGGTACAGCCATTAGCTAGCGTGGGTTTTCTGCTGAAGGGCAGAATTTTGTGGGACGCGAGGATTTTTTCCTTGCCATAGGCGGAAGCTTTATTGAGTGAGTGAAGCTCCTGACTAGTGTATTGTAGAATAGCCATGGATGCTGGAGGGGGATAAATCAGCAAACGTGCAGGATGGCTGGCGGCAGGCGGCGGTCAGGCGCGGACGGGCGCAGACGGGCTTGCCTTTGGCGCGCCGCTGCGCGCATCCGCTCGGTGCACTTCCTTTAGAGAGGCAGGACGTGGGCGGGACCGCGAACGAGTGTAGCGCTGACCTCTAGTGTCCGCGTTGTTGTGGTGGGCTGAGAATGGTTGTGCTGGATTGTGCTAGATTCCCTCCACTCAATCGGCACTTGCCGCGGCGGACCAGGGAAGTACAATTCACTTAAGGTAAACGGCGCACATAAAAACAAATTAACTGCGGCTTAAAAGGTTAAAAGCAGGAGTTAACAGGCGACAGTAGCACAGTCTAACCTGTCTTGGCTGGATTCATTCTGGTATTAAGTTCGTATCGCGTCCGCTCAGCGCACTTCCTTTAGAGAGGCAGGAAGTGGGCGGGACCGCGAACGAGTGTAGCGCTGACCTCTAGTGTCCACGTGGTGTGGTGGGCTGAGAATGGTTGTGCTAGATTGTGCTAGATTCCCTCCGCTCAATCGGCACTTGCCGCGGCAGACCAGGGAAGCACAATTCACTTAAGGTAAGCGGCGCACATAAAAACAAATTAGCTGCGGCTTAAAAGGTTAAAAGCAGGAGTTAACAGGCGACAGTAGCACAGTTTAACCTGTCTTGGCTGGATTCATTCTGGTATTAAGTTCGTATCGCGTCCGCTCAGCGCACTTCCTTTAGAGAGGCAGGAAGTGGGCGGGACCGCGAACGAGTGTAGCGCTGACCTCTAGTGTCCGCGTTGTTGTGGTGGGCTGAGAATGGTTGTGCTAGATTGTGCTAGATTCCCTCCGCTCAATCGGCACTTGCCGCGGCGGACCAGGGAAGCACAATTCACTTAAGGTAAGCGGCGCACATAAAAACAAATTAGCTGCGGCTTAAAAGGTTAAAAGCAGGAGTTAACAGGCGACAGTAGCACAGTCTAACCTGTCTTGGCTGGATTCAATCTGGTATTAAGTTCGTATCGCGTCCGCTCGGCGCACTTCCTTTAGAGAGGCAGGAAGTGGGCGGGACCGCAAACGAGTGTAGCGCTGACCTCTAGTGTCCGCGTTGTTGTGGTGGGCTGAGAATGATTGTGCTAAATTCCCTCCGTTAGAGAATTCCAGAAGGTGAGAGGTGTCTGTAGTATCCTCCAAAGAATATGTCATGTACAAGTTGCAGTATCCAAGTTAATTTATTCCAACCCCTACCAGGAACAAGGCATCCTTCTCAAACGGTCTCCCAGCAGATAATCACCACATTCTTAACCCTAATACATACCTACCATTCTACGGTTCTCAAGCACAGAACAACAGAGAATAGGGTTCTACAATTAACCCCATACTTACAATACAGATGCTCATTGCAGTATTACACAATACTACACAATCCCCCCCTTTAACAATAAAAAAAAGAAAAGAAAATGAATTACACTCAAATATTTCTAAACTCTTTGGTTTCCACACAATTCTTCCTTTTGTCGTTTTTGTAACTTTGGTTTCACTACTATTTATATTTAGTGTATCAGTACTAGTCATACGTTGTAAATCATCTTCAGAGGTCTCTTCTAACATACTGTTGGTATCATGAACAACATCTTCATCTTCACACCCAGGTTCTTTTTCACGCACATCAAGTTCATTTGCATCATTACCCTGGCTAAGATAATTACCCAGGGAATAATCCGGAATATCCAACCACCAAAAATTCCTAGCATTATCCGCACTATCTTCCACATTTTTTCATTAGCATTTCTAACTGGAGCTAGATGGCTGATATGTCATACCTCACCGATGTGCAGTAAGGCAGTACTGTTCATTACTTTAACAACTTTCTTAGGCTCACTGAATTTGCTCTCACCTTTAGCAATTTTTTCGCACCTTTAACACGAACCCATTGCCCTTCACATAACTGAATTTGCTTAGTGCTATGTTTGAGATCATAATACAATTTGTTTTTCTTCTGAGTTTCCACAATACATTTTCTTTACATATTCCATTTCACAATCAACCATTTGTCTTCTCTTCATCCAACCAGGATTAATTTTTGAATGGGATATCCTGCGTCTCATTAATGAAAATGGACGTTTACCAACAGTGTCATGAATTGTACTCCTGTAAGCCCAAACCATTTTCCTTATTTCATCGTCCCATGGTACGCCACCTTTATTAGTGAGTTGTGAAAACACCTTTACTCCTACAGTTCACACTCTCAACAATACCATTTCCACTGGGATGATATACAGCAGAGAACCGTTGTTGAATCCCAGATGCAAAACGGTAATTTTTCATTTCCGAAGATTTAAAATGCACCCCACTGTCTGAAAGGATTATAGCTGGAAATCCCTCTCTCAAAAATCTCTCATCCAAAAATGAAATAACTGTTCTTGTGTTGATAACCTCTACAATACTACCTTCTAACCACCTTGAAAAAGTATCTACTAGAACTAGGATGTATTTCTGAGCCATCTTGCCATGTGATGGGTCCCGTGAAGTCCAATGCAATTACCTACCATGGTAGTTTAGGACAACCCAAAGAGCCTGAAGGTGGGTTAAAAATGTTAAGGGTTTTATCAGACGTCCCACACTTGACACATAATCTGACAAATCTTTCAATGTCTACATCCACTTTGGGCCACAAAGTACATGTGATGCCTGAATGACCTTCATGACATAAATTTAAAAAAATTCTCGTATCTTTTAAGGAGGAATCACCTTGTCTCCACGTAGGACTAATGAATCACACATACTTAGTTCATTTCGAACTTCTCAGAAACCTCTGTATTCATCTTTCAAAACTTTTTCCTCCATGCCATTCCACCAATTCACAATCCATTCTTTTACTTCAAGTAAAACGTGGTCAGTGCTTTCAGCTTCAGTTCATTCTTCCTTGCTAAAACTAACCTGAGATCCAATCAATGACACATTTAAAACAGAGAATTTGTTCCAGGGACTATTGTCTACTTCTGTCAAGGGTAAAGAAATTCTACTAAGAAAATCAGCAGTAAAAAAATTTACCCCTGGAACATATAGAATGTCGTACATCAAATCTTTTAACCTCATGGAGAGTCTTGCAATTCTTGCAGTAGCATTAATCAAACCATCCGTAGTAATATTTTGGTAAGTGGTTTGTGACCACAACGCAGTGTAAATTATCTGCCCCACAAGAACTTTCTGAAATGTTCTAGTGCCCACACACATGCTAAAGTTTCGCGTTCGATAACCAAGTATTTCTCCTCAGTAGGGGTGAGCGAATGAATTACAAAAGCAATCACAACTTCTTTATTGTTACCATCCAGTTGAGTGAGGACACTGCCTAATCCTTTGCTGCTAGCATCGGTGGTGGCAATAGTACCAGCAAGAAGATCAAAACCTTGTAAATTTGGTGCCTGGCCAATAACATTCTTAATTTCCTCAAAAGATCGCTGACAGGTATCACTCCTCACAAATTGTACTTTGTTCTTAAATAAAGACCTCATAGTACAGGTTTTTTCAGAGATTTTCGCCACAAATTTTGCATAGAATTCCGTTAGACCTCAGAAAGATCTAAGATCTACCTTAGACTTTGGTGCAGGAGCGTCAATGATAGCTCTTACTAAGCTGGCTTTAGGTCTATTACCAGAGGAACTGAGCTCATGATCTAAATAGGTAACTTTCTTTTGCGCAAATTTACATTTTGAAATTTTTGCTGTCACACCTTTACTCTGCAGGATAATCATTACCTCTCTCAATCATTCATCATGGATTTTTTTGTTAGAACCCATAACCAATATGTCTTCATGGAAAAAAACGACCCCTTGCATATCACCAAACATTCAGACATCAATCTTTGAAAAACTGCTGCCGCAGATGCCTAACCAAAAGGCATGCGGCGAAATTGGAAAGAACCAAATGGCATGCAAAAGGCGGTATATTCTCTGCTAGAAGGTCAATGGTGGAAAACCATTTTGCACCTTTAGTTAAATAAAGCATTTAGTCAATCCTAGGTAAAGGAAATTGGTCCACTATGATATTGTTGTTTAAATACCTCAAATCAATGCACATTCAACTAGTAGTTATTGCAAGACGAGCCAATGGTAAGATACCATTGGCTCGTCTTGCAATAACTACTAGTGAAACCCATTCTGAAGCTTTAATAGGTTCGATAATATGTGAATCCTGCAATTTGTTAAGCTCTTTTTTAACCTCATCCCTAACTATCAGAGGAATATGACGTACTTTGTGGATTTTAGGGATAGTATTAGATTTCACTCAAATCTTATGTGTAAACCCTTTAAGTTTCCCAATTTCTCCACTAAAAACACTATGGTACTCTTTAAAAACCCATTGTTTTGTTTCTTCAGCTTCACATACAGCTAGTACTTGCTCAGGACTGTTAGGACCTAGAACAATCTTCAACGCACGTTGAGCTTTCCATCCTAAAACAGACGGACCATCAGCAGCCACATACAACTTACATGACGCCCTTCTGCATTTAAATTAAAAAATGAGAGTTCTGTATCCTAACATATTGATTTTCTCCCCTATTAAACTTTTAGGGTAATATCAGTAGGTTCTAAATAAGAACCAATGGTATTAACAAACTTGTCTTCCCAAATGGAGCGAGCAACAATAGTGAATGGAGAACCGGAGTCTGCTGCTACGTGTAAAGTAAGACCCCGGAAAGGAAACCATACATAAAGGTTTCTTGCTGTTATCTCCACCTAAATTTAACACTACATTCTTTTTCTTTTCTGCAAGAATGGTACAATAATTTTCAGGAGAATCATCTGAATCATTTCCTGATAAGGCTGAACCACTTTCTGTTAGACATGCCACACGATTTTTCTTTGTGCGTTTCTTCCTACACATCCTTGCGAAATGTCCTACAATTCCACATTCTAAACACTTAGACGATTTGGCAGGGCATATATCAAACATGGCAGTATGAGAGGTACTACCACATCTAAAACAAATAAAACCAGAACTATTCCGTAGAGTGTTCCCTTCTTCCTTAGAACTAGCTTTCTGGTGCATTCTTTGATTCTTAGATGTAGTGGTCTTTTCTCTTTTTCCATCACTAATTTTGTTGACCGCCGTATAGTCAGAGCTTTGGCGCATCTCTCGGAGAGTTCCGCTTTCTTGAATAAAGTTATGATGTCTTTGAGGCTTGCTTCACCTTCAATCCATAACCTATCCTTAATGCTTTTGTTTTTTGTGCACATAACAATCTGATCTCTGATTAAATCATCGTGTAAAGATCCAAATCAGCATTTAATGGCTAAATTCTTAAGAGCAGAAACATAGTCTTCGATGGACTTGTTAGTATCTTGCTTACATTTGTAAAATGCATGCCTGCAAACAGCAACGCAAACTGCTGGTGAGTAGTGATCATCCAGATCCGAAATCGCACATTTAAAAACATCAAAGTCACCTCCTCTTTCCAGTTGTTGCATCTGAGTATATACTCTGAGAACTTCAGGTCCTAAATAACATAATAGTATACATTTTTTCCTGTCAGGTGACATGACACAACCATTATCCTCTAGGGTAGAAATATAATTAATTAAGTATTCTTTCCACTTGCCATTTGACTGTAGGTTCACCAGGGTTAGTAAGGTATTCTTTAGGGGTGTTCAGATTTATGCTAACGTTTATTGCACCCATTGAACTAGTAGTGCTTGATGATGTGCTTGCAGAATTGCCTTCTATTTCTAACTAGAGAACGATGTGAGGTGATAACCAGGTCAGTAAAACAATTGATACAATAAGAAAGAAAAAGAAAAAAAAGGAAAGAACACCTCTTTAATTCTTACTGTAATTCCAAAATTCATAGGTCTCAGCCGGCGTTATTATTCTGTACTCTGTGTGAAGCTGTGAACAGTTATCGTAAATATAAACAACAAGCATTGGCATAGCCAATAGGTCTCGCCTTTGGGACCTTATAAGTGTTTAGCCATGCAACAGTTGTGCTGCATAACTAAATACTTATAAGGTCCCAAAGGCGAGACCTATTGGCTATGCCAATGCTTGTTTTCGGTTAGTAAGGTGGAGGAGACGCTGCCTTGTTTACAAACACCTTGTGTAACTGCCTAGAAACAGCCTAAGGCGAGGTGGGTGGGGAGGTGGGGGGTTTGTAGTGCAACTAATGAGAGACTGCCCTGGAGCCACTGCACGGCCTATCTGTTTCAACAAGTCTGCAGACTAGGGACATGTGTCCACAAGTAATAAAAAGGTGGTCGTAAAAACATCCGAAAGGAGGATGCCGAAAACAAGCACCAAATGTAAATTGATTACAAAGAGGATACGAGTTTAAGCAAAGGCAGTAGCTTTAGGAAAGGCGATTCTTGCATTAAGCAAAGGCAGTTGCTTTTATAAAGGCAATTATTTTATTACGAAATATTTCTTATTTAGGAGAACATATTTATCTTACACATTACACATTGACAAACACATACAAACACATGCTAAAACACGCACAAACACACAAACAAGCGAGGCACACATGCACTAATGTATACATATACGTATAGATATGCACACGCAAACATTCACTTTCACATCAACAAACATGCGCGCACACAAACACAGGGTAGCGTTTGCAAACATACTGAGAAGTACACACACTCACACATAAATCCACACACACACAAAAACAGGCACTTAAAGTGATACACTGCTCCAGTCCTACAAAAACAGATTAACGCACGCACACTACAACACACATACACACGCACGCATAACCACCCACAGACATACTCACACGCACTGACAAAAAATATAAGCCACAACTATTGACTTTGTCAATCCTTGTTTTCCCACTTTTTCCGCACAGACTGCATTAAGGCGATCGTTCATTCGATCACATCTTCTGAATAAGTTATGCACTCCGGTCTGTGCTGGCTAACTAAGAAAAACGCTAATATGGAACTACTCTTAGTACAAGCATTTTTTGGGAAAATCTCTTAATCTCCATGTGCCGACCAAAAAGAAATGTGTTGCATATGAAACGGTAATGGTGCACTACAAGTCCCAGAATGCATTACTTGAGGCAATGCATCCTGGTCAACACCCACCCACAGTGTAAACAGCAAACAGATGAAAAGCTTCCACTTTTAATTTTGATATAGTAAACATCACATATTCTCGCATCGTATATATCTTAGTCGTAAATTTGCATGCTTAAATGCCTTTGGCAGATAAGCGTTCCGTTACACACCGGTTAAAGCAAAGGCCCGGAATGACTCTCGGAGCGCTGCCAAGAGCGCTAAGTTTTTCTCTTTGTAACCTTCATAATAAATGGGCTTTTTGTTTATTTAAGAGACTCCCTTGTGTTGATGTTGGCAGCTTTAATAAGCATAAAGGCTGGTGCTTAAAAAATACAAGGTTTGTGCGAGACATTACTAATACAGAGTGCTAACAAAAAATAAAAGAAAAGCTACGACTTCCAAAGCCTAGATATAAACAGTCCTATCTTATGGTATATATTTTACCGGAAAATATGCATATTTAAATACATTTTGCGTATGAGCGTTGTGTTAGACACCCGTTTAAATTAAGCCCCTAAATGGCTTTAGGGGTGCTGCCAGGAGTGCTGTTCTTTTTTTTTTTTTGGACAGCCGAGAGCTCTGCACACTTGTCAAAAAATTTAATTTATAGGCAGAGTGCGCGTGATGCCTTAAAAATTATGTTCTAAAGCTAGGAGGGGAGGGTGCGGGGGTCTGTTGCTGCCTACAACGGAGCGGGGGTTGGGGCACATTTTGCCTGTATCAGCATGTGTTTTGCTGAGAGGCAATCCGCCTGGGATGGAAGGGCTGATGAGGCGGGCGCTGCAGGGATTTCCAAAACATCCTGCCATCCTCAGTGCCAGTGAGAGCGACCTCTATGGCCATGCGTGAAGGATGGGCTACTCTGGCAGCAGCGGGTTGGGCCTGCGTCGGTTTCCACGCACGTTTCATGGGTGATCAAAGTGCTAAGGAAATGTTACCTACATCGTTAAGGAGCGCATTGGATGGCACATATTAGCACACAGCACACAGTGCCACTCTAACGTGTAACACGTACACACGCAATCATAAACACCATTAAAGCTGGTCCCCTCCTGAGCTCGGAGGATTATATCGTTACAAAAGACAACCCCAGCAAGGCTGAAAATCGCTAAGAAGAAGTGGATCTAATACACCATGCTTTCTTTTATCCAGTGATTTATGTGCACACAGTTTAAACATCAGCGCGCGCCTCGCGCTGAAAGTAAAAAGCAGCAGGGGGAGGGGATAAAGGAGGGAGCCTGGGCCGGTTTCCCTTGCGGGAGCGAGCAGGAAATATCTGTTTGTAATTATTAACAGATGGTTCCTGCTCGCTCCCACAAGGGAATCGCCAAACGTGCACGCGTTGCCATTGAAGGCAATGGAACGCGGGCACGTTTTTGGCTGAAAAGCCGAATCGATTGCAAGAGGTCTTTTTGCCTAAGCAGCGCATGCGCGCTGCGTAGGCGAGACCTAAAAAGGTTGATCCAGGGATTTGCAACCGATGCAAAATGGCCACATGTAGGGTCATGCAACGTGACATGAAACGTGCTGACGTGAGACAAGCGTAGAACTCGCGCTGAGCTCACGCAGCTCAAAGATGTCCCCGGAATCCTCGGGGAGAAGCGTGCTCCAGGGAAGGCAGCTGGAGCGGCAATGGTTATCTCCATTTGAAGGTAAACAGGCAGAGAGAAGAATCCATTGGGCTCGTAAGTACCAAATTTAAGGAAAGAAGAAATTTAAACTCACGCGTAGCAGGCAGGTTTCTTCCGACGTAGTCTCCCAAAGTAAACGCTTGATGCTTGTGCTGAAAGGACTTTCAGAGTAACTGGTCCTCAAAATGTACACAGGAGTGCTGACGAAATGACCACAAGGGGCTGTAGCAAGGGTTGAAAATCACCATCAATCGTCGCCAAACGATGTAGTATCCTCCAAAGAATAAGACATGTTCAAGTTGTAGTATCCAAGTTCTTTTGTTCCAACCCCTGCCAGGAACAAGGCATGCTCCCAGAATGGTCTCCCAGCAGATAATCACCACATTCTCAACCCTATTACACACCTACCATTCTACGATTCTCGAGCACAGAACAACAGAGAATAGGGTTCTACAATTAACCCTATATTTGCAATACACCGATGTTAATATTGCATGGGATATATGGGGGAGGTACATTTCTGACATGTACACTAAGGGGTCTTATGTCAACCCAGCCTGGCACAGGGCTACTTTGTCTGAATGTTCTATTGCCCCATAACGCAGGCAGGTGGTCCGAAAGTCCTAAACCATATAGGGCAACAGTTGAAAGTAATACACCAATTGATTCTGTCAAACTGACCCCAAAATTCAGATTTTTACTTATGTTCTTCTTGTTCTCAAATGTACTTCACACCCATACCATTCCTTCAAGCCATAGCTTAAACCCCCGCTAGAAAACGACATCATATAGTGTATCTTTAGACAGATTTGCCAATGGCATACATAATCTCCACACTGTCCCCTTCCCTTAAAGTAAAATAGCCTCCCATCTATTGGTAATAGGCCTCTTTAACCAAACTGGTCTAAGATGCTGCCTGCATGTATCAGTGGCACTCCCCCTACTGCATTTAAGCAATGTAACTAAAGGAAAAATAAAATTATAATAACTCAATGTTAATATCATTTTATTTGTTCCTGCTGCTTTGCGGCTGGGGTGGGCAGGGCTGCTCTGCTCTCAGGCCCTCTCAGGACGGCCAAACATGCATGCACACTTTGCATGTTCTCCACGCAGTCTGCGTTACATGACAGTCATTGTTCATGCTTAGAGCAGGTTGCCATCGGATCTTCACATTAGTGAGAGACCCAGGCGAAGAACACAAAACTTCTGGATTTTCACCTGGAGTCCAGGTCTCACAATTTGCAGAATGGAGAAGTACACTCTCACACCATCCAAGAGTCCGGGACCTGGGGAGGCACTTCTTGGGGGTCAGGATTCACTCCAGCAGAGGCCAGAAGTTGGGCTAAGGCAGGTCCAGTTGTTGCTGGTCAGCTGGGAATTTGCAGGGAAGGGCTCTGGAAGCTTGTTGTGTCTCTGTAGCTTAAACAGGGGACAGACACTTGACCCTTGTACTCATTTTTGGGGATCCTGGGTTCAAGGCAAGCAGGTTCAGTCTTCCTTCTTCAGACAGAGGGCACTTCTTCTACTAAATCTTCCACACGTCCAGGAGTGTTCTGATGAGAGCTTGTGAGAGTGCTACTCTTACACTCAGTGCCAGCCTGTGTGTGTGGGGTCCTCTCTCTTTGTCTACCCCTAACCTGGTTCTGGTAAATTCTTCCCCTTCTTCTGTGACTGGCTCCAAACTGTCTTGGGTGTTGTATGTGAATTATTGAAAAAACAAAAACTGAGACACTACTTTAAAAGAAACCATATCATAGAAAACCAATTTCAAGGAAAGGCAATTTTAAAGAAATGCAAAAAGATTGAAAATTAAAGAAAACATTTAAAGGGAAGATAATTTTAAGGAAATATTTCAAATAACATTAAAATTGGGAGGAGGTTAGGGACGGTGAGGGGTTTTTGGGTTTTAAGGATAGATGATGTTCAGGGATGATGAAGGTTTTTTAGGGGCCAGTGATGGGTGAGTTCTGGTTTAGAAAGGAGTTTTAGGGTCCAGGAGGAGGATGGGAGGAGTTTAATGGTGGTTAGGGTGTTTAGGGATTAGGAATGGGTGGAATTTCGGGGTGGTGAGTGTTTTTACGGTTCAAAATTCAATGGAAATTTGGGGTGGTGACGGGTGTCTAGGGTTAAGCGGTGGATGGAGTGTAGGAGTGTTGAGGGCTTTTTAGGATTCACAAATGGGAAGAGTTTAGGGCTGTGAATGGTTTTTAAGGTTGAGTGATGGCTAGAGTTTAGAGGAGGTAAAGGATTTTTAGGGTTTATGAATGGGTGGAGTTTAAGTGAGCTGTGGTTTTTGGGGGTCAGGGACGGGTGGAATTGTTGGCCTAGAAGGGGTTTACGGTTCAGGAATGGGTGAAGTTAAGGGTTGTGAGGGGTGTGAGGGTTCCAAGATGGGAAGAGTTTGGATGTAGAAAGGGGTTTTTAGGGATCAGTGGTGGGTGGAGTTTCTGGGTCTGGGATGGTGTTTAGGGGTCATGATGGGTCTTTAGAGGTCAGGGATGGTTAATATTTACAGGTGGTCAGGAGATTTTTTAGGGTTCCAGATGGGTGGAGTTTATGGGTGATGAGGCTGGGGAATAATACTGGCCTCTTCAGCACCTGCTAACCATTCAGAGGGCCCTCCACATTTCGAGGGGCCTCCATTCAGCTCAAGGAATATTTGTTTAGATATGGGAGACTCAGGGGCCCCTAATCATATTCTGCTGTGAGGACCCATCATTTTGCATAATACCAACGCGGTGAGGGTTTTTACGGGATAGGTGATGTTCAGACATAGAAGGCAGTATTTAGGGTTCAGGATTGTGTGAAGTTTAGTGGAAATGAGAGTTTTTTTAGAGTTCACAGGTGTGTTGAATTTGGAGTCAGGGATGGGTGCAGTATAGGCATAGTGTAGGGTTTTTAGGGGGCAGGGGTTGTGACTGGGTTAGGGATCGATGGTACTTAGGGGTGGTAAGCAAATCAAATCATCCAAAGTAATTTTTTGAAAATGGTAAAGACATAAATCCGAAGTCATGTCCCCTAAAGAATAGCACTGAAACAAACACCTGTGGCAAAGAATGCAAGACCTACATTCATTGCACTTACACCTTAAAAAATAAGCATGCAAAAAACAATTAAAAAAACAAACAATATATGAGTTTGTTTCTAAGAAATGGTAAATGCCATTGATCCTGAAAATTTCCATTAAACAGTTTAGGTTAAGTGGATTATCAGTAATGGTATTCTATGAAATAGTTTTTCTATGAGATTGCATACAAACTGTAAGAAATTAGGTTGCTGGTTGACTGGGTTGTGAGGTGTGAGCCCTGGTCAAGCAGCAACCTCAATCCTTGTCAGGGTGAGGCACAAGTTAACCTTAAATGAACCTGTGTCCAACCCTCTGTTTGCTTGGCACATAGCAGTCAGGCTCAATTTAAGGACAATGTATAAAGTATTTGTGCAACATGCATTAGGGGTTAAGGATGACGGACGTGCCCTGCGCCAATGCCCAGCAGAGGCTCCTGCTAGCACCCAAAGAAGACCGTTCTGGAGTGCACCGAGCGCTTCCCCCGGTGAGTGAAAGACCTGCTATACTGGGGCGTGCGAGTCTCCGGGCTGGAGGACCCCGCGTGTACGCAGCTGGGGATCAGCCATATCGGAGCGCGCTGCAACAGGCGCACTCCCATGAAGAGGACTCCCTTGCGGGGGCTTCCAAAGACGATTGTAACGCCTAATGTATACCTGGGGACAACGCGACCCGGCAGGGAGCCTGCGCTGAGCCTGGCATTGCTACAGCTGAGATCTGGGCGGGGAGAATCGGCCATTCCGGCAGTGGATACGATCAGTACTTCATGAGGTGCGCTATTTTGGCTCAGTGAGGCAGCGTGTAATCTACTGACAAACAGCGTACTGTGCCCAGTGGGAGGCGTGCTCTACATGAACTGGCTGACCGGCGCGGATCTGGCCTGGCGCTTGTAATGGGCAGCCTGTAGATTGGCATCCAGGGCCTGGGCCCAACTGCACTGGGATCAGAGAACCCCTGTTACGCCGCGCTGACACTACAGCTCCTCTGGGGAACACAGTAATATTGGGACTCTTTTAGGCGAACCACGGAGTAACTCTGGGCCTGCGAGATCGCATCTGTGCTAGGCGGGACCGCTCCTAATGCTGCCAGCCTCCGCCTGAGGCCGTCTGCACCACAGTGACACCCAGTGCTGCCCATAGAGCTTGTGCAAGCCGAAGACTTGCTGGCGCCACACAACAGTTAACGGTGACACTCTCTGAAACATACGCACTTCCTTCGAACTTGCGACGGCCCTACCATCTGAGAGCCGACACTGTGGGGCGCCTGAAGCTGCTCTCTCCTTGTACCATCTACATCCCACACGGAACACGGCTACGGGGATCATTTGGCCGGCTATATGTGGGGCTACCTTGTCCTGCCGTTCAGTACCTCACTGTGGACAGGCCTGAAGATGGGTAAATCTGAGCGGAATCAACCCCGCCTGACATTTGAGCCCCGCAAGTCCGGCAAATCATGGCAACAAGCTGCCTCGGACTCAGAAGCTGACGCTCCTGTAGACACCCTAGCTGCAATCGAGAAGACACTTATCGCTGTACAGAACAGTCTATACTCTATCGATGGCAAGATAGATAATCTAAACCTCAGAATGGATCATATGTCCACAAAACTGGACAAGCACGCGGTGCGCCTGGGAGAAGCAGAAACCCGCATATCTGACGCCGAGGATGGTCTGCAGCAAACAGCGGAAAAAACCCACGCCATGGAAAAGGTGCTGGCCGTGATACAGGCCAAGAACAAGGATTTGGAGGCGCGCTCCCGGCGCAACAGCATTCGCTTTGCTGGACTGCCGGAATCTACCAACACTGGCCGTCTTGAAACATACGTGGAGTCTCTGTTACAGACGGTTTTTGGAGCGGAAAACCTGTCGCGGATGTTGATTGTGGAGTGTGCGCACCGCTCCCTGGCTGCCCGTCCTCCGCCGGGTGCCCCTCCGCGCCCCATCATTGCACGGTTGCTGAATTACAGAGACCGGGACGCCATTTTACGCCTGGCCAGGGAGAAAGGTAACATAACTCATGAGGGAAATTCCCTGGCCTTCTACCCGGATTTTACGGCGACAGTGCAGGCGGCAAGAAAGGAATTTCAACCGGCCAAAAAACTTCTTATTGCCGAAAACATTCCTTATGCAATGCTGTACCCTGCGAGACTTCGCATAGACATCAATGGCAAATCGAAGATTTTTACCACCCCTAAATCGGCGTTGGACTACGCGAAGACACTCAAGCGCAAGAACCGTGAGGTCTCCGGACCGCCTAATGACGATATGGATGGGTCATCGCAACAAGATCTGGAATGACAATTGGTTGGAAATCTATCCGGACCTTGACACTTGGGGCTGATGCCTGGTTATTCCCTATTCCTGAACTGTACGCTGTTGATGCAGACTCTAGTCCACTGAAGGCGGCCCTCTATTCGGCGACCTGAACACTACCCAAGCAGATAAGAACTGATCTTATTTTTGCGAACACTTGATATATCTGTTGATCGTCATTATGGGTGAATGGGCGGGAATGCTATCTATAATTTCCTCAGTCCACCTCCTGTTCAATCTGGGAGGGTATTGGTGCCCCAGCGCTCCCCGATGGGTGTTCCCCACAATTGTTTTTCGAATGTGTTGTACCGTTGGGTGCTGTTTGGGGGGGATTCGGGATGGCTTTAGCAGGTTGGGGATGCTGAAGTGAGTGGCGGGTGCGGGGGAGGGGGGGTCTACGGGACGTTTACTGTGGTTCAAATTTGATCAGACTTGGCAATGCATGATGGACAAAAGTGTACGAACAACAACGCTATTATCTATGTTGATAGTGTCTTAGCTATGTCACACATAGACAGTGAAAAAATTGCATGTTTGACCTGGAATGTGCGGGGACTCAATTCGCCCAAAAAAATACGTCAAGTACTGGCATATCTGGATCGTCACGACATAAAAATTGCATTTATACAAGAAACACACCTTACGCGCTCCAGCAAAGGGAGTATAGGATCACACTGGGCCAGTTACAGGTTAGCCTCTTAGTACTCATCGTATGCCAGGGGGGTACTTACACTTGTCAAAAAAAATCTCTCTTTCACCATGATCGAAAACTGCACAGATGCGGCGGGTCGATATGCCATAACCCATGGCAAGTTAGCAGGGGAACTAGTCACCCTGGTAAACGTTTACGGCCCTAACTCTGAGGACCCTGATTTCTATGAAGGGATATTGGCCATACTGCGCACTTTGCCAGATGCAACGATAATATGGGGGGGGTGACTTTAATACTCATCTGGACCCCAGGAAGGACAAATCAAGTGGGACGGGGGGACAATCGCCGAAAGCGGCCAAAGTTATCACAGGTGGGATGTCGGAATTTGGTCTCACAGATGTTTGGCGTCTTCACAACTCTGACAAATTAGAGGGCACACACATCTCCACCGCACATGGCAGTTGGTCCCGCCTAGACTACTGGTTAATAAACGACTACACAACAACCTGGGTGTCGGAGATTACATGCTTACCTCGAACACTCTCTGACCACAATCCAGTCAAGCTTACACTGCGAATCCCGCAATCTGTGAGTCGGCAGTTCACCTGGCGTTTCCACTCTGAGGCGTTACTAGACCCACTATACACGCACATGATCCGCGAGGCCATTATCCAGTATTTCGCCCATAACAAGGGCTCGGTAGATAGCGCTGCAACCCTTTGGGAGGCGTTCAAAGCCACGATTCGGGGTCAATGCATCAGCACTGCAGCTGGGATACGGAAGGACATTAGAGGGCAATTATCTAAGATTGAGACTACACTATACAATCTCGAAAGACAATACGAAACCTCACCTAGCATCCCTCTTCTGGCGCAAATTAAGGAGTCACTATTAGAATATAACGAACTGGCTGACAAAGAGATTCGATACCGCTCGCGATGACACGTTGCGCGAGCATACGGTGAGGGAGGATGCCCGGGTCACACCTTAGCAATGAAAATAAAGAAAAGGGAAGATAGCCACACAATCACAAAAATAACGGACGCCTCCGGCGCAGACTATTACACTACACGTGATATAGTTTCACAATTCAGGACAACCTACGTGGCCATGTACAAGTCGCAAACTGGGGCCTCCACAGACGAAATGGATGAGTACATGTCAGACATTGCCCTGGCGTGGTTAGCGGAGGGACACAGAGATTATTTAAGCCACCGATATCCGTGGAAGACATCCGCCAGGCCATAAAAAGTTTGCCCAACAAAAAAGCCCCGGGCCCTGACGGCCTAACTGGCGAATTCTTCAAAGAATACGCGGAGGAGCTATCGCCCTATTTACTTGAGGTCTACGCTGAAGCGTATGAAGCGGGAATTTTACCGCCGACTCTAAGGGAGGCTCTCATAATCACATTACTTAAAAAAGATAAACCGTCTACTAGCTGTGATTCGTATCGTCCACTCTCACTAATAAATATGGACGCGAAGATACTTGCAAAAAATTTTGCGGCAAGACTACAGCCACTAATGCCCAAACTGGTCCTGCCGGACCAATCTGGTTTTATCCCCGAGCGATCTACTTCGCATAATTTACGCACCCTTTTTGCCATGTATCACATTCTTGATCCGAAGTTAAAGGCGGTGGCTGTGATGCTTGATGCGGCCAAAGCCTTCGACTCCATAGAGTGGGGATACCTATTTTATATACTCCGCTGTATGGGGTTTCCTCTCATATTTATTAACTGGGTACAATTGCTGTACACACGCCCCATCGCAAGGATACGTGTAGAAGGCATCACCTCAGACCCTATACAAATACGAAGAGGGACTAGACAGGGTTGTCCTCTGTCACCGCTATTATTTGCGATTACGCTGGAACCGCTCGCCTGCGTCATCAGACAACGACACAAAGCAGCAGCGCTGCGTTTTGCTAACCGCCCAGTGAGCATATCTCTTTACGCAGATGACATGCTGTTGTTTATACGTGAACCACATGTCTTCCTGGACCCAATACTACGTGAATATATACGATTCGGGAGGTTCTCAGGACTTACCATCAATTGGTCCAAGTCAGTGGTGGTGCCGCTCACTGAGGTCACCTCGCAGTATGAGCTGGAATTCCCCCTTGTGTGGTCACTGGAGCCAGTGAAGTATCTCGGTGTGTGGGTTCACCGTGACCCTGAGATAGTTATCCGTGAGAATTATGGAACAGCTTGCACTCACTTAGAACGACTAGTGGATAAGTGGATACGGTTACCGCTGTCCTTGGCTGACCACATGGCACTGATAAAAATGGTAGTAATACCCACGTTTTTATATTTCTTTTGTAATATCCCGATACAGGTCTCTACCACCTTTTTTAAGACGGTTCGATCGTTATTAATCAGGCTGATTTGGGGCGGCAAACAGGCCCGAGCGAACTTGACGACGCTCATGTTGGATTATAAAAGCGGTGGATTCAATGTGCCGGACATATATGTATACTATCTATGCGCTCACGCTCAGTATGCGTTCTACTGGTACAATGCACATGACTTTATCCCGCATGTAGCCGTAGAGGACGGCGACGCATATCCTATACCTTTAGGTTCCATATTACGCATACACAAAGAGGTACGCCTAAGATAGAAATTAACTCAGTTGACTCCATGATTGCTGCCTGGCAGGCACTAGGTCAAAGAGCGATGAAACTGCCACTATACTCCCCGCTTCTACCCCTGTTGCATCACGCGGCTGCCTCGGTCACACATGAACGAGTGGCTCTGCGTATATTGGCATCTGTAGGGCTTGACAAAATGCAGGACGTCTTCCCAAACGGCACCTTCTTAACAACAGAAGATCTTGGTTATGTGCAAAATTAAACCCCATTGTTCATTTTCACACTACACAGATTAAAAAAAGCATTGCAAGCGCATTATCTCACATTCCCGTCTGAACCCCCCACATTAAGCTCCTTACATGCCCTACTTCTCAGCCCCACGAGGCACAAGATGATAACTAAACTATACAGGGCCGCAAGAGACGAAACACCGTTACCACACAACAGGTCCATGGAACTATGGAACCTGAAGCTAGATCCGCCAATAACGCAACAAGACTGGGAACATTGTGGTCAATTAACTAACTCACTTACACCCAACGGAAACCTACGCATCATACATTTCAAATACCTGCATCAAATGTATTACACACCACACAGATTATTCAAATATGGCTTAAGAGACACTGACAACTGTAAACGATGTGGGAGCGCCGGGGCGGACTTCTGGCACGGGGATGCAGAAAAGTGAGAGATTACTGGGAAGGGGTCATTGACACTTTGCAAGAAATAACCACATCACAGCTTCACTGCACCCCCCCAAGTGTGTCTATTGCATTTAATACCATCCCTAAAGGGAAATCTGAGTAGACTTGTGAAAATTGCGCTACTACTAGCGAAAAGAAGGGTGGCCATGGTATGGGACAGTAAGCTCAGCCCTACATCCGAGTTGTGGTTAAAAGACATGGTATATTGTCGAGACACCTTAACATTATATGCTAAGGAGCTCCCGATCACCACCAGACCCAAAGACATTTGGGAACCTCTGATGCAATTTCTAAGTACAAAGGGTCACAACATGCTAACTGGTTCTACTTCAACTGACTGATGCAATATATCTGCTCAATGTATGACCATGTTCTCGTACCTTTCTGATGAGTCTGTCGAAAATGTACATCTCACTGTATAAGATGGCCACGGGTTGTTTGGATGTTAATTTGTTCATTACCAGCGACTGTGCCTATATTATTTGATATTATGTATGTCACTCATATGACAATAAAAATCTGTTAAAAAAAAAAAGTATTTGTGCAACACTTCAAAAGGTAATAAAGTGAGTACACCATACAAAAAGGATCCCACATAAATGTTGGAAACAGAGTAATTCTTAAGAAATAAAAAATGACCAAAACAACAAAAATCCAATCAGTAGAACCGGAGATATGCAGGCTTAAAGATTTCAGTGAAAATAGCGCCAAATAGTTCAAGGCGCCAACTGTGGATATCTGCTTGCACCAGACCGGGACATAGTCACACGTTCAGGACGACTGTGATGGAGTACGGGCCGGCTAAAGTACCTTTAATCCTGGTTTGTGGAGCGCTGCGAGGATCCATGTCAAAGATGGGTCGTTCAGCTGAGGTGATGCATCGGTTCCAAGGTGCAGCGAGGCTGTGATGGGGAGTCCTGCATCGTTGTCAAGGATCCTATCGATGAGGGCTTGTGATGTGAAGTCCAGCTTTGACGACGCTTATCACCATCTAAGTGATGCACCAGTTACGAAGAGCTTTCTGGCTGCGATGCAGAGTCCGGCGTCATCGTCTAGGCTGCCGTCGGCAAGGGATGCGTGGGCATGCACCGAGGATGCATTGCACAGCGGGCTGCAATGCGAGGCTTTGCAACGGGGAAGGCGGCCCACACAGTGGTGATGATGTGTCGGTTCTGCTCGGGTTTGCCCAGCACAGCAGAGTAAATGCGTCCAGTCTGCTGGATCCACAGAGGCTGGCAGAACACCTTAGGTTGTCCTCCTAGGGTCCAGGACTGGGGTGGCATTACTTAGCAGGGCAAAATCACAGATGGCAGAGTCCAAGTGCTGGTGTCAAGGTTGTTGGAGACTCTGCTCTTGAGGTTCAAGTCAGTAGGACAGCCAACTAGCCCTTGAAGCAACTCTGAGGTCCTGGGTTCAACAGATGCAGGTCTAGTCATTTTGACCCAGGCTAGAGGGAAGCAGGCAGCAGGACAGCATAGCAGGGCAGCAGTCCTTCAGAGCAGCGGTTTAGCAGAGTGGCAGTCTTTTCAGCAGTAAAGCAGTCCTTGTTCCTAGCAGAGTAGCCACAGGTCCATAAGTGTACTGAAGAGCTTGCGTCTGAGGTACAATATTCATACCTGGGCTTTCCTTTGAAGTGGGAGAAGCCTCTAGAAGTTTCTTTCTGAAGTGCACATGTTTTCTGCCTTCCCTTGCTACAGATTAACTACAGCCCTTTGTGTTGAGGCAAGACACAGCCTATTCAAGTGTAAGTAGGGTTGTGCCCAGCTCCACCCTCTCATCCTTCCATTGATGGCCCATCCAGGTACACCTAAGCTCTCCATTGTGTGTAGCTGTCTAGGAGGAATACACAAAGCCCAACTGTCAACTACACCCAGTCATGTGACCCAGTGACAGGCTGCAGGCACTAAATGTCTAAGGCTCAAAAATGCCAACTTTTTAAAAGCGAAAGATAAACAGCTGGTATGCACTCAATTTGAACAAGTATAACTGCAAAATTAAACAATAGTCACAACACAATTCAGTTTGGTGTGCACCTGAAGAGGAGGTACAGCCCACCTCCCTAACCTCCCTAGCCGCAACCGAACTGTCTCAGGATCTAGCTGCATATCAGCTCTCTCAGAAGGTCCTGTCCGCGACTCATGTTAAAGGACACCTCCTTGACCCTATATTTTCCAATCGGGAGGATATATCTGGGAAAGAGCCCATTCCCCTACCCTGGTCGGACCACTCTTTGAGTCCGTTCTCATGGAACCCTTTAAATACGACTCTCCATACTCGACCTACGCAAACTTTGTCCCGTCTTTGGACTAAACTCCCTTTAGATAAGTGGGTCGCACATTTACTGGGTCAGTAATTCACTAGAAAGGTTTTTGTTGTTATCGCCACATTGTTTTCATTCCTGTCTAACTAATAAGTATGTTGTGTGCAACCATTCATGCACTATGATTAACCGGATGTTAACCAGCAATATACATTCCAACGGTTGTCGTCCAATTAGCATGATTGTAAGCAGTTAGTCAGGCTTAATGTCAGTCAGTAACCCATTTGTACCCTGTTGCTGTGATGTCATTCTTCCATTTGATTAATCTGTAGTTAGTGAGTTATCTGTACTCAACGTTGTGTCAAGTAATGTTTCTGTACGTTCCATTCAATTATTTTGGTCTCATTGTAATTAGGCTCACACAAAGTCAATTGCATATTTATCTAAAATAACCTTGCCAGTCATGTATAAGACGAAATATGGCAATTAACTGTTTTTTCCCCTTGTTTTTGATATTTTTAACTGGATTTCAAGCAATGTGGTTGTACGTTCTATTCAATTATTCTGGTCTCATTGTAATTTGGCTTAACCGGCAATGTGACCATCTGCACATAATTAGTTGTTTTTTTCCCCTGTTTTGGATACTTTTAACCGGATTTTAACATCCCAGGCACGTAACTCCATCATGCTTTTAATTTCCACTGTTTCTTTTTCTCCGTTTCCTAAACTCTAAACTGGACCCCACTACCACTTTTTCATTTGCACGTAACTTTATTTCTTCACGCGTAGCATGACAATTGCACTGCGCCTTTAAAGATTGTTGAGCATTTAAACTTCCGGGCAGCGCGTTCACGTTTGGAATCACTCGGTGCATGAGATAACAGTGGTCAGTTTAAGCATTATGCTTTGGTTTCTCCGTATTTGGTTGGTTTGACGGCGTGGTCTGAGGCCACATACTGGTAAGTTATTATGTGATTATTTGATTTTGCGGATATTGTTGGTACGCCATCCGAGTCGGGTCGGGCTCAAGCATGGTGACATGTGGTATTTTTCACATTCAGGTCGTTCTATACGTGATTGTCATCAAGTTTGCCTACGTTACTCATTCAGAGACATTGGGTCTCGTGATTTCATCTTTCGGTGAGTTTTTCTAAACATCGCAGCGTATTCACCCACTTTCTACCGGCTATAGATGCATGATTCATGATTTTGGTCTTTTTTTCAGTGTGAAACGAATACACGTTGTGGACTTGTTTATTGTTGTGTTGCTTCGCCGCCTCCAGGTAATGCTTACCATTCAGGAGGTTTGTTCATCATGTGCTGCATGCTATTCGAGAGTAGGATTATTGCGCTCTGCATGTATTTTGAGAGTAGACACACGTGGTGAGGTACGCAGTATTCTTGAGCACCTTTTAATCTTGTTCACTCGCCTCAGTGTTTTTGGGTACAGTAGCCAGTTCACATTGTTGCTTACACCTTAAGACATTTTAATTCACCACGGTTCGGTGCACTTGGTGTTGGATTGTTGTTCTTTTTGTCTATTTACCATCTCAATCAGCTGTACTCACTTCACCTTATGTTACCTTAAGATCCTGGAGACTTTTCTGTTTATCTGGTTACAACTGTTAATTTTGTTCATCTGGTTACAATCGCCAATACTTTTTCCGCTTTTTGCTCTTGTACTTTCAATATGTCCGTACTGTTCTGCATTTGTAGCAATGTAAATACCAAGTTATTATGTTTATTTACTTATAGATTCCCCTGAAGAAGGGCAGTTGTTTATGCCAGAAATGCATTGGGACTCATTTACAATCTGTGAGATGTATGCAACCATCATCCTTCGTAATTGATTGAAGTTCCCTCCGGGAGACACATGAAATTTGCTCAATAAAAGAAGAATTTTTTTGAGCCATCATTACCAGCTTTTGCATTATCTTATTGTTTACTTTCGTTTGTGATACTTTGGTTTCTAATTTGTGTCTTTGTAAATACACATACCTGTGATATCTGATCACCCGCAGAGTAATATGTGACACACTCCATTGGAGTGCTTTAGAGTAGTGCACTTGAAGTCTATGACCATTGTCTTAGTTTTCTTAACTTTTTAAAAGTGGCATTTTCAGAATTTTAACAAAAATTCTGACTCCAGCATAAGATAGGATTTTCCATTACAATTCCAAAGACACCAAACATGAACTGGTTGCCTGCTCCCATTTGGAAATTCAAGCTTATTAAAGGTAATAAGGTAACTCCAATGTTATCCTGTAAGTAGGCCTTGCAGTAGTGAAACATGAATTTTAGAGTCTTTCACTACGAGGACATGTAAAACTAAAAAAGACATGCCCCACATTTTACATACACTGCATCCTGTCCTCTGGGCTGTCCAGGGACTACCTTAGGCATGACATATATGTATTAAAATGAAGGTTTGGGCCTGGCAAAAGTTTTTTTTGCCAGGTTGAAATGGCAATTTGAAACTGCACACACAGGCTTCAATGGCAGGCCTGATACGTGTTTAGAATGCTACCTAAGTGGGTTGCACAATCAGTGATGCAGGTCCACATGTAGCATTGGGACTTACAAGTAAATTAAAAATGTCAGTTGGATATAAGTCAATTCAACCACGTTTTAAGGAGAGAGCACATGCACCTTATCACTGGTTAGCAGTGGTAAAGTGCGCAGAGTCCTAAAGCCAGCAAAAACAAAGTCAGCAAACAGGAGGGGTGAAGGCAAAACGTTAGGGGGAAAAACGTGGCAAGGATGCCAGGCCTAACATAAACTGTCTAGGGTGATAAATGGCAGACAGGCCCAAGTGAGGGCTCCATTTGCCAGTGGCAGTGAAGGCAGCTTTAAAAGTCAAGCAGGGGAGGGCAGAACTTTCGGGCTACCCCGTGAAGCTCAGGAAGGACTGAGTACAACCCCCCAGATCATTCTGCCCCAGAGAGGAACACCCTCCCCACATCCAAGGCCCTTATGAAACCTATCAGGAAGGAATGCACATCACACATCAGGAGAGTCATTATCAGTCATGTGACCCTGGACACTGGTAGAAATGCACATTGAGGTTAGGCTCAAAAAAGCCAACTTTCCAAAAGTGGAATTTTCAGAAAAGTAATTTAAAATCCAAATTTACCATTAAAGAGGATTGCAAATTACAATTTAAATGAGTGGAAGAAGTATCTCTCTATCTGCTCCCAAACTGAAGTTATCAATTAAATGTAATAAGGTAATCCTTGATTGATCTATGGGAGAGACAGCCTTGCTGCAGTGAAAAATGCCTTTAGGAGTTTTTTCACTGCCAGGACACATGTCTTACATTTTAAATACTATGCACCCTGCCTGTTCTTTGCGCTTTTGGGGGCTATCTTAGGGGTGACCTTTAAGTATTAAAAAGTAAGATTTAGGCCTGGCAAAATGTTTATTTTGCCAGGTGTAAATGTTAGTGTACACCTGCACTACATGCTGCAGAAGCAGGCCTGAGACATGTTTCAGAGGACAACTTTAGTGAATGGCAAAAGGAATGCTGCAGCCCACTAGAAGCTTTTAATTTACTGGCCCTGTGTATATCTAGTACCACACAGTAGGGATTAAATTAAATGATCCAATCAGGTTGTTAGAAATCGGGTCTCTAGTTGGCAGAGGTATGCACCCTGTCCAAGTAGGGACAGTAATTCTAGTCAGGGTAAGTCAGTCAGACACTTAAATCAGCCTGAGTTCACCCTCTGCTAGCCTGGCACAGAGCAGTCAGAATTAACATAAGAGGCAATGTGTAAAGCAGTTGTGCATACATGGATACTGCAACACAGTGAAGCACCACAAAAAAGACTCTACAGTGAGGTATGAAAATAGTATCTCTTTTATTCTTCAAAACAAGATAAAAGCGATTAGAATCCAATTAAATCATCTCAAGTTACAACTACTTCATTAATGTACAATGCTGAAAGAGTCCTTCTGCTTTCAGTAGGCTCTTTATAGTTACGCTTGGTAAATGACAGCAATCCACGTCTTGGATTGGGAACAGATTTTCTCCCAGGGTCAGCGTGAAGCAATGTTTCCAAAGGTATTACAGTTAAAATGCGATTTCAAGTTTGCGGCAGACTGAGCTACTTGCTAAGTTCGGGGTCACCACTCAGGAGTGCTGGTGGGAGGCAGGGACCTGTTAAGTCCTAGAGTGCATGGTACCTTTCCCAGGGGATTACAGCAGTGCCGTTAGCCTCAGGATCGGGACCCGCATTTCTGGAGTCTCTCCTTGTTCAATCAATCACTCAGGGAATTGTGAAGCGCGCTACTCACCCGTGAGGTTCTCAAGGCGCTGGGGAGGTGCAGCTCCGAGTCAGCTGAAGAGCCAGGTCTTGAGGCTTTTCCTGAAGGTGCGCAGAGTGGGGGAGTGTCTGATGTTGATCAGGAGCTCGTTCCAGGTCTTTGCCGCGATGTAGGAGAAGCCTTTCCCACCAGCTCTGGCTCTGCGGATGCGCTGGGTTTTGGCGAGGTCGGCAGAGTGGAGCGGATGTTTCTCTTCGGTACGTGGAAGGAGACTCTTTCGTTGAGGTATTTGGATCCGGTGTTGTGGAGGGATTTGTAGACGTGGGTGAGTAGCTTGAAGGTTACTCTCTTCTCTATGGGGAGCCAGTGGAGGTCTTGCAGGTGTCGGGTGATGTGTTCATGTCGTGGGATGCCGAGTACGAGTCTGGCCGTGGTGTTCTGGATGGAGTTTATGCAATAGGGATTTGTTGATTCCGGCATAGAGGGTATTTCCGTAGTTCAGTCTGCTTGTTATGAGTGCATGGGTGATGGTCTTTCTGGATTCAGGGGGGATCCATTTGAAGGTCCTGCGAAGGATGGGGAGGGTGTTGAAGCAGGTGGAGGCGACAGCGTTGATCTGTCGGGTCATGGTCTTAGACATAATGCGGTGATTGGAGTCAGGGAGGACAGACTCCCATCTTTCCCTGATGTGTGCAGAGTGCACCGGGTCACGATGGACTGCCTTTGGATGCTGTGGCTTTAGCAAAGTCAACAAACACAATCGTCTGCGCTCAAGCAGGCAGACATGGTGGTTCATGATCGGTGCACTGAACTGATGTGTGTGGATGCCCAAAAGTGGCTACCGATGCTCTGCGAAGGCCCAGGACTAGTTAAGGGCAAGTCATTCAGTCAAACCCTGGATTAGCAGAGCCTAGCAGCAGTCGTTTGTGGGAATAAAATCTTTGATGTCCCTGAGATTTCCTGTACAGGGGGCAAGCCAACAAGCCATTAGAGTAACTTAGGTGGCAAAAGGTTGCAGAGAACAGGTCCAGTACTTCTCACCGCCCAGGTCTGAGGCAGCAGGCCAACACAGCAGACAGGTAGCAAAGTGGCAGTCCATCTTGTAGCCCAACAAAGAGCAGGCCAACACAGCAAAGCAGCTAACAAAGTGGCAGTCCCTCCTTTACCCAGCTCCCATTCTTGGCAGAGTCTCCTTAGGGCTCCAAAGTGGAGTAGTGAGAGGTGGTCATAGACCCAGTACTTGTACCCAGATGTGTCCTTGAAGTAGAGGTGACTACAAAGCAAAGCATTTAAGGTGTATGTCTCTTCTCACCCCAGCTCTGTCTGCCAGCCTATCTGTGGGGGGTAGATCAGTGTTTTGTGTGGAACCAGCCCACTACCTATTCAGGTGTAAGAATTAGCTCCTCCCCTCCCTCCGTCCCATCAGTATGCAGATGCATGAAGATGCAGCTGAGTGCCCTCCTATTTCTGGCTGTCTAGAGGGAATGCACAAAGTGTAGCTGTCACCCACCTCAGACATGTATTGGAGACAGGCTGTAAGGCACACAAGAGAGTTAAGAGCAGAGAAATATTCATTTTCCAAAAAGCGGCAGTTCTAGATTAGTAATACCAGATCCAACTTTACCTCTAAAGAGGATTTGTCTATACCAATCCAATTATATAAAACATAAAGCAGCTACTCCTCTGTAATCAGGAATTATTCTTAGAAAGGGTATTTAAGGAATTCCTAATGTTAACATATGAGAGGAGCAGGCCTCACATCAGTGAAAATGAACTTGGGTGATTTTTCTTACCAGGGCATGTAAAACAAAAAGGTATATATCCTACCTTGTACTCACACTGCACCCTGCCCTTAGGGCTACCTAGGGCCTACCTTAGTGGTGACTGATATGTAATAAAAGGGGAGTTTAAGGCTTGATAAATAGGAGAAAATGCCAAGTCGAGGTGGCAGTAAAATGCACCCACAGGCCCTGCAGGCCTGAATCAGGTTCAAAAGGCTACCTCTGTGGGTGGCACAATCAGTGCTGCAGGCCTACTATCCCCTTTGGTATCGCTTTGTTCGCCCTAAGTTGGCAGGGTATGCCCAGACGTGGATCCCTTGCTCACTTTGCCACTGGATTCAAGCTAGCCTGGCTGATGACGGCTGAATAGCCAGAAACCGGTCCCAGGATGCTTGTTTCCGGTCCAGGGAAGACATGGCTTGGCAGTTCGGGCTGGACTGTTCCCATGAGGCACAGGGTCAGACTGATTTGCATATGGCCATGTCTGAACTGGGGTGGTGGAGTGAGCTAAAGAATGATGATGGATTAAACCCAGATCAGTTGACTGGGGGTGAGTGTTTGATTAGCTCAAACGCTCCGTCCATCATCCCCTTTGGTATCGCTTTGTTCGCCCTAAGTTGGCAGGGTATGCCCAGACGTGGGTCCCTTGCTCACTTTGCCACTGGATTCAAGCTAGCCTGGCTGATGACGGCTGAATAGCCAGAAACCGGTCCCAGGATGCTTGTTTCCGGTCCAGGGAAGACATGGCTTGGCAGTTCGGGCTGGACTGTTCCCATGAGGCACAGGGTCAGACTGATTTGCATATGGCCATGTCTGAACTGGGGTGGTGGAGTGAGCTAAAGAATGATGATGGATTAAACCCAGATCAGTTGACTGGGGGTGAGTGTTTGATTAGCTCAAACGCTCCGTCCATCATCCCCTTTGGTATCGCTTTGTTCGCCCTAAGTTGGCAGGGTATGCCCAGACGTGGGTCCCTTGCTCACTTTGCCACTGGATTCAAGCTAGCCTGGCTGATGACGACTGAATAGCCAGAAACCGGTCCCAGGATGCTTGTTTCCGGTCCAGGGAAGACATGGCTTGGCAGTTCGGGCTGGACTGTTCCCATGAGGCACAGGGTCAGACTGATTTGCATATGGCCATGTCTGAACTGGGGTGGCGGAGTGAGCTAAAGAATGATGATGGATTAAACCCAGATCAGTTGACTGGGGGTGAGTGTTTGATTAGCTCAAACGCTCCGTCCATCATCCCCTTTGGTATCGCAGGCCTACTAGTAGCATGTGGTTTACAGGCCCTGGGTATATGGTATACCACTTTACCTGGGGCATATAAGTGAACCAAGTATACCCAATCAATAAAGGGAGTCACTGTTCCTAACAGAAAAAAGAGATTGTAGGTTCTGGACAGATCAGAAGGGGGGAAAGTCAACAAGACTGTTTCTTGTTGCCCTCACAGATCCCTAAGATGTCATGCTTCATCATCGGGCAGGTGCTCCTTGGCGGGCCGGCGCTGTAATGCCATACGGGTCTCCTGAAGGGTCACTTTGGCGGAGATCTTTTGGTTTTGTTGCCGTCTGATGCCAGGTTAAAAAAAACAAGGTTTTTGGTGCTACTTCTGGGGGTAATAATGTGACCTCATCTTTGGTGATGGCCCTCACTTTGTCAGTCAACCGGTTGGTCTTACCCACAGGCTGTCAGCGGTGTTAATGTCATGAGTGTACCAATGGGTGACTCTTGGGGTAAGTGAGAACAGGAAGGAAACTGTCCCAGCAACTGGTGACAGTCTTCCTGCTGCTCTAGGGTCAAAGTAGGGGAGAGGCTCAGCCCATCTACTGACCCATCCTGCTCCTTGGAAGTTAGGAGGTCGGGGAGAGGCTCATTCTCTTCTTCCACCCCATCATCCGTCACCAGGAGCATGGTCAACTCAGACATCTAAAAATGTGGTTTGAGGCAGGACCCTTAAAGAGTTCCTTGGAGTTTGGAGGTTCTCCAGGTAGGTGACATAACTCCTCTACTTCACCACCTCATAAGGCCCAGACCAACGGTCTTGCAGGGCTTGGTGCTCTACAGGCTCCATTTCCCACACTTTTTGTCCAGGATGAAACTCAACCAAAGTGGCATTCTGGTCATACCAGTGTTTCATGTACTCCTGGCTAGCTTCAGGATTTTCCTGGGCAAGTATGCGGAAGCGGGCTGTGTGGTTTCGGAAGGCCAGCATGTAGCTCACTACACCCTGGGGTGGCTTCCTGGGAGCTTGCTCCCAGCCCTCCCTCACCAAGCTAAGAGACTCTCTCACAGGGTGCCCATACAGAGTTCAAAAGGGCACATGCCAACCCCCTTCTGCAGTACCTCCCTGTATGGAAATAAAAGACATGGCAGGAGGACGTCCCACTTATGCCTCATGGGATCAGGTAGACCCATAATCATGCCTTTAACGGTCCAGTTGAATCTTTCAACCAACCCATTGGTTTGGTGGTGGTAAGGAGTGGAGAACTTGTAGGTTACCCCACACTCATTCCACATGGCCTTCAAGTAAGGACATGGTTGGTACCCCGGTCAGATACCACCTCCTTGGGGAAACCCATGTGGGTAAAGATCCCCATCAGTGCCCTGGCCACAGAGGGTGCAGTCCTCAAAGGGATAACTTCCGGGTACCAGGTGGCTTGGTCCACCAAGACCAGAACAAATGTGTTGCCCTTGGCTGTCTTGGGATTCAGGGGCCCCACAATGTTGATGCCATACCACTCCCAAGGGGTGCTAATGACTGGAAAAGATTGCAGGGGGGCTTTGCATTTCCCCCATCTTGCCACTTGCTTGGGAGGTAGAACAGGACCTTGGTAGGTTTTCATGGGAGCCTCTAAAGGGTCTACTGTGTGCATTTATTATTAAATCCAACATTGGCATCAGTGAGGATTTATTAAGATGAGATATTTGGTACCAAACATCTTAGGGTACAGTGAAGTCCCCAGGGAGCTAGGAAACTTATAAGGACAAGTATACAGTCCATGTTCTCTCTATGGCTTCCCTGTGTACTTACAATATACAAGAAGGGACTTAGAAATTGCAGGGTCATGTATGTCCACACATGGGATATAGTGCACCCTGCCTTAGGGCCGTAAAGCCTGCAGTAGGAGTGACTTACCTATGTATCATGAAGTGTATCAGGCCATCAAATGCAAAAAGAACAGCTAATGGATGGAATGCTGAACAATGCAATCATTCACCCCCAGTCAACAGATCTGGGTTTAATCCATCATTTTTTTGCCCACCACGCCACCCCAGTTTGGACACAACCATATATAAATCAGTCTTGACCCTGCTCCTCATAGGAACAGTCAAGACTGAACTGCAAGCCAGGTCCTCCCTGGACCGGAAACAAGCAACCTGGAACCGGTTTTGCGGTAGCACCCCTGATCAGCCAGGCTAGCTTGAATCCAGTAGCGCAGTGATCATGGGACCCACAACCATCTGGGCATACCCTTCCCACTTAGGGCAATCAAATCAAGAAGAACAGATGATGGACGGAATGCTGAACAATGCAAACATTCACCCCCAGTCAACAGATCTCCATTTAATCCATTATTTTTGTGCCCATCACGCCACCCCAGTTTGGACCCAGCCATATGCAAATCAGTCTTGACCCTGCTCCTGATATGAACAGTTCAGCCCGAACTGCCAAGCCAGGTCCTCCCTGGATCGGAAACAAGCTTCCAGGTACCAGTTTCGGGGTATCATTCCTCATCAGACCGGCTTTCTTAAATCCAGTGGTGCAGTTAGCATGAGACCCACGTCTGGGCATACCCTTCCCACTTAGGGCAACAAATGCAAAAGGACCGGATGATGGACGGAATGCTGAACAATGCAAACATTCACCCCAATCAACAGATCTAGGTTAAATCCATGCCTGGATGATATGGGGTGATACCCCGAAACCGGTCCCAGGATGCTTGTTTCCGGTCCAGGGAGGACCTGGCCTGGCAGTTCGGGCTGGACTGTTCCCATGGGGAGCAGCATCAAGACTGATTTGCATATGGCTGGGTTTAAACTGGAATGACATGGGGAGCAGATAAGATGATGGATTTAGGCCTAGATCTCTGTACTGGGGTGAATGTTTGACATTGTTCAGCATTCTGTCCATCAATTGCTCTATTTGCATTTGTCACCCCGAGTGGGACAGGTATGCTCAGATGTGGTCCTGTGCTCTCCATGCCACTGGAGTCCAGCTAGCCTGGCTAATGAGGGGTGATACCCCAAAACCGGTCCCAGGAGGCTTGTATCCGGTCCAGCGAGGACCTGGCCTGGCAGTTCGGGCTGGACTGTTTCCATGGGGAGCAGGGTCAAGACTGATTTGCATATGGCTGGGTTTAAAATAGACTGGCATAGGGAGCAAAAAAAACATGGATATAGGCCCAGATCTCTGTATTGGGGTGAACGTTTGACATTGTTCAGCATTCTGTCCATCAATTGTTCCTTTTGCATTTGTGTATGAGGGCATGGCATGCAGGGCTGTGTGCCATGTCAACTCTTCGGTTCTCTCTTCACCAAGACATGCAACCTGCAATGGCAGTTTGCATGATCTTAGAGAGGAGGCCAAGGGGTTGCACAATTTGTGCTACAGCCCCACTGGACCCTCTTCAGGTCCCATGCCCTAGGTACCGGAGGTACCATTTACTAGGGACTTACAGTGGAGGCTGAAGTTGTGACAATTGTGGTATAGTTTTGGGAAAGAGATCTAGCACTGGAAACCTGGTTAGCAGGGACTCAGCGTACTTACAGTTCAAAATCAAATCAAGCAAAAGTGGGGGATAACTATGTCAAAAGAGGCACTTTCCTACAGCAGGCAGCACGCCAACACAGCAAAGCAGTAAGCAAAGTGGCAGTGCCTCCTGTAACACATCTCCTCTTCTTGTCAGAGTCTCCTTAGAACCCCAAAGTGAACAAGTGAGATGGGGTCATATCCCTAATAGTTATACCTAAATGTGTCCTTGAAGTGGAGGTGACTCAAAGTAAAGCCTCTGTGGTGCACAAGTCTCCTTCCAGCCCAGCTCTGTTTGCCAGCCTATCTGTGGGGGGGCAAATCAGTGTTTTGTGTGAGCCAGGCCACTACCTTTTCAGGTGTACGTGTCAGCTCCTCCACTCTTTCTTGCCCAGGAAGACCCATCAGTATGCAGATGAATGCAGATACAGCAGAGTGTTCTGTACTTGTGGCTGTCTAGAGAGAATGCACAAAGTGTAGCTGTCACCTCACCCCAGACGCATATTGGGGGTTGTGAGGCACACAAGAAAGTGAATAGCAGAGAAATGTCCACTTTCTAAAAGTGGCATTTCTATATTAGTAATACCAGATCCAACTTTACCACTAAAGAAGATTTGTCATTATCAATCCAATGATATAAAATATAAAGCAGCTACTCATCTGCAATCAGGCATCGCATTTAAAAAGGATATTTAAGGAATTCCCAATGTTAACCTATGAGAGTAGCTGGCCTCACAGTAGTAAAAACGAACTTGGAAGGTTGTCAGTACCAGGACATGTAAAACAAAAAGGTACATTTTCTACCTTTTACTCACACAGCACCCTGCCCTTAGGGCTACCTAGGGCCTACCTTCGTGGTGACTGATATGTAATAAAAGGGTAGTTTAAGGCTTGGCAAGTAGTTGGAAATGCCAAGTCGAGGTGACAGTAGCCTGCACCCACGGGCCCTACAGTGGCAGGCCTGGGTCAGGTTGGAAAGCTTACTTCTATGGGTGGCACAATCAGTGCTGCAGGCCCACTGGCAGCATTTGATTTACATGCTCTGGGTATATGTTATACCACATCACTGGGGACGTATAAGTGAACCAAGTATACCAATCATGGATAAACCATTTGTCAGCACATTTTAGTTACGAGCACATGCACTTTAGCACTGGTCAGCAGTGGTAAAGTCCTAAAGTCAGCAAAGACAATGTCAAAAACAGGAGGTCAGAAAGCAAGAAGTCAGGGGGACCCATGACAAAAGATGCCAGGTCTAACACAGGTGTATACCAATGTTACCCTGTGTAGAAGGTAGAGTACCAGCACGTTACCACTGGTTAGCAGGAGTAAAGTGTACAGACAAAAATGGTTTCAACAAAGGAAGGCAAAAATCTGGGGTGACCCTGCATAATGGTCCAACACTTGCCATTTCCTATTCACAGTTCTAGCCCCCAAGAGCAGTACATTCAACCTGCATCTACCCGCTAGAGATATTGTGATATGCCAGAGGATCTGGCTATCGTATCCCTCTTTTTAAAGGGAATGTTATGCATACTATAGAAAGCATATGGAGGAAAGACGCGATGGTTTCCACATCAGTAAGTTGAGCCTCCTCTTTATTACTATGCTTCAGCTCTCCCATTAAAACTTAGCTTGATATAGCAGTATAGCCTTGGGACAGAACTTCCTCCTTATGCCACGACGACAAAGTTTTGATAAATTTAGTTTAATATAATTTGTATGTTTGTTACTCATTTACAAACAGGTGCTTAAACGGGACAAAAACGGGAGCCATCAGAATCCTGACACTTATTAGGATCAAGACACAGCTCCAAGCATAATACCCAAAATACATTTCACACACGAAACATACACTGGTGGGCTGATGTGCAGTATTCAAACTTGTGGCCATGAGTAGACACCATACGGAGATACCTTCTTTTTATTTTTGTGTTCAAATTATTTTAGTGCCTTAGCACAGGAAGAGACACTATCATTTATGCAAAGCCCCAATGATTATCAGGCAAACCTGGCGGCCAGTGATCATGATATAATACATTCTTTTTTTTTTTTGTGGAGTTTTATATAGCGCAAACTAGACCTGAAGGTATCAGAGCGCTTTACATGAGCACCAGTTACGTTACAGACAGACACATTCATTTTTGTTAGGCATGGGAAGATTAATTGATTTGCCCAGAATCACAGAATGTTGAGCGGCCCTGGAGCTGGAGTATTTACCACTGAGACGAGGGAGCAGAAGCTACCAGCCACAGGAAACACATCATCATGCGCAGCTAGCAGCCTCCTGCCACTCCTAATTAAAAAACAGATTGCTAAAGGGAGGAAAGAAGGGGCCCCGGGACCTAATGGCATTCCACCTGCAATGTTCAAAGCAAAGTCGGAGGATTGGACTGATATCCTGCAACCTCTCTTTTTGGAAGTCAGGCTGCTAAACAGAATACCGGAATCTTGGAAGGGTTCGACAATTGTGCCAATTTACAAAAAAGGAGATAAGGCTGAGCCTAATAACTACCGCCTAGTAGCTCTGATAGATAATGAAGCGAAATATTTAGCGGGCACCATACTAGAGGAGCTTACATCCTGGGCTGAGGCGAATCATATAATACCGCTAAACCAGACTGGCTTTCGCAAAATGGCCAGCACATCAACAAATATTCTGACAATCTCTCTACTGATCGACGCAGCAAAAACCTCTAAATTAATTTTACACCTATGTTATATTGACTTCAGTGCCGCATTTGATAATGTAGAGAGGGGCAGACTGTGGGGGAAACTGGCGCAATGGGGCATACCACAGCCCATCTTAAACATTCTGTCGTTTCTACATATGGATACCTGGGTGCAGGTGAAACTAGGTGGAGGCACCCACCTCTCCTCGAAAGTTCCCACAACAAAAGGACTGAAACAGGGTTGTGTGCTCGCACCAACACTGTTCAATTTATTCATGGCCGACCTTCCGAAGGCGCTCGATGCCTGCAACTCCCATTCACCCAAAATAGGAGGGAAAACATTAACTAATCTTATGTATGCAGACGACGTAGTTCTGCTTAGTCACACTTATGTTGGCCTCCAACATCTATTGACGGAAATGCAGAATTACGCTACAGAAAACAACTTAAAAATCAATCTGAGCAAGACTCGGACAATGTCAATAAACAACAAAAAAAAAAACTTGCAGAGGAACTGGTTCCTGGGCAGCACTAAACTTGACCCAGCTCATGAGTACAAGTATCTAGGGGTCACAATCGACAAGGAAGGGTCGTTTAAGCGCCAGAAAGAGGAAATAAGAAGGAAAGGACTGATGATAGCCCTATCGATGAAAAACCTTGCAAATAAATTGATGGGGCCGACTTTGACCCCGCTGCTGAAGGTAGTCCAGGCCAAACTTCTCCCCTCGATTGCCTACGGCAGCGAGGCAATGCGGGGAAGAGACGCTAAGGATCTGGACATCACACAGGTCAAAGAATACAGAACCATGTTCTGCCTTCCGCCCTATACATCACCTGCTCAAATAAGACTGGAGTTCGGTCTACTACAACAAGCCTTAGCCAGGTACGGCTCTTACATAATCTGTTGGCATAAGATAAGAAGTGCCACTACAAACACGCTAAATTACCTGCTGTGGCATGACATACAGTACAGGGAGTACTCCCAAGCCAGAAACTACCTCCAGCTAGCCCTGGAAACTACCAAACTCATGGGACTTTGGGACACACAATTCGTCAATTTAACCTTTAAAAAACTAGTCTGGAAGTCCATAAAACAAATTTCCTTGGTGGAGGACAAGGCTAGCTTCTCAAAGATCTCATGCCTGGATGACCTTGAACTCCTACAAATCTCTTGCTTCACAAACATTCTTCAACCAGGGATATCCTAAAGCCATAAAAATGAACTTTCTAAGGCACAGACTGGGAATTTTTCCATATGCTCAGCATCTCCCACCATGGCTGAGGACAACAGTACAAGATACGTGTAGGTTGTGCAACATCAAGCAAGGAGACATTTTACATATAAACTGCTCATGTAAGGAACTGCACCAAGAACGGCAACAGCTCCTAAAAATACCTCTCAAGCAGAAAGGCACCCGCACCAGGAGACAAGCAGTGCTAGCCTGTTTAAACCCGGAAAACACACAATTGAATTGTAGATTTGTAAAATTTCTTACACTGGCAGAACAAAAAATGCCCAAAATACCGAAAACTTGATACACCAATCACAATGTTCTGACGCTGCAGGTCGTCCTAAAGAAGGGCAGAGGCCTTTGTCAGACTACGCTAAGGATTGACCACCTGCACCATAATGGAAACTTCGCAAGAAGTTCAGATAACATGTACAACTTACATAACACGATCTTGGTTAATGGGCAAGCACGGCTGGAGCAAAAAATCTGTGACTGTAGTACCCAGCGAACTAAGGACATTTATCAATACTACTATTATCAATCCAGATTCTGATTTTAGATTGCAAGGAACCTTCCTTACCTCTGGTAGTACCCAGCGAATTAAGGACATATGTTAATACCACTATTATTAATTCTGATTTTAGAATGTAAGGAACCTCCCTACCTCTGGGTTTTAACTGGTTTTATTAGAAGATTTTCGTTTTATAATTACAGTGCTTAAAAAGGTAGCAAAGGTGGATGAAACTACATTGAATGTTCGACTAAATTTTTTATTCTTTTAAGTGCTAATATTGCAATGGTTTTAGTTAACTATGCAAAAATAAAGAAACTTGAGCGGCCCTGCCGAGACTTGAGCCCAGTTCCCCAGCTCTGAGGTCGACTGCCCTAGCCGTTAGGCCACATTCTCTCTCCAAACCTGATATGGCTGGTGTTGATGGTGCCATGGGGTCATGAATTTAAACACATTGCATTGGATTTATTTCTGATCATGATCATTGTAAAAGGTGTTCCTCCAAATTGCAACTCAATTTGGAAATGTATTGAGTGAAATTTGAAATCTTCTGTACCCAAAATAAGAAATACAGCTATGTGCATGGAGGAGTCCATGTTCAGTTGAATTGTAGGCCAGTGCATCTAAAAAGATATCAAATAATTCCCAACCTGCGCAAGTTTGATCCTTGAATAAACTATGAATAACAAGTAGCCCTGTTACAAGCTTATTCTCTTTTGTTAAAGGAGTTAGAATGTCTCCTAATGTGTCCTAAATCAGGTTGCTAAATGCTCTCTTGAGTGGGTCTTGCCAAGATTTTTGCTTACCCCTCCGTTGAATTAAGCTGGCAATAGCCGATATGGCAATACCCACTATACAGTTGGGCAGAGGAGTTGGCCTAACGGCTAGGGAGGTCGACCTCCCATCGGGGGAACTGGGTTCGAGTCTCGGCAATGACGCTGAACATCCTTTGATTCTGAGAAAATCACTTAGGGCCAGATGTAAGAAGCGGAATAGCGATCGCAAACGCTGAAATTCGCAGAATTTCAACGTTTGCGACTGCAAAATAGCCCTGTGCAATGTAGGTAGGAAAAACCTACTTGCAAAATAAGGAATCTCAAATTTTGCGATTCCCAATTTTGCGACTGCCTTTAAGGAATCGCAAATTGCGATTCCTTAAATGCAATGCAGGAAGCCCAGAAAGTCTGCGATTTGGGCTTAAGGAATCGCAAATTACCACCAACTTCAAGTTGGTGGTAATTTGCAATTTCTTTGAAAAATGCACTTTTGCATTTTTCAAAGTGCCATGTGGCGCACATACATGCCCTTAGGGCATGTATGTGCGCCACATGTGCACACATACATATTTCAGGGGTGCAACAGGGTGTCCTTTTGACATCCTTGCACCCTTGAAAATGCATTCGCAATTTGCGAGTACCTAATGGGTACTCGCAAATTGCGAATGTCTTCCATTCATTCCTATGGGCCTCTAGGTCCATAGGAATGAATGGGAAGAGTATTCCTTAATTGCGAATCGCAATTTGCAATTCGCAATTAAGGAATATTAAGGAATCGCAATTAATATTGCGATTCCTATCTACATTCCATTTTGCGAGTCCTTAATAGCGATTCGCTAAAAATCGCTATTAAGGACTCGCAGAAATGAGTTTACCTACATCTGGCCCTTAATCTCCCCGTACCTAACAAAAATGAATGTGTCCTCATGTATGCAACTAAGTTCGCGCTATATAAAACTCTGAAAAATAAAAAATAGTTATGATTAGGTTAATTCCCATTGAAAATATATTTTTTTGTTTGCTTGTTACTTTGTGCAATTTGGCGAAACTGCTGCTATTTGTCTAATCTTCATGAAACCCTCAAATCAAATTGTGTAAATCCTAAAGTTTGAGCGTGTTAGATTTCTTCCAGATCTGTCCGAGGGGCACTGTAGGAGAGACTAAAAAGTATTTTTTTCACTGTCAACTCCTGCAGGTTTCTTTGCTCTCTCTTACAGCAAACAATGTTGCACAGAACCATATATAGGAACCTTGCATGAAACTACAACTTTGCTCAGAATAGTGCATTTGTTTGGAGTGGTGTATAGCCATCGAGCAATTTTAAGATGATTGTTTTTCAAAACAGTGTTGGTAGGTTGAGAAAGGTAAATCAGACAGCGGCTTTTGTGTACTTGACTGGTAATTGACAGTCTATTTGTCGATCTGAATGCTTAAATTCCCCAAGCACAATACATTTGAAAAAATCCAAATTGCATTTAAAGAGGAAGCATTTTTCCTATCATTTTCGGATCTTTGGAGGATTCGTGGCACCAGAAAATGTGATTGGCAGGCAGCAATTAAAAGCATGTTGTGCAGCAGCCATACAGGATGTCAGTAACAGAAGCCTATCTCCTAAGGAAAAAAGTGACAAAGCAGATTAAAGGGGCTGGCTGAGTATCCCCCTGCCCTGATTTTAAGAAGTATGTTTGGGGGTACAGTGGAGTAGATACTTCACCAAACGTCAGCAGCGCCTGGTGAAATTTCAAAGTGGCGGGGCATAAATACTAGGGGTGGGCGGAATTTGCGTAGTCGTGCTACGCAAAGCTCCGTGAAACAGTAAAAAATCGCCGCGAGCACGCAAAAGTTCCGCGAACACGCGTAATTGCTTGTTCCGCCCGTTCGCGATGCTTTTTTCCTGTTCGCGAACGCTGTTTGCGTGCTCGGGGAGAAATATCTCGCAAACACGCATTTTGAAAGCGCGAACAAGCAAAAAATTCCGCGAAGCCGCGGATCGTGGAATTTTTGGTAATTCCGCGTTCTCCGCGGAACGCGAAATTACCCAAATTCCGCAAATTCCGCGAGCGGAACGGAATTTACCTCCCAGGCCTAATAAATACCTCCCACCAACAGATTAGATATGGCCAAACAGTGCATTTTACAGCACAATTAAGACCAATCCTCCTTTTATGGTGCAGTGCAGTGGGTACATTATTTAAACACAGTTCATTTGAATACATGTCATACATGCTTTTTGCTTGCACATTAGGCTGGCACTAATGTCTATTACCGGGCTGCATGCTGAGATGCCAGCAGCTCCGATGAATTTAAATAAAGCCGGAGTGAGGATGTCTGTAACACAATGCTCTGGATGTGACATCATCTGCCTCTGAAGCCCATTGGCTGCCGTTCAGTTCTGGTTTTTGTTAGCGCTGAACCAAGTCTCATTGGCCCATTCAGGTACCCCGTCTCATCATCTTTTCAAAATTCCACTGGAATTCGTCACTCGCGGAAGTACGTCAGAAATGGAGACTGTTAGCAGTTTTATGTAAATATCTGCCACATGCACACACCTCGAACAGTAAGGTGCAAACTCATAGAAGCACATGGAAATGCACTGTTATTGATTCTAGCAACGCCTGCCTACCTCTTTTCGTCCCTTCCAATTATTTTCCAGTTTACTTACAGGATGGAGAGTTTCTCTTTTGCACTTCTCTTCAGGAACGCTCCATGAGCCAATTCTTCTCTCTGCCAAGGAGAACTTCCAGACTAGCGTGCAGTCCTATCAGACGTCCTGACGTCTAATAGGACCTTGGCCAACATCACTTCACCGCCAAAAGGTTCTTATTCCCAAACGTGCACTTTGCTTTGCACAGAATTTGTATGGATTGTGAATGTGTGAGAGTGTTGAAAACAAAAGGGCCCCTCACACATGCACAATCCGAGGAGCATAGCAGACACCCCTTCCCTTTGCTGCTGACATACCACAGTGATTAATTAGAGCCGGTGATTGCCAGTGGGGACCACTGGCACTCATTTTTGAGGCCCTGCAATTATTTTTCTGAATCAGACATTTACAGTGAGCAAGAGAAGTTGAAACAACCATAGAGGACAGACGGAGGAAGACAAAGACAGGAATCTGTAAGAGGGAGAGAAAAAGGAGTGTCTGGTATAGGGTGACCAACCGTCTGTAAATTTCATGGACCGTCCTTGATTTGGATCTCACGTCTGTTGTCCGTGATGATCCCTTTTATGGATGCCTTTTGTCCGTAATTTTGGGCATTGGGGAACAGCACTGTTCCTCTGCGAGAAGCCTCAGCTCCCTGATGGGGCCGCTTCCCACTCATCCTCGGAGCACAAGAGCAGCCGCACCCCACCCATTGTATTTCTGTATGGCGGCTGATTGTCACATACAGAATGACAATGGGACAGTCTGGGCTGTTAAAGCCTGTGGTGGCCTCCTCCTGCCTCGGTCTACGGCAGGGCATTCTTTAAAGCATGTGGTGGGCTCCTCCAGCCTCGGTCTAGGGCAGGGCATCTGTTTTAACAGTACACCTCACCAGATGGAAGAAATGTACATAATCCAGTTCATGAAAAGAAGCCAGCGAAAGAAGTTAAAAAGAAGGGGTTAGAGTTCTTTCACAGTCTCATCATTTTGGAACTGAATCATTTTCAATATTGTATTCAATGAAGCCATAGTTGTTGCTTTTTTAATTTATGCAACTAACAACCATTGACAAAGCCAATTGTCCTGGCTTGTTGTAGGTGTAATGTATTACATATCTGGATGCAGTAGCAGAAGTAGCATAATACCAGTCAGGCAGCACACTATGCCAAGCACAGATTTTTAGCTACTGTGTTTTAAGCCACACCCTAAATTACATCGGACACGCCCTTTAGAGAGACCCCCAAGTATTTTCAACCCACTTAAAGCCTTGGAAACAACACCATGTCACAAGTGAAGGGATGGGTGAATAGCTGGATGGATTAGTAAAAGGGTGAATGGATGAGTGAAAGGGTGAATAGATGGATAATGAGAGAAAGGATGGATGGATGAGTGAGTGGAAGGATGGATGAGAGAGATGGTAAATAAATAGATGTATTGGAGGAATGGTGGATGGATGGGTACAAGGTTAGATAGATGGGTAAACGGGTGGATGGATGAGTGAAAGGATGGATAGATGAGTAAAAGGGGAGATGATGGGTGAGTGAATGGGTGAATGGATGAGTGAAATGATGGCTGAATTGATGAATTGATAAGTGAAAAGGTGAATGAATGGACAGATGAGTGAAAGGGTGAATGCAAGGATGGATGAGGGAGTGAAAGGGAGGGTAGATGGGCAAAAGGATGGATGGATGAGTGAAAGGGTGGATGGATGGATGAGAGAAAAGAAGGATGGATGGTTGAGTGAAAGGATGGATGAGTGATAGGGTCAATGGATGAATTCATGAGTGGACGGGTGGGTGGATGGATGAAGGGATGGCTAAGTGAAAGGGGAATGGCAAGAGAAAGGGAGGATAGATGGATGAGTGAAAGTATGGTTGGATGATTGACAGGATGGATTGGCGAATGGGTGTATGGATGAGTGAAAAGAAAGCTATAAGGATGGATGAGTGAAAGAATGCATAGATGAGTGAAAGGGAGGGTGAAGAGCTGGAAGAGAGGATGGATGAGTGAAATGGTGAATGAATGGACGAATGGGTGGATGAGTGACTGGGTGAATGGATGGATGAGTAAGTGAAAGGATGGCTGAATGGGTGAAAGGGTAAATGGTTGGAAGGATGAGTAAATGGATGGATGGGTGGAAGTGTGGATGGATGAGTGAAAAAATGGATGGGGTGAAAGGATGGATGGATGATGGATGGATGGATGAGTGAAAGGGTGGATGGAGCAATGGATGATTGAAATGATGGATGGAGGATAGATGATGGATAGGTTTGGAAATGGTTGAAAAGGTTCGGATATGGATGGGCACACAAATGGAAGGACAGAATGAATGGTGAAAGACTGAATGATGAATGAATGGATGCTACACCCTCGTGTTACTCAACCCCGCCATCCCAAACCGACACATGAGGTCAGGCAGCAAGTGGAGAACTCAGGCTTGAAATGCTCCTTCTGCCTGCCAAAAAGCAGAAACTAATTCCTTGTACGGTGCTGTGGTACCACAAGAGACGTTCTGCTGTTCTGCCGCTGGGCGGTGCTGCTCCCATGCCACCGGGAAACAGCGCGAGCAGCCCTCCACCTGCCCTGAGGCCATGAGACATGCAAGAGGCCATGGCTCCGTGCAGCCCTTCTGTGAGAAAAGGCGAGCAAGACAAGATAACCTGCACTTGCAGACAACAGCAACGACATGACTCGAGTCCCTTTCACCACAAATTGTTTTTCTTTTAAAATGTTGCACTCCTAAGAATATTGCGCCTGGGTCAACCACCCCTGTGGCCCCACCCATGCTATGCCACTGCCTACCAGTATGGATGACATCAAACTCTTATACCTTGTAGACCTCAATATCTTAAGTAACATTTCTTCTACATTGACTTTCACATTGTTGAGTCATTGTCTCTATATAATATGTGTGTGATGTAACACACTGCCACACCCTGCCGTACATACTTCGGATGAGTAGCACTATAAAAGATTATAGATTATAAATGGATTAAAGAGACTTGAGGTGGATGGAAGGCTCTGCAGCCTTGGTATTGGGTGCACTGATCTTTAATTGCACCGGCCGCCGGCTTCTGGGCAGAGCTTAGGGCCCACACTCATTCTTTCACAAATTAAGCACTGACATACGCATTTTAGCTGTCAGCTGCTTAGTCCTCGGAAATGTGAACAGACGAACTGACCGATCTGCCATTTTGTCTGTTTACTTTTCTGCTGTTCAAGCTGCGAAACGCAGCTTCTTCTTTGTGTGTGCTGGCTGGACTGTGCTCTAGCGCAACTGTGCAACAGCAGCAACTGCCAAAAGTGAAATTAATGATCATCTTTTCAAGTCTGTGGATCTGAAAATTCATTTGTAGGTGAGCATTTTTTACAAAAAAGGTGATATCTTTTTATTTTGCAAAGCCTCAAAAAGTTAATGAACAAAACAAAATTGCAGAACTAAGCATGCCAAAGGCCATGTGCAGTGGTGACTGTCGTGAAACCCTGAGTTGGCTTAAGAGTTGGCTATAAGCCAGACCCTGTGCCCAGAGTCTGTAATGCTTATCTAAAAGGCATGCACACCTGACTCAGTGGTGTGAAGGTTGGTGCAGTGCTTGCCAACAGGGAAGATCCAGTGCCCAGAACCGTTTGTGCACCACTGAAGGCACAGGACAGCACAGAGCTGCTATGACAAGCTAAGCAAATGCATGTGTCTTAGTGCATTGGGGCTTGAGTGTGTGAGAAGTTGGTCATGCAGCCTGTGTCTAAACCCCACTGCACCCACCAAAGGCTGTGTGGAGTGAGGTTGGGCCAAAGGCTGTGACCTGTGGAGGATGGGTGCAGAAGATTGGGTGCAGGGCCTTGTCACTCCTTTGCCATGTAATAACTTCCACACAAAATTCAATGCTCATGACATTACCCATGACAATACAGCTGGCAAATGGAGCCCAGGCAGGAGCAGACATGGCCAGAGCTTTTCATCACCGCCCAAAGATGAAAGCCTTCCTGGGCTTGTAGAAATATATTACTGGTATCTTGGGACACCATTGGTCTGTGCCCACGGCCGGACTGGGAAGAGAAACCAGCCCTGGCCATTCCACCCAACTTGGTGGGGGGGGGTGTTTGTGGCACTGAGAAGCTAGTTGCGAGCACTGCTGGTGCTTTAATTTTGTTACAGGTGGCCGATATTGCAGCACTGCTGCAAAACCAGCCCCCAGTGATGAAACCGGCCCCCACGTCCGCAAAACCAGCCCCCACCCGTCCGGCTCACTAGGGAGACGCCCGGTGCCCACTACTGCCAGTCCGGCCCTGTCTGTGCCTTGTCCAAAGTCCATGACCCAGTCACGGATTCCCACACTGCCAAAGCAGGGAGCCCACATTGCACCTGCAGAGCTCCATCCTGGGTGCTTTGGGACACCCTTGGCCACTGGCTGAAGCCCAAGACTAAGGTGCAGCACTGTGCAGACTTCTGAAGCTACAAGGCACTCATCCTCAGAGCTGTTCACCTCAGAGGAGACTGGCAGTCCCTGAGGGCCTTGTGGATCCCAAAGTACCCCCTTATTGTCCCCTCTTAACTGTGAGACGGATCTGGCCTCTCTAAGCCCTCCTATGGCAAACAGGTTCTGAGCACCCTGTCCTTACTAATCTGCAGGAAGGTTACTCTGTGTACACTACATGATGGAAGGGGATTTTTGAACAAATGTACCGGAACACTTGGAATTCCGGCTGGACAAAAGCTTCATATTAGCCCTCACAAGGACTTCTAGAGCAGCCTGATCATCTGATTGTACCATTCATTTTCTATGGCCAATGACCCAATCGCTGAACAACACAATTGAACATCTGGTTGTACCATAGATTTAAGTGGAAAATGGGGACAACTTTCTGTTTGCACTCGTGAAGGAGGCTAAGCAGGGCGGGACTCCCCAAGCCCCTGGCTGGGGCCTGGGACCCAGCTGGAGCTCTGACAGGGCCCCAGTTAAAGTTTTTTGCCCCACCAGTGCCTAGAGACCCTGGCAGTTTTCTGGAAAGCTGCATTGGGTACCCTGGGTCAGCAGAGGGAGCACAGGCCCAGTGCCCCTGCCCCAGGCCAGAGGACAGGGCCTACCAAACCTCTGACTAGGGTCTAAGCAGGGAAACATTACCTGGGCCTGCAGAGCCTTGTCCTAGGCTTGTTTTGACACCAAGGGCAGGCAATGGAGCCCAGAACCGAATCTGCCACCTCTGGCCTGCAGGAGCTCTGATCAGGGAACTGTCTAAATAGCAGAGGAGGGAATCTTGCACAGGCCAGTGGAACTCTGTCCTTGGCACTTAAGGACACTGTTAGCCAGTGACTGGAGACCAGGCACATTGACTGCACCCCGGTACAGAATGGAGCTCGCAATCTGCTGGGAGATGAGAAGCCCTCCCTAGATTTGTGGAACATTGTCCTAGGTATGAGGAGCATGCCTTGGATTAAGAGATGAGTCTGGATGCCCAGTCGTGCCTAAACTCAGCTTTGTCGGACACTCTTGATTGGAAGAAGGATATATTTAGTGTGGCGGTCCCTCTCTGCTCCAATAATACGTATCAGGGGAATATGTGGTAAGGTTACTAGGTTTTGCTGTGAATCTGGTATCTCCTGGTACCACGACTGTGAGAAAATGTCAAATGAAACCTCATCTGGACTTCTTAGGGGTCCTGAAATTCTATCTCTGGGTCAGTGACATTGGCTTGACAAATTTGTCACACCCCTAGGATCAATAAATGTCACAAAGGTTTACTTTTGCACACCCTAATGAAAACATGGGTCTTGCAGAATGGATAACCTTGCATGAGTTTGAGGCAATAAAAGTGAGACTCTTCTCACCACAGATAATATGACAATGAGGTGAATGGAAAGCAAAACCTAGCAGCACTCAGGACGTAGAGCCTCTATGTATGCCTTTGAAAGTTATGTGTTGGAAAGTATAACTGTATTGTTACCTGTACTATAAATAAGTAGTACAAAGACACTCATGCCATGAAGAGGATGATTAGTATTAGTGGTCTTAGGAGCTAGTCTAGACATTGAACAACATACATTTATGACCCCAGATTATATCTAACTGGTTGTCCAAAGAAAAGGTGGTTCAAACAAACTGTTTACATTGGTACCTCTGGTCCTGACTATCCATGGATCCCATAATGATGGCACAATTGAATTGGACATTGATGATTAACTGTTTTTCCTGACTGTTTAGAGGTACGGAACATCTGTGTCATGCTCTACTCATCAGTGGGGACAGTAAATAGTGGGATTTAGCTGTATGATTGCCTTTGACCTTGAAGAACTAGAGACCATTGACTGTAAAACGCGTGGCTAGCAAGTCTGCTGGTTTGGAGGATGCCCTCGCCCACACCCACTCTAGGACTGTCTGCCATATCTAGAGATTCCCACACCTGCCTGGAAGCCATTTCTGTGATAAAAGGACATACACCAGTGTAGTGAAAGCATGTTCATCATTGTTGGACACTAAGCAGGTCTCTATGGTTTGACCCACCCAGCATTCTCTTTTTCTTTACTGAGAAGCAAATGAAAAATGCCCCAATGCAAAGCTAGGTTTCTCTCTGCACATCAGGGACATCTTTGGGACCAACCCTGCTAGCTGCTACTGCCACTCTGACCTGACGTTCTGTGGTGGATAGCATAGCAAGCAGAGGCTCTGGTATCAGAAACCCAGCTGTTTTCTAACCTCTAAATGTGGCTGAAGAACCATGAGTTTGGTAGTGTACTATGAAAGGTTCACCTCCAATTTATGGAAGTGCACATGCCTCACTAAACTCTACACAAGGGCCTTATTGCTGAGAGCTGTTGTTCCCTCAGCTCTGAGTAAGCAGAAAAGACATATGACATTTTTTGACTGACCTGAGTCCCCTGGAGTTCATCAGGGAGGGAAGCCAATCCTATCAAGGACATGGGCTTTGACCCCTAACCATTGGGTAAGTTGACAGTGTACTTACTGTTATTCCTTACAGAAGGTGATACAGTTAGACCTAGCTTTGTGATTCTCAGCATTTGTTTGTATTTGTAGTATCCTATAATATCCCTATTTTGGTAACAAAACAATATGTACCAGAGACAAGGTTGACAATGGGCCCTAGTGGCATTATGGGGAGAGTTTCTCCAAAGAATATATCTGACTGTGGGCATGTTACCGTAAAAGTTATTTTTCTCTGCATATTCACATTTGGTATTTGCTCTTCGGAGTAGTTGAGGACTATTGATTAGATCCCTGCTATATAAACTACACTTGGAGAAAACATTATTATGTTTAAATTTGCTACAAATGCAAAAACTTATTTTGGACAAATCTTTTGTACACTTTAGCACTGTTCATGTATGGTATGCTGGTGTGAAGGCAATGTTTTCCCCAACTACACCTCAAAAGATAATGTGCCTTAAAAAACCCTTGTTTTCTGCAAGAAGGCTGCATGGTCTGCTTGTAAAAGTACAACATTCCTCGAAAACTCTAATTCACTAACAGTTGGTAGAAAAATGCTGAATTGAATATTTAATCAAGAATTTCAAATTCTGTGAGAGAATTAGATTTGATTACTTATACTGATTATCCATTGTTTAAATTTTTAATATAGCATGTCTGTAACGTCTGTTGTTTCCAAGTAATCTCCCTTTTTAGGTCGAGCCTATAGCGGCAGCGTGCATGCGCTGCTCGCATTGCGAGGCATGCAGTATTCAGTATGGCGTGGAAGCTCTGTGGAAGCTCTGCCCACTCTCCGCCCATCTTTTTCATTGGCTTAGGTCCTAAATGCTGCCTTTCGATTGGTTTTAGGCTTGTTAGTCCCTCCTCGTGACGGCCATGTCATCATTTGTATCCTTCCATGGCTACTGGCCCCTTTACTTTGAAAACTATTTTCTTACCGTGCTCCCCCCTCCCGCAGTCCGTGACTTCTCGAACCCCGCACCCCCCGCACTCCCGTTCGTGCCTTCTCGCCATCCGCACTCCCGTTTCCAATGCAATAGGTCTCTCGTAAATGCGAGTCCTATTGCATTGCAAATCTTGTTTTCTTTTGCCTCGGCTTTCCTGTTCCGAGCACTGCTGCTATCATGGAGGCCATCTGTGTTGACTTTGTTGCCGCCCCCCTCCCGCCGTAGATTGTGTTGCCTTTAGTCCCACACCCATTGTCAGTGTTAGCTTTTAGTCTTCGTTGTCCATGTTAACTTTTTTCCCGCCCCCCTCCCATTGTCCGTGTTAACTTTTTTCCCGCCCTCCTCCCGTTGTCCATGTTAACTTTGTTCCCGCATCCCTCCCGTTGTCCGTGTTAACTTTTTTCCCGCTCCCCTCCCATTGTCTGTGTTAACTTTGTTCCCACACCCCTCCCGTTGTCCGTGTTAACTTTTTTCCGGCCCCCCCTCCCGTTGTCCGTGTTAACTTTTTCCCGCCCCCCTCCCGTTGTCCATGTTAACTTTGTTCCCACACCCCTCCTATTCTCCATATTAAGTCCCGGGCTGTTCGCTTCAATGGGGCTGCCAAATTCCTGCCAGCTTGCGCAGCTGGCTACCTGGAAGACGCCGAAGCCATGCTGCAGGGCAAAAGCAAGAGCAACCTACTAAACAACACCAACATTTATGGCATCAGCGCACTTCATCAGGTAAGGGACGTCATGACCTGAAAAGCCGAGTGACAATCCACCACAGATGCGAAATCATTCCCCGAGCAACCATTTTCCTGTTCTCCTGCACATATGGATGTATAATAAAGTTAGCAAGAACCATCCCCGCTCCCGTTATGTTCTCTGGTCTTTACTGTCTTGCAGGCAAGCATTTTAGTTTCAGGTTCCAAGTGACGTGGCCAGGCCCCTGGGCTCCCCATTTATTTACCAACACTTGTGAGCGCGGGAGAGGCACAGGTCAAAGAAATTATGTGCTTCATCGATCTTTCGAACTGGGGATACTTTTTGATTATTTTTTATCCTTTTGTTATTTTGATGCACGCAATTTGTCCCGAGAAGTGCATTGTACCATTTCGCTGGGAAATATAAATAAACCAAGCTTCTACTTATTTTACTCTTTTAACAAAAATACTCTTGATGTGTATGTGCAGAGGAATTCACAACCATTTTACTGTCCCGGAAGGCTCAGTCTCTGCATGGGTTGGTCGCCTGCCGAGTTAAGCTGCCACGCATCATGCTATTGATAAATTATTTTTTTCTAAAAGTGTCTACAGAAAGCTTTTATCTAGGAACAATAGTCGTTCCTATTACTTTCTTTTGATCCTTGAATGTTTTTGAGGTTCTGAACACCGAATCTCCTGAGGCGCAGCGGCCAGAGCGTTAATGTTTTCTCAAGCACCTCGACTTGTTCAGGCTTTTCTGTTATTTTTCTCTCTTCGTTTTCAGTTTCATTTCTGAAGACGTCTGGACGCCATTGATGACATCCCAGCAGCAAATGTGCGCACAATTTAAACGCAATACCGTTTCTAAAACAGTGTAGTGAAACCTTTATTTCCTTGTTATTGTAATATAACTACCATTGTTTTACCATTCGTGCACTGTGGCAAGGCCTTCTGTTCTCTGTCCTGTTACAAATAAAGCTAGATGGTGGAAAAAAGCGAGCATGATTTCAGGGTAGTATGGTTCTCCATCACTCTTTTATTGTTCAGTTGTAAGTTCCAGTGGGATATCCTAGGCTACAGGCAGGAGCGTTGGAATTATGCAGCAGGGGATGACCACATTATGCGGGAGGGTTGACTATATTATGCAGCAAGAAAAGCAAACCATTCCTCAGATTTCGTTAGTATTACTTAGTTATTTTATTATTTTTGCACGTTAACACTTTCTGAGTAAAGCTTTCACCTAATTAGTACCAGTTTAACACCCAAGTACATTAACAAGCTACGGAAAGGTGACCAGTAAACCTTTGTGAAGGGCCTTCCACTGTGCGGAAACACTGCGTTTGCACTAGAAACAAAACATTTCTTGTCCAAATCTGCAGATGATGGTTTATGTGGCAAATACAGCAAATCTATAATTGTGCGGGAAAACACCCTGGCTGCAGAATTGCTACAGGTAATGAGTGAAGTCATTCTCACTATTATGGAGAAAATAGCCCAAGGGTAGGCCTGCAACCTCAATCACATTTTTGGGCTTTCTATTTGCTGGCTCTATTTGTAATCCTAAATCAGACTACATGACCCAGTGTATAGTAATTGTATAGCTATTCAAACCCTGGAGGCATAGCACCCAGGATAGTGTGCTGCATGGCTAAAAGCTTATAAGGTCCCAAAGGCGAGACCTATTGGCTATGCCAATGCTTGTTATACCTAGTCTTCACTACTGCTGAGGAGGCCAGTAGTTTGTTGTAGGGAATTAGGTTACTGGTTGAGGGGGGTGAAACCCTTCTCAAGGAGCAACCACAATTCTTGGTACTGTATTGGTTTGAGGTTATTTAGTGTTGACAGGAAGAATGGCGCTCAAGCTTATTATGCGTGTGTTAGCTATGCTACGTGTATGTACGGTGCTACCAGGTCGGGGGAAAAAACACCTTGAAACCCCCGTGGATATGTGAGTCCAGAAACCCACAAGTTCAAATGAGAGACAATGTCCCGGGCACACGTAGTTGGGATCAATATCTAGTTACGAAAGGTCTCGTATTCAGACAGAATCTGTGGTCCACACCAGAATGATGATTTTGAATGTATTTAATAAATGAAACAACGAAAAAGCAACCAGCCTTAATAAATGAAACAACGAAAAAGCAACCAGCCGACACGTGTTTCGTCACATAGGGGAGTTATCCCGTGACTTCTTCAGGGCTGGGGGGGATACAAAACATTGAATGAAAACGAAATACTGAAACATCTCAAGTTAGTGGATGCCAGGGAGATCCAGCCTAACTGGCTGGTCATGTGGAGGTACAACACCGTAATTGCGTGGAAACCCTAAGTGAGAAGTGAAGAGGATGACTGTGAAAGTTAAAAAAAAATATATATATATGTGATTCTGTGGAGTGCAGATATTGAACAAAAGAGGTGACATGATCCTGGTACACGGTGAATGATGTTGTGGTGGTGACAACCAGAAAATAGTGTACAAGTATCAAATCGCGCTCGTGAGAACCTGAATGCAAACAATCATGTCGTGTATTGAATGTAATGAAAGGATGTAAACCGGAGTAGAGGTAGGTGGATGACAAGGATGGAGGAAATACGAAAGGACATGTACGTTCAGTGGGAAATGAGACTTAATAAAAACTTATAGCGTGAAGATGCCAAGGAAATAAGGTGGAAAATGGGGTGAGAGTGGTGGAAAGCGATGGTCTAAGGCGCGAAGGGAGGATGGGAAGCAACAATGTGGGTGGAGCCAGGATCGTGACACACTGGTAGTAAAAACAGAACAGGCATGATGGGAAGGGACCTGTGCAGAGCTGAGAAGTGGCTGGAGTAAAGCTGTGAAGGGAACGAGGGAGAAAGAAAAGAACCTGGGTAAGTAGGAGCACACAAAAAAAAAGGGAGAGAGTAGGATGTCGAAATAAGAAACTGAGATGGTTCCCTCAGTGCGCAAGGAGCCAAAATAAATGAAAAATAGTGTGGCAAGGTGAGAAATGGAAGACTCACAGGCAAGCCGGTGATAATTCCAACCCGGCTGGGTAGTTACGTGAGGTATGATGAGAATAGGGATGGCCAAAATCCTTTCTGGGTGTGCAGACCTGAGAACGGGAGGGACAGCGGAGCGTCAATATGGAATCAAAATTGAAAAGGAGGGAAGAGGAGGGCATACGAAGGGAGGACCTCTTACCTATAGTGCTGGCGCACGCATCCTAGATATCCATCAAGTGATGTGGGAAGCTGAAAGAGACGGGAATGACCAGGGTTGGGTGGTGGAGAGAAAACGGGAGGTGCGGGAGCAAAGGAGTAAGCAAGAAGCCAAGTCGGGGCTTACCCGTATTGAGTCATAGAAAACGGTCCAGTGTTCGGCGCGGGAGAGGCGGGTAAGCCTAAACTGCGGGAAGTCTAGGGAAAAGGAATTATGACGTAAATAAGGGGGCTCATGGAGATTGCAGAGAGCAAGAACGTGCACTAGCACTGTGCGCGACAGGAACTTACCCTATGGATGAGAAGAGGATGAGGAGTAACACTGGTGCTGTATCGCTGTCCGGATGTGGAAGCGAGCGGACGTCAGTGATGTCGTATTTATGTCAGTCACATGAGAAAAACCACTAGACCGCTACCGGTAGTGTGAAACTCAAAACCGGAAGTGAGGACCCACGTAGAGGCCGCTGTATGGAGGGAGTGGGTAGTCACGTAGTTGATAAAGGGAACAGGGCTGGTTGGCCGCCAGATGGTGTTCAAGGATGGTTGATGCACCTTGAAAAGTGCACGAGAAAGGAACGGAGCACCAAATGGCAGTATGTGTACCATGCAAGGGAAAGATATTTGAGGAGTGATAGATAGAGCAAGAACGGTGAAGAGAAAAAGGGGGGTATTTTAGTGGAGAGGCTCATGATCATGATGCAATGAGTGGCGACTAAGGAATTAGTGGGAGTGAGTATTCAGATGAAATTTGCTGGAAGGGTGTACGGGGTATACACTTCCAAAACTTATAAACATCTTAAACAGAACAAACAAAAATAGTATGTGGTTACAAGAACAGCTGGAACGCCGTGCCGAGATTAAATACAAATACAAATTCATGTTCCATATACATCGTATCACAAAGCACTACAGTAAGTAGTAGCACGGCCAGCTGAACTGTTATAACGAAGTCAAGTTAGATGTACTGTTGTGACCAGTGATTTGCACGAGAACAGGAAACAGTTTGTGCAGTATTGGATGTTCAATCACCAAGGATGTAGTGAAGCTCGTGGTCAGTGTTCAATCCGTTTTGCACCGTCTGTAGGCGCATAATCCACGTAGCCTCCAGACGCCTGAACCTTAATTCTCTGTTACCACCTCTGACACTGGCGGCTGCCACATCAAAGCCGAAAAAGGAGAAGCGTTTCTTGATACCTTGGGTTGAGCAGTTCATTGCGTGTATTGCCATGGGGTATCTGATGTCTTGATGTTGGAGTGCCCTGACATGTTCCCCAATACGATCTTTCAATGGTCTGATGGTGCTTCCGATGTACCATCGTTTGCATGTGCACTCGAGGATGTAAACAACGAATCTTGTGTTGCAGTTGATGTTGTTTCTGATTGTGTACTCCTTCTTGTTGTTGGCAGTGAAAGTCTTCACCCCATTCTGGGCTAGTCTGCAGATGCCGCAGCAGCCACATTTGACGAATCCCAAAGTGTGGGCGGTGAGCCATGTTTGCCTGCTGAGGGGACGTGGTATACTGGGACTCAATCTCGTTTTCAGTGTTCTACCCCGTCTGTAGGTGATTTGCGGTCTCGCTGAAATGATCCCTTTGAGGGATGTGTCTGCTAGTAAAATGCCCCAGTGTCTGTTAAGGATTTTCTTCATGGCTAGACCCATGTCGCTGTAGTCAGTGATTAGTCTCACTGTTTGCTCTTGTTCTGTGGTTTTCTTTCTCTCTTGCAGTGTCTCCTGTCTCTCTAAGTTGTATATTCTTTTCTCTGCTTTACTTATAGTTTGTGCACTGTAACCTCTAGCTCTGAATCTGTGTTTCATGTTGGACAAGCATTTTTGGAATTCCGGTTCCTCACTACAATTCCTCCTGGCCCTGACGAACTCCCCATAAGGGATGGCCTGTATCTGATGGGAAGGGTGAGAGCTCCCCACGTGTAAGATGGCATTACATGAGGTAGCCTTTCTGTGTAGTCGACTATGCAGAGTGTCTGACTTGATGTAGAGTTCCACATCAAGAAATGTGATACTGGATGTGCTCGACTCGCTTGTGAATCTCATGTTCATGTCGTTGGAGTTCAGGTGTCTACAGAAATCATCAAGTTCACTCTGGGACCCGGACCATAATAATAGACAATCATCTATATATCGTCCCCAGTAGATTATGGAGTCAACCCAAGGAGCCCCTTTGGTGCTCCAAATCCAATCTGATTCTAGGACACCCATGTAGAGATTAGCAAATGACGGGGAAAATTTGGAGCCCATGGCAACACCCTTGTTTTGTTTGTACCAACTATTGTCATACATGAAGAAATTGTTATTCAGAATAATGTTCATCATGGTGATGAGCATATTGGTGTGTTGCCATAATGTGGCAGGCCTGTTAAGTAGTAGACTGGTGACAGCTTTAAGTCCTAACTCTGGTTCGATGGTGGTGTATAGAGAGACCACGTCTAAGGTGGCTAAAATCATGGCAGGTTGCCATTGAACATCAGCCAAGATACTTAAGATGTGTTTGGTATCTTGGATGTGAGAGGGTAGATTCTTGACCATGGGGCCTAGGAACAGGTCTACATATTGCGCAAGTCTCTCGGTGGGACCGCCAATGCCAGAAACTATGGGTCTACCAGGCGGAAATGGTGCTGGCTTGTGTACCTTGGGTAGTGTATAAAGGCAGGGGAATGAAGGTCTGTGTACCTTTAGATAAAGTAATTCCTGATCATCTATCAGGCCTAGTGTATGCCAATCAGATAGGCATTTGTTGATCTTGGTGATTAGTGTGCCCGTGGGATTGTACGTAATGCGCTCATAACCGGAGGTGTCCTGTAATTGAGACAAGACCTCATTGTGGTAGTCTGTCCGGTTCATCACCACAACATTACCCCCTTTGTCTGCCTCCTTGATAATGATGTCAGGGTTAGAACCTAGAGTCTTCAGGGCAGCGTGTTCCTCTCTACACAGGTTGTCCTTAATTCTACGTTTACTCTTGAGAATTTTGTTCTCATGTTTGTCTATGTCGGTCATGACTAAATTGTGAAAGGTGTCAATGGGGTTGCCCCCTGGAAGAGTGGGCGTCCATCTGGACTTAGTCTTGAGGCCACTGTTGAGGGTCAGGTCGGTCTCTATATCGAGATCATGTAATAAGTTGTCCATGTCAATTGGAGGGTCATCAGAGTCTGTAAGGGACAGGAGTAGATGTGTGACTTGGATGTCTCTTATGCTATGTATTCCTAGTGAGTTGTCCGTGTAAATCTTTTTAATGTTCCTGTTGGTAGGTTGGGTGCCTTGAAAGTGTTTCTTGATTTTTAGGCCCCTAATACATTTAAAGAGGTCTATCTTATGTCTGCATGTGTCTCCTTGTTCATGAGGGTTGAAACTCAAGCCCTTGCTAAGTAATGAAATCATCCCACCGTTAAGGGTTTCAGAGGAAAGGTTGACCACCTGTATGCCCAAATCTGGCTGGTCTATTTGTTCTTCCCGACCCCTGACCTGAGTTTCCTTTTGTAGTCCTCTGTGTCCTACCCTCTTGCCTCTGTGGGTTTTCTGTCTTGGGTTCCTTGTCTCTGTTGCGTTCTGTTTTCTCTTCGTATTGTCTGGACCTCTCGTAAAAAAGACGATTTTGTTTGGCCTGGTCTAGTTGAACTGTTTGACTGGTTGTCGGATTCACTATCAATAGTGTGAATGGTGTTGAGGGAGGTGGAGCTGGATGATACTGAGTGTGTGTCTGTTCTAGTTGCTCTATCTCCCTGAGGTCCGGTCTGTACTAACTGGTCGTATTTTCTCGCAAAGGTGAAAACACGTCCCTCTTTGTAGTCTGCTTCGTCCCTCTTCAGTTGTCTGGTTTTTCTGTCTTTAATCTCGTTCTGGTGTCTGGTCAGAACCTCGTTGAGGATGACATAATTTTTTTCAGTGGCTTCTCTTAGATCTAAATCAGCAATCTCTTTCTCTAAGTTGGATATTTCGATTTGAAGTTTCGCTACTTTTCGTTCCGCGTTCTCTATCAATATATTGATGAGTGTGTTTGAATTAGAAGTTAGAGTTTCCTCCCATTTGCCTAGTAAATCGTCATCCAGGTCGTCAAATGTGGGGAAAATCTGGGAGCGAAGACCTCTTGGGACTCTGTTGAGTCTCAAAAATTTGATTCCATATTGACGCTCCGCTGTCCCTCCCGTTCTCAGGTCTGCACACCCAGAAAGGATTATGGCCATCCCTATTCTCATCATACCTCACGTAACTACCCAGCCGGGTTGGAATTATCACCGGCTTGCCACACTATTTTTCATTTATTTTGGCTCCTTGCGCACTGAGGGAACCATCTCAGTTTCTTATTTCGACATCCTACTCTCTCCCTTTTTTTTTTTGTGCTCCTACTTACCCAGGTTCTTCTCTTTCTCCCTCGTTCCCTTCACAGCTTTACTCCAGCCACTTCGCAGCTCTGCACAGGTACCTTCCCATCATGCCTGTTCTGTTTTTACTACCAGTGTGTCACGATCCTGGCTCCACCCACATTGTTGCTTCCCATCCTCCCTTCGCGCCTTAGACCATCGCTTTCCACCACTCTCACCCCATTTTCCACCTTACTTTCCTTGGCATCTTCATGCTATAAGTTTTTATTAAGTCTCATTTCCCACTGAATGTACATGTCCTTTCGTATTTCCTCCATCCTTGTCATCCACCTACCTCTACTCCGGTTTACATCCTTTCATTACATTCAATACACAACATGATTGTTTGCATTCAGGTTCTCACGAGCGCGATTTGATACTTGTACACTATTTTCTGGTTGTCACCACCACAACATCATTCACCATGTACCAGGATCATGTCACCTCTTTTGTTCAATATCTGCACTCCATAGAATCACATATTTGTTGTTTTTTTTTAACTCTCACAGTCATCCTCTTCACTTCTCACTTAGGGTTTCCACGCAATTACGGTGTTGTACCTCCACATGACCAGCCAGTTATGCTGGATCTCCCTGGCATCCACTAACTTGAGATGTTTCAGTATTTCGTTTTCATTCAATGTTTTGTATCCCCCCCAGCCCTGAAGAAGTCACGGGATAACTCCCCTATGTGACGAAACACGTGTCGGCTGGTTGCTTTTTCGTTATTTCATTTATTAAGGCTGGTTGCTTTTTCGTTGTTTCATTTATTAAATACATTCAAAATCATCATTCTGGTGTGGACCACAGATTCTGTCTGAATACGAGACCTTTCATAACTAGATATTGATCCCAACTACGTGTGCCCGGGACATTGTCTCTAACCACAATTCTTGTCAGGGGGAAGTCACACGCAAAGGCCTCCCTCTCAATAGCACTCCACCTCTGTTACTGTTCCAGCAACCTTCTGCCAATTAAGGCTACCGGTTGGCCTAGGCCCTCCTCATTTAACTGTGCTAAGACAACCCCACATGCCACACTCTGGGGCGTCTGTCTGCACAAAGAACTCCTTGGAGAAGTCAGGTGCAGAGCAGCAGAGCAGTCCTTTTGAGTCTTCAACAGGTCCAGAGGTGTCTGAGACTCCCATATTTATACTTGGTACCAGCTTTGTAGTAGGAGAAGTTTCTGGACGTTTCCATCCCCAGAGGTGTTTGGAATTGCATGCCTCCCTGCCAGGCCCTAGCTTGTCTGGCAGACTAGTATGAAACCCTTTGTGAGTGTGCTGAGACAGGTGCTGTTCACATGGCCTGCCAACTAGCCCTTGGAGTCACTCGGGTGGTCCTGGGGTCAATATGCAAGTCTACTCTATTTTACTCAGGCAGCAGGGCAGCAGATTAGCAGGGCAGCAGAGTAGCAGTCCTTCTTACAGCAGAGCAGCCGAGCAGTCCTTTTGAGTCTTCAACAGGTCCAGAGGTGTCTGAGACTCCCATATTTATACTTGGTACCAGCTTTGTAGTAGGAGAAGTTTCTGGATGTTTCCATCCCCAGAGGTGTTTGGAATTGCATGCCTCCCTGCCAGGCCCTAGCTTGTCTGGTAGACTAGTATGAAACCCTTTGTGAGTGTGCTGAGACAGGTGCTGTTCACATGGCCTTCTTGAGGGTGTCAAAGGCATTCTGACAGACCTCTGTCCATATACCGTTTTTGGGCTGCTTCTTTGAATTCAGCTCAGTTAAGGAGAAAACAATTGTACCATATCCCTTGCCAAACCTCCTGTAATATCCTATGAGGCCCAATAAAGCCCTCAATTCAGTCTGAGCTTTGAAGTGTTGCCAGGCCAGGATAGTCTCAATTTTGGCCTGGAGGGGCTGCACCTTGCCCCCTCCCACTATGAGGCCCAAATACACCACGGTAACTTGACATATCTGGCATTTGCTGGCCTTGATAGTCAGCCCCCCATGCCGCAGGTCCTGACGCACCTCCTGAAGGTGGTACAGGTGTTCCACCCAACTGGAACTGAAGACTGCCATTTTTTTTTTAAACATATTTTGTTGTCATTTGTATTCATTCTTATACATGTGCATTCATCATTACAACATACTTCTTTATCTATGTGCGCTTATCGTAGCTTGCACCCATTCTGTCTGCATATCATTACTAAGAATTCAGCATCTTTTGGCACAAAATGCTACAAGCATTCTCAATCCAGATGAGTATCCCCCAATCCCCCTAACTTCCCAAACTATCCCCCCACCCCCACTGCGCTGCTGTCAACTAGGGTATTGCTCTCCCTTCCTCTGAGTTTTGCTATGAGCAGATAGCTGGATTATCGGTGGCGTTGTGTGACTGTCCAACCCTTCATGTGCATCTTAGTCTTTAGGCACTTCTCTCTCTAGGTGCTCTTTCCAGTCTCTCGCCCTGGTCCCGATTCCCAGGGCTCCCATGTCTGGATGGTCCCATGGGGGTATTGGGTTCAGATCCTTGGTCAGCGTTTTTCAAGTCCTCTACCAGCACCTTCCAAGCTTGTGCCCTCTCAATTCTACCTATGCCCCTTCTCGCGTACCTGAGCAGTATTCTGCCCTCGCAGCTTGCCCATTTCTCCAGCTCGCGTTTCCATCTAAGGATGCTGGGGCCAGCTGGAGCTTTCCACTTGCTGGTTATTTCCCGCTTCACCAATATAAAGGCTAGGTCTTGAAATTTTGCCGTTATCTTAGTCTTAGCTGAGTGAGGAAACACATTAAGTAATACATGTTCTGGCGTGCATGGCACTATCCGCCCCGTAACTCTCGCCATTTCCCTTGTCACTTCCTGCCAATAGTTCGCTAACAGGGGACAGCTCCACATCATGTGTATGTAGTTAGCTCCCTTTTCTCTGCAGCGCGGGCATTCCGCGTCCTCCCTGTGGAAGAACCGATTGATCCTATCCGGTGTGATGTCTGCCCAATGTAGTGTATAGAAGCTGATCAGACTAAATCTTGCATTGCGAGAGACTTTAGTGGCCCTTTGTAGTATGTTTTCCCAATCTTTGTCCTCTGAGGGTCTGCCTAAGTCAACCTCCCATTTGGTCCGTAATCCCTCCAGTGGCTGTGTGGAGTCTCGTCTGATTGCCCTGTATAAGCATGTGACAGCTTTTATTATGCCCCCTGCTAGGCTTATGTATTCACAGGTAGAGTGAGTCGGTGGTTCCGTCGTCCCTACCCCCCAGTGTCTGCGTATTGCCCCCGTGACTGCCCCGTAGAGCAGGAAATGACCCTGCGGGATATCCCAGTCTGTGCGGAATGCCTCGAAGGTGAGTAATTCCCCATCTCTGTAGAGGTCTCCAATTTTGGTAACCCCTGCTTGTGCCCATTCCTCTATCCTCCTCCATTGTCCCCCATGTGGGAGTGCCTCGAGCAGTGCGACCGACATCTCCGGCGAGTATGGGTGTTTTGTCCTCGTCTTTTGCAGGCATCTGACCCAGCATCGCCGTATCACCTTATGTTCATTAGTACAGACACACTGCGGTTTAAGTGTGCCCATCAGGGTGCCCAGTACTACTGCTCTCTCCGGGGTAAAGGGAGGTCTCCTTCGTTCCGGGTCTAGACTTCCCGCCTCCCACTGTGTGAACCTCTGCAGTTGTCCTGCTAGGTAGTATGCGTCCATCTCTGGGACCGCCAGACCCCCCTCGAGTTGCGCCCTCATCAGCGTGGATAAGGCCACCCTCCTTCTGCTTGCTCCCCACATAAAAGCTGTGATACTAGAGTCCAGCTCTCGGAACCATGCTCCCGGTATCCACAAAGGTAGTGTGGTAAAGAAATATAGCAGTCTGGGGAGGGCCACCATCTTCAGCAAGGAAATCCTCCCTGCCACAGACAGCGGTAGGCCCCCCCAAAGGCCATGCTGCCCCGAAGTGATCTTAAGTAACCCTGGGCAAAGCACTACGCTATGCTCGCGTAGTTTGCGAAGTTTGCGCTACTTCGCACAACGCGAATTGCACGTAGCACAGTGCAAACACGCGTAGCGTAGCGTAGTGCAGAGGTCATTTTTGCTTGCTCGCGGTCCTCAACGTCAAGTTGGCGACCGCGAGCAAGCAAAATGACATCCCAGCGAGATTCTCAACGCAGGGAGGTCAGGTTTCTCATTGCGAGTGGTCGCGTATGCTCGCGACCGCTCGCGATGAGAAACTACCAGTCCGCGTTGAAAGCTGCCGCTCGAGTAAAAATCTACTCGAGCGGCAGTAAAAGACAGCTCGCACTGTGCAAGATGCCGTTTTCAATGATTGCACAGTGCGGACAAGCATCCGGCACTGTGCAATCATTGCGAACAGTGCACTACGCAGTTCGCGTAGTGCTACGCGTAGTTCGCGTAGTGCGAACTGCACTTTGCGTAGCTTCGCGTAGCGCTACTTCGCGAACTACGCCCAGGCTTAATCTTAAGGCGCCCCCCACATTCCCCTCCTGCACATCCGATATGGAGTGAAAGATCTTCACCCCTAGGTATCGGAAGCATGGAGGCTCCCACTGCAGCTCTCCCATTTCTTCAGGGGGTGGAGTGTCCACCGTCACCTGGAACAGCCGAGAAATCTGCCAATTCATGTGGAGTCCCGATAGTGCGCCAAACACTCCCAACATGTTCTTAGCCCCCCTCAAGTCTTGGTCTGTGTCTTTTAGAAAGAGCTGAAGGTCATCAGCGTACAGCGCTATATGATGTGTTTGTCCACCCAGCTGCATCCCCTCGTATGCGTTCCCGGCCCTAGCCCTGCATGCCAGTGGTTCTACAGCCAGGGCGAATAAGAGGGGGGAGAGGGGGCACCCTTGACGCTTGCCCCGCTCCACCCGGTACTGCGCTGAGATCGTGCGGCCCATGCGGACCCTAGCTAACGGGCCCTCGTAGAGCAGTTTCACCCATCTGATGAATCCCTGCCCAATACCCATTCTTGCCAGCACAGCGTACAGAAACTCCCACTCCAGGCTGTCGAATGCTTTCTCTATGTCGATAGTGAAGACAGCTCCACCGGGTACCTCCTCTTTGCTCAATTCTAGAATGGCAAGCAGCCGTCTTATATTGAGAGTCGTGTTCCTGCTTGGTATGAAACCTGCCTGATCCTGATGTACCAGAGAGGTCATGTGTGGTAGAAGCCTAGTTGCCAACAATTTGCTGAGGATTTTAAAATCTAGATTTAACATGGACAGGGGTCTGTATGCCGTGCACTCTAGAGGGGGCTTATCCGGCTTGAGTAGCGGGATCACCACCGCTTCCCGAGTAGTCTCCGGTAGTACTCCTCGTTCCCCAGCCTCTGTATAAAATTCTACCAACCTGGGGGCTAACTCTTCTACATAGGTAGCATAAAATTCCTGAGGAAGTCCGTCTGTCCCCGGGGTCTTACCTCGTGCTGGCGCCTTTATGGCCACCCTAACTTTATGTTCAGAGATTTCCGCCCCTAGCTGTTCTGCATCTTCCTCTGAGAGCACGTGCAAAGGGAGCCCAGTCAGGTACTCCGCTATCGCTCCCATCCCCCTGGGTCCAGAGCTCCTGTAAAGGCGCTCATAATAGTCACGGAATCGATTATTTATTTCTTCCTGTCTATGTAATGGTCTCCCCGCCTAGTCTGCAATTTCTAGTATGTTGTTTCCCCGGCGGGTCGGGTTGGCGAGCCATGCCAAGAGTCGACCTGCTTTATCTCTCTCTGCATGGGTCCTATCGGTGTAGGCCCTTAAGTCAAAGCACTGCAGTCGCTTCTCCTGCACAGCTACCTCTTCTTTAGCGTCTAAGAGTTCTTGTCGTAACTCAGGGTGTTCGGGCCGCCTCAACTCTACTTCTCTAAGTGCTCGGTCCGCCCTCTCCACGTCCGTGACCAATGTCCTCCGTACCCCAATGGATGCTGCCATACACCGTCCTCTAATGACGGCCTTAAAGGCCTCCCACTCCATTCCCCTGGAATCAGTGGAAAGAACATTATCAGCAAAATAGGTTATGATGTGATCCCTAATCTCCTGCAAAACACCTGGTCCTCTAACGCCTCCGGCTTGAGGCGCCAGGTAGGAATAGGCTTTGGTTGTGTGCCCCACTGTAATCTGACCAGTAGCGGGTTGTGATCCGAGACAGTTCTAGTCAGATATTCCGCCCCCTGGAGCAGTGCATGTATGTCAGATGAGCATAGGAAGGTATCTAGTCTGACGTGTAGGTCATGGACATGTGAGAGTACTCGCTATCAAGTGGGTGCGTGCGTCGCCATGTGTCTATTATACCCCATCGGGTCTGCCATGCCCTAAAGGTTCTGGCTATGTTATGAATTGGGGATTCTCGGAGCGGGGGTGCGACCTGTCTAGGTCAGGATCCGCGATACAATTGAAGTCGTCCCCCATGATGACCGAGCCAGTCAAGTAGGGTGCCAAGGCTCCAGACAGCCGCCCCAGGAAACCAGCCTGGTCAACATTCGGACCATATATGTTACGTCTTGTCCATCCAGTCGCCCTAATACTACCACGTAGTGACCCTCCGGGTCTACTTTGTGGTCAACGTGCTGGAAGGGGACCCCTGCCCGTACCCAGATTAGCACCCCCCTCTCAAACGCCAAGTACGATATATAATATGCTTGCCCTCTCCATCTGCGTTGTAGTGCAGCACCCTCGGAGGCCAGTGTGTGGGTCTCCTGGAGCCTCGCCGATTCAAGTGTGAGAATATTTTATATCTCTTGTGCATGGAGTGCATACCCCTGACGTTCCAGGATATTATGCTATATGTTGACCTTTTCATCTTTATTAGTAATCGTTCCCCCCGCCCCTTCTCTCCATGGACCACGCCGCCAATGAGCGTCCCAGAGCCCTGCAGTGTTTGCTGCCCTGCCTCATGCTTTTCTGTCGTTGACAGCAGCACCCCCATTTTCCAACATAAAACTGTTTTAACATCCCAACTCCCCCTCTCCAGGACAAGTGAGAAAATCTCCCCCATCCAAACAAAGCACTTACGTGCCAGTGCAACTATTGTCCAAAGTTCGGGTAGTGGCTAGGCCAGTGTCCGCTTGGAGGAGATCCTCGTCCCCCCCCACCGGGCTCCCCCCCGCCCAGTGCATGTTACATTTCTCAAGTGTCTCCCCTGTCGAGGGCCCCCTCCACCTCATTATGCCACAGTTTCAGTATACAATTGGCCCCCCTCCTTCAATATTCCATTGATACTTGCGTGTCCTGGTAGTATTCAAATGATATCGTCTGCCAGCCTAGGAGTCATTTCGGGGAGAGTCTGGCTGGACTCCCCCAGTGTGCTAGTGCCCGAGTCCGACTCCCTCAGGACCTCCCCGGACAAAGAGGAGGTGACCCGCGTCGCTTGTGTGCTGAGTGAAGCCACTGCCACTCTCTCTCTGGCCCTCCGTGTCTCCTCTGCTGTGGGTAAGCTCCTGGAATTCCCTCCATTGTCTGCAGGTCGTGCAGAGGTGTGCCCGAGCTGTTCCCGTCTCGCCTCTTTCCTCTCTTCTGGTGTGTGCTCGTTGAGTCTGTTCCACACGCTTTTTGGGTGGTAGCAAAGAATTTGGTTTCCCCCTCCGCAACCAATCAAAGCTTAGCCGGGAGCACCATGGAGTACTGGATTCCCATCTGCCGGAGTTTCCGTTTTACTGCAGTGTAAGATGCTCTCTGCTTCTGCACGTCCCTGGAGAAGTCTGGAAAAATTCTCACTGTGCTGTTGGCAATTTGGAGAGGGCCCTTAACCCGAGCGCGGCTCAGCACATGGTCTCTGTCCTTGTAAAATAGGAGCCGGGCCACTACTGGTCTCGGGGGTCGTCCAGGCGGAAGCGCTCTAGCAGGGACTCTATGCGCTCATTCCAGGGCAAAGTAGGTGGAAAGCCCTTCTTCCGCCACCTCAGTTCGGATCCAGTTTTCCAGGTAGGGGACCATATTATTCCCCTCGATTTTCTCTGGCAGGCCTATGATTCGCAGGTTGTTGCGGCGTGCTCTATTTTCTGCTTCTTCCGCTCTGAGTTCCAGGACCTGTACTCGCTTCTCTATCTCGGTAAGTCTCTGAGCAGCTGTGGTCACCTGAGGCTTCAAGTCGCGGAGCTCCCCCTCCGTTGCCATAACTCGTTCCGCCAGCTTCCGGTGATCTGCTCTGAGCATGCCCAGATCTTCTCTTAGTGTGTCAATTTTGGTTTCCACCGCTGCTCTTGACAACTCTATTGCCTGCAGTATATCATAGAGGGGCGGGTCCGCTGGTGTCTCCTTTTCATCCGTGCGTGTGCCTGTTCTGGGGCGAGCGTCCCCCGAGTCCTCTCCTGCCGGTTCCTGTTGTTGTTCCGTGTCGCGCTGTTTGGATACTTTTCCTATGGTGGCAGTCATTCCTGGTTTGGGGTTCTTCACTTCCCAGTGGCGCCTGGTAGGCCCTACTCGCAAGTCCCTGCTCTTGCTCCTGCGTTGCGTGGTGCCTAGGGCCTTCTCTATCTGGGGTTTGATTAGCGTTGCGCCCCCTTCAGCACCGTCCTTTCAGCCTCTACAGGCAACCTCCCACACGCCTCTCTCGTAGCGCAGGCCTGGTGGCTTTTGTTGTGCCCCTCTCATCTGCAACTCGAAGAACCTCAATCACAAGCCTTGCGGGCCTACCGCTGTACCTGTATACTGTGGCTCTTATGGGGTTACTGCCCGCGCTGTGTCCAGCCTGCTGTGATGCTCCCTCGTCACGTGGGCCTCCTTGTCAGCGCTTCCTGGCCACTGCCGACTCCCAGCTCCGTGTGCAGTCGCCGTGCTCTCAGGAATGGAGCCCTGTTCGCCTGTGGCCGTGGGCCTCTGTACTGTGCACAAGTCTCTTTGCTACACTGCGCGTGCCTCCCAATGCCGACGAGACTCCTACGAAATGATCCGGATTACTCCTGGCCCCCTGAGGAGATCAAGATTGCCCCCAGTCTGGTGTACCCACCAGCACCACGAGGCCGGTGCGTGCAGCTCCTTAGAATCGGCGCGGTACTGCTAGGCGTGCAGCTCAGCCCCCGACCTCTGCTCCCGCTCCACTACTCCTCACCGCTTACTTGCTGGGGGCCTGGCAAGGCACGCGCTGTGTCCAGGGTTCCGTCCAGTGAGCCTCGATGCTGCAGGTTCCCAAATGAGGCCTCCCGGTCCCTCTGGCCCGCCGCAGCCCGGGCCCCGACCTCCAGCTGTCCCGGGTCGCGGTCTGCAGCTCGCTGACTGTCTATGGCCCCCACTGCAGCCGGGGTGAGGGTCCGCTGTGCCCCAGCAGCCGCTCGTGCGCCCCAAATGCTTGTACCTGCGGCTCCGTGAATTTTGCACTGTTTCGGTCTCTAGTCGCACTGCGATCTCGGCCACAGATGTCGCCGCTCACCCAGCTTTTCCTCTCCTCTTAGCTACTCCCAGCAATCGTGCGGCGTCTTGCCCAGGATCGGGGCGCAGCAAAGCTCAGGTCTCTTCAGTCCCCGCTCTCACTCCTGGGTCCCCTCAATGCACTGCTGGGCACTCTCCAGGCTGTAGCGCTAGGCCGCCACCGCGGCTCCGCGGTCTTCTCTGGCCGAGCTTCGCCCGCCCTGCTTCCCCTCTAGGCTCCAGGCTGTGTGGCTTTCAGGGGAATGGGTGCCCTGCTGTCCGTGCACGCACAGCCTGCGATGCTCTCCCCAGGTCGGTGGCCTTAGCGGCTCACTCCTGCCCCACCAGTTAGGCCGCGGTCGCCATTTTTTTCGGCCTCGCAGTCCCGCAGTCAGGTTTGTTTTCTAGGCGTTTTCTGGCACTTACTGGCTGGCGCCCCGGCTTCGCGTTACCCCCCGTGTTCCTGACGTTGGGGGGGGCGGCACCTGTGTCTGGGGCCCCTCTATATCGGGAGGATGTCACTGGATGGGGGATCACCGGCGGGAGCTCGGATTCAGGCTCCCGTCTCCATCGGCGTCCGGCCACACCCCCCCAACTGAAGACTGCCATGTCATTGAAGTAGGCAGCACAGAATGCCTCCTTCCCAGTCAGGATCCTGTTCACTAACATCTGGAAGGTGGCAGGAGCACTCTTCAAACCCAAGGTCTTCATCTGAAACTGGAAGTGGCCCTCAGGGGTTGAGAAATCTGACTTCTCTTTGGCTCCCTCAGTCAGAGCAATCTGCCAGTACCTGATGTAAGATCAAAGGCACTGAGAAACTTGTCAGCACCCAACCTGTCAATGAGCTCAACAGCTCGTGGGATGCTGTAAGCATCAGTCTTTGTGGCTGAATGAGTCCCCTGTAGTCCACACAGACCCTGAGTTCTGGAGTGGCGCCCTGTGGGGCTGTTTTGGGAACTAGCACATCTAGACTGGACCTAGGAGGGTTCAATCACCCCTAGCGACACCATCTTGGAGACCTCCTCATTTAAACTGTCCCTCTCCTTATCCAACAACTTGTAAATGTTGTTTTTGACAGGCATACTGTCCCCAGTTTCGATTTCGTGGGTACACAAGTGTGTGATCCCTAAGGTGAGGGAGAACGGAGAAGAAAACTGCCCCAGTAACCATCGACAGTCGATCTGCTGTTCTGGTTTCAGAGAAGGGGAGAGTTTAACATCCTCTACTGACCCATCATGCTCCTGAGTTAGCAGAAGGTCAGGAAGAGGTTTACTCTCCTCTTCCACTCTGTCATCTGTCACCAGCAACATGGTAACTTCAGACCTCTCAAAGTGTGGTTTAAGGAAGTTTATGTGGAGCATCATCAAAGGTCTTGAGATCCACCAGGTAGGTGGTATCCCCCTTCCGTTCTTCTTCTCTTATGGGCCTGTCCAAAGGTCCTGAAGCGCTCTGGGCTCTACAGACTTTAGGATCCATACCTTCTGGCCAAGTTGGAACATCACAATAGTGGACTTCCGGTCGCCAGAGTTCCATGACCTCCTGATTGGCCTCAAGATTGTTGTTTGCTTTTTTCTGGAAGCGCTGCATCTGGTTATGGAGAGCAAGCGTGTAGGTGACTACATCCTGAGGGAGTTTCCTGGGAGCTTGCTCCCACCCCTCTCTCACAATGCTGAGAGGTCCCCTAACAGGTTGTCGAAAGAGGAGCTCAAATGGGTAAAACCCAACACCCTTCTGCAGTACCTCTCTGTAGGCAAATAGCATGGTAAGAGGACGTCCCACTTCCACCTCATGGGCTGAGGAAGGCCCATAATCATTCCTTTGAGGGTCTAGTTAAATCAATCAAAAGGCCCATTTTTTTTAGAATGATAGGGAGTGGGAAACTTGTAGGTTGCCTCACACTCATCAAGCATGGACTTCATGTATGCTGACATGAAGTTAGTGCCTCTATCAAACACCACTTCATCGAGAAACTCCAAGCGGGTAAAATCACCACTAGGGCCCTAGCCACTGCAGGTGTAGTCACCAACCTCAGGAGGATGGCCTCTGGGTACCATTAGGTGTGGTCCACCAAGACCAAGATTAACCTGTTGCCTAAGGCTGTCATAGGGTCCTAGGGACCAACAATGTCGATGTCCACTCTTTCAAATGGAGCACAAATGATAAGCAAGGGAACTAGAGGAGCCTTCAGCTTCTGACCTCTTTTCCTGCTGGCCTGGGACAAGACCTACAGAATATATCCGAGGTACCAATAGAAGTGAGGGACACTCCTGGAAAAATTAATGTCATGCCCCAGATGTTCTGTCAGGCGTATATCATGAATCAACCCCAGTAGGAAGGCTCTATAACACTGAGATACCACCAGCACACTGGATGCCCCAGGTACAGGAACCTTGGGCTCACTATACAGGAGGCCTTTCTCTCAATAGATAAGGCCTTAGGAATTACCTGCTGCCTGGGTCTCAGCTTGCTGTCTCAAGTCCTCTAGAGTAAGGGTGGGCGGAATTTTAATTTAGCCAGCGGAAGTGGAGGAATTTGGTAATTCCGCGATACTCCTGTAACATAGAATTCCAAAATTAAATTCCACCACTTCGCCAGCGGAATTAATCTGCAGTGGTTTTTCATTTAACAGGCCTGGGAGAGGGAGCAATCCCTCTATATTTAAAAAATACTGCTAATTAAGTTTTGTCTGCAGTTGCAGGATGGTTACCAAAGGTGCAGATTATCATGCCTTTGCTTTGTGCGGATCCTGAAGTCGAAGACTTGGGTCTCTTCTTTGTCCTTGGTTGCAAGTTGATTGGATCTGAGGTTCTGGTGACAGGGGAACCCCTTAAATCCTAGATTTAGGGGAATTAGGGGTGTGGGTGCTAGTAGCAAGGAGCTACTGGCCCCAGTGGCTAATCTGCAACTGAGGTGACCACTTCCTGTCGAGGGTTGCCACTTTTGTACCCATAAGCCTCTATTCTGCCACCAAAAATGGTAGGATGCTTCTTCGGCTGTACAGACCAGGTAGCCCACCTCAAGGGTGTAGCTAGCCTTCTGGTATATATGCCTTCTAACTACCAAATTTTTCCACCTGCCTGGGTTAGAAATGTGCCTGGGGCAGGGGGATGTCTTTTTCTTCCTCTTGGAGGAAGCCTGCTTGCATATCAGAGGCGGTGCGTGCTTTGAAGCTCACAGCCTTGATGTGCCACTTCACTAGCCATCCTGTCTGGGAGGGAGGCGACACCTCCCACCGAGTCAGGCCTTTGTTTCAGGCTTGTTTTCATGCTTTGTTAGAAGGCTCCAGTGCACTTTTAAAGTAAAAAACCGTCAGCACTGGAGAAAAAAGTGCAGGGGAGACTTGCAAAAAGCCTGTTTTCTTACATCTCCTTAGTGTGCTGCATATCAGGATCTGTACCCAGGTCCTCTCCTTGTCTTGTTAGCAACTGGCGAGCCTCCGCCTGGACCCTCAGAGCTTTCTGAAGCTCCAACTTTTGGGTACCCTTTTTGGTTGGAAGTCCCCTTTCCTTACAGAACTCCTTGAGCTCAGCCACAGTGTAACTCTCCAGGTTGATGAGCTTGAATTCCATTTCTGCAGGTTTCCTCAAAGACAGACAGGTGGAATGAGGGTGAATTTGGAAAAAGAAAAATAGCCAATGATGGAGAATTTAAAAACACTTGCATTGGTATCAAATTATTTATCTGGGATTTTGAGTGTAACACAAAATTACTCTATAGCACTGCACAAACACAAGTCCTAATCCTCACCACTGAACACCAATGTGGGTTACTGCTTGAGGGGGTAAAACCCTATTGAAGCAGCAACTACAATTCCTGTCAGGGTGAAGTCACAAGCAACCCCAAATTAACCTGTGCTTGACCCTCTGGCAGCTTGGCACAAAGCAGTCAGGCTTACCTTTGAGGCAATGTGCACATTAAATATGCAGCACTTCAAACAGTAATAAAGTGAAAACACAAAACAGGAAAAATCCCACACCAATTAAGAAAAATCCAGTAAAAAGTTTAGAAATTATTTGACACCAAAACAACAAATATTGAATCAGTAGAACCAGTGATATGTAATATTAAAGATTTAAGTGAAACTAGTGCCAAAAAGGACAAAGTGCCAATTGTGGTTATCTGGTCACGCCAGACGCAAAGTCACAAGTTCAGGTCAACCGCAATGGAGCACGGCCTGGATACAGGGACCAAGTTAGGCCTGTTAAACAAAGTAGCTTAAATCCTGGTTGTGGAGTTTTGCAAGATCCCGCGTCAAGGATCCATCGCACAGCGGCCATTCTGATGAGCTGCTGGCTGAGATACAAGGCCATGCAACAGAAATGCCTAGTGCAGTAGTGGTTCCGATGTGGAGCTGTGAGGCAATGCATCGAGCTGCATCGGTTCTGCCCAGTAAACCACAGCTAGGATGGCAGAGCACCTTCAGGCCCACTTACAAGGGTCCAGCACTTGGGTGACACCACTTGGGGGGGCAAGACTCACAGGAGGAAGAATCCAGGTGCTGGGTTCAAGGTGGTTGGAGTCTTTTCTGCCCCCTGAGGCTCTGATCAGCAGGCCTGCCAACTAGCCCTTGGAGTCACTCTGGTGGTCCTGGGTTCAATATGCAAGTCTACTCTATTTTACTCAGGCAGCAGGGCATCAGAATAGCAGGGCAGCAGAGTAGCAGTCCTTCTTACAGCAGAGCAGCAGAGCAGTCCTTTTGAGTCTTCAACAGGTCAAGAGGTGTCTGAGACTCCCATATTTATACTTGGTACCAGCTTTGTAGTAGGGGACGTTTCCATCCCCAGAGGTGTTTGGAATTGCATGCCTCCCTGCCAGGCCCTAGCTTGTCTGGCAGACTAGTATGAAACCCTTTGTGAGTGTGCTGAGACAAAGGCTTTGTGATATGTATGTGTGGCAGGTGACAGCTCCTCCCCCCTGTCAAGTCAGAGATGGACCATTCGGTCAACACCTCTTCGCCCTTTGTCTCACTGTCTAGAGGTAATACACAAAGACCAGCTACCAGCTACACCTAGTCATGTGACTCAGGATCCAGGCTGCAGGTACCAAATGGTTGGGGCAAGAAAATTACAATCTGGCCATTTGTAACCTCCAAAAAAGCATTGTAGAAATGTCCCTTAGTTGTTTGGTCAGATTATAATTGTATTTTGAAATTGATTTGTCTGTGATTTTATGCTTTTCGTTAAAATGTACTGCATAAACATGCAAAATAACACATATGAAAGCTCCATTGTATAAATTATCATTCATTAAGCTAAAGGCAATTTTAAGACCACATTTACATAATATGTGCCTTGAAATGCAATGGACTTTTAAAAGAATCAGCATGCCTTTTCTAATTCTTTAGCTTGATGCTGCGAGGATTTAAGGGATGCTGTAAAACATGATCTGCTGTCATTTTGAACGGAAACTGACTAATCCACCTGACATTAATTCATTTTAGCCATCCTCCTAGGAGCAACAGAGAGGAAAAGTGTCAGCAAGGCTTTCTCGGTAGTGGAAATGCTGCTGCCATAATTCATTGCTGCATCGCCTTGTACACAGTGAAAGGCTTAATCCTGTCATGTCAAACTGACTGTCTACATCCCTCATGTCATAGGTGCGGTGCCGGAGCAAGGTAGCATTTAGAATGAGAACCGAACTTTTTATGAAGAAGAAAATCATAAATTCACATATTGAGTACTCGCTCGCTTTCAAGTACATAGTTAATATTAGACTGGAACTTATGATATATCCACCTATGAGATGCTGGTGCATTTGTCAAAATTGGAAAATAGGCATATTGTGCCAGAACAGTTGTCTTCAAAAGTGTGGGGGTAGCACTTCCTTGACCCTCGTTTTGTGTAGGGCAAAGGAGAGATATATTCCACCTGCTAGAATTTCTAATTCCATGGGCATTATACCAAGGTGAGTGAGAGGTCTTCTAAATTTTACCCAGAGAAGGGCTTCAGAATTGTGGAAGTCCTGCTTCCAGCATGTTAACTGATGTGAGAGCATCATGAGCACATTTTTTTCCAACATTACTTGTAGTCAAGATCTGTGATGTGGGGGCGGGTGGTGGGAGGGCTAGGAGGGAAGTGGGGGTTTCGTTCCAGGTGAGGGGACCTTCCTCTCCTCCTCCCGTGCTATAGTAAGTGGACTATTGGGGGCCAGGCCCAGCAGCTGCCTGTAGCCCCTACAGTTCTGCTTTGGCATCTTGGCCCAGTATCCCTTGTGCAGAATTATCGGGACTGAAGTTTGAGAATGGAGTGTTTCCAGGCCTGCAGACACCGGGAGTGTTAAAATGGCCAGAGCACCAGGGCGGCTTCTCTGTTATGGCAGAGGAACGTAGCCCCATGCCGAAAGGAAGCAAATGAAAAATAAAATGATAATAAAACTATTTTATTATAATTTTATTTTCACTTACTCAGCCGAGTCCGCCAAGTCTAGTGAGGGGCGGGGCCATGCTCTGCTTCAGCAGCAGCCAGTGAGGAGGAGTGATAGGGGCACTGTAAGTGCGCATGTCAGACATGCACACTTACATTTCTCCAACTCAGGTGTCCTGCACAGCCAGGTGAGAGAAAAGGCACAGACTCCCTGTCCCTAACTGAGCGGTATTTCAGCCCGCTCAGACCAAGTCCGGCGCTTCTCTCATGCATGAGAGCAGCGTCTGGATTGGGTGGGGAGGTGAGCACAGGAGCACCAAGGTGGCTGGAGCAGAGAAGCATCGAGGAGGCGTTCGGGAGGAGCAGTAAGATAATTTTCTTATTATTATTCCCCCTACCCCCTCCAGCCCCCTCCTGCGCTGCCCTAGCAAGGTTTAGTGGCAGCAGTCACCACTGCTAGAGCAACCACTCTTGGCCAATCGTAATAAGGGCCTATGTCCAAAATATTTTGGTTAAAAGATGCTATACTATTGACATTCAAGGATCAAATGAAGTCAGGTTTTATAATAGATTTGTCAAAAGCCATGTCTACCTTTAACTTGATAATCACTTAGCTAATTTACAACAAATTAAGCAGACTGTTAGATTATCGCAGGCACAGCAGTAAGAATATCATGGGGATTGTCAAGGGCTCAGGGGATGTTTTCAAGGTTTGGATTCTACCAGGGAGAACAGACACATGAGAATGATAGTGCTTTCATCATCAGGCCGAGGTCCCAACAGTATGTCGCACTCAGCCCCACCATACGCAATGGCCCACTAATCTCTGTACTTAGGACAGCAATTATAACCAACAACCGTGCTTGCAGAGTTAATGGGGCCTGGACAGAGGCAAACATGGTGACTTTGGCCACATACAAATGTAAGCCATTGAGGAATAATTAAGGGATGACAGTAAACAGCAAAATGGAGTAACCAACAGAGGGCCATGAATATAGGCAAAACAGCACCGAGTGGTTGAGAAGTCCTGTTGTAACTGGCAACTTCTGGATATTTTTCTAAAATGCATAACATTCTAAGGGCCTGACTTAAAAATGTGCTCTGTTTACTGTGAATGAATGCATGTGTAGATGCACATACTCACACTTTAAATACCCACTCACATTATCAGGTCTGCCAAGGTCATCCCTAATGCCTGAAGGGTTCCTTCTATGACAGGCAACCCGTGCACAGATAACTGGCTGAGTCCGACGGTAGTCTCACACTCAACCCTCACACCAGTGCTCAAATGGGTGCACATGCTCATGTGCAACTATCCAAAGCCTCTTACTCTACTTTTATGTTTAATATAGGTACCCCAATATAGGCTCAGGTAGTCACCTAACCTTTCACCTATATTCTCCCCTACCATTACACTACATAACGGTTCTTGGGATTGACCTTTTACCTAGTTACTGTACTGCTTACAGGATGTAGGGTTTTCCCTGAAAACTAGCCTCATCTATTATACATGAGGATTCTTGGAAACTCAGCAGGACTACCATCTCCTGCATAATAACTATGTATAAGGGTCATTCCTTCCATCATTCTAAGTCCGACATGACACAGCAAGGTAGAACCCCTGAGGGTACCACTTTGGGTATATAAACACCATATCTTGCTGGGGTAGGCAGAGGAGGAAAAGGACTTCCATGCTGACACACTGACGTGAGACGCTGAGGTTCCTGCATGCAGACACTCAAGCTCGCAGTGGTCTGACATCCCTCGCGGGGTGTCCATCTCGAGACCAAGACGGGGTCCCACAGTCTCTCACTTCAGGTAATGGGGTCGACTTTATCCTAGAGGGATTCTTGGCTTTACACCCACATACATGCTAGGTACACTTAGGTACATATAGTTAGGGTCGCATCATCGGAGTACGCATTTTATTGTCATATATTTTTATACCTGCCTGTATTCATCTTTTAGCACTATGGTAGAAATCTACCATCCTTTTACTCTGTTGGTGCTTATAATCATTTATATCTGTTGCTGTCTAATGGTCGTTTCAGCACACCTATTTTACACTAGAATGACGCTGGTTCAATAAATACTTATTGAAAACGTCCCCACCGTTTATTCTGTGTTTCTCTCTGAGACAAAGTGAGCACGAGTGACTGAGCAAAAAGTATCGCACTGTTTTCACGATCCCTGATGGTACAGAGTTGTCATGTTCGATAGTTGCCAAGAACTATTCTCTCCTTGGTAAGAGGGGTTTCTACTGGCACTGTGAGCTAGCTGGTATACAGGCTAACATACCCGTTGGGGGTATCTAGAATCAGTCTGGACACCAATCCTACAGTGTATGTTGTCTAAACACGCAGATCCTCTATAGGTTTATAGGAACTACACGACATGGCGCCGCCAATGTTGGTTTGGTACTTATTTAACGGTCAAATCTGAGTAGTTCAGTCGTGCTGTTCTCAGAGACCCCTACTCACATTTCCCCAGAGACGTCTGTAGTGGGAAGGGAACTATCTGCCACAGCTGAGTAGGCATATCCTATGCATTGGCTGTAGGTTTATCAAGCTTGAAGAACAAACAGTTCCTATTGTGCATAAAACCTTATCTCAGTTTCCTTGAAACCTTTTCCTTCTTCAAAATAATGGCTGACGAAGACGCCAATTTGCCAGCACAACGTGCTGCAGCTAGGGAGGAAGAACAGGAAGGGGAAATCAACATTTCAGAAAATGTTAGAACTGCCCTTACTTTAAAACTAGCAGACTATGGAGTCACAGCTAGGGGTGGGACAGTAACATTCGTGATTGAGGCACACAAATCATACAGAACAGCGGTATTCTATTCATGGGTTAAATTCCCACAAGCAGATGCACAATCAAATACATTTCATTCTTACAGTGAAGATGAAACACCAAATGAATACTGTCTGTATGAGGACATTGAAGTTCTGCTCACCTACCAGGAGCACATAAACTGGATTAAAGGCGCCCTTCCACACACAAGAGAAAAAGTGAGACTCTGTCTGCTTGGAAGAGATAGAGTGACTTGGCCAGTCCTAGCGGCCTACACACCGCACCCAGACATTGACACAATGCCAGTAGCAGACTTACGTCCACTTCATAAAGAAATAATAAAACTTTACAGAAACCTGAAACAATTTGTGATGAGAACACTCACCCATCAGCCAGCAAGCGCTACACAAGCAGGACAAATTCAGGGATCTACAACTAAAATAACACCACAAACGCTATACGCCGTTATGGGTAAAATGCCCACTAGACTTGAGCAAATGCCATTCTGGATAGCTCAAAAAATAACACAGCTAGAGGCAGTATTTCCACATACTAGCCCTCAAGAAAAACACAGAATGATAACAATCTGCTTGGCAATGGGTATAGCTCCCCAGTTAGAGGAATGTACATCTTGGAGTACAGTTTTCGCTGCCATATATACCAGAACGCATGGTATCCCTTCATTAGCAGTAATACCAGATGTATTAAGACAAATACAGAATGAGTATGGAGCAGAACCTGCTCTGAACTTAGGTATAAAATTGTTAGGAAATTTTGCCCAAGTATTGTTGTAATAAAAAAATATGCTTTGGCAATGTTTTACGTAAGTTAGCATTCGCGGCGCCATTTTGTGTAAGGGCGCCATCTTGTATCATGATCGAAATGAATCCTTTGCCATTTCCGGGAAACGACCTTCTCTAGCTTATGTTTCTTCGGAGCTGAGTTTTGCTACACTAATGAATGCACTGTTCTTATTAGCGCATACCTTTCCTTTAGATGTAGGCCTTCTCCCACTTGTCTAGTGGTGGGTACAGGCAGAGTGACCTTGAATAGTAGATAATGTGTGCCCGGCCTCAGAATCGAAACCTACTCCTTTGTAATTTACTGTCCAGCTGCATCTCTCTGGAAAATTCCATGGTGGGCGTGCTTTCGTTGGTTTCGAAGTGTACATAATGTATTGTTATGTTTGCTGATGCCAGTCCCTCTGCAGCACTCCTAGCGACTGGGCAGACAGGGCTCCGCTCTGAGTGTACTTTGAATAAACTGTTATTGGTTTGTATTCTTTACTGTCTGACCGACACTTCATTTGGTGCGGAAGGCTGAGAGGTGGTTGTGAATGACCCAGGTGACCCTAATCGGGCCACTTCCTTCAGTTGGCGCCCGAACAGGGAGTCCTTCGGGTGAGTGACCCATCCCCTTCCGCGGACGGCGGGGAGGTCGAGGCTATTGACGGGTCGGAATGACGGATCAGGAATCCGTGTATGAGGAGCATTAATTGCTTGCAGCTTCCCCTTCTGTCCTGCCGGACTGTGCCTTGCCCAGTGGTCATCCCAACTGGAGTCCTAAATGGCGAAACCCTTGGATCTGACCGTTTGGTCTGAAGAGTCGGCAGTGGAGAATTAATTTGCTTTGACCTGCTTATATCAGGTGAGTTTGTTTTGGTTCTTGGTGGATATGGTACCATTTTGGTTTGTATTTGGTACGGTCTAAGACGTCTTTGGGATAAAAGCATTTGAAATTGCTTTGCCAGGCAAAAATAGTGAACTTGTTTTCTTTTGAGAATGCCTGGTGTCAGTAAATTGTTTTCTTTGTGCTGTCGCTGTTGTTCTGCTGATGCTCGATTGGAAGAAGCTCAGCCGGCGCCTCCATAACACTCCGAATTTTGATGTATGTGAAGCATGGTCTTGGCCCTATTATGTTTAGTATATTATAGTACAAATATACGAGAGACAATGCCGAGTTGCAGTGGCCGTTGACGGGCACTTTTGATTTACAAACGATTGAGTATTTACAAGAACAGTTGTTTAAGAGACGAAGTAGACAGTCCATGTTTGATTCCCTCAGAACATGGCAGAAAGCAGCTAGACAGAGGCGATCAAAGGCAGAAAAAGAGGCCCGGAAAGGGAAAATGCAGACTTTGACTCAGAAAGCTGTAGCATATGACAGGGAAAAACAGGAAAAGGGTGTTGAGTGTGAAGATAGAAGGTTTCGATTACAAATTGATAAATCGTATGTGGCTCAGGAGGAAGATGACACTTTTGTGGAAGAATTGTTGGATGCCCGACCCCCGCCTCCATATGTCCCGCAAAGAATATATCCCACTGTTCCGGTGCCCTCACAGGCGCCCGTTACAGTTGCGTCCACTGTCTCTGTCCCTGTGTCTACCGCTGTTATGTCAACGGCTGTGGCTTCGGCTCCTTTTCCTCAGTCTTCTGTTTCTTTGCCGTCTGTGGCCCCTGTGACTGTTAGTACTCCTGCCATACCTATTGTCTCAGCGTCCCTTTCGCCAGCTCTTTCCTCCGTGACACAACCCTCAGCGACGATAGTGCCTGTTACTTCTGTTGCTTCTCCCACTGTGGTTTTTCATCCTCCAACATTAGTAAGTAGTGGGACACTGGTGCGTGGATTTGAGGATAGGGATTGGATGAAATTTAAGGAGCGCATGGGACCATTAGTGCGATCTGATGTGGGAGATGAAGAGAAACAGGTAATAACCAATCAGGCAGCACAGTGGGCCCGTAATCCTATTTATAGTGTAGAAGATGTCTTGGCGAATATGAGAGATTTTGAGCCCTTTATACAGCAGCATGCCCTCAAACACATGTACGCTACTTTGATTGGTCTTTGGCAACAGTACTTTAAAGCGGAAGCACCTCAAATTTTATATGACATTAGAGATCGAGTGTATATTAGTGAACTGGGGCCAGAACAAGTCTTTGCTAATGTTACGACAATAATAGCTTATAGGGGGAAGACTGCATGAGAAAAGTCCCAGGTCGTTGTCCCAGTTTCCGATGAGAGAGGTTCATCCCATATATCACCCTGAGAAACCGGAGTTAACGGACCAACATGGTAATGTTACTTGAGCGGCAGTGGCGGCTAGGTTCCAAGAACAATGGGTTTATACTCTGTGGAAAAGAAGTGAAGTTTTATCTCTTAAGACTCATCTGCCTGACCTTGAAAAAATCCTACTGCATATTATAAAGAATTGACTGAAGCTGACTCTTTCACTGTAATGACTCTTGCTGATATTGAAATGTTTTTTGGTCTTCTTGTTCCGGTTGATAATTGGAGACAGGTCCATACCCAAGACCATGTTCCTGAGTTGGGGGGTACTTGGGATCAAATTAAAGCATGGGACCAGGAAAGAAAACCAGGCGATAAGCCCAGAGCGGAAATTTTAGCATTGCCAGGCCGCATTATTATGTATATGCATTCTCTTATTCCGCCGAGAAAAATAGACTGGGATAAATTGTCGGCTTGTCGACAAAAGAAAGATGAGAGTGTGTCTGATTTCTTCACCCGATTTGAAGGTACATTTTTGGATTACAGTGTGCAGGATTTGTCTATTGAGGGAGGTGTTTGGTTGTTTGTTAATAGATTTGTTTCTAATTTGCTTCCTGAAATTGCGACTCGATTGCAGGCTTCTGAAAGTACTTGGTCCATCTCTTCCCCCTCAGTTATTTTGAATATGGCACAGTATAATGAGCATAGGGATAATGAGGAAAAGGAGAGGCCAGAGAAGAGGCATAAGGATTTAAAGACGAAGGTGTTCTTACATCAGGCTTTTAGAGGGAATGGGAGAGGACGTGGTGATCCTGCCTGACAGCTTCCACGCACTAGTAGGCCTTTGGGTCCAAATCAGTGTGCGTACTATAAAGAGGAGGGTCATTGGCGTAGCGAGTGTCCTGTGCTTTTGCAGAAGGTAGCGGTCCAGAGAGGACGAGTGAAGCATTCCTGGTGGATGAATTGAAGACACAGGAAGGCTGGTTCAATGAAGTTTATTCAAGGAGAAAGATCCCATCCATCTCAAGCCAGCATCAGTTTAAACTGACCACTTTACATTCTCTAACAGAGAACCCTATGACATACATAGAATTCTAAGCATCACAACAAGGACATGTCATGAAGGATGAAATACCACACATCCCCTTTCCTTATCAAATAAAAGAACAATACTACAAAACATAATAAATTAACAACCTACTAAAAGAAATGATACAAAATCATCATAACGAGCAGGTCATCTAATAACCCTAGATGAACGTCGTGCATTCTGTATAACGTTATCACCACCAAATACAGCCAAATACAGGATCTTTGTTGGATGGATTATCATGAACTTCACAATCAAAATTTCCCTTGACTGCCACCACTCTATTTAAGTTCCAAATATGATGATCTTGTGTTTGTATCGCATTATTAAACACCTTAATAACTTTTATAGGTTTCATGAATTTAGATGAAGAACTTCCTAATAAACCGGGCCGCTTTATCATCACCCAATCACCAACTTTTACAATTGTTCTCTTAACAGCTTTCTTTGAATCAAAATTTTGCTTTCTATGCTTGGCTTTTTCTTCATCTTTCTTTTGTATTATTAGACCATCACATACACTCTCTTTCCCTTTAGATAATTCATACCTATTGACCCAAGAAGGCTCCACCATAGTATTGGGCACTCTCCCTCTGAACAGAAGAAAAGGTGTTTTACCTGTAGTTGCATGTGGAGACAGCCTATACTCCTCCACCTTCTTTACAACTTCTTTTTTCCAGTCTAATGATTGAGATTTAGCTAAAACAATAGTTTCCTTAATGACCCTATTAAATCTCTCAATCATGCCATTGGCCTCGGGATGATACAGAGAACAGGTCTTATGTAGAATACTCTTAGAGAAAAGAAAATCTTCCATTTCCTTGGAGATTAATTGCACCCCATTGTCGGACAATAAAGTTTCTGGAAAACCTTCTTCAGCAAATACATTTTCCAAACACTGAATCACATTACTTGTGTCAATTGTCGATAAAAAGAAAATTATTGGCCACCTTGAATACATGTCAATTATAGTTAATATATATGATTGTGACCCCTTACTGTGAATAGGTCCAACTATATCTAACGCAATGTCTTGCCACGGTTTATTAGGACGCTTTCTTAACATCATTGGTTGCTCATGCGTACATTTAGATTTGTCACTCAACATGCAAGGAATACAGTCTCTTATGATACGTTCAACCATCTTGTCCATACCAGGCCACCAATACGACATGTGTAATCGCTCTTTACACTTAGAAATACCAGAATGAGATGTATGAACCAAGTCAATAAGTTCTTTCCTAAGACTGCAGGGCGGAATTAGTTTGGTACCACGAAATAATAATCCCTTGTCCACTGACAACTCATTACGCATTAACCAAAATGGTTTAGTAAATTCAGAACCATCTTTGCTACTGTTCCACCTCCTTTGAACAAGAGACATTACTTCACATAAAATTGGATCAAGGACTATTTCCTCACTCCACCTTTCCTCAGAGATGACATCATGATCCACCACACAGACCCATTCTTCATCATCATCCAATTTATCTTCTTGTGAAAGATCCGAGGAAACAAGTCGGGATAACACATCAGCAACCCCGTTGTCAATCCCTGGTATATACTTAAGCACAAAGCTATACTCTTGCAAACCTATAATCCACTTAGAAATCCTACTCGAAATTGAGTCCAATCCCTTTTTATTGAATATTTCCACTAGTGGCTTATGATCAGAATGCACCTCAAAATCAACTCCCGAAAGAAATTTTTTAAATTTTTTGATAGCCCAATTCAGTGCAAGGGATTCCCTTTCTACCACAGAGTAACGAGTTTCAGGATCTCTCAAACTCCTTGATAGAAACATAACAGTTTGAATACCTAGAGGACCACGTTGTTGCAAAACAGCACCCAACCCCTTTTCACTTGCATCAGTTATTAGAATCGGTTTAATGGTGGGATCAAAGCTTCTAAGAGATGGTGCTTCATTAAGTTTTCCTTTAATGTTAAAAAATTCCTCTTCACACAGACTAGACCATCCAAAATCTACACCTATGCGTAGCAAACTTCTCATATTAACAGTAGAGGCAGCAAAACCATTCACAAATTTTGCATAATATTCAATCATGCCCAAGAATTTCATAAGCTCAGTCTTGTTCGATGGAGGACACATGTTATTTATGGTATTGATCAGATCAGCCTTAGGTTTGACTCCAACACCAGTTATATTGTGTCCCAGATAATTAATGGAATTTGATCTAAATCTACACTTTTCAGCTTTGATGGTAAGATTATGATCACTCAAATTCTTTAAGACTGATTTAAGTCTTGCATCATGCTCACAAACATCCCTTGCAAATATTAGAATATCATCCTGATATAAACACACACCAGGAAGACCTTTGAGCACACTTTCCATAACCCGCTGAAACACTGAAGAAGCAGATACAAGCCCAAAAGGCATACGTATAAATCTAAATGTACCAAAGGGTGTAATAAAGGAAGTGTAATCTCTGGAAGACTCATCCAATTCAATCTGGTGATAAGCAGATGTTAAATCAATTGTGCTGAAAACTTTCGCCCCACCAAGAAGAACCAAAAGTTCTGTAATATTCGGTAAGGGATACCGATCAACCACAACAGTTTTGTTAAGTTGTCTCAAATCAATACAGAGACGAAGATCCCCATTGGGTTTGCGTGCTGCCACAACCGGAGCCAACCATTCCGTTCCTTCAACTTCCTCAATGATCCCCCCTTCTCTAAATTTCAAGATCTCTTTTTTCATATCTTCCCTGACAGAAATAGGTACATTTCTTACTTTACAACATACAGGATTGGCAAATTCTTTTTTTATTTAATCTTATGGCGGTATCCTTTCAAGCACCCCAAGTCCTCTTTAAAAACATTGGGAAATTCTGTCTTCACTTTACGTACGAATTCATCATCACTATTCTTTGTCACAGAACAAACTTCTTCTCTAAGTTGGATGGGTGGATCAGCATTAGGATCAAGATAGACTCCCAACTCACCTTGATGTAACCAACTAATTATACTGTGACCTCTCTTGGATACGTAGATTTTCTCTGAAACTAACCTATTTTTATAATCTATGAGACCTACAAAATAACCATGTAATTTGATAGGCTCCCCACCATATGCCAGAGGAATCATGTCAGGCTTTAACAATACAATTTTCTCTTTTTACTTCTTAACGTAAAATTCATTAGAGACTAAGGTAATTTTTGCGCCAGAGTCAAAAAGAACTCTAGTAGTTTCACCTTCAATCAAGATTTCATTGAAGGGACTCGCTTTCCAATTTTTTTTGCTTTCAACTTGAACTACTATCTGCCCACATTCAAAATCTTCAGAGCTAGATTCAACTTTATCATCATCATAAATTTCCACTTTTTTAACTTTAGTTTTTGGTTTGCTTTTGCACAATGATGTGAGATGTCCCTTTTTCTTACACTTTGTGCAAGCTTGATTAAGTTGAGGACACTTTCTATCATTGGCAAGATGATCTGACTTGCCACACCTATAACATTTTCTTTCAGACCACGATTTTATAACTTCCTTCTTATCTTTAGCAATTGACCTTTCATTTTTGTCCCTAATAACATGTACCTTCAACTCTTTATTGTAATCCTTTTTTTTATAACAGCCACACATTTAAGAGAATGTTCTATTCTTTTTGCTACTGTTAAAACCTCATCTAAAGTGGGCTCATCATGCAACCAGAGTTCCTCCCTGACCTTCTCTATATTGCATCCAAACATAAACTGATCACGAATTCGCTCATCAGTTAGATTATCAAATTTGCACGAAGAAGCAAGTTTCCTTAAGTGAGTCACATATGCTTCAATTGTTTCTTCTTCTGCTTGCATACATTTGGCAAACTGATATCTTTCAAGTATAGTACTAACCTTAGGAAGGTAATGGTTATCAAGTTTTTTAATACAGATTTCGTAATCATTTAAATCTCTGGCTTCCGTAGGAGAGAGGTCAGGTAGATGATCAAAAACGTCTTGACCCTCTGACCCTAAGCAGTGAAGAAGCAATGACGATTTTCTTTCCGCACTGAGTGAAGGACCGCACACTCTTGCATATCTTTCAAAAACAACTTTCCACTTTTTCCACTTTATAGGTGGAGAACCAGGACAGGATAAAAAAAATGGAGCTGCAGTAACATTCTGCATTATGCCAATATAATAAACAATAGTAAATACAACTTACAATACGTCTGTATATTAATATAACACTAGAGATGTCACAAATCGAATGTATACCTTATACGACAGGTTGAATTACTCCAATTATGCCAAAAGCTTCATCAAGAAATGTGTATGTCTGAATTTAATATGCTAATAATGCATTAAAAGTGAGCATGTCACTGAATTCAAGAGTGCGTGCCGCTAAAATATGCACACGCTAGTTTAAAATAAAAAGTGTGCACGTCACTCTTCAAGTGCGTCACTGTTCTGCAGAAAACGCACAAAATACCAAAAAGTGTGCGTGTCACTGCTAGACTCCGCACGCTGAAATGCACCTTTGTATAAAAAGACACAAAGGAATATGTATCTAAGTGTGAATACCACACTGTATCCAAGTGTGCGTGTCACTGTTGTGCAGAAACACACAAGCTGATTGTGCATCCAAGTGTGAACAGCTTTATGAGCAACACGCTGGGTTCAACTTATAGTGTGCGTGTCACTGTTGTGCAGGAGACTCGCAATGCTTTTCTTAATATTGGATTTCAAAATTTAAGTGTGCGTGTCACAGCTGTGCTGAAGACACGCAATGCTTGGGCGAGCGCATCACCGAATATTGAATTTAAAGTTGAAGTGTGCATGTCACTTGTTCTACAAATAACACGCATATGCGTATCCGGGACGCAGCGTTGAAGGCAGAATAGTTGCTAAGCAACGAACAGCAAAATGGCCTCCACGCTTACGGAGATGTCTGACGACAGAGCACGCTCCTGACGTTTTACGGAGGACGCAGAATCAACGCTGGAAGATGTCCTGAAGAGGAATGACAGCAGCGCTCCACAATCGAAATGAAGAAACCTCGAGAAGATTCTCTGCGGAATGGCAGCAGCGCTCCACAATCCAAATGAGGTATGCCTTTGTCTAAACAATGCACGCGTTGCAGATTACTTTTGAAATATCAGCACGCTGTGAGCCCAGGTTTTACTTTTAAATGATGCACAGGCTGAAGTCGCCGTTTACCTTAATACAATGCCGTACTGTGAGCACAAGACCTCCAGAATTCAAGTTTATCCACGGAGAGCACAAACAGTTACGGACAACAGTCACAGATGGCAAAACTTGAGTATTAATAATAAAGATGTATATCTCCAAATGACAAGCTGTCGGCAATGCGGAGCCAACGAACTAACACGGAGCAAGATTTCTCAAATAATCTTGTAAAACGTAGTTTGTTCAAAAATCTAGCAGAAACGCTCTATCCCACAGTTAATGTGTCTGGCCACTCAAATTATCAAAGTCTTGTGTGGTATTTCGTATCGCCAGCCAGCTTAAATTTTAAATAGTATTTAAAGTCATGGAATAAAAACTCATTTGATCACAAAACGAAGTGAAGATTACTGCTTCCAGTTCCAATACACCGGAAGAGAACAAGGGCTTGTCAGTTGATGAGGAAAGATAACAGTTTTTTTTTTTGTGTGGGATCCCAAAAATAAAAAGGTCATCTCTCACCAATCCTTTGAGTTGGGATCTTCTCCATCCTGCCGACTACGCCAGTGAAGCATTCCTGGTGGATGAATTGAAGACACAGGAAGGCTGGTTCAATGAAGTTTATTCAAGGAGAAAGATCCCATCCATCTCAAGCCAGCATCAGTTTAAACTGACCACATTACATTCTCTAACAGAGAACCCTATGACATACATAGAATTCTAAGCATCACAACAATGACATGTCATGAAGGATGAAATACCACAACGAGGTTCTCGTGGACGGGGTCATGGAGCTGGTGGGGCAGATAGGGCTCAAAATGCTGTAGCCTCTCAGGGTCATTCTGATAATAATTACTTTGATGACCCTCGTGAAGGACAGTACTATCATGATGATTATGATGTGGAGGAAGTGACAGGAATGTCTTACAGCTAGGACAGCCAGGGACAGAGTGGGGGAACAATTCCGATACCTGTAGACCAGCGTGGTCCTTATGTAACAGCGGAACTACAAGGTTCGATTAAGAAATTTTTGGTGGACAAAGGTGCGACAAAAAGTTCTGTTTCTCGAAATATGGTCCCTGGGGCGGCTCTGTCTGGCCATAATAATGTTTCGGTAGGTTTTTCTGGTGTACCGGTTGTAAGCCCCATTTCAAGACCCCTTGCGTTGACTATTGGTCCTTTCACTGTGGATTCACCATTCTTGCTGACATCCAATTGTGGTGAAAATTTGATGGGTCTGGATTTGTTGAAGAAACTGCATGCTACTATTTATTGTTCTCCGGCAGGTGTTTATATGACAATGGGACCAGATGTAGTACGTGCTAAACAGTGTTTGTCCAAAGATGCGCCTCTTCCTGTTGAATTTGCTGATGTGCCAGTCTCGATACAGGTAAAGAACGGTGCTATTTTACCCCGTATCCCTCAGTATAAAATACCACAGTCAGGAGAGAGAGCCCTATTGCAAATTGTTCAGGATTTGATTGAGAAGGGAGTGGTAGAAGAGATGACTGCTAATGTTTGTAATAGCCCTATCCTTCCAATTCTTAAACGGACACCCTCCGGCTCCCTTGATGTATATGAAGATGTTTACCGTTTTGTGATTGATTTGAGCGAAGTTACTAAAATAGTGGTTCCCCAGTTTCCAGTGGTCCCTGACATCACTACTCTTTTAACAATGATTCTTTCTACTGCTAAATTCTTCTCTGTCATCGACTTGAAAAATGCATTCTTCAGTATTCCTATTCATCCAGATAGCAGGTCCTTGTTTGGGTCTACACTGACTGGCAGAAGCTTTAGGTTCTGTCAAACTCCTCAGAGCTATACAGAGAGTCTGAGTATTTTTAGTCAAGCTTTAAAGAGCCAGTTGGATTCCCTTACGCTTTCCTCAGGTAATGTATTGGTGCAGTATGTTGATGACTTGCTCATCGCTTCTGACACAGAACAAGGTTGCAAAGACAGTACAGTTAAATTGTTGTTGCATTTGGCCCATCATGGACATAAGGTGTATCTTTCTAAATTTCATTATTGTTGACAGGAGGTCACCTATTTAGGTCACCTACTGTCGAACGAGGGTAGGAGAGTGACTCCTGAGCGCATCAGTATCTTTGTTAAAATGCCCATCCCACAGACTCAGAAAGATGTGCGCGCTTTCATAGGTATCACTTCCGACTGTCTGCAGTAGATACCTAATTACTCCTTACTAATCAAACCCTTGCTTGCACTAACCACTAAAGACGTGCATGAGCCCCTGCCTTGGACGCCTAAATGTCAGCAGTCTTTTGAGCAATTGAAAGCTGCGCTTTGTTCAGCTCCAGTGCTTGGCACCCCTGATTATAACAAGCCGTTTGTGTTGTTCGTCCATGAGATGGCTGGTTGCGCGCTTTCTGTTTTAACACAAAAATTTGGAGATAAGCAAAGGCCGTGTGCTTATTTCTCTGCTGTTCTTGGCCCTGTCGCACGAGCCCTCCCGAGCTGTCTAAGAGCGGTCACGGCTGTGGCCATCTCGATAAGGCAATCGGCTGAACTCGTACTTGATACTGATCCCACAGTCATGGTACCCCATGCTGTGGATACACTTTCGAATAAGACTTAAGACACAGCACCTCACCAGTGCATGTCTGACTGGCTATGAATTAACATTGTTTGCTAAACACATCACGATTAAAAGATGTGCCACTCTGAATCCAGCCACGTTACAGCCCCTCCCTTCTGAGAATGATGAGATTGATAAACATGACTATCTTCCGGACGGAAGAAGAGACGAAAGGACGGGTAGACTTTACTGATGTTCCCTTATCTGACCCTGTTGCAAAGTCATCCTGTGCCCTGGGCACCCCCCAACTTTTTGCTGACTGGTACTGGTGGTAACTGACTCTGACTGACCCTGGGCTTTGCCTAACCAGGCCCAGGGCCAGTGCTATGCTGAAAACACTTAGATACAGTTAAAACACCTACATACACTAGGGTACACTATGGGTTGGGGTACCCCCGTGATTGGCATGACCTACCCTATAAGCCCCTCGTATATAATAGGGCAGGGGAATTGAAACTACCTATCAGTCCCTAGTATGTAGTAGGGCATGGCAGTTTAAGAGGCCAGCAGCCTTTCTGCACTTGCATGTGGGCACTGCTGAGGCCTGAGGTTAGTTTTAAAAGCAGCCTTGGGTGCCATGACTGCTTTTAAAAAGTAAATTGTGCCGAAACTTGACTTTTGGGTTTGGGGCACTTAAAAATGGATAACCTACAATGTTATGGCATATTAGGGACCCCCAGGGTCTCCCATAGGTGTCCCAGGGGTGGGGGGTCAGATATTTATAAGGTACACCCTTATAAAATGAGTTTTTATATGCCTGGGTAAAGTGAAATTTCACATTTCACTCCCACATTGTGGTAAAGTGCTGCCCAAATTCGACTTTGATGCTAGGAGCACTGTGAAGTGAGGATCTGCAATATTTTTACAGATTCAGAACCCTAAAGTCTCCCTAGTTGTCCTATGGGGTAGGGGTCCTGTAGATATAAGCACAGTACTTATAAAATATGTTTTTGTAAGTCCTGGTGCTGGAAAAATGGCCCAAGTCATTTTTCCCATTGCAAATCCCTGTTACATAGGTTAACATGGTAGGAAGTTATTGATTAATAACTCTTGATAGTAGAGGGCTAGAGATGCCATTCAAAGATTTCCCCGAATGGTATTAATAAATCCAACAATATGATATTGTTGCATTTCTCCTAAAGTGTACCTACAAGAAGTTATAAGACTTTCTTGTTTGTAAGTCCATATTCAGCCTTCCAGTGGTCTGCCCTTATTGGTCAGAGTTAAGTGGATTAGCCAGCCTGCCTGGAGAGGTGATAAAGAGCCCCTGGGGTTATGCAGCTGGGCTGGGAGGGCAGTCACTGCTGGTCCACAGGAATGCCAGGCCAGGGGGAGGGGTTGTAAACCATGGGCTTCAAAGAGAAAAGCAGAACCCAGTGTCATTTACAACTCTGAACTTTCTACCTCAGGCAGATGGGGGGATTAAGGAAGGTATGAGCAGATGCAGGGGGAGAGTCTAAGTAAATTAGCCATCCTAGGGGTGTGTTTAGCCAGCTCTTGCCTCCTTGCTGGAAAATCTGCCATTATGGATTTGGAAGATTTGATGCACTCTGGGACAAAATAATGCCACACTCTACAGGAAGTGGTCATATGTTTAAGGAGTTACCCTGCTCCCATTGGTCAGGAGTGACCTCCTGTCTGACCCAGAGAACATGGAATAAGTATCTGAGAGGGGCAGAGCCCTCCAGATCTGCTGCTTGAAACTTACTGAAGCAAGACATTGCCAAGCTGAGACGTTTTGCCGTGCAAAGATTTCTAAGGCCTGACCTCTGAAAACTGCACCATCTGAAACTACAGCTCTGTGGTTTATTTTGCTGAAAAAGAACTAAAGAGTGGACTCCCTGAAAGCTACAGGTTAAAAGAGCTCATCTGGAACATCACCAACTAAATCTGCACCTTGGAGAACTACCAGTGGATTTGTAAGGGTGACGTCCCAGTGGATTGTGGGAACTGAAGTCCTCAACTTTCAAGGACCATCTTGGAGCTCCTAGACCCTTGGAGTGAGTTTGAGACACTTTTGGACCCTTTGAGGAACTTCAGGAAGAAGTTCAAGAAATTTGGAGAACTTTGGAGGAACTTTGAAAAAAAGCTCCATAGAGGGACCGACTCAACCTGGTCAGCCAAGCCGCCTGCCTTCAACCGCGAGCCGGTCAAGCCATCGAGGTTCGTCCCGCTAAAAGCTCAGTCGGTTCGACATCCAGAGTTTGACCGGGACTAGAAGAAATCTGAAGCCGGCGAACCCTCACCGGATCCGGCTACATGAAGAGCATCGAGAGACCCCGCGAGAAAAAGCTCCAGAAAAGTTTCTAAGTCCGCTCATAGAAAAGGTGACCGGGAGCAACCGCGAGTGCCAAGCCGCCTGCCTTCCATCGCGTGTCGGCCTGGGCTCCTGGGTTGCCCCACTGAAGCGCTAAAGAAAAAGTTTCTAAGTCCGCTCCAGGGAAGTTGACTGGGAGCTCGTCGAAAGGCAATCCGGCGAACCCTCACCGGATCTGGACTGGCTGGGAGCTTCGAGGGGCCTCGAGGAGAAAAGCTCCAGAAAAGTTTCTAAGTGTGAAGGTAGAAACTGAGACTGGGACCTGCTGCGAGCTGTAGCCACCCAGGGCTCCATCGCGGTCGGCCTGAAACTTTGACTTTGGCCCGGTCTATCGTGAGCAGGTATCCCAATACGGTGCTATAATCTTCTAAGTGCTATATTTTATTAAATCTTTGAAAATTCATATCTCCGGTTTCCTACTTTGGATTTTTGTCGTTTTGGTGTCATTTTAAAGATAAAAATATTTCCTATTTTTATAAATTGGTGTTGAATTTTTATTATGTGTTGTGTCTTAATTATTTACTGAATTGGTGTTTTTAAATGCTTTACATACCTGTCTTTGAAGTTAAGCCAGTATGCTCGCAGCCACGTTACCAAGGGTTGATCATAGGAATAATTTTCTAAGACCTATGCTGAGTCCTACCAATGATTAGTGGCCTTATTGCCAGTGGCAGACCTACATTTCCCCCTACCAATAATCCACTTTCCAACATTTGGTGCTCAGCGGTGTGGATGAGGACTTGTGTTTAAAAAGTACACCTTTCAGTGAATGAATTAAGATTATAAAAATCCTCTAAATTGCCTTAGAACAAAACTTTTGAGTTTGATTTTTGGAATTTGGACTAAACTGTTTTTAATCCATTGTTTTGATTTTTCCAAATTGTTCTAAGTCTGTTGTGCCTAGTTGTTGTGACCCAAAACTAGGGAACCATGGAGCTGGACCTGGTTAAACTGTCCCAGTTCAAGCTTGCTGAGCTTAGGGAACAGTGTAGGCTTAGGGGGCTGCCTGCTGCCAAGAAGATGAGGAAGGCAGGGTTACTTGAGTACCTACAGGCCTGGGCCGGGGCAGCTGAGGAGAACCCAGGGGGATGGGAGGATGTTCCCACCAACCTCACCCAAGAGGGGGGTGAGGATGAGACCTCTTCCATTGTGACTAGTGTTAGCCAGGTGAATCAAGGTGGTGGTGGGAGTGGGGAAGGGTCCCTTACTCAGGAACCACTACCGTCCCTTGCAGAGAGACAGATTCAGGCTCAATTAGCTTTGATAGCTTTAGAGCAGGAGAAATTGGACTTGGCTAGGAAGAGATGGGAGAAGGAGGAGTTGAGAAGAAATGGTGGCAGTGAAAATGATGAAGATTTTGAGATGTCCAGGGGTGGTGCATTTGAACCTAAACTTCCCAAGGGTATAGTGCCCAAGCACACAGAGGGGGATGACATTGACAAGTGGCTAGCAGCTTTTGAGAGGGCCTTTAGAATGAGTAGGGTCCACTCTAGGTATTGGGGTGCACTCCTGTGGGAGTTGATTCCAGTAGCTGGGAGAGATAGGCTCCTGACCCTGAAGGGAGAGGATGCAGAATCATACCAGCAGATGAAGGCATGCTTAGTCAAGAGGTTTGGTCTGACTCCAGAGCAGTACAGGGTGAAGTTTAGAGGCACCCAGAAATTGAGTTCAAAGTCTTGGGTAGACTTTGTGGACGTTTCAGTGAAGGCACTGGAAGGCTGGATTGTTGGTAACAAAGTTGATACATATGAGGGATTGTATAATTTGTTTTTGAAAGAACATATTTTGACTCATTGTGCAGAAGAGAAGTTACGCCAGTATCTAGTGGACTCCAAGCTGACAGACCCCAGAGAGCTGGGTGAAGTAGCTGATGAGTGGGTGAGAACCCGGGTTTCCATTCAGCACCAGGGGGGTGACCAGAAGAAAGGAGGACAGGTCCCTCCCCAGGGGAAAGCCCAAGGGAAAGAAGGTCAAAGCCAGAAGGAGTCCTCCAAAGACCCACAAAAACCTGCACAAGGAGGGGGGGCCCGAGCCAACCCAAATCCAAAGGGAGATGGAATCAGGGAAAGAATGGTAGGTTCTTTGATCCCTAAAAAGTGGGTAAGTGCTTTGACTGTAACCAGCCAGGGCACAAACAGGGAGATGCTGTCTGCACCAAGAAGCTCCACCCTAATGAGCCAAACACAGGGATTGCCAGTGTCAGTGTAGGGGTGGAGAGTGGTGCCCCAGTGAGGAGTAGTCAGGTGGTGGAAGCAACCTTAATGTCCCTGGGTGGGGTGAATATTGCAACCCTTGCTGCCTTACCTCCAAACATGGACAAGTACAGGTAGAGGCCTAAAGTAAATGGGACTGAAGTTGAGGCTTTCAGAGACACTGGGGCTAGTGTAACTATGGTCCTGGATAAGCTGGTGCCTCCAGAGAGCTTATTACCTGGTGACTTATGCAGACAGCACTACCAAACTCCATCCTATGGCTGTGGTGGATTTGGAATGGGGAGGTGTGACAGGCCCTATGAAGGTAGCTGTGTCAAAGGTGCTCCCAGTCCAGTGTTTACTGGGCAATGATCTTGAAGCCTCTGTGTGGTCAGAGGACTCCATATGAAAATATTGGAGCTCCCTGAGTGGGTATGTGCTGTGACTAGGTCACAGACTAGCCAGAAGGGAGGGGCTGGACACTTGGACCCTGGAACAAAGGGCCAAGCATCCAAGGACAAGGGTACTGGGCCTGGTGAGCCAGCCCAGGGAACTCCAGAGGTGCAGGCAGAATCTAACCCTGATGGTGAGGATCTGGCCTCTGAGGGAGGGACTCCATCCCTGCCAGAGCGGTCAGATTTGGCAGAACTGACAGGAGCAGGTGGACCCTCCAGAGAAGAGTTCAGTAAGGGACAGCGTGACTGTCCCACCCTTGAGAGCTTGAGGCGGATTGCTTCTAAGCAAGAGGAGGGGGATGACAGTGGGTTTCACAAACTCTACTGGGAAGATGGACTGCTTTATACTGAGGCCAGAAACCTCAAGGAGGGGGCCACCAGGAGGTTGGTGGTGCCCCAGAAGTACAGAGAGTTCATCCTGACTTTGGGTCATGATATCCTCTTGGCAGGACATTTGGGACAGAAAAAGACATGGAACCGATTGGTGAACCATTTCTACTGGCCCCATATGTCTGAAAAGGTAAAGGAGTTTTGCAGCTCCTGTGTCACCTGTCAGGCCAGTGGCAAGGCAGGGGGCAAGACAAAGGCTCCCCTAATACCACTGCCAGTGGTGGGGGTTCCTTTTGAAAGGGTGGGGATGGACATTGTTGGTCCCCTGGACCCACCTACTGCATCAGGGAATAGGTATATCTTAGTAGTAGTGGACCATGCCACTAGGTACCCTGAAGCGATCCCTCTTAGAACCATTGATGCTACTGCAGTGGCTAGAGCACTGCTTGGTGTGTTCACCAGAGTGGGTTTTCCAAAAGAGGTGGTGTCAGATAGGGGCACGAACTTCCTGTCCAGCTATCTGACTGCTATGTGGGATGAGTGTGGTGACAACGACAAGTTCACAACCCCCTATCACCCACAAGCAAATGGTCTTGTTGAGAGATTCAACAAAACCCTGAAGGGCATCATAAATGGGTTGTCAGAGAAACTCAGGAAGAGATGGGATGTTCTCCTCCCATGCTTACTGTTTGCCTACAGGGAGGTGCCACAGAAAGGGGTTGGTTTCAGTCCCTTTGAGTTGTTGTTTGGACACCCTGTGAGGGGGCCATTGAGCCTGCTGAGAGAGTCTTTAGAGAAGCCTCTTAAAGAAGCAAAGGACAATGTGCTTGACTATGTGCTAGGCCTGAGATCTAGAATGGCAGAGTACATGTACAAAGCAAACAGGAAACTGGAGGCCAGCCAGGAGCTCATGAAGCACTGGTATGATCAAAAGGCTACTACGCCTGAGTATACTCCAGGACAATTGGTGTGGGTGTTGGAGCCTGTGGCTCCCAGGGCCCTCCATGACAAGTAGAGTAGGCCCTATCCAATCTTAGAAAAGAAGGGTGAGGTTACCTATTTGGTTGACCTTTGCACCCCCAGGAACCCTCATAGGGTCCTGCATGTGAATAGATTGAAACCCCACCATGACAGGGCAGACATGACCATGTTACTGGTCACTGATGAGGGTGTGGAGGAGGAAACTGAGCCTGTGCCCGACCTCCTCTCCACTAATGTGCAAGATGGGTCAGTGGAGGGGTGATACTCTCTCCCAAGTTGACAGACCAGCAGCACAGAGACTGTAAGCAAGTGCTGGAGCAGTTTGCTGGCCTGTTCTCTTTGACCCCAGGCATCACTGAGTGGTGTGTGCACCACATTGACACCGGTGACAGCCTACCTGTCAAAAATAAAGTGTACAGGTTGTCTGACCATGTCAGAGCCAGCATTAAAGCTGAGGTTGCTAAGATACAGGAATTGGGGGTAATTGAACCGTCTGAGAGTCCATGGGCCAGTCCAGTGGTGCTGGTGCCTTAACCTAATCCTCAGGGGGACCCAAGGAGTTAAGGTTCTGTGTGGACTACAGGGGATTGAATGCAGTCACAAAGACTAATGCTCACCCTATACCTAGAGCTGATGAGCTCATTGATAGGTTAGGGGCTGCTAAGTACCTGAGTACGTTTGATTTGACTTCAGGTTACTGGCAGATTGCCCTCACTGATGGAGCAAAGGAGAGGTCAGCATTCTCCACACCAGAGGGACATTATCAGTTCAAGGTAATGCCCTTTGGCTTAAAGAATGCACCTGCCACCTTCAAAACGTTGGTGAACAGGGTCTTGTCTGGGTTGGAACAGTTCAGTGCAGCTTACCTGGATGATATAGCTGTATACAGTTCTACCTGGGGGGATCACTTAAGCCACCTAAGGGAAGTGCTTCAGGCCATGCAGTAGGCAGGCCTGACTATTAAGGCAAGCAAGTGCCAAATAGGGCAGAGTTCTGTGGTGTACCTGGGCCACATGGTAGGTGGGGGCCATGTACAGCCTCTCCAAGCTAAAGTCCAAACTATTTTAGATTGGACAGCTCCTGTTACCCAGACTCAGGTCAGGGCATTCTTTGGACTGACAGGGTACTATAGAAGGTTTGTTCAAAATTATGGGACCATTGTGGGGCCCCTAACAGAACTCACTTCTAAAAAGAGGCCGAAGAAGGTGATTTGGACCCCAGAGTGTCAGAAGGCTTTTGACACTCTGAAATCTGCGATGTGTTCAGCACCAGTGCTACTGGCCCCTGACTACACAAAAGAATTTGTGGTTCAGACAGATGCTTCAGAGCAAGGGATTGGGGCAGTGTTGTCACAGCTAAATGAAGGGGGCCTTGATCAGCCAGTTGCCTTTATTAGCAGGAGGCTTCTTCCCAGAGAGCAGAGGTGGAGTGCCATTGAGAGAGAGGCTTTTGCTGTGGTTTGGTCCCTGGAAAAGTTGAGACCATATTTGTTTGGGACTCACTTTCGTGTTCAAACTGACCACAGGCCTCTCAGATGGCTCATGCAGATGAGAGGGGAGAATCCCAAGCTGTTAAGGTGGTCCATTTCCCTACAGGGAATGGACTTTACAGTGGAACACAGACCTGGGGTTGCCCATGCAAATGCAGATGGACTTTCCAGGTTTTTCCACTTAGCTGATGAGGACTACCAGGGTGTAGGTTAGTAACCCATCACCTTTCATTTGGGGGGGCTATGTTGCAAAGTCATCCTCACCGGATCCGGACTGGCTGGGAGCTTCGAGGGGCCTCGAGGAGAAAAGCTCCAGAAAAGTTTCTAAGTGTGAAGGTAGAAACTGATACCGTGACCTGCTGCGAGCTGTAGCCGCCCAGGGCTCCATCGCGGTTGGCCTGAAACTTTGACTTTGACCCGGTCTATCGCGAGCAGGTATCCCAATATGGTGCTATAATCTTCTAAGTGCTATATTTTATTACATCTTTGAAAATTCATATCTCCGGTTCCCTACATTGGATTTTTGTCGTTTTGGTGTCATTTTAAAGATACAAATATTTCCTATTTTTATAAATTGGTGTTGGATTTTTATTATGTGTTGTGTCTTAATTATTTACTGAATTGGTGTTTTTAAATGCTTTACATACCTGTCTTTGAAGTTAAGCCTTTCTGCTCGCAGCCACGTTACCAAGGGTTGAGCATAGGAATAATTTTCTAAGACCTATGCTGAGTCCTACCAATGATTAGTGGCCTTATTGCCAGTGGCAGACCTACATTTGCCCCTACCAATAATCCACTTTCCAACAGACCCACAAGGGGAACTATATGTTGATGGCTCTTGTTTTAAATTACCAGATGGCACTACAACTGCTGCGTAGGCTATCACCACGCTGCGTACGGTAGTTGAGACATCACAAGTTCCCTATCAATCTGCCCAAGCTGCTGAGCTTGTTGCCCTAATACGAGCTTGCGAATTGAGTGAGGGACTGGTTGTCAATATTTATACTGACAGCCAGTACGCCTTTGGAGTCGCACATAACTTTGGGCGACTCTGGGCTGAGAGAGGGTTTCTTACTTCGCATGGCACCAAAATTCAGCATGGGCACCTTATATTGAGGCTTTTGTCTGCTTTGACACTCCCTAGGAAATTGGCTATAGTTACTGATGATGTAGGTAGGGGAAATGCTTTTGCAAATCAGACAGCTAAGGAAACAGCCCGGACTAAAATGAAAAGAATGTTCGTAGCAGGTCCTGCTAGGTGGGTGCCTGAAGTTACCATGTTTGAGGATACACTCGAGAATGTGAAAGAGATACAAAGTGAGGCCACGATAAAGGAATTAGCAATGTGGCAAGAAAATACAGCACAATTGAACAATGAGGGATGTTGGATTGATAAGTCAGGGAAGCAGAGATGGATGTTTCCAGATGCATATGTTCTTCCTGTAGTTACAATGACCCATGGCACAGCCCATATTAGTGCGAAGGGTATTTGCAAGTTGTTAGACCCTGTATGGCAGAATGATAACATTTCGAAAACAGCTGCACATTTAGTGAAGTACTGCATGGTGTGCATGATGCACAATCCTGGAAAAGGTACCCCTACACCACCCGGTAATTTTGCACCACCCACTTTTCCTTTTGAGGTCCTCCAGATGGATTATATAGAATTAGATAGGTGCAATAATTCGAAGTATGTTTTGGTGGTTATTTGTGCATTCAGTAAACGGGTTGAGGCTTATCCCACTAAAGACAATACAGCCATTACGACTGCAAAGGTACTCCTGAAGGAGTTCTTTCCTCGTTTCGGCTTGCCCCGTTTGATTTGGAGTGATAACGGAAGTCATTTTAATGCTAAAGTGGTTCAATTGATCTTGATGGTTTGAGTATCAAGCAGAAGTTCCATCCTGCCAATCACCCACAGTCAGCTGGTTTGGTTGAGAAGTACAATGGTACTCTTAAATTAAAATTGGCAAAAATACAGGAGACAATAGGGTTACAGTGGCCAGATGCTTTACCATTAGCTCTTTTGTCGACAAGAACAGCACATTCAAGGACAGGATTGTCACCGTACAAGGTCATGTTTGGACACCCGGCAAATGTCTGGGGCATCCCGCGACCTCGGCGGTTTTCAGATATTGAGTATCCGTTGCTGGTTGACTATCTTTCTCAGTTAACTGAAAGTTTGCGTTCTATTCACCAACAGGTCCGGGAAGCCCTGCCAGCTACACCAGAGGGGCCCGGACACGATATTCAGTCTGGCGATTTTGTGTTGGTACGAAACTTCCAGCAGAAGAAGAGTTTGGAGCCGCGGGGAAGGGACCGGAGCAGGTCCTCCTGGCTACACGCACAGCTGTCAAGGTCGCTGGCCGAAAGAGCTGGGTGCACGCGGCTCACTGTCGCAGGATACCTCTACCCTTGCCCCACGATCAATGGGTGAGGGATGGATTAGGGGACTCCAAGTGTGAGACGGTGCCTCAGTTTGGCCCCTTCAGTGACGCCAGGCTGACCTGGACCAAAACGGATGAGGAAAATGATGAAGTGCTGAATGCAGCAGGACCTCCGGAAATATGGGCTATCCAGGAGCCCCTTTTCACTGATCCCTCTGTGCCTGGAGTCACTAGGTACAATCTGCCCCCTCGGCTGAGGAATGGTGCACTAAAGGAGAAGTCAGATTAGTTAGGGATGGACTGTGTAAGTTAGGGTGTACTTTGCTATAGTACCAACGGTGTTAGTTTAGGGTGATGTGAGATTTGTGCACTGTTTGAACATTGCACAGGATAGATCGAAAGTATCCCCTTGGGGGTACATTACCCTGGTCGACATGGGAACTCGAGCTTAGGACAGAGAAAGCTCCACCGCCGGTGCTCAAGAGCGCCAACGGTTTGATGGACAGTAGGAGCCTGTACCAGTGAGGCTCTGACGGACACTGGGAACTTGTATATTCTTCTTGCTGGCATTTTGCCCCCTTGCTTTATCATTTGCTATGCATCCCTTTGGCAGAATGGTTGCTGATGAAGAGCAGCCAGTGATTCCCCTTGTTCAAACATGCATATTCTGGTCTACCAAGAAAAAGATATTATGGCCTTTTCTTGTGATTTTACTGCTATTGGTTCTGGGTGGGGTGTCCTTGGTTTTGGAATGTGATCAGGATGCACCGTCATGTACTAAACATAAGGTTGTTTCTCAAATACGCACACAAAGGACAGCCCAGAGTAATGTATTCCTAGACACACATTGTGAGAAGTTGGCCTGGTATATGCTGTCCACTAATTATAGTGGGCACCTTGCACCAGTCCAAACAACCCCTTATTGGAGATAGGTTAAAGACAACCTTATTGAAAGCTATCCTAGTGGTAGCTATGGAGAGCAGCCTTCAGGCTAAGTCTTGAAGGAATGTAAAGCAGCTTGTTTTACCAGTCTATAATCTCTTGAGTGATCAAATGAAAGAGCACCACACCAGGTATATATTCAAAATATATGTATTTATTGCTAAACACACCCCTCTAGTCTCTTTATGAGGCTAGAGTTCGAAGTACATAAGTTATAAGTTATTAAATCACAGTAATAGCACAAATACACGTTTGGGCCCGAGGGCGTACCAAACCATATACCAATAAAGTGGTATGCGAACCACGACTGAACTAGACACTAGACCTAGAGCCTCTAGAAGTGCTTGGACCACAAGGAACCACCCAAGGTAGTGACACAGGGGACCTACGGGAGACAGCGTGCAGTGTAAATACACAACCGCGATACGCCGTTGACTTCTATGGAGAAAGTCGGGATCGGGAAAATAGAGAAAAGGGACACTTAAAAGATGACTAGGACAAAACCCTTTGAGATCTAGGACTTTGAAGAGTCTCTACCACGGGAGCACCGGAGTACTCGTGTTACCTCACCCAGGGAAGCCGGGTGCATAGGTGCCTTTCGGGGTCGGGTTTCGTCGTCGATTCGAATGGCGATCTGCTGCAAAGTGCTGCTGGCGGCCAAGAGAAAAGTGTCCGGGTGGATCCAAGAGTGGATCGGAGTTCTGAAGAACCTGAAAGCAGAGGGGACAGAGTCTGGGTCACTAGCCAGTGACCAGGAAGGCGATGGACAGATGCCCACCGATGTCGAGTGCTTCAGGTGCGTTGACGGTTGTCTTGACTCTTCAGCCACGAGGTCCAGGAGGCGTTGTCGGCGACCAGGAGCAGGATTCGGGCTGGTACACGATGTCTGTTGAGTGCTGAGGTGTCGGCGACCGGATTGGACCCAACAAGCCTTGGCAACGGCAAGTCTCGGTGAAGATGTAGATCGTCGATGGTGCAGACCAGCAAGGTCTGTGGAACTCACCCAGCGAGGGTAAGTGAGGGCAGACCTGGAGCAACCAGGATGCCAAGTAAGAAAAGGATTGGCCTTCGTTAAGGGCTACTAGCCAACGGGCTAGCGACCGCAAAGGATCTGGCTTACAGGACACTCGTGGAGTGGGGGCCAGTGATCTTCGGTGCAGGTGGTGCTGGAGGCTAGGGCTACTCGAAGCCCAAAGCACGACTTCTTGGGAGACCCAGAAGAGGATGCACTTGCAAATGTGCTTGGTGTCCAGGGGTCACGGTCTCAAGTCACCCACAATAGCCACGGGCCTCAGCTTTGCTGGGGACTCAGGGTAGCCTTGGGGAAGTCTGAGAATCCACCTCTGGTGATGCGATGACTTCGGCGTCCGACAGGAGCTTCAGAAATGCGAACCGGACAGATGCTTCTTTGGTGCCTGCCAAGCAGGGGAGTCACTCCTTGACCCCAAGGGAGATTCTTCAGTCCTCTAATCGTGAGTAGAGCGTCGAAGGTCCAGGATTCAGTTTCAGAGTTTCGTCCAGGGATAATCTAAAGTCCTAAGGACTAGGTTCCTACCTTTATTCTAAAGATAGGGGTTGGACTACTCTGTGGCCCCACCTATGGGTGGGTCAGGGCAAAGGGGTGGCTACACCCCTTTCCCTTTGTCCAGTTCGCGCCAAAGCAGGGGCTGCAAGCCCCTGATCCGGTTTGAACTGGGGTATGCACAGGGACACCAAATGTGCCCCCAGTGCAGGACTTCAAAGCACCCGAAAGTGCTCCCGCCCAGCCCCAATACACATTATCCTGTCTGGGGAGGTGGTCACACCTCCCTGGGACAGGAAACCTATTGTCCAGGCCTCCCCTGCCGGAGTTTCGTCCAGCAGCAGGAGGCCAGACTTGTGTCTGTGGCAGCAGCATCCATTTTGTGATGCCAGGGCTCTGGAAAGAAGTTACCGGACTAGTCAGAGTTAACATGTCTTTCCCTCTAGAAGGGTGGAATGCTACCCCCGCCACCAGGATTGGCGGGGGTAGTATTCCAAGATGTTTGACACCAAACACGACATGTTTAGGTGCAGCCATTCCAAAGTTAGCATTTTACCGCGAGGATATAATGCGCTTAAGAGTATATGGTCAGGCTGCACTACAAACAGCATCAGAGATGGTCTCCGAATGCTGCAGAGGGGCCCTGCTCATGCAGGGGCACCCTCTCACATAGGAACCACGCACTCTGCCTTTAGGATTGATAAGGCCTGCCTTAGGAGTGACTTATAGGTTTATATGTGTGTATGTATTTCGTGATATAGGTAACCTATATCACAGTAAGGGGTGCATGCACCACCTTACCCAGGCTGCAGTAGCAGACCTGTGGTGTCAGTTTGGATGGCCTTCCAGGGGTGGCATAATACATGCTGCAGCCCCTGGCAGGCCTCTGAGGTACCTATGCCCTTGGTACATAGTATACCATATACTAGGGACTTATAAGGGCACTCCAGATCCCAATCAGGGATGTGCCTAAGGCACATGGAAACCATTTTAGAGAGTAAGCAGCTAGGCTGGGGTTCTGAATAGCAGGATCCCAGTCCAACTAAGTCATAAACCAGCAAAACACCATAAAAAAAGTGGGGGCAACCATATAGTCAGATTCCACCTTCCTACACACATTAAAGAATTTTTGGAGAAGGTACAGATTGTTATCCCACCGAATCTGTTACAAGTTTGACTGCTTACCCGTTGTCACTTGTCAATTATACGTATACCCGCCCAGCCCAATTCGTAGCGGTAAGGGGTGAGTTTGGAATGGGGTATCCTGGCCCTTGTTTATATTACAGGAAGCCACGAGGAAAGGGATATCCGGGTTGTGGCAATAATACGTAGTGTGATAATCTGCATATGAGAGAGCAGAACATTACCTTAGTGGGCTGGCATTACCAAGATTTAACGGTTACACAGAAAGCTGGTTATTATCCGGCATGGTGTCCGATAGTAAATAGTACTGACGCATTTTTGTATGTTAATTGTTCTGGAATAATATTGTTCAAAAATACGATGTCTTTGGTGAAAAAGCAGGACCCGAGTACTTTTGGAATGAACACCAGATATGCTCCGGTAGATTATCAAGGTCCACTTTATGCACACCCGGGATTTTATTTTCTGTCTAAAGGTACTTATTCAAATGTTTATACCGGTACAGATGATGTTGCTCTAGGGATGGTGCTCCCTCTAGGTGTGCCTTGTAAGTACAGTAAGCCAAGTGTAAGATGGGTAAAAAGAACGTTGACTGCAGAGTTCTGTGATGGAGTGGCAGATTTAGAAGTCAATAATTATAGTAATGGTATAACCTTTGGATATATTCTTTCTCCCATTATTACCTTTGGTGGTACTGCAATGGCCAGGGGTGAAAAAGCTAGAGAATGTTTTGGATGTAAGTTGCAGATACTGTCTAACTCCACAGTAGTGGCTTTGCGTGACATCACCACCCAATTGGAAAGTATGCAGATATATTCTGAGCAAACTAGATATGCTGTTGATTTCATCTTAGCTAAGAGCGGTGGCGTGTGCGCGGGAGTAGGAGGCCAGTGTGTAGTCGGGATCACTAATATGGAAAAGAACATTACCCAACACATTTTAGACATCCTAGAAAATGTTAAAGGAATGGAGAGTGGGAACTGGAGTTGGTCACTTTTTGGTGGATGGGGGTTGGGTCCTTGAAAAGGTGATTTATTTCATTGTGATTTTGATTTCTTGCTGTGTCCTGGTCCAGTGTCTTCCCTTATGTTGCTCTTATTGCACCACCCTTCTTGCCCCTAAGAGAATATCGATTCATGATACTAATGCAACAATTATGATTCAAAAGGAAGTAGAAGACCTCATGCAAATAGATGAGGGTATTTTTGAGACTTCTTCCCTACTTACTGTTTCCCTTCCCGAAGCTGAAAATATGGAGTGCTCCTAAAACAATTTACAATTATGTCTTTTGGCTATTATACAAAATGTTTAGCTCATGCTAAAAGGAGGGTCTGTTGGAATAAAAAAAATATGCTTTGGCAATGTTTTACGTAAGTTAGCATTTGCGATGCCATTTTGTGTAAGGGCACCATCTTGTATCATGATCGAAACTAATCCTTTGCCATTTCCGAGAAACGGCCTTCTCTAGGTTATGTTTCTTAGGAGCTGAGTTTTGCTACACTAATGAATGCACTGTTCTTATTAGTGCATACCTTTCCTTTAGATGTAGGCCTTCTCCCACTTGTCTAGTGGTGGGTACAGGCAGAGTGACCTTGAATAGTAGATAATGTGGGCCCGGCCTCAGAATCAAAACTTACTCCTTTGTAATTTACTGTCCAGCTGCATCTCTCTGGAAAATGTCATAGTGGGCGTGCTTTCACTGGGCTCGAAGTGTACATAATGTATCGTTATGCTTGCTGATGCCAGTCCCTCTGCAGCACTCCTAGCGACTGGGCAGAAAGGGCTCCGCTCTGAGTGTACTTTGAATAAACTGTTATTGGTTTGTATTCTCTACTGTCTGACCGACTCTTCATTTGGTGCGGAAAGCTGAGAGGTGGTCGTGAGTGACCCGTGTGACCCTAATCGGGCCACTTCCTTCAGTATCAGCTATTATATTAGCAAACAAAAGGGGAGGCAGCAGCAGTGGCAATACGCCAACGCCTGAGGGATTTCACTCCTTTACAACAGGAACGTGAATTACTTAAATTATTGAAGACACCTATGCTGAATTAGGTAGAGATAGTTTGGGAGCTAGAGCAACAAAACCTCATCTCATGGGTGGTCCTGAAAAGGATAACACCTAGCAAGCACCTAAGTCTTCCAAGGAGAAAGGGGATAATATTAATAAAAAAAACAAAAGAATAGAGAGAATAGATCACAATCCAGGGGTGGCTCTCCTCAACAGGAGCCCTCCGAAAGGAGGTAGAACCTTAGGAATCCTGATAACATTAAAAAACCTGACAGGTATCAGGATACTGATACACATTCCTCTCGTTCCTTTCAGGGTTCATCAAAAAACTCCGAGAGGGAAGGGCGGTCAGAACACAGACAAGAAGAGCGTACAAAGTCCAGAGACTCGCAACGCGCTTCAGACTATACTTCAAAAAAAGAAGAGAAGCTAAAATCAAAACTCAATTTAAAAAGAAGAAAGTAGCAGGTCTTAAAGTTAGACATGCCCAGAATTATGAGGATTCAACTTCTGAACAGGGAAAGGTCTGACGATGCGAGACAGCGCAGCAGAAGTAACAATAGCTCGCCAGAACCTGATGGAATTTCTGGTGACAGCGAAGTTGAATGAGCATATCATGGTGGAAACACCTGATACAAGGGTAAGTGTCCCACATACGTTACATGAAATAACACTCCAAATGGAGGGGGACAAACCCAGGAAGATTAGAGGTCTCTTTTGGGAGAACCTGACTTACAGCTATGACATATTTTTAGCTGAAAAATATTGGCCGCCTGTAATTGTTATGGATTGCCCAAAGGGAGAAACAGTAATTTTACCTGCTTTTTCCGATCTCGTTCCAATATACTTAAAACATACATAAGCGCACTAGTGGGCGGTAGCACTTGTTCCAGAATTATATTGCAACCATGTTGGGTGGGATGCTGAGTCACCTCACCAATCAATCCCAGTAAAAACTACTCCAACTCCACAGAGACAGTACCCAATAAAACAAGAAGCAAAAAAACAGGTCAGAGAGATCTTAGATCAACTTGAATACCAGGGTGTAATTGAAACTTGCACCTCCTCCATGAATAATCCTTTGTTTCCCGTAATGAAACCTGATAATTCATACTGTCTAGTTTTAGACTACAGACATCTGAACACATGCACTAAAACATTTGCAGTACAGAATGCACATAGTGCTGCATTAATGAACAACATTGTGCGGAAAAAATACAAAACAAAATAAAATTTCTCAAATGGATTTTTCTGCCAAAATATAGCACCTGAAAGCAGGTATTTCACAGCATTTTCAGCGCTCAGTTCCCAGCGTCAATTTTGTCGACTCCCCCCAAGGGTATAAGAATAGCCCTGGGTTGTTCTCCGCTAGGGTAACGGAGTTACTTCAGAATTTGGATGAAGAGGCATTGTCCTATGTAGATGATATTTATCTGACGGATGATGATTTAAAGGATCACTTGACCAGGGTGAGCAACATTATTTTGGGGTTCGCCTCTGAGGGCTACAAATTCAACTTTAAAAAATCAAAAATAGTCCACCTCTATGTCCTATTTTTGGGATATGAGCTTTCAAGTGAAGGAAAAAGCCTGGCAGCTACCGTTTTAGAAAAGTGTGCGCTGCTCCAACCTCCTAAATCTTTGAAAAACTTACAATCCATATTGGTATTCTTAAATTTTAGCGGAACTTACATTTTAGATTACGCAGCAAAAGTGGAACTTTTCTACAACCTAATAAGACCTGATTTTTCAGTTAGGTATTGGACACAGGAACACACAGATATCCTTCGTTCCCTACAAGCTGACATGATCGCATCAAAACACTTGCAGACACGCGTGAATGTCCGCAACCTGGTAATACGGGTCTTCCCCGTTGAGAGTGGTTTGCATTGGTTTATCCAGTGGGAAGGATGAGTAACTGAGAAGGCACCGTGTGTGGAACCAAGATTATAATATAAAGCACTTGTTGCATGGTAGATAATATGTTGAAAATGTTTAAATAATGATGCTATGAACATGTAAAATGCAACAAGAGGTGTATGTAAATTAGGAAAAAAGAGTTTTTAAATATGGGATATAAATAAGAAGTTTTTACTAAAATTTGTATATTAATGTTTCTTTTAGATCAATATTGTGGGAGACACTGATTAATAGTTTTTTTGCCTGAAGAAGGTGGTGAATATAATGATACCACCGAAACGCATCGCTTTGTTGAAGAGAACACCCAAGTAACACTATGCCAGAATAGTAGAAAAAGGAACTCTATGTATTGTTGAATTAGGATTTCGCCAACAAAAATTCCTATGCACTTGGAGTGTTTTCTTAATGTATCGGGTTGTTGATGATTTTATAGTATGACAAAATTCTCCCTTTTTAAATGTGAATGAAATGTTTTTAATATATATGTATTGATGATATATGTGTTTTATATAATTTTTGATATTTGGAATTATAAGGATCCTAATAAATATAATACATAACAGTCTTTATATTATGTTTTTGGTTTCTGATGGGTGCTGGTGAGTGGATCGTGACTGGATGCTAGTAGGGATTACTGTATGTTTTAAAAGAGTCCAAAGGGATTTTTACTTTTGACAGAAGTATCAGGATATACCTACATCACTTTCAATGAAGGTGAGACAGTCCCAATTGCATACAAATCACACTTGTACACAAACGCTGAAATGCGTTTTGCTTCTACATAAAAAATTCTAGTAGTAGACCGCTGTAGCGAGAGAAAGCGCACTGGCTCAGGGGAAACGAATAATTGTCGTAACTCCAGTACCAGCCTTAGAGTCTGTTACAAAGGCTAGCATTCCTAATGCTAAAGCCTTACATCCAAGATGGATACAATGGGCTAATTCTCTCACTGCAACAGATGTAGAATACAGATATGACTCGACACTTAAAACACAAGCATTTCTGCAATATGAACAAGAATATCCTCTCCTGAATGGAATATGCCTCTAGATCAGTATGAATACATTATTTACACTGATGGATCTGCTCAGCCGGCCGTAGGAAGTAAACAGCAATACAGCGCTGCATATGCGATTGTGAAGGGTCGTATGCAGGAAGGCAAGTTCCATCCTAGCAGTACAAAGACAGTCTCTAGGAGACTGCACGGCACAGCTCGCAGAACTAAAAGCCCTGTTACTGGCACTAATAAATACAGATTGAGAATTCCCCACACTGAGTGTGTGCAATTCTTTTTATTGTGTCCAGTCATACAATGAGTATCTTCTCTACTGGAGTCAAAATGGGTTTAAAGACTCAAAAGGTGGCACAATTAAGCATAAAATGCTTTGGGAACAGGTAGCTGAGTTGAAAAACGACCTACCAAGAGCTCACGTAATACACACCCTGAGTCATCATCGTGATGGCATTCACGTTGAAGGGAATTCATTGGCTGATGAGGCCGCGAAATGAGTAGTACGTACTGCTGCCGTAGCTGCAATCACTCGTTCTAAAAAGAGAATAGATAGACAAATAATGGTAGCTGTCATTGCTTCACGCAAAAACAGCACAGCCTTACCGAAAGGCTTTCCACTCAAGTACTCCTACAAGTTAGATGCAAATTACATTCCGTATGCTCAAATTCCAGGAGTGGGGGATAGGGTAATACCAAACATGGATCGCAGATTAGGCTTAATTCTAGATGCACATGAGGGTCTAGGTTCTGCACACGCAGGGATTACTGCAACGGTTTCTCTACTGAAACAACGCTATTGGTGGCCAGGACTAACTAAACAGACAAAGAATTTTGTCTTAAAGTGCAACATCTGTCAGCAGATGAAGGGTTCCACCGTAGCACGTCCAGTGCAGACACCATTACTGATATCAGACAGACCACTCGCCTTTGTCTATTTGGACCACTGCGGCCCCCTACAATCAGATGGGGCTTACAAGTATATCTTGGTGGCAGTGGATTCATGCTATAGATTCCTATGGGTATGGCCTCAGCGCTCGGCTGACACACAAACTGTTATAAAATATTTGCAAGTCTTTATAGGGACATACGCAGTTGGCACATTCTGACCGTGGCCCTGCATTTAGCTCTAGGGCTTACAAGGAAGCCATGGGAGGTTTGGGTGTTGCATTGTGGTACCCCTCTCCATACCATCCCAAGGGAAATTCGGTCGTGGAGAGGAAAAACCGAGACTTAAAGCAATCTTTAACAGCAAGAGTATTAGGTTCAGGTGGTAGTTGGGTCAATCACTTACACGGGTCCAAAGAGCCCTTAACAATATGCCAAGAAGTTCCCTAGGAGGTGTCACTCCTTACGAGGTCCTATTTGGGATGAGAATGTGGGTACATGATCTCGATTGTGAAAGCACAGTGGTGGATGAAAAACCATTTGACATCGTTTGGCTGTTTTACAGGATCTCAATGAATTCCAGGCACTACTAAGGAACGTGCAAGTAAAACGCACCGCCACTGGGGAAGTCAAATCAATCACAGCAAAACCTGCCTGGATCCCAAAAGTCGGGGATCTTGTCAGAGAAAAGATTGTGAACAAGAAAGAATTTGGGCCATCATACAGAAAGCCAGTCCCTGTCTTGGCTGTCGAAGGAACAAGAACAGTACTTCTTCCGCCTCTTGCTGGCAAAAAAGAAAAGAGATTAGTCTCCATTGATCTGATCAAACCACACTATGTAGCCAATACTGAATAGTAGGCCTTGTGGGCTCCTGGGTAGCTGACACTCTCCTCTCACCACCATACAGGAAGTTCAGACAGAAAGACTCATAACATTTGAAGAGTCACCAATACCAAATAATGGAATTTCCAACAATAAAATGGAACTCGTTCCTCTGGAAACAGAACTTCAAAACACAAATGAAAGACATATATCAATTCGGCCTAACACCGATGTCTACATCAATATGCCTCTACAGGAGACATCTGCCAGTTCAACAAAACCTGCTGAGCTACCAAAGATAGATCGAACTGCATCTGGCTACTTCATCAATTTTGATACATTTTCACTGGATCCCAGTGAACCTGAATCGATGCCAGCTCCAGTTTCCCATAAGCAACTACTTCACGACTTCTACGTTTTTCTGAAAAAGACTTACCTAGTATCACCTTGGCTCCAGCGCTGGATAATAACTGGAATACTGTTTTTTCTGTTCTGAATTGGCCTAGTGACTGTCTTTTGCCTACTCATGAATGGAAACTATCTCTCAGAATGCTCTGCAGTATCAAAAGTGAACTTGGTCCTGAAACCTCATACATCTTCTCATAGTGAACAAAGAGACCTGTTCTTCGTGAACATGACAGCTATTCCAATTCCTGATGGTATCGTTTGGGACAAGATTGATTATGATGTATTTGGTCCCACTGAACTTTTAAAAATACCACATGTATTTAAAATTTCTCTAAATGATATCATAACCTCCAGTGCATTTTCTGACGATTGGGATTTTGGAAACTGTAAATAATATGCTGTCTGATTTAGAACAATCCGCTGCATTTTCCGCATTGAAATGTTAGAAGACACATCAGAATATAACACTACGTACTGTTACCATCATTCTGGTCATCACTTTTTACACAAATCCAGTACCCCAAGAAATGTTTTTACATACCACCAATGGGAACATTGCCCGACACCACCAAAAGGTAGTTCGAAAACGTTTGCACAGAAATGTCCTTATTTTTCAGGGTTTAACATTTCTGACCCGACCTCATATTATTATAAGGTTGCACCTACAACTGCACAGAAAAATATGCTAACAAACACCAAACAGATTTATTCTGCATCCTTAATTTCCCAGCTGTCTGATGACTTATGGAAGGACACTATCGACATAAATCGGTCTGGGGTTCAAATGAATGGCAAGTTCAGGGAACAGAAGCACTATTTAGAGTGTGCCTCATTCCACAGCAGATAATATTTCTGAATGACACTGTGCAACAGACTTCCTGTCTTGGAATAGCCAAGAACAAAGATTTGAACACACCTCAGATTCCAACACCATCACACTTTGAGGGGTGGCTAAACTTTACATCACGTGGAGGGGATACAATAGATGACATCTGAGAGAGGCTGGCCTGGTATATGCTGTCCACTAATTAAAGTGGGCACCTTGCACCAGTCCAGACAACAATTATGGTGATTTAGGAGGTCTCAGACAACCTTAGAAAGCTATCCAAGTGGTAGCTGTGTAGAGCAGCCTTCAGGCTAAGTCGTGAAGGAGTGTAAAGCAGTTTGTTTTACCAGAATGCAATCTTGTAGTACAGATTAAATGAAAAGAGAACCACACAGTAGTTATAAAAATATGTATTTATTTATATAACACTATCTAGTACGTTACAGTATATCCTACACGGAGATAGACACAAAGCACACAATACTTTAGTAAAGAAATGACAGTAAATAGCACAAATACACAGTGGGCCCCAGGGGGGGACCAAACCATAAACTAAGAAAGTGGTATGAGAACCATAACTTGAGTCAGGATGATGTCGAGAGGAAGTAGAATCGTTGGGACCCCAAGGAACCTTCCAAGGTGAGTAGATAGGGACCCCACGGAGGACGGGTGCAGTGTGGGAACACAACCGCGTGCTCCGTACAACTTCATGTGAAAGTCGCGGTTGGAGTTTTAAAGGTTAAGGACCCTTCCCAGTTGACTACGAAGAAACCCCGTGGAAGACAGAAGGTTGGAGAGCCACCCCACCCATGAATACCAAAGTACCCAAGTTACCTGTAATGTAATGTAATGTAATGTAACCACTTCTTATATAGCGCACTGTGACCCAGCGGGTATCCTGGCGCTGTGAGGCGGGAGGCCTGTGACAAGGAAGAGGATTAGCCTGACGCTCTGGGATAGAGCCAGGTCTTTATTTTCCTTCTAAACGGCAGTAGATCTTTCGTCTGTCGCAACTCCGTGGGTATGCTGTTCCAAAGCCTTGCTGCGGCAACACTGAAGGCACGCCCTCCCTGTCTAGCTCTTTTGATTGGAGGTACCTTCACCCAATTAGCCGAAGATGACCGAAGACAACGAGTGGGAGCATACCAGCTGAATTTGTTCTGCAATGGTAAGGGCCCCATACCATGCAGTGCCTTAAATACGACACAGAGGGATTTAAAATTAATCCTCTGCAAAACTGGGAGCCAATGAAGCTCCGCCAGGGCCTGGGAAGCAGAGGACTGGCGGGGTCTCATCAAGGCCAGCCTTGCTGCCGCATTCTGGATTCTCTGTAATCTCCCAATTAAATACTTTGGGGATTCCAGCAGCAAAGCATTGCAGTAATCCAGTCTGCTCATAATAACACTTCTGACTACCAGTGCGCGTGTCTGAATAGGAAGCATGGGAAGAATTCTCCTAAGGGCCCTGATAAGGGAGAAGCAGCTCCCAACGGCCTTGTTGACTTGTGTTTCCAAGGTCAACTTCTCATTAAAACAGATCCCCAAATTGCGAACCGTCTTATATGGTACCAAAGGGGGGTCAGCAGGAATGGGCCAAACCCAGGGAATCCGGGTGCATAGGTGTGAAGTGGCGTCGGAAACCGCAGTCGAACCCAATGGAGGACTTCGAAGAGGAGCTGCTGCTGAAAGGGAGAAGAATGTCTGTTGGAATCCAAACATGGATCCTTGTCAAAGAGTACCTGAAAGCAGAGGGTACAGAGTCTGGGTCACTTCAGGGTGACCAGGGGCTCGGTAGACGAATGCCCACCGATGTCGGGTGCTTCAGGATAGTTGACAGGGCCCTTGACTCTGCAGCTGCTGGGACCAGGCGATGTTGAGGACAAGCAGGAGATGGATACAAGCTGTCCCACAAAGGATGTCGAGTGCTGAGGGGTTGGTATCCGGCGGGAGCACCAACAAGCCTTGGCAACGGCAACCCACGCAGAAGGTCAAGGAAGTGTACGGTTCGGACCAGCAAGGTCCAGGAGACTCACCACACACAGGGTAGTCAGGGCAAGCCTGGAGCAACCAGGGGAGCCCAAGAAAAGCAAATTTGACCCTCAAGTGGACCCACAAGCCGGAGGCACAGGAGTCATGAGAGGACCTCGAGCAGCTTCACAAAACAGCAAGCCACGGAGCACTCGGTGCGAGGTGGTCGAAGATCTTTGTGGAAGAAGATGCCAGAAGTTGGGGCTACTCTGAGCCCAATGCACTTGTTAAAGAATTGCCAACAAGCACTTCCAAAAGTACGCGGTGCACAGGGGTTACCACGAGGGATTCTGACCTCAAACTTGGTGAGAGGACAGCTCTGGCCTCGAGGGATATAGAAACCCACCTCCTGTGTTGCTGGTCCCTACGGAGTCTGTAGGAGCTCGGGATCAGCAGACCAGTCAGCAGTGTTGCTGTGCCTGCGAATGCAGGGGAGTGACTCCTTCACTCCAAGGGAGATTATCTTCAGTTGTCTTTGATGCGCCACAGGTCCTGCTCGGATCCTGTATGGTGCACAGGCACAGATGAGGCAGCAGACTGAGAGGGAGACGGAGTCAGGCCCAAACAAAGTCCAGCGAAGTCCAGAGTGCCCAGACAGTCGAAGTGCAGTTGTTTCAGGTTAGAATTTTGTTCACGACAAATATAAGGTCCTACAGCCAGGTAAGCCCTTAAGTACACACGGTAGAGGGTTGGAAAGATTCAGGGGACCCTCCCAGGGGAGGGCCTGGACGGGGGAGGTTACTCCCAGGTCCTTTGTCCAGTTTCGCACCAGAGCAGGAGCCAACGGCTCCCAGGACTGGTTTGAACTTGATTATGCACAGGGACACCAAATGTGCCCCTCATGCAGACTTTCAGTCGCTGGCAAGCGCACCCACCCAGCCCTAATACTCTAAATCCTGTCTGGGAGGTGGTCACACCTCCCTGTGACAGGATGCCTATTGTTCTGCCTTCCCCTGCTCGAGCTTGGCTCAGCAGCAGGAGGGCAGAAATCTGTCACTGGTCGGCAGCAACCATTTTGTGCTGTCAGGAGTTAGAAGGCTGGTACCAGGAACACCAGGGACCCCACGAAGCTCGCTTCTGAGGGCTGGAATCATACCTCCCACTCCGGTTACCGGTGTGGGGGTATGATTCCAACATGGTTGACACCAAACACGTTAGGGTTAGTTTCAGCCGTTTTAGAGTTGGTCATCACGCGGTCACGTAATGCCCCTATATATGTCGTATAAGGCTGCTTCACTGACAACCCGACAGAATGGACTCCGTAGGCTGCAGGGGTGTCCTGCTCATGCAGTGGCACCCTCACTTAGAACCAAGCACCCTGCCTTCAGGATTGTAAAGGCCTGCTATAGGGGTGACTTATAGGTTTTAAGTGCAGTGACCCTTAGATATAGTAAACCTATATCTTACGTAAGTGGTGTATGCACCAACTTACACAGGCTGCAATGGCAGGCCTGTAGTTCCATTTTGCATGGTCTCTCATGGGTGGCATAATACATGCTGCAGCCCATGGGAGACCTCTGGGCTACCTATGCCCTGGGTACCTATGCCCTGGGTACATGTGTACCATATACTACGGACTGAAAAGGGTCCCTAGTTTCCAATCTGGAGTGTACCTAAGAACATGTCGTAACAGTTTAGGGAGAAAGCAGATAGACTGGGGTCCTGATTAGCAGGATCCCAGTCAGACTAGTCAAAAACAGTGTTACATCAAACAAAAAGTAGGGGTAACCATAAGAAGCAGATCTTACTTTCCTACAACATCATACAGTAGAATTCATCGGACCCCAATTGGAAGGGATGGTTAGTTTGGCCCACAGACACAAACAGATGTCAAACAAGATTCAGGGGTACCAGCGAAGGGTTTAGTATCCATAGGCCAGACCAATGCTATGTACAAAGAGAACATCCGGGGGTGGTGACATCATACAGTGTTGGGAAGATGTGCCTCGATTGGCTAAAAACCTCGACACTGTCCCAGGTGAAACAGCACTTATCCTTACTCACAGATGAAGTGGATGTAAGGGATTTTTTTATTAGGTCCCTGACAGCCACGTCAGAAAAGTTTCTTAAACGCTGTTTATAATGAAATCTGGAAAGTCTCTCAACAAGAAGCCGCGGAGAGACTTCGTGAAACAGATAGAATTAACCTAGAAAAGGTGTTAGCTGTAGTTGACAATGGTATGACTACATTAGCATCCAGGATTTATTCACTGGGCAACATTGTATCTTCTGCCATAGGTGTACTAGAACAGGAGTTGTCCATACTACAACACGGACAATCTCAACTACGTTCTATTATGTTATTAAGCTGGATGCTGCAATCATTGCGTGCTGGTTATGTGCCTTGGCGATTTATCAACAGTATGTCTTTGTTCTCTGCATACAATCTGACTAAAAACCAGATAACAATGGCACAAAGGGGAGCAAAATATACAATGCTGCGTATTGAAAAACTAGACCAGTTACCTTTTACTGTGGCAGAATCACCATCCACAGAATGGTTAATCCATGGCCATAGAACATTGCCGGTCACAACTAACCCCGGGTGTAGTGGGCGTAGCGGGGCTACGCGGAGGTCCACGGAGTTGCAAACAAACTCCGTGGAACTCCGCTCTGCTCTGCTCCGTTACGCCACCCGCCTCCACCCCCCCTATATTATCAAGTAAATCTACATTACGTAATAGTAAATTAAAACCACTTACCTGGCATGCGGCGTCCCTGGGCTGCCCTCCTCCTCTTCCTCGAAGTATCGGTAATCCTTGAGAAATGCGCATGGGCGGGCGAGCGAGCATGTGCAGTTTTCTCAAGGATTACCGATACTGCGAGGAAGAGGAGGAGGGCAGCCCGGGACGCCGCATGCCAGGTAAGTGGTTTTAATTTACTATTACGTAATGTAGATTCACTTGATAATATTGGGGAAGTGGAGGCGGGGGCTGGCCAACTCCGCTCCGCTGCGGAGTGTGCGGAGATTTGCCTTTTCCGCGTTCTCCGTGGAACGCGGAGGAGACAAATCTCTGCACACTCCGCGGGTGGTGCGGAGGTCTCTGCCCGGGGTTAGTCACAACTTTCCAGTTTCAGTATTGCCTAGAACAACAGGCAGGCAGATATGAAGCGATGGGTAGGGAATTCATCAAGGAATCTTAGGAATTGCCATACAGATTTTGATGCAGGAGTGGGGACATGGAAGTGTTTCTAAGCGGTACAAACTGCGAGAACTCTTTAAGTGGATCTCTCATATGCCAGGATATCATGCTGCACGGGGCCTGTAATGGTTCAGTTGCTAACTGATCCTGTCACTTGAAAGGGTCCCCAGCTGCTGTGATTAACCCGGTGTTCAAGTTACTTTCAAATGGGAGTTACTTGATGCTGAATGATTAAGGTTGTTGTGGGATGCTCCCGGGCATTGCATATCTTGTCACTGTAAGCTCCATGGTTACTTGCTGTATGCAAGTATTGTTTCCACCGACCCATACAGTTAGGGAGGCGCCGTTATGGCCTTCGTTGAATGTTTCCTTTATACGGTTTGATACTCTGAGTCAAATGAAAGCCAGGCTTTCACAGAAAACCGTGCCCTTAACCTCCGCCCGAGAGACTTATGATCTTCAGGTCGCAAGGTCTTCAGCTGAGATACTGGCACTAGTACGAAAAAACTGCCCTTTCCATTTCACAGAAATGGTACAACGTATATTTAACATGTCTGATATGACGGGTATAGTACACCTATTTAAGACCATAGGTTCTGGACTGTTAAGCACCTTTAAGACAATCTTCGGAGTTATTCCCAAATTCATACAGTATGTGTTTGGAAGCATTTTTGGAGGGCTTCCGCTGATCCTGTTCCTAATAGCAGGTATCCTGATTGTCATTTTTCTGCTACGCAATGAAATTCCCAGTCAACAAGGAGATGGAAAAAACGCTCCTAGAGCACCAATACCATGATCGCATGGTACTCCATCTGGGCACACCTCATCTTCGCGAACTAAGTGAATCTTGGTTCCTATCATTTAGACCAGTCTGGATCGACTGAATTCTGCCTGTCCTCCGATGCCTGTTCTGCGGACAAGAATGCGTGTTGGATCTCTGTCTAACACTTCCATCAGTTGCACCACCGGACGTTGATGCTTTACTGGACCCGATAACGGCCCATGTTCTGCTGTGTCCTCAGCGTATTCCAAAGTTGATGTCTGCATTCTTAGAGCTACCACAGGATGCTTCAGGCCCTGCTGGAACGGATACCGGCTCCTCAACAAATACTCAGGCCTTGGATGTCACACAGGCATCCCCAGCAGCACCTGTGGAGAATATGGAGGAACATCTGTGCTCTATTGACCTAATCTGTGAGGTGTTGCAGGGACCGTCATCTGCGATTGCAGGCAACAGTGATGTTGTGTCTCTGTCAGGGCCTATCCGGGATTATGTGGGGAACACAGTCAGGGACTTGGGTAAGGACTGGGAACAGGGTAGATAACAAACACAGAGAGGAGTACAGCTCTGCCCCGGATCACACAGGAAGACAGAGGAGAAAAGGGATCCAAAGGGGAAGCCTGTAGAGGTGAACAAGAAGGGTGAGACTCAGAAAAGAAGGGCACTCATGAGACGGCTCAGCATTCAGAATCACTAAACCCAGGACGGATGTGCAATACAATTAAACATAAAACAACATTAACAATAAAGGGGATGTGTGGGGTAAAGCACTCAGGAGCTCCACACGGTAAGACTGAAGCTCAGTAAGTTCCTTACCCACAATTGCTGTTACAGACACCAACTGGAAATACCCACATATAGGATATGTATACAAAGGCAGGGTCTGTGGAGCTTATACCTATGGTGATGTTATAACAGTAACTCAAAGACAATACTCACAGTGAACAAGAAACACCACCTAGGTAGTCAGCTGTGCCCACGGATCCTGGCGATCAAACAGGAACACGCAAGGCAGTAACAGCAAAGGGGTAGAACTAAATACAAGCACAATAGACAAGGAGCTAGCAAGGAGGAGTGCTTAACAGAAAAAGAAGGAAATCACAGGGCACACTTGGCAGAAATCAGGTAACAAACATACAAGGTAACAGAAGTAAGACAGCAGAATAGAAAGATAGCAAACTAGAACTGGAACCAAGGAGATGGGATGAAAGGCAGGGACTGGAAAAGGATATACAGAAAGGGAGGCTACAAGGGTGTACTAGAATAGTGCAGGGTTAGGAAACCAGAAAACAAAGTAGCATAGGATGCAGAGCTGGGGCAGGAATTGAGCAAAGGCTCAGGGGTAAAAGTAGCACTACAGGTCAGGAACAAGGAAACGTAAAGGCTCAGGAATCAAGGAAGCACTGCAAGCAGTGCTGGTTCAGGAAACAGGAAAATGGCTACAGCTCAGGAAACAAGGAGTCAAGAGCGAACTACAAGCAGTGCAAGTCAGGCACAAGAAAAATAGCTATAGCTCAGGAACTTAGGAAACCAGGTAGCACTGCAGGCAGTGCTAAATCAGGTACAAGGAAAATAGCAGCAGGTCTGGAAAAAGGCAGGACTAAAGCTCAGGAAATACTGGAAACAATAGCAAAGGCTCAGGAAGCACTGGAAACAAGGATTGGTCTCACCGGTAAACAGCTTACAATGACCAACACTGGGCTGAAGGGAGCTGGGGCTTAAAAGAGCTCACAGTAATCATATGCAGCTGGTGTGAGCAGGCTAGCAGCAGCCAGCCACAGGTGATCTGAATTCCTCCACCCATCCTTGGCCTGCAGGGGTGGAGACTAAGCAGTGAGCAGGGAATCCTGGGTGATGGAGTTTTCAGGCATGAGTAGGCTGGCTTCACAAAACCCGGCACGGACTGGGAATGGATGTTAGTTCCCAATAAATGTCCAAATGGCTGGAAGTCAGGCTTTGCATGCAGGGGAGGGTCTGGAAGTTTATTAGAGGACTGGAAAGTCCCCCAGTTCAGCCCCTGGTGGTGGACACGGGAAAGCAGGGAGCAAGTCGTGACAGTACACCCCTCCAAAGACCCTCTCCCTGAATCTGGAACCGGATACAAGGCCATGGCTCCTAAGAAGTAAGTCCATTTCCCTCATAGATGCGGTGCAAGATGCCAGCGGACTGCAGAAAAATGGTGACGTTCTGGAAGGTTTAGTCTCTGATGCTGGTGATTCAGTCTCTGGATGTATAGGTACTGAGAACTCTGGAGGCTGGCAAACTGGAAACCCAGGGTCTAAAAGTTGGAAAAATAGAGGTTCAATTGCTGAAGGCAGGGAGCCCGGCGGCTCTGGTGCTGTGGGCAGGGAGCCCGGCGGCTCTGGTGCTGTGGGCAGGGAGCCCGGCGGCTCTGGTGCTGTGGGCAGGGAGCCCGGCGGCTCTGGTGCTGTGGGCAGGGAGCCCGGCGGCTCTGGTGCTGTGGGCAGGGAGCCCGGCGGCTCTGGTGCTGTGGGCAGGGAGCCCGGCGGCTCTGGTGCTGTGGGCAGGGAGCCCGGCGGCTCTGGTGCTGTGGGCAGGGAGCCCGGCGGCTCTGGTGCTGTGGGCAGGGAGCCCGGCGGCTCTGGTGCTGTGGGCAGGGAGCCCGGCGGCTCTGGTGCTGTGGGCAGGGAGCCCGGCGGCTCTGGTGCTGTGGGCAGGGAGCCCGGCGGCTCTGGTGCTGTGGGCAGGGAGCCCGGCGGCTCTGGTGCTGTGGGCAGGGAGCCCGGCGGCTCTGGTGCTGTGGGCAGGGAGCCCGGCGGCTCTGGTGCTGTGGGCAGGGAGCCCGGCGGCTCTGGTGCTGAAGGCAGGGAGCCCGGCGGCTCTGGTGCTGAAGGCAGGGAGCCCGGCGGCTCTGGTGCTGAAGGCAGGGAGCCCGGCGGCTCTGGTGCTGAAGGCAGGGAGCCCGGCGGCTCTGGTGCTGAAGGCAGGGAGCCCGGGAGCTCTGGTCCTGGAGGCAGGGGGCCTGGAAGCTCGGGTCCTGGAGGCAGGGAGCCTGGAAACTCTGGAGACCTTACATAAAAACAAGGTAAGGGTAAAGTTACACATGGTTCATAGCCTTTCAGCTCCGTGAATGGTGGTAGGCTGTAAAAGGTAGATTCGCTGCTGTCAGTAGGGACTTCTGCTGCTACCAAGAATTGCAAAAATTCATTTTCATCCAGCAAGTCACTGGCTGACATCAGATGAAGATCAGGGTCACAGATTGAATAAAAATCCAACATAGAAGGATCAGCCAACCACAGGGAATGATATTTAGCACGTAAGAGTCTGTTTTGTTCCAGGGCTTGATCTCTAGGGTTTAAGGGCTTTCTGGATCTGTTGCTAAACATCGTGGCAAGAACTGACAGTGTGGGTTAAATAAAAAAATAGCTAACTGACCGCAAAATAAACCTCACAAGTGACCCTGGAAATGTAGGTTGGTCATTCTGTCAGGGCCTATCCGGGACTATGTGGGGAACACAGTCAGGGACTTGGGTAAGGACTGGGAACAGGGTAGATAACAAACACAGAGAGGAGTACAGCGCTGCCCCGGATCACACAGGAAGACAGAGGAGAAAAGGGATCCAAAGGGGAAGCCTGTAGAGGTGAACAAGAAGGGTGAGACTCAGAAAAGAAGGGCACTCATGAGACGGCTCAGCATTCAGAATCACTAAACCCAGGACGGATGTGCAATACAATTAAACATAAAACAACATTAACAATAAAGGGGATGTGTGGGGTAAAGCACTCAGGAGCTCCACACGGTAAGACTGAAGCTCAGTAAGTTCCTTACCCACAATTGCTGTTACAGACACCAACTGGAAATACCCACATATAGGATATGTATACAAAGGCAGGGTCTGTGGAGCTTATACCTATGGTGATGTTATAACAGTAACTCAAAGACAATACTCACAGTGAACAAGAAACACCACCTAGGTAGTCAGCTGTGCCCACGGATCCTGGCGATCAAACAGGAACACGCAAGGCAGTAACAGCAAAGGGGTAGAACTAAATACAAGCACAATAGACAAGGAGCTAGCAAGGAGGAGTGCTTAACAGAAAAGGAAGGAAATCACAGGGCACACTTGGCAGAAATCAGGTAACAAACATACAAGGTAACAGAAGTAAGACAGCAGAATAGAAAGATAGCAAACTAGAACTGGAACCAAGGAGATGGGATGAAAGGCAGGGACTGGAAAAGGATATACAGAAAGGGAGGCTACAAGGGTGTACTAGAATAGTGCAGGGTTAGGAAACCAGAAAACAAAGTAGCATAGGATGCAGAGCTGGGGCAGGAATTGAGCAAAGGCTCAGGGGTAAAAGTAGCACTACAGGTCAGGAACAAGGAAACGTAAAGGCTCAGGAATCAAGGAAGCACTGCAAGCAGTGCTGGTTCAGGAAACAGGAAAATGGCTACAGCTCAGGAAACAAGGAGTCAAGAGCGAACTACAAGCAGTGCAAGTCAGGCACAAGAAAAATAGCTATAGCTCAGGAACTTAGGAAACCAGGTAGCACTGCAGGCAGTGCTAAATCAGGTACAAGGAAAATAGCAGCAGGTCTGGAAAAAGGCAGGACTAAAGCTCAGGAAATACTGGAAACAATAGCAAAGGCTCAGGAAGCACTGGAAACAAGGATTGGTCTCACCGGTAAACAGCTTACAATGACCAACACTGGGCTGAAGGAAGCTGGGGCTTAAAAGAGCTCACAGTAATCATATGCAGCTGGTGTGAGCAGGCTAGCAGCAGCCAGCCACAGGTGATCTGAATTCCTCCACCCATCCTTGGCCTGCAGGGGTGGAGACTAAGCAGTGAGCAGGGAATCCTGGGTGATGGAGTTTTCAGGCATGAGTAGGCTGGCTTCACAAAACCCGGCACGGACTGGGAATGGATGTTAGTTCCCAATAAATGTCCAAATGGCTGGAAGTCAGGCTTTGCATGCAGGGGAGGGTCTGGAAGTTTATTAGAGGACTGGAAAGTCCCCCAGTTCAGCCCCCTGGTGGTGGACACGGGAAAGCAGGGAGCAAGTCGTGACAGTCTCCCAGCCAGGACACATAAACATTTGGCTCATCGTGTGCTGGGAAAAATTTGGCTTTTTTTCCAAACAACCAAATTTGGAATTTTAAACAATAGACACTTTTTGCTGAGCTGCATGGCTTTCAGTCACTCATAGGTGTTCAAACTATATACACGAACATATTTTAGTAAAGACTTCTATCGCTTAAACTATTATCTTAGCATTTTTTATGAATTTTTACATTTTAAATACTATTTTTATGGATTTATTAATTATTTGCATACAACGCCTACAAATATGTTAGAATTTTAGTATGTCATCCAGTCGGATGAGGAGTGGGTGTTATGTTTCATATAGGTACCCCAATGTAGGCTCAGTTAGTCATCTAACCTTTCACCTATATTCTCCCCTACCATTACACTACATAACGGTTCTTGGGACTGACCTTTTACCTAGATACGGTACTGCTTACAGGACGTAGGGTTTTCCCTGAAAACTAGCCTCATCCATTATGCATGATGATTCTTGGAAACTCAGCAGGACTACCATCTCCAGCATAATAACTTGGTATAAGGGTCATTCCTTCCGTCATCCTAAGTCCGACATGACACAGCAAGGTAGAACGCCTGAGGGTACCACTTTGGGTATATAAACACCATATCTTGCAGGGGTAGGCAGAGGAGAAAAAGGACTTCCATGCTGACACACTGAATCGGGACGCTGAGGTTCCTGTATGCAGACACTCCAGCTCACAGTGGTCTGACATCCCTCACGGGGTGTCCATCTCGAGACCAGGACGGGGTTCCACAGTCTCTCACTTCAGGTAATGGGGTTGACATTATCCTAGAGGATACCTGCCTGTATTCATTATTTTAGCACTATGATAGAAATCTACAATCCTTTTACTCTGTTGGTGCTCATAATCATTTATATCTGTTTCTGTCTAATGGTTGTTTCAGCACACCTATTTTACACTAGAATGACGCTGGTTCAATAAATGCTTATTGAAAAACGTCCCCACCGTTTATTCTGAGTATCTCTCTGAGACAAAGTGAGCACGAGTGACTGAGCGAAAAGTATCACACTGTTTCCATAATACCTGATGGGACAGAGTTGTCATGTTCGATAGTTGCCAAGAACTATTCTCTCCTTGGTAAGAGGGGTTTCTAGTGGCACTGTGAGCTAGCTGGTATACAGGCTAACATACCCGGTGGGGGTGTCTATAATCAGTCTGGACACCAATCCTACAGTGTATGTTGTCTAAACGCGCAGATCCTATATAGGTTTATGGGAACTACACGACACTAACTGCACAGCAGTGGACCTTATCCTAAAAGGAGGACACTGGCAGTGAGCACGCCATAATAAGAGAGCTACAGTGAGTGAGACTCACTCATGGCAAATGTCTATAAACCAGGTAGTCCGAAAAGCAAAAACTCCAGGGGCTTTCAATGGGGCAGAACCCATTTCTCACAACATGTAAACTCAAAATTGATGTACAGCACTCCAATGGTATTGAGGTAGGTTTGCCTATAACTAAATATAAACAAGATGAAAATGGTTCTGAATACAAGAAAATGATTCATATTTAGGCATGAAACAAGTGAGCTATAAATTGCCTGCTGCTCTATTGCTTTAGAGCTGCTCAGCATGTGTTCATTTATATGATGAAGGTATATTCCCATTATATATTCCCATTCAAGAAGATAATTGAGACACTGCAAATATTACAGCTATAAATTAAATGAATTCATAACGAATGACTATTTTTCTTGCTGACTTTTGTAACATGTTCTTTTGACATAAGTATTCTAAAACTATTTTTTTTCTGTATATTTACGGGAATTCTAACATCAGGTATAAATAGCAATGTCGGGAAGAGCTGGTTCTATGGAAGCATATTTATATCAAATGCTTCACCACTGTCCTTCGCCAGTAGAAGCAGTGTAATGCCAAACTAAGTGAAATTCTGTCTTGTGGTATTAGAAATGCTTTATGAACACATACATAAGAATTTTCCAACAAATTTCTAATAAAGGAAAATATAACCATGCCAATGATAATTCTGTGACCAACACGTGTCATGTCAGAAGCGAGGTCCTGTCCATCTCTCTACTCCTGCGAGATTTGTCTCCAGACTCCAGGGAGGGACTATTATGTATTCTCACAGCAATCCATTTTCAAGTCATGCCACCTTTCTTTCCAACCTGCGGTCATATCCTGCTTTACTCTGTCTCCTTCATATCCTAAATGTGTCTCTGCATTACTCTGTCACTCTGGTACCCCAACTAATAACTTTGTGTGGCATAGCATTATGTTTGGCAATGTATTCATACCTGTCATGTGCCAGTTCTTAATTACCTTATGTCCTAACTGCTCTCTATATCTGTCGTGAAAGTGGAATTAAATCTATGTCTAATGATGCTTAGAAGAATCATTAAAAACGATTGAGGGACTGGTTATGGAACTCCTTACAAAAACTTCACATTCCTGTCTAGGGTCACACTCTTGTCTGGAATAATCGTTTAGCTAATTTTATGTGGAGGAGAATATGAAGGGTTTCCCAGCAGAGTGTCCACGGATGACCCGCAAGCCAAAGAAGGGGAGATGTGTTGGCTGATTTGCTGGACATTGCAATTAAGGAAGTGAACACAATGGAGCTAAGTGCTTATAGGCTCACTACTAACTCAAAGAACGAAAAGGTTGGCCCTGGTGTGGTATTGTAATGGTGGTGGTGAGTAATGGAGAGATTATATTCACGAAGAAGCCGTCTGGTGTAACAAATTGAAATAGTAGGAATGGTGGCTTTTGCTTTTTCCTGACCTGCACCCATCAACACTGGCAAGACAAAAGGCTCTTCTGAACATCAAACTGGAACTGGAGGCAAACGGTATCACAGCCTCCCTGGGTTTCCCTGTGAAGCTGAGAATGGACTGCAATAGAAAGAGATAGAGATAGGTCTTTACACAGGTGGACCCTGCTAAAGTGTTGTTGGACAATCTGGGCCAATACTGTGGTTGATTGAGTATGGGATAGAGTGACAGTCAAGTCAGTTCCCTGAGAGGTGCAGGCCCAGGAGTGGTTCCTCTGTGGAGGAGAGTTTGGAGCTGGATCATAGTGGACAAGCCAACGGGGAGAAACACAAGGAAAGTGGGAAGGCAGGGATGTGAAGGGGTAAGCAGCACGCAAGCAGAGAGCAAGAAAGCATTTGGACTCCCATGGAGTGCTGAAAGCAAAAGAAAAAAGTAATTCACTGGATGTAAGCACTGGAAGTATACAAGACATCCAATCCAAAATATGTAAATGGTCTTCATAATACCTAGGGTATTTCTGGCAGCAACACCCAACTGTCTTTGTTGCACGTCATACTCCCTGTCAAAGGTGCCCAGGCACATTGGCCTCCAGTTACTTGTAGGGCACCTGTGTGTCCAATAGGAGCCTATAGTGACTGACCACATCAAGAATACAAAGCCACCAACTTAAGTACCTGAAGACCCTCTTCCTTCAGGGTCCCCAGCAAGTCCACCTGGTACTGAGAGGGAGTTGTGTAGCTGGTTTCACTAGCCTGGGGGCAGAAGAGCTGAGTAATACAAGTTAAGATTGGTGTCCTCCACACTACAGACAAGGGTACCTTATCATGGCTGGTCAATCTCCCTCTCCTCTTTCTTTTCTTAACTGGTCTTCCTTGTGTGGGGCTTTTTAGAAATGTAGTCTCAAAGATCAAGAACATGGGACTTACCTGTCAATCCAATGATGCCACATCACCATAACATTTCATCACACTTCCATTGGTTAACCCACCAACAGCCCAACACCCAATATTCTGGGAAGATACAAAAATGGTGATTTGAGCGAAATTACATCACACCTCTCTTTTGAGCCAGGCTCCACACACTCATATCTGGTACCTTTCTGTTGTAATAAAAGTAATGTCCATTCCAGGTGGTATCTTCATGTTTCTTTATTCAGGCAAGATGTTACACAGAGAGCCCCACCAGGAGCAGCCTCACTGCTGCTCAGCCCATCTCCAACTGACACTCACACACACGAACATTCCATTCACTAACATTCTCTCACACAGACACTCAGGCTGAGCAGCAGCAGTATAACACATCCCCTTTCTTTGTAATGGAAAAGAAGGGATTCTCAAAAGGCATAAGAAACATTGGAAGAAATACATAAGATGACAACTTTCTAAAGCATAGCATGAAAAATTAAAGATGGAACATTAATGCAAAGAAAATGAAGTAAGGAGGAAGAAACACATCCTCCTTTCTATCGCAAAGCAACTCAAACGCTCCCACACCATAGACTACAGACCAACCCAAGTACTAGGATCGTGCAAGCTGGCCAGGCAAACACGAGAAGCACAAAAGAACCAACAATAATAGTGTGAAAGAAAACTAACCAATAAAAAAAGCAATATGCAAGCGTGGAAAATCTCCACATAATAACAAGCACAATTAAAGCAAACTTCCCCCAACAACAAATTGGGGTGTGATGTGTGTAAGGGGCTTCACACAGAACCAAAAGGACTCCCAACGCAACCCTGACGTGCGAGGGACGAACCCAAACCTAGCAAAGGAAACCTTGACACCCAAGGGAGTAAAAATGCAAACCCAAATATAGCAAGGAAACCTTGACGTCCAAGGGAGCAAAAAAAATGCAAAGCCAAATCTAGCAAGAAAACCTTGACGTCCAAGGGAGTAACAATGCAATGCAGACCAAAGCAAGAAGCAATCTGAAATCACGTAAGTAAATGCACGTAAAGTAAGCACGCAAAACTCTTCCCCCAACAACTCAAGTTGGGGTGTGATGTGTGGAGGGGGCTTCACACAGAACCAAGAGAACACCCAACGCAACCCTGATGTGCGAGGGAAATAAACCCAAATCAAGCAAGGAAACCTTGAAATCCAAGGGAGTAATACATATGCAAGCAAGCAGTAACCAGGAAATCACGTAAGTAAATGCATATAGAGTAGGCATACAAAACAAGTAAAGATCACTCCGATCACCAACAATAACCTCCACCCAAACATAAAGTTGGGTTGTGATGTGTGGCAAGGGACTCCACACAGAACCAAAACATCCGTACAACAGTGGGTGCTTATACCAAACTAACCCATAACCACGTAACGTGGGAGAAAACACTGCAATGCCCTGAAACGAAAATAAGAAAGTAACATTCACTCTACATATACTTGTGGTAAAGCAAAACTTTCAGCAGAATTGGCAAGTAATGAAATAAAACTGCATACAATCACGACACGATAAAGAAAACCGGAAATCCATCTGGCTGACTGGACGCACGAAGTAAAGTAATGTACAGCAGTTCATAACTTCACTTGTCAGAAATCAAATGTTCAAAATAACAGATGCGTGATGGTAGAACTCCGGTGAGTGATCTCTCACCCGAAGGCACAACAAGAGAGAAAATAAAAAAAAACACTTAATGTTGTAGAATACTTGAGAGAATCACAAAATTCCAATGAACAAATTGAAATCCCTGAAATTTCATGAATAATAATAATGTTCTTGTACTTGGCAACCAGACAAACAGTGGCTTCAGCACTGGCAAACCTTGAATGTAGTAGCAGGCTCAAACTAAAGCAGCTCCTGGATGTCAGCACCAGTTTTAAACGGTAGAGTCAGCAAGGAGGATCACTAATGTCTCCAAACAGCAAATGCAAGCGCAGACAATAGACATTGCGCGTTTTGAAGACGAGTGCTGAGGAGACCAAAAAAACAGGAAATAAAAAACAAATAGTCTCACCAGTTTCTTCATGCGAGAATAGTTTGTGCACTGGTGAGTTCTACTCTGTGTGAGACTGCGAACAAGGAACCCAACAAGAGGACGGAGGAATTGTGCCAACCACAAGATGGTAGCACGCACCGGTGACGCTGAGCCGGATGGCTCACAGCGCGTAGAAGCAGCGGAGCATCTCTCAGCAGCAGTAAGCTGCATAGAAGCAAAGGCCCCAGGGAAGGTCCGGAACGTCGGAGAGAAACCATGGTGACATCAGGGAAGAAAGCGAAGCAGGTACGAGTGCGCGCGCTGAAAAATGACACACGCTCACTTTTAAACTGTGCCAGCAACGGTTTCACCGGCATGAAGTACAGGGGCTGGCAACGGTTCACATAGGTCGCCCAAACTTGACCATGGGAGCGTGTCACCATTTGTAGAGTCCAAAAAAATGACAGCAGAGTCCCCAATAAAATCATAACTGACTTGAGCACACGCATAGAAACCGACTTCCACCTCACTCGGCACTCGCTGCACTGGTGCAGGTTGCAGTAGGTCTATGTGAAATTTGCCAGCAACCAACATGATGAGGCAGGAACAGGCAGACCATGGTTGAAGGCAGTAAGACAGGGACAACTCCTCCGAGACAGAAGGACAGGGAGGCAGCAGAACAGGCAGGAAGCAAGACAGCAAGCAGGCAGCAGGAACTGGCATCTTTTGGGTTGGGTCTCACCAGGTATAATCCTTAAAAATCAATTCTTTTTGATGGACACCTGTTCTGGGTCACAGCAGTGAGGAAGGTAGAAAGTACATTAGTAACTGGCACAATAAGGTTGGAACTGGCACCTTTGGGTTGTGGACGACCGGTGGAGTGGTCACTGGTGGGCTCTGGGTGCCAGATTCATCAAGTTCCTTTTCAATTTCTTCAGTTTCAATTCACTTACTTCAAGCTAGACAGGTTTCAGTCCAATAAGGTGGCACACGTAGGTTCTTCCTTCATAAATCGTTGCCAAAATATGTTGTAATAAAAGTAATGTCCATTCCAGGTGGTATCTTCATGTTTCTTTATTCAGGCAAGATGTTACACAGAGAGCCCCACCAGGAGCAGCCTCACTGCTGCTCAGCCCATCTCCAACTGACACTCACAAACACGAACATTCCTTTCACCAACATTCTCTCACACAGACACTGAGGCTGAGCAGCAGCAGTATAACACTTTCCTGCAAGACTTCAAAACAAATCCAATACTGCTTGTCCTTCCTCTACCACATGTGAGACCATCTTGCATCTACTTTATAGGGAAGTGCTGCTAATCAGCTTATGCCTTTCTCTGCCACAAGAAATCTAAACTCTTTAGGATGAATCTTTTTCGGTGGAGCTTTAAACTCCTGGTTGGGCAGTAGAGTAATTAAACCTCCCAGCAAAGCAGCTTAAACCATGAATCCTAATAAAAGTGGCTGATTGATATATACCCAATTTATAAGTACATGACTAACTCATATTAAGTAAAGTGGACTCTTAATATGAGTTTATGATCCAGGATTCCTAATTGAATTATCAGGCCTGAGGAGGCCAGAACCCACTGGGTTTGAGTCTCAGCTACGACAAAGCTATCAAACCACAGATGATTAGCTGAGTTGGACAAGAATATACCTTGATTCACTTTCACCAGTGTGTACATGGTTCTTGCACCCGTGTTTATGGGTAACCTATCCAGAGGATTCTTTCCCATCTTTGAAACAGTGGATCTTATTTTAAAAAGGTGGGCACTGGAGGTTGCAGATCGCACCCATGTTACCACAGAGCTTACAGTGGGTGAGACTCCATGGGGTGGGAGGAACAAAAACAGCAGAGATCTATATGCAAAAAATTTGGTTTTCACAGATTAGAACCCTCTTCCATACAAGATAAGATTCTCTTCCCAGTTCACCATGTCAAATCCAGCTCTGTACATGTGCACAGAGGCAGAATTAAGGAAACCATCATGGTTTTGTTAGGGAGATTAACGGGAAAGGCATACAGTCAAAGTGGCAATGGGATCTGATAATGAGGTTTAAAGGAGAGAGGCACAAGGCTGGGGTCTGCTTTGTTGCTTCCTTTATCCTACAAATTTACTGCAGCACTGTAATCAGGATTCAGAGCTAATAGCAAATGCATTATTATAAAGTGGGCATCTTAAGTCTAACAATATAAAGTCCAGATAGTATAAACTTACTTTAAGATACAAGTCATGGCAATGTGTGTAGGACACATAAATTGGGATGGAAATATTCCCTGAATAATGAACAGGAGTGTTCTACTGCCAAGAGTGCCCTACTGCATGTATCCGATATTCTGATTTTCGTTTTTTTGACCCTGGTGCCACACTAATCAATCTAGTGTGTGTACAAATGTCTAGGGCTGTCACTGACTGTAAGTAGCCACTAAAACAAGGGGGCCCCTGAAAGAAGATAACAGACAGGTCGGACAGGGGTACAGAAACAAATGACAGTCAAAAAACCCAACCTGTCTGGCAATAATATTGAAGGTGTCCGTCAGGATCACAGTAAGATAGTAATCTCGCTAGGCTAACAACAACCCAGTTCCCCTGAACAAACTAGAGAAAGTTAATTAGTCAATATAACAAAATAGATATATTTTTTATTTTATAATCTTTGATATTCACAATGTTTACATCAGGGTTTGAACCACAATAACATAAGACATAATTTTATAAATGCAAAATAAAACAGATAAATAAGGTCCCACATTCATACACTACAAACACTCACAACCACAAATGCACACATACTCAAACACTCTCACCACTCAAGAGCAATTTGTCACAAAAAAGAAGATAGTCCAAAATACAACATATTAACAACAATAGCTATCGTGCGTCCTCTCCTTGAAAGTTAATAAAAAGTTCTGGGGGCACGAAGTTGTCCAGCGCCAACGCGCGTTTCGGTGTCTTAACCCAATACGGGTCACACCTTCATCAGGGCGAACAGATCAAAAAGTGGGACCCAACAACAGAACCACCTACAACAATAAAAAAGTGATATAAGGCAATCATAGTCAGAGCTACAATTTACATGTTTATATATACATTTCACAGTGGATGATGAATTCAGGGATATATATATATGTATGGGGGGATAATGAATTAGCAGCGAGAAGGCATAAACAATTATTCATATATAATAAAAATCAAATTTAAATATCATTTAATGAGATATGGGAACGTGCGCAACAAGCAATACCTGAAAATACCCAGAAAGTTGGAAAATAGAAGTTTCACCCAGAAAATAGAAAATACACCCAAATTCACAGTGAAAATCAAAAATGAATATTAAGTGACATAGGTTAACCCAATAATTTAGTCTATATATAAATCTGTACTATAATCTACCTTAATGCAGAGTATCTAGGTAAATAGCCTTGGATAGGAAAAATTAGGTTGAGACCAGCTCAATCCGATCAATCTATAAAAACAGAAAAAACCTTGATGGTCAATCTATGCACACAAATTCAAAGGAAAATCTTTTTTTTAAATATTAGGAAGTGGAGGAAAGTCAGGACTGGATCGGAGGCCCCGGGAGGGAAAATCCATCCACAAACGTCTTACCCGTGTGGAAAACGGCATACAATAAACATAAGGGCTTCTTAAGCTCCAAAATTGGAGTCTGTTTTAGGTGAATATAGCAAATATGATCCGAATTCCAAGAGTTGGGGCGTTCACACGGGCACATTCAGTCAGAGGTTCCTCATCTAAGGAATAAATGAAAGTCGAGTAAACAAGAGGGGGTCAATTTCCTGAGTGGACACAGAAAGGAAATATATCCGAGAGTTAAAGCTAATCTAACACGAAGGTTCAAATTACTGAGGCTCACAACAGTCGGTAATTTAAACACTAGGGTAAAACAGATTCCGCATTCCTAAACGGAATACAATTCCGTGACGCGGCGTATCAAACAGAAAAATTAGGGAACAGAACAACATAGTTGGCCACTCAATACATAAAGATCTAATAAGAAATGGCCAAATATCCCTGTATGCCAGCAAGTTGAAGAGGACCACTGAACAAGTGCCGCAAGGACGTACATAAAATGAAATGAGCATCCGACCATATAAGATAGAGGGTGAAAGACAGGCAAAGGGAACTGTCTAAATACCAAAAACCTGATAGTGCACTTAGTTTAAAAAGCCACTCAATACATAAGAATCTAATATTTTATAAAAAGTGGCCGGGTGTCCCTACCCACCTATAAAATAGGGAGGACTACTAAACAAGTACGCACGACTGTATATAACTTAGAAAATAGGCATTGAGCCTTGTAGAATAGAGGGTGGAAAGCGAGCATACAGAACTGCTGGATAATAAAGGCCTGATAATGCGCAAAGCTTGAAAAGCATCACAATACGACATTCGAGCACATCGGTAACAGTCTAAATGGCCGCGAATGAATTATCGAGTTAAAGAGGCAGATTCTTAAAGAGAAAGAGAAGGAGGAAAAGAAAAAGATATAGAGACTTACCACATTATACGAATGGCGAATTTCAATAAGCGACGTCCTCCAACGTCTAACGGGGCAGAAAGCTCCCGGGGAATAGCCTTAGAGATAGAGAATGCCTAAACCGGTTTATAAACGATTTGTCGCCATGCCGTCAGCCAACGAGTATATCGGTAGAGGTTCCTCCCTCCCATCAAAAGTAATAGACAACAAGAAAGGACTAGTGCAGCACATCCATCGGGGATGTTAATGCGGCGGCCATCGCAGAAGTATAACTTGTCTTTTCATAACCCCATGCGATAGCCCACAAACGGACAGGCTGGCTGGGGGGTGAAAAAAGGTAAAATAGATATTTCACCTTAGCCAAACAAGTTCGTATTTAGAAAATAAAAGAAAGAAAACGCCAAGATGACGGGAAAATAACAAAGGCTATGTATAGATAATGAACACAGTGCAATGGCGAAGCCAAATCATACCAAAGAAGTTTCCAGAATGAATAGCGGGACAGTGAGGGTTTACGGGGATCAGGGGTGCGCCAATGGGAGGCAAGAACCCCAATAACAACAAAGGAAGTGAAATAATCTTAATTAAATTTATTGCCTGCGAAAAGTCAAGGGAAATAGAACAATGGAGAGGACGCAGGTCAAGAATGTGCAAACCAGTAAAGAATACATTGAGATCCAAATCCAAATGGCAAGAATCTCAAGAAGTTGGCAAGGGCAGAAAATCAACAATTCAAAGTTATATAAAAGTAAACAGAGGGTTGCGGAGGTAAGGGAAGGGCTGGATCATTAAATAATCGCATTTTCCCAAGGGCAGATTTCATTAAGCCCTTTCTCCACAGAGTTGAGACGGAAAATCCAGAAAACCTCTCTTTTCCTTCTGGTAGCGATCAAGTCCTTCCCTGCCTGCACACGAACTTTCTCTAGAATAGACCACCTGAGATCACTCTCAGAGTGGCCAAGTTCCATCCAATGGCTGAGCAGGGGAGCAGAATGCTTCTTAAGTCTTATGTTAGACTTATGCTCACCTATTCTTATTCTGCATTCCCTGCCTGTTTCTCCTATATAGGCCAAGTTGCAAGGACAAAGAATTATGTATATGATGTTTGATGTGCGGCAGTTGGTCATTTCTCGCAAGGATATGGTAAGTCCATTTACTTTGATAATGTCACTCACTACAGCATTGGGACACGCCTGGCAGGTGCCACATCGATGGTTTCCCTTGATGGGGTGGCCGCCAGTGATAGACTTTTGACAATAAGGAGCACGTTCAGGAATTTTGCCTCTCACGAGGTGGTTTTTAAGATTTTTATTCCTTCTGAATGCGAACAATGGCTTGGGTAGCTTATGTTCACCATTGTCCATGTTCAGGAGGTACCATTGTGAGTTGATAGTCTGGCGTACTTTATGGTTCAAACTAGAGTGCTTAGTAACGCAAACCAGTTTGTCCAGTTGTTGGATAATCCTCGATTGGAACATGGTATCACGGTTATAATACCTCGCTCTTTTCAAAGAGTCTTTGACCAATTTGGTCGGGTATCCTCGGGAAAGTAGTTTATCTTTCAAGATGTCAGCATGTTTAAGAAATTCATTCATATCAGTACAGTTTCTCCGAAGGCGGAGAAACTGACTGAAGGGAATACCCTCCTTCTGACAACGCGGATGGTAGCTGTTGAATTGTAAAAGAGTGTTCCTAGCCATCGGCTTGGTATATAAGGAAACCAATAATTCATGATCCTTATGTTCGATCCAAACATCCAGAAATTCAATTTTGCAATTGCTAGATTGAGTAGTGAATCTAAGGTTCGGATCGGCAGTATTTATCCAGCTAGTGAACTCATCGAGGGACTCCTGGTCCCCCTTCCAGATAAAGAAAATATCGTCAATGAAGCGTGACCAGGAGCGTACGTTTTCGTAAAAGGGGGCCATCTCATTGTATATGTTCAGTGATTCAAAGTGTCCCATGTATAGACAAGCCACACTTGGGGCGCAGGCAGCCCCCATGCTGACTCCCTGGATTTGCTGGTAATAAGCATTATTAAATTCAAAATAGTTTTCCCCCCAAGACAAGGTCAAGGCACTGGAGGATAAAAGGGGCATTAGGGACATTGGGGTCAGATGTCAGAATCTCTCGGAGAACTTTCATGGCTCCTTCCTGGGGGATGTTTGTATACAGGGACTCCAGGTCCATAGTGACCAGGAGTTCCCTGTCACAATTATATACGGTCTTTTCAATAGTGGAGATGAAATGCCCCGTGTCCTTAATGTATGATTTAAGGTTGCCCACCAACAGTTTCAAAAATTGATCGACATATTTTGAGAGAGGCTCCGTGGCCGACCCAATAGTAGACACTATGGGTCTTAAAGGAGGGTTGCATTCATTCTTGTGAGTTTTAGGGACGCCGTAGATAATGGGCATACGAGTACAAGAGGGGGTGAGAAATTCCGCCTCCTGGGAACAAATATATCCATTATCTACGGCCAACTCCACCATAGTAAGGATTCTACGCTTCAAGTCAGGTTCAGGGTTGGCGGTGATCAGTTTATAATGTCTAGGGACACCAAGGAGATTGTTCATTTTCTCCACATATTGGGGGGTGTCAAAAATGACAATACCCCCTCCTTTGTCACACGGTTTGATAGTGAGATTGTTATTCTCTCGTAAGGACATAAGGGCAGCATTCTCCTTCTTAGAGATATTATAGGGCGGTTTGGGGACATATTTGATAATCTTCTGCATTTTAGTAATAACTGCTTTTTCGAAGATTTCAACTTCAGGTCCCAGGGAATCAAGATTGGGAGTAAACTCCGAGGGTGGTCTAAGGCCTGATAGGTTGTTCGAGGTATCAGGAGGGGGCCTAGTTAGAAAAAACTTTTTTAGTCTTATTTTACGAAAAAACAGATGGAGATCCTTCATAAGTTCAAACTTATTTATGTTGGTGGTGGTGACTGTAAGTAGGTCCTGTACTTGTCATGTGACCTAGAAGGGCATACCAAGTATGCCCTCCTTTGCGGCAGAAGACTACAGTCCCAGTCATGCTGTTTAGCATGTAGAGCAGTGGTAGCAGCATACCATAGTTTGAGAATAAATAGTGTGACCAGAACTTTTTTTATCTGAGTCACTGAAGTGGAAGCCGACTGAAGAACCTGTTTAAAGTTCTGTTTCGATGCACTGGACTGGTCATTTACACGAACATCCCAAGTGTTTGTTAAGCATGTTGATGTGTATAACCTGTGTTGTAGCACGTGGCAGCTCAATGCGACTAGCCGTGTCACGAGCCAATCCCGCAATCTGTTGCTCGCCTGCACGCAGGCCTGCGAGTCTCTGCCATTAGCTTAATTGGGCAGATGGCTACGCAGCATGTGTTGAGAGCGGTCCCTTCTCGACTCTCTCCATGAGGTTGCTGTATGGAAAATACTGTCTTACTGAAACTTGCCTGCTCAAATAAATATTCTTCCATAACAAATTGGGGACAATCGGGACAACCTCAGAGCTCTCGTTCCTACACTGAGACCTTCCCTGAAGCTCCACATCATCATCATCTGTTTCCTCTAAGAAGATTACATTTTCTATTTCTGTTTCCTATTTAAAGAGAAAACACACACAAAATGGACACAACAGTAACTACTAAGTAAACTGATGTTTGTAGCTTCATAAATGTACGTACATTCATTTTGTTTACCAAAGATGCTGTCGTATCGGTGATGTGCACACCATTATATAACATATGTATTCTGATATATACAATAACTTTTACAACTTATGGCAAATTGTGAACATCAGTGATTTGCACACCAAAAAGCCCTACTGTGAAAATGTTACCAAAACTGAATTACATTTATACAGTGATATGCACACTTGCTTGAAGATTAATTTGTGTGAATTAAATTGATTTCCTTCTTACTAATAACTGTTTTAGCTCCAACTTTATGTTTCTTTGCTACTATTGATAAGTCGTTATACTATTCAGATTTACAACTTATGCTTTTCTCAATATGCAAGCTCTGCATCCTCCTCTTTTTTGGATTTACCTGGTAAACCTGTTATGGAATGGGAGTATTGGTACAGATCATATAATGCTTATCTTGGAGAAATTGATGCACAGTAGGGCAGAAAAAAAAAAACTCCTGCTAGAAGACTGTTTAGAAAGAGAAGGTCAATGTATATTTGAAATTTTGCCTTTGTATACTCCACCTGAAGGAGAAGAACTGGATAATTTCAAGTAGCTGTGCAAAGACTAGAGAAACGTTTTGACATACAAAAACTATTGTAGTCAGACATTTTACATTTTTTTCCAGGGAGCAAAAACAAGAAGAGTCGTGGAGTCTTATGGCACAACTTTAAGGATCTTAGCAGCTATGTGTGGTTTTGGGAACTTTACTGAAAAGCTCTCAAGGGACCAGCTGGTTGTCAGGTGTCATAACAAAGCTATTCATGAAAAATGACCCTCTTTCAAGAAACCTTCCCTATCTAAAGTGATTGATGCTGCTTGAACGATGGAATCTTCATAGGCAAAGCAAAAAATTATAATAAAATATTTCAAAGAGTCAGTTCTCAATGTTAAAAGCATGCTGCAGGTCAATAAGTCATTACCTTTCAGTTCAAATATGGAAGATGTCAACACATCTAATGACAAGTTTCATTAATACTTTCATTGTGGATCTCCCTGTCATGCTGAATACAGCACACATTGTCCTGAATTAGAGAAAATATGGAATCAGTGTGGTGCCATTGGTCATTTGGCCAAAGTTTATATGAAAACATAATTTCAAGTAATTGAAGTAGAGGAATCTTCAGAGGAGAATTAATTGCAGACTAGTTTAAAGGATTTGGTGCTGAATATTATTCTGACAGATCTTGCATCTTGTTAGAATGCCAATGCCAAGAAGAGTTGCAGGTGAAAAAGTGATCAAGAAGCTGTTGGATTCTGAAGCTAGAGTAACCATCATCACATATGATATATTTGAGAAGTTTTGGAAGAACAAACGTCTTGATGATCCTGACATCAGAACTGAATCATTTTAAGCCTTAAAAGCAATCTCATTGGTTATTTTGTGTTTACCCTTAGATACCAAAACATAAGTACCACTGGTAAAATATATGTTACATTCAAAAGAAAGAAAGTTTTAGGCTGGGTACCACGTGCAATGTTAGATATTGTTCTTTTACCTGGAAAAGCACAAAAGTTAGGTCTTTTCTGAACTTTGTTTTGAAACAACACAATATACAGTGTATAATCGATGATATTGCTAGTATTAAACCTGCACCTGTTTTTAATAATGATACTGATTTTCATTTACAGATTCAACAATTGATTAAGAATGATAAGGTATTATTTGAATAAAAAGTTAGGGTTATTGAAAGATTTTAAATTAAAAATTAAACCAAGGAATGAGCCATACCACTTAAGCATACATTGAGAGGGGTTCCCTTAAGTGTTAGGGGCGATTTATCCAAGGCTTTAACAAGAACAAGGATTTATTTAGGGTGGGTGTAATATTTCATTCTGCCAGCAGAATTGGGGGAATTTTTGTCACTCCACATTTCTCTTTGACTCGAGTTCCAGCCAAATTCTACCAATCACCATGTTGTGGAATTTTTTTCTCCCGCAAGGCTCCAGAAAATGTAAGCTGGTGAGCACGAGCGAGATATGCTGTCACCTAGCATGATTTTCTAATTCAGGCAGTCGCAGGCAGTCACTTGAGTAGATTTGCTGAAGCTCAAGTAGAGCGGCAGCAAAACCAACTCAAATGGCTGCATACTCTTTTGCAATGCATAGTGCTGTGCACACTGATTTTTCAGCACCGCTTGTGCTACTGGCACTAAATTGCAGCACAAGCTTTACCAGAACTATGCAGAATCTTGAGGAGTTTTTATATAACTCTGCGGAATTCCATGGAGTGAAACTCCGCATGTTCTGCCCAGCCCTCGTTTTATTGAACTGGTTGACAGCTGTACTTGGCTTTTGCCTATTGCTATAGCCAAGAAGAAAAAAAAAGGAATCACACATATGCATTGACCTAAGGTCAGGCAAAAAGAATATCTGGATTGAAGTCCACCCTCTATTGAATACAATGGTCTAGGTTGGAGACAAGAGAAATGTAGTTTTGGTAAAAAAACAACTGGAATACCTAGGATATAAGATTTCATGTCCATAGAAAAAGTTCTAAGCCAGATCTAGTCAAAGCCATTGAAGAAGACGCAGAACCTATTAACAGAGAACAAGTTATGCCTTCATTGGATGTGTAAATTCTATGGAAAAATTCTTCCCAGTTTTGCATCTACAGCTGAACACATTGCTTAAGAAAAAGGTGGATTTTGCTCACATCAAATCTGACTTATTATAAGCACCTCTATTTCAACCATATGTTCTAGGTCTGACATTTAGCATCACAGTAGGTGCCACTGACAAAGGTTTGGGAGCTGTTGTTACTCAAACATGCAAAACAAACAGTTCAGAACAGTTACTTGCCCTTCTAGATTTCTATAGAAATCAGAAAAATCATCCTCACTATTTGTGAAAGAAATGTTAGTTTGCATTTGGGCTGTGCAAAAGTACAGGCATTTACTCTGAGGAATATATTTCCATCTTAAAACAGATCGCAAACTAAAAAAGTTGTTAGAATATAATTTCTCAGAAGTTCAAGTACCAGGCTATACTAACAAAAACGTAGATTTTCTCTCTAGATTTCCAATAATGGATGAAGATAGATGAAGTTAGAGAGACTGAAAATACGGTATGGAATACAAGGATACGCTCAGTGTGACATCACAGGCTTTGGGCAGCAGCAAGAACACTGCGGCCCAGGCCCGGTTGATGGTGACCTTTCTGCTGAGACCTTCAGCCGTGGGGAGCGAGACAGGGTGAGGCAGCATAGTGTTGGCTCCGGCCCCGACCCTGGTGCGTGGTACATGACCCCAGCAGCCCAGTTAGCTGAAGCAGCTTGGAGGGCTTGGAGGCCACGGTGAGTGAGCGGAGCAGGCCAAGTGTGAATGGGACCTCCCAGCAGGCATATCCTAGCCTGACGGTAACGGTGAAGGGGGGCCTCTCACGCCTTTCACCAGATTTTCTTTTTTCACCTGTTTTCACCTGGCTTTCTCCTGTCTTGGTGTGTGGTCCGTGACCCCAGCAGCCTAACAGCCCAGTTAGCTGAGAGTGGATTGGTGGGCTCGGCATAGTTGGTGTGATTGAGACCTCCCCCCTGTGGTGTACCTTAGTCTGAGGTAACAGTAAAGGAGTGGGTTCTCACCTGACTTTCCTTTTCATCTGACTTTTTGCAGTTTTTTCAATGGAGTTGTTGGAGATCTCTGTTCGCCCAGCCTAGTCTGCTTGCCTGCTGCCACTGTCCTGTCTGTAGGAAAAAATCCTTCTAATCAGCAGTGGAATACAACGTTTATTTCCTTCTTGGAGGCTCCTAGAGGTAGTATGTAGGGGAAGCTTAGGCTGCAGGCCCCCTCTGTGGTGCGGAGGCAGCCGGCATTAGGCCGGTGCAGCTTGTACCTCTGGGAGGGGGGCTCTGCTCCCTGCACACATCACTCATTTTCTGCTTACTTGGTCTTTGCCCATGAGAACTGCCCTCTATTTGTGTGACATTGGGCGTTCGTCTGGGCTTTCAGCATAAGGCACATCGCCAGCATAATCTAATAACGAGACAAACCAGAAGAGAGTGCCATCAGTCGCAGTGTCGTGGAGTCACAGGAGGAAGGAACGGAGGAGTTGGCCTCTGGGGCATCTGTGTTTGGGCATTTTTGTAAGATTCCATCTAGGTGTCTGCGCTGAGGATGCATAATCGCCACTTCTGGATCAACTGCCATTAGTTCTTCTGTACCTTTAAAAAATAAAAAATAAACATCTGGCAAAAGAAGACTCAGTCCCACCTGTCACTCCTGAAATCTCATCCCCCGTGCTGCCCTATTTTCAAAGGGGGGGAGCGGGGTTGGGAAAAATGATCTGAAGATGCCAAGTATAAATAATGAAGACAATCCAAGATAGTTACAGTTTGTCCCAGGGTACTGCCCTGCATCAAATTAGTCGATTTGCTCATAGTCCGATTCCGGCTGACCTCTTAAGTCTGTCTAATAGATTGTGTAATCTGGCAGAAGTAATGGAAGAAATGGACACTGAGGCTGCTCCCATGACGTATACTGCCAGCACTGTTGGCACTAAGTTGTTTTTTGAGTCTGGTTCTAACATCTTTGTGACCCCATCTGGGGTCTTATCCGGTGGCCAAGATGTGGCACCTGGGTCAGAAATGTTGTTATCTAGGGAGACCATTGAAGTAACTCACCGGGAGCTCAGTGTTGGGCTCAGTGTCGATTTGTGTGATGGTGGCCCTAGCGCATTGGAGGACTATTCTATGCCGGACATTGCTGGCCTTATTGAGAAGAATCAGTTAGGGAGGCGAAGTTAAAATCATCTGTTGTCTCGGACTTGGTCTTGTGCCTGCCTCTGGATTGTTTACCTAGTCGTTAATCATTACCAGCCTTGTATAGTAGTATACCTTCTTTGCGGGTTTCTTTAATGGGCTCATTGAATTCTTCTCCGAATTGGGCTTTATCTCTGCCCACAGGGTACATAGGGGCATATTAACAAGGGCCTTATCTCCGCTTTTTGGCTTTAAAAGCCAAAAAAGCGGAGATGAGATTATCGCCCTATCTACAAGGGGATGCTAACATGCATTAGCGCATGTTAGCACCCGTTTTCCCGACGCCTCGCATCTCTAATGAGATGCAAAGTGGGCGTCACTGGGCGTACCCCTGACGGACTACCTTGTAAATTATCGCTAAATACACATCGCGATATTTACAAGGTGGCCCTCAGGATTTTAGCAGACGTTAGTTTTTGGCAAAAACCGCGGTTTTCGCCAAAAACTAACGTCTGCTAAAATGCTGACTTAGCTATACTTACCATTGGGGGTGGATTATGCTGATACGACCGCAGGGTCGTATCAGCAAGGTTATCGCCGTTTTCAATGGAACATTGCTGAAAAACCAGCGATGTTCCATGGAAAACATCGCTAACGCTGGGATAATTATCGCCATTGCGCTATGCGTTGTTAATACAGCGCTAGCATGGCGATAATTATCAGCGATAGCCAGCGATAAACATTTTCACGCTGAGGGCGGCCAGCGATAATTATCGCTGCCGCTTGGTAATATGCCCCAAAGTATGTGTGCAGATACTTAATCGTGATGGGGAGGGGGCAGGTGGGGGCAAGGGCCCACTCTGACATTTTGCTATGTCTGGAGAAGCTCTTCGCTATAGTTTCGTTCTTTAACTTTTTTTCGAACTCCCAAAGACTCTTAGTCTCATGCCTATTCGCCTCCCCCCAGCACTTCAACTGTAGAAATTTAAACCGAGACAGGGATCCCCTGTCTTGCTCAATAATACTTCCCATGGGACCACTTCATCCATCACTATCAGGTCCCCCAGACCTCTATTCCTGCCCTCCTCAGTGGGATACTCAGTTGGTCCTGCAAACATTCAGGCGTACCAGGTGAGTCCCATATTGGAGCCTCTCCTGAATAATATCCGATTCCTAATATGTTCCTGATCTTTACCCACAAAATCAAAGCTGCCTTCAACATCTTTAGTTTTACTTTTTGAAAAACTTCTTTGCACCAAACTTAAACAAAAATCCCTTCCCGCCCCACTCTTTAATCATCTCTTCAAACAGACCCCCCACACCCTGTGCCCTGGCGTGCATAATAGAACCCTACAGTTTTTAAACTGGAATGCCATACAGTATAATTTTATGTCTGGTAATGCGAGCCCTCCTTCTGCCAATTTTCGCCTTAACTTCTTCCAGGACATACGTGCTCCCCTATCTGCCCAAACAAAACTGCCCAATTTACCCTGTATTTTATCAATTAGTCTACTCGGGAACGTTAGGGGTATACAATTAAAAAGAAATGTAAGCTTCGGCAGAATCACCATTTTGATCAAATTGACCCTTCCATATATCGTTAACGGAAGATTCTTCCACCTAGTTAGTGTTCTCTCTATTTCCTTTGTGATTCTTTAGAGATTATGCTGTGGAATATCCTGCACTGTATTAAGAATGTTTATCCCTAAATACCTAATCTCTTTTTGTACACTCCCCCTCCAGTCTGGGATGTTCCAACTCATGACCCCGGTTTTTTCTCTATTTACTAGATATCCAGACAGGGCCCCAAATTCATCCGCCAATTGCTCTATCCTTGGGATTGTTACAGCCGGGTCTGCTGTATAAATGATTAAATCGTCTGCGTATAAGGAGATTTTTTTTCAAACAGACCTGTACGGAAAGCCTTCACCTGGTTATCCTGGCGAAGCGCCTGAGCAAATGGTTCGATATATAGATCAAATAACAGGGGTGAAATTGGGCAGCCCTGTCGTGTCCCTCTCGTGATCATAAAACTCTTAGTAAGGACTCCATTTAAAAGAATCCTAGCTGTAGAACAGTTGTATAATGTTTTTAATGTAATTATAAAGTCTGGCCCAAATCCCATATGTTCTAAGACTACCCATAAATATTCCCAACGAACTCGGTCAAACGCCTTAGCGGCGTCCAATGTGACCACCGCCAAGGGAGCAGATCTTTCTATGGCTATGTCAATGCATCCTATTAGTTGTTGAGTCAACTCACACATTTGCCTTCCGGGGATAAACCCCTTCTGGTCCTCATGTATTAGTTGGGGTATTACTCTGGATAGCCTCCCTGCCAAAATGCTGACAAAGATTTTATAGTCAGCATTTAGCAGGGATATTGGCCGATATGATTCAGCCTTAACCGGGTCCTTAGCAGGTTTCAGTATTAAGACTATAGAGGCTTCACGCCATGATTCTGGGGCCTGCACTCCCCCTTTATATATCAAATTAAACAACTTCTCCCAGATAGGTAATATTTCTTCAACTATATTTTTATATACTTCCGCCGGGAGAGCATCAAGCCCTGCCGCCTTCCCATTTTTAGACTTTTTTATTGCTCCTTTTATCTCTTCCTTTGTGATTGGTGCTTCCAGTATTTCTTTCCCTTCTTCACTCAAGAACGGAAGATCAAGCGAGTTAAGCCAGCATCTGATCTTTGTGGTATCAGAGATACTATTTTCCGTATAAAGCTGTGAAAATAATGTAACTATGTGCTCCTGCATGGAGTCCCAGCTATCCAACTTTCCTCCTGTTTCACTATTAAGTTCTTTTATTTCATTCCTTGACCTTTCCACTCTCGCTTTCCAGGCAAGCAAAGCACCTGCTTTTTCACCATATTCAAATTCCTTTATATTTGCCGCTTGCCATCTAGCTTTACACTTTTGCTCTATTTTTATTTTAAATTCTAGTTGTACGTCATTTAATTTCTCTTCCGTCCTTGTTTTTTCTTCCCCCATACACATAGAGTATAGAGCCTCCTCTAAAATCCCAATCTTCTTTTCCATATTCCCTAATTCTATACGTGCTTTCCGGTTTTCTGATGAAGTTAGGCTTTTTAGAATACCCCGCATATATGCCTTAAAGGCATCCCAAACAATACCCAAGGGGGCAGTATCTAGATTATTGACAAAGTATTCAGTTGTTGCTTCCTTCAGAGCTATCTCAACCCCCTCTTCTAGGAGCAATGCACGTCTTAAAGTCCATCTCCTAGGTGGTTGCGGCCCCAGAGCTTGTATGGTTATCATTACAGGCGAGTGATCTGAAATATGGGCAGGGAAATGCTTGATCTCCTTGATATTTGCTGCAAAAGATCTATCCACTAAAAAATAGTCGAGTCTCGAAAAGTGGTGATGTTTTTTGCTATGGTACGTGTACCCCCTTGTCTTGCCCTTCAAATATCTCCATACATCCACTAAATTAAAATCACGTATCATGCTTTTTAGGCGTTTCTCATTCTGGGAACATATACACTCTCTCTCCTTGTAGACCGATCTAACACAGGGTCTAGCAGAACATTAAAATCCCCACCTACGATTACTGGTACAGAGATTGCTGCCAACCTCAATTCTAGATCAACAATATATTGGGGGTTATCCTCATTAGGTCCATAATATCCCACACATAAAAACTCTCTGTCTTCCCATTTTAATCGGGCCGAAGCCCACCTACCTGAGCTATCTGTGCTGGACTCTTTCATTTCTATTCCACAACCACTCCTGATTAGGATAGCCACTCCCTTACTACAACATAGTTGATCTGAGACAATAAAGTTTTGGACCCAACCGCACCTCTGAAGTAACTCCCTACTCTCATTTGCCAAAAGGTGCGTTTCCTGTAACAGCATTACTTGTGCCTGACTATTTTTTTAATATTCTAGTATTTTCCTCTGCCTAGGTTTGGATCTCAAACTATTCACATTCCAAGTGAGAATTTTGATGCTTGGTATGTTAGTCGAAGCCATCTTTCTTAATACGTTTCCTTACTGTTGTCAATCCTGAGCTAAAGAGATATTCCTGGATAGAAGGTGTTGAGGATTTTTTTTTTTCCCCCACTGCTCCCCACCCATGCTCCACCACCACCTCCCCCCCCCTCTCCCTGGTGCACCCACCCTGAGGAACCCTCCCTCTGTTATTAGGCATAATAATGCCTATAGGCGTACCATCGGGGGGAATTTATTGGGAAACTACCAATGTGTACATTGCTAGAGAGCTGGAGAGCTTTTTTTTTTTTTTTTTTTTTTACTTCGCAGTATTCTTGTTGCTCATTCTGTTTATTAGTGCTTCAACATCATCCACTGAGCGGTAATTGTACTTTTTATTATTCCACATTATGCGGAGCATAGCAGGGAATTTCAGCTGAACCTTCGCTCCTAACCTTCGAAGCTCCTCCATCTTTCCGCCTAGCTCCCACTGCTTTTGTTCTGTGACCTTACATACGTCAGATCTGACCAGAAAGGAATAACCATTGACCACGTATGGGCCATTTTTTAAAGCACTGCTAAGTATCTCCTCCTTGATATTGTAAGAAAGGAAGTTTACCAAGATCTTTCGAGGTTTGGTTCTCTGTGGGTTACGTCGAAACGGCTCTCTATGCGCCCTCTGTATTTCGCTCTCGAGATTTATCTCTTCCTTATCCTTCAGGATCGTTTTTCGAAGAAGGGAGATTATAAAAGCCTTCATCTCTGGCCTTTCCTCGCTTTCAGGAATATTTAAGAATCTTATATTATTCCTGCGGGAGTGATTCTCAATTCTCTCCATATCATCTCTTAGCATTTGGTTTTGTTTGCCAAGATTAGAAATCTCGATTGCGTTTTTCTCTACATCCTGCTTCACAGCCTCAACTTCTTCCTCCAGAATTTTTGTGCGGGAGGTAACCTCATCTAGCTTCTGGGCTAGTTCAGAACAGGATACTTGTATGCCTAGCTGGTTAGCCTCTGACACCTCGAATCGCTCTTTTATGTCATTTTTCAGTTCCAGTAACATCTTGGCCAGTGAGATTTCTGTCTCTAAGTTTATTGCAGGCGCACTTTCCTGGCTACCCCCGTTTGTTTCTGGTGATAGTGCTTCCAGATCCTCGGCTGCTGTCAAAGCCAAATATCTATTGCTTACTGGAACAGTTATTATATCCTGCTGCGAGGCCCTGCTCTGATCTCTCAATGTGCTTGAATTGCTTGAATTACTTATTCTAGCATCATTGTCTTTTCCCGTGTTGCTAGCAGAGGCCATTATATTTTCAGGATTATACTCTTCTGGGCTAGAACTTGTGCTTGGTGCATTATCTTTCTGCATGCTTGGCAACACACGAAAAAAGGATTTAAGTGAAGGGGTTACTTTAACTCTCGCAGTTGGGAGGCAAGATTTTTTTATATTCTTTCCCTCACTGCTTTTCTTAAGGAGCCCCCCAGCTCCTCTACCTTGCGAGGACAACCTTTGTCGCCCCCTTTTTGCCTTAATTACAGTCTTCGCCACTTGTGGTAAGTCAGGCAGGGCGTCTGGTGAGGGGAAATAAGACTTGCCTTACCTCCAGTATTTCTATTCCTCAGCGTATACCTGGAGAGGACTTCGCCTTCTCTGTATATCCCTGTCTCCATATGCGAGAGCCTTCCTCCCCACTCTCTCAGCCCTTGCGTCTGTTTCTCAGCTCCTGACCGGCCTCTCTCCTCGGCCCCCACCACTTCCACCTGCTGGATACAAGTCCTGCTTGTTCTGCCTCTGCCCCCGATTCCAGCCTGCCAGATCCGTTGGAGGCTTCCGGCTGCCTCTCTCCAGCGCGTCAGCTGCGCTCCACTCTGCACTCCCCGGCGTCTTCCCAGCTCAAAACCGGGCTCCGTAAGCATCGCCCAGGTACGTGCTTCTTTTAAATAGGCTGGAAGTTCCTTTTCCTGCCGTGTTCCGCTAATCGTTGTCGTTCTCCCGCTCCTCGCCACTCCGCTCTCCAGCTCTACCGTGAAAGAGATCCCCCCAGACTGGCGCCCGCGTCCACTAGCGTCTAACTAGTGGCCGCCATGTTTCTTTGGGAGTTCGAAAAAAAGTGAAAGAACGAAACTATAGCGAAGAAGGAAATAAGCGGCTGGTACCATGCACTATTGATTTCCGAGGAGGAAAAAATCAAAGCCCCCTATGAAATATGGGACAAAGTTATGCAGATTCCTGAGCCACAAAAATTATGGCAGCTTTCTTTTAAGTTGCTTTACAAAACGGTTAAACCATCGAATTTGAAGAGGAATCACTTCTTTACGGCCAATAGACTTTACTGGACTCCACAAAAATTAGCAAAGTTTGTAATTGTTACCCCCCCCAAATGTCGCAGGTGTGGAGCATTGAGCGCTAATGATAAGCACATGTTTTTTGAATGTCCTCAGTTAGTATTGGTTTGAGGTGGAAAAGATAATCAACAAAATTTTTCACACAAACATCAAAGTTAGCCTCTTATTGATAATGCTGGGGGTCGAAGATAAGCCATGTAGTGCTATTACTGGGGATAAAAAGGCTTTGCTATTTTATCTAATTCTTCTCGCTAGGCGGGAAATTTGTAAAAAATGGATAGAACCCACCCCACCACAAGGGTTGGACTGGTTACAAGCAGTAAGAAGAACGGCAAAAATGGACACTGCCCTGGAGTCCAATATATATTCTAAGATTTGGGTGGCCTTTCAGGACTGGAATGGTTTTATAAGTGTGTAACCCCATCTGTCCAATGATTACACCTGCGTGGGCTGTGCTGCCAGGATACTGGAAGGGGCACGAGCGCAGGAACTATTGATATATCGCAAAGGCCTGGGAAGGAATAGATTGGTTGATTGGCTGTTATTTGCATATAATGGTGGTATGAGGACAAAAAAAAAAAAAATGTCTGGAGAAGCTCTTGTCATCGATCTTGGCTCTGCTGGATAAATCAGTTGCAAATTCTGATCACGTGTTGGATGTTGTCCCCAATTTTAATGGGAGTGCAGAACCTAACTTTGCTTGCCTTATCCCCAAGGAAGGAAGAAAGGGGCACTGAAATGAAATCGCAGGCTTCTCAGACTAGCATAGTGTCGCGGTCTGTATGGACAGCATATTAATCGAAGGGTGTGACGTTAACGCTTTTTGGGGCTCTGGACCGTCACAGTCTGTATGAACAGCATCGAAGCATGTTATCAAGGCGTGACATTAACGCTTTGGGCTCTCTGATATTGCACTGTATATGATTAGAGGTTCACCTGCTGTCCATCTTTGACTATGACTTTCAAGGGTTGAGTGCTCCTTTTACGTCTATAGGCCATACCAATGCCCGAATGCTATGCTTACCAGACTAGACAGAGCACATGTTATATCCACCTACATCAATGTGTTGTTTAAGTGCATTTCGTTCTCTTTTTGTTATTATTTACTGGTTTTAGTTTAATTTTTAGGGTGCGGCTCTCGCAAGATGAACACTAATCTCAGGCACCATTTTGCCTGCAAACCGCATATAAGCAGCCACGCCCAGCCGCCGATGCAGATTACTGCGGATCCAGATCTGTGTTCCGCATCCAACCGCGTCGGGGATTAGGTGGCTGGTGAAAGAAGCATCTCCGAGTTTCCAGTGTTGCCCACAACAAAGCAGTGATCAGGAGCCGTCGGCATTCTCCAGGCTCGCGCATTCATTCGCGCCATTCATCATATCCGAGTAGGCATCTTTTACCATCATAACAACAGTTAAGACCCTTCGTGGTTGCCTTTAGTAAATCCTATCTTTTAGCGTGCATTTGTAAACAACGAACTGTGCACATTCAGTATGAAGGAAAACACGTTATTACGAGACATTCCATAGTTCCATGTTTTGTATGAAACGAACTGTGCATAATTACAAGAAAGGAAATACAATATTCAAGACATTCTTATCATTTGTGCTGAGATATTGTATGGAGTTGAATTGACACTTGACACATTGTGAATAACAATGCGCACATCGTGAAGGAACAAGCATCAGAAGTGATGGATAAGATTACATGCATGAGAACAATGTTGTGAACTAGTCAAAGACATTACTGATTTAGGTTTTTCCGATCTGGAACTATTGTTTTGAACCAGGACGATTATTATAGTCGCATCCTTGAACATTATTATAGATGCATCCTGGAAAAAAGACGCCTCAAGCATTTAGCAGGTAAAGGGGTGGTAATTATAATATTTCTGTTATAGTGACATGATCATTTGCATTTAGTGTCTACAATATTTCATTCCCTAATCATGTGCATCATCTTGTTCCAGATCTCCCTCCCTAATTCCCTTCCCCTCTTCTGGCCACTGAGAGATCCTGGGGACTCATTAAAGTACAGAATCAGAGCTGCCGGAAGGTGGGCATGTTGGAGGAACATACACACTGTGACACATAGTGGTAAAAAGCGGGGTGGCAGAAATTGGAATTCAGACGGGTGATTGTGGTGGACTTGGGGCCACCCCTGTTGGGAAATCCAACATTAATTCGGAGGCCACAAAGGAGATTGATAACATGCCCAGTTCTCCCTTTTTAAACCATTCCCCTGATTGGTGTTATGTAGCCCGAAGTGCAAATGTAATTGAGAATCCAAAGGGGCTCCTATTATTTCAGGGACTGCAGTCTTGCAAGATGCACCCCCTTCTAGTGTTAATTTATCAAGAGCCCACCATGATGGTTATTCTCCCGTGAAGGGGGACCCCTTGGGTTTTAATAGGGTAAAATGCCAGAAGGGGAAAAAGAAAAGAATCAGGCCTATTATGAAATGTAAGTCCAAAAAACTCAGGTTCTCTAATGTTTTTGAAGAGTCCGCTTCCACCATCCAGCTTTGAAAAGTAGAAGGGCCAGAGAATGTTGTCTCTCATCTAGGTCCAGAGTTTTGAGTCCTCAGAAGCAATTAATTCACCCGCCCCTCCTCACATACTAGAAGCTCCAATGCTAGACTGCCATTGATTGTGGAAGGGACCCAAGGATATGGGAGTAACTGTCTATATTAATTGGGGTGGAGCGAATGGATGTATAGTGAAGGATGAGGCCAGGGATGAATTTGTTGAACTAGTGGGAACCAATGAAGAAGGTTGTGGAGTCCCTCAAGAGGCCGAGCGGGACCTTAAAAGACCTCCTCTAGCTCCCCCTAGTGGAGATTTTTCTTCTTTGGATTCTGTGCCCAAATGTGTGAGGGTTCTTAATGGGAAGGCTCCTCCTTTTATTCCATTTGCACAGCCGCTTAATCAAAGGGCAGGGTCAAGGTTTAACAATAATTCTGGTAAAGGATTTAGTTTCAGACATTTTTCTAATACGTTGAATTTTGTTTCCTTGTTTGATAGTGAACTGGGCCCACTGAACTGAAGCTTTATTCTGCAGCTCCTGTTAGAGATTGAGTCCTTGTTTTTGGTGTCAAGCTGGGACGTTGATCAGGTGTATGTGGAACCCCTTGCTCCACTTCTGAGTTCTAGGGTTAGCCTTAGTTCTTGGATTGTTGTAATGTTAATCCTTGCTAATGTGGACCATTTTCGGTGAGAAAGTATTGATGTTTTCCCATTCAAAGTAACCTTAGATCCTAAGTGCGATAGTCCTAGATTGGGCACCCAGGAGCTCTCCCAAGATTCAGGTAGCAGTAGGGGGGCTGTAAACCTGAAGAATATCACAATATCATTTGGTAAAGATATGGGGAGGAGAGTGGTAAACATTGTAGGATATGAGGACCAGAGGGTCAGGGAAATTGGGAAAAGGGACAAGGTAGCCCCATAGAGCTGGGTAGCAGGTACGCTGAATACTTCAAGAAATATAAAACTTCCAATGTTGCAGAGGTAGCCCCTTGGGTTAAATTCTTTCCTGGAACATAGCAGACCTGGGAAAGTCTATGTCCAAGCTACATTTTTTAATGCAGTTCTGCCCATTGATAATTTGCTCACAGGAAACCTGGATGTGCTCTGATTTTAAATGTGAGAATTATTTTGTTAATTCTTATGCATTAAAATCAATGGTAAAAGGGCATGCTAGTGAAGATATAGCCATTTTTCTCAATAGTAGCATGAACTGGAATCCAAAGATGTTTGTTTACCCTTCAAAACAACTCATTTTCTTACAATTAGCTCTGTGTAATGTGACTGGAAGACCCTATACAACCTTTCTTTTGGTAAATGTTTATACCCCCCCCCCCGGGAGGTTGTGTGACACTTTAGTTGAGTCTATGTTCTCCGTTCTATGTGCACAATATTAGTGTTTCGGAAGAATGCGCATTGTTCCTCTCAGATTTTTGGAAACACAGAGTTGGAAGAGGTGTGGAATATTCCAGAGGCTGTTTTGCCTGGTAATGCCTGATCAGGCAGGGCCTATGTTTTCTGGACTGCCTGAGATCTAATGACCTTATTGCCCTAAATGGTAGGTTTTTTGGAGGACTCACCAGCCTCTCTCACCTTTCATTCCTCATGGGGGTAATGGTTAATTGATTAAATGGTGGTGTCTTACTAAATGTTTGGTGCTTGCTCCCAATTCGATGTATTGAGGACAGATCAAAGTGATCATAGTATTCTTTTGGTGATTTTCGACCTAGAGCTTAAGACATTTGAGAGCTGGAATTCTAGAAACGACACTATTGTCTACAGTAAAATAAATGAGTGTACATTTTGGTCAAATAATATGATGAACCTGGCTGCTCATGTTAAAATAGCGATTTCAGACCCTTCTGTTACTTCACTAGAGAACCCTATCACCTGATATGAAGAGCAGTTGTCTCTGTTCTGATCATGTAGGAGAAAAAAAAGTACTACTAGTGTTAAACCCGCTGTAGTTCTCTCTTGGGAGGTAAAGAAGGTAAATCATGATATAAACTCACTAGTAAAGAAACAATTTAAACAGTGGTCGTTATTTAGACAAAGGGTAATCAATTAACTGAATTGGGTGAGAAATAGACTGAAGGTGTCTGAATGGAGGCGGAAGGAGGACCAGAATTTGATCAAGTTGAGAGAAGCTGCTTTTTCTGGTAACTCACATAAATACTGGTCATTAATAGCTGAATACTGTGACTCTAGAATTAAAGCTGAGGCCATTCCTGTTGCCGATGCAGAGTGTTCCCAATACATCTCGCAGTTATATGCCATCAATTCCAGTTGCAGGATGTTGTTGGAGCGAGAGATGAGCCTCATTCTTTGAAAGAATATGGCCTTAGCTGCCCGCTTGGACCTGCTCCATTTATAACATCTCAAAGCCCCAGCCAAGGGCTTGCAACAGTATCGTCGTGACCGCCCTGATGTCGTATGGCCACTTTATCATCTTTTTCGGTGAGTGACTGTTTTGTATCTTGCTTAGGTTCACTTCCGTTTGCAACCTTCTGCATCATACCTGGTTGTCACTGCCTTTAGCATTTCATGGCACCTGGATGATTCTGCTTTTGGCACACTTTCTGCACCTGGCTATCGCAGCCTTCTGTGCTTCCCTGTACCTGGTTCCTGGTTGTCGCTGCCTTTAGCGCTATCGTCTTGTATGTATGCTGGCTCTGTGTTATGTTTAGTTGCAGTGCCTCTTCTTTCGGCCTTACCAGCAGGTTCCAGGCCAACTGTGACTGAAATTTCCATACGGCTTTCTCCTTCTTTGAAGGACTTGCACTGCCTGGAGAGGTGCTTTGACTCCACATGCTCCAACCGTCGACTGTTTCACTTCGACTGAGAGGCACATGGCATGCACAAGCAGTTTCTTGGACCTCTGCAAAATCTCAGGGAGTGCACTCTTGTTACTTTGGGTAGCAGGTCCCCTAACTAGTCACCAGTTGCAGTGTTCTCTCTAGCCTGGTAGCATACAAAGGACCACACCACACACAGAGTTCTGTAGCGCACGTCTTTATTCTTCACAGTACAACCGTTAACTAACTGAATGCATTGCATCATCAAATTCATTACCCACACCCAGACACATCCAAACCATTACGTCATTCTACAGAGTCCATTAGGGACCAGAAGGGTCCCGTTATACATATTTACAAGACACTACACCAATGATGGCTTCCTCAAATAGCAATGAATTATTGAAACTATTAATTGAACAGCAGGAGCCAGAATTCTGCTCTGCACATTTCACCATCCTCATTTTTAAAAAGATTGGACTCAAGACTGGAAAGTGCTTCAGATTATATTGATTTTATAGGTGAAGTGGTAGAATGAAACTAACTCTCTTGTTGCAGAACCCTGGATTACCATTCTATATAACTTCTTAAGGTTTGATACCATGTACTAGTCTCGGCGGTACTGTGTATAAATATATACTTATATAAACATACACACATAGATCTATATGTCTGCTTATGTTTATATATATATATATATATATATATATATATATATATATATACATATATACATATATCACCAAAGAAACCTGTCAGTGCTGCTGGAACCTCCTCAGCTCCAACAATAACCACAGTGCCGCGGATCCAATATTTCAGCGTGATTATTTAGGCAAACACCATTACAAGATCCCAACGCGTTTCGGAGCCTTCCCTCCTTAGTCACGGGTTAGGTTTGTTTTACTTCCATTTCTCTTTTTAAAGAGACCACCACAAGTGTAACGTGCACATAATAGAAATAAACAACAGATTTTTGTCAGTTTCGGCATTTCTCAATAAAGTTACATCGGAGACATTTCGTGTACTGATTTTCAGTTGAATTAGCTTTGACATTCAATTTCAGTGCCTGTAAAAAATTATATGTTTCTATTTTCTAGGTGAATATTTGCACCCTTGTGATGCCAATGATATGTACAATTCAGCCCAAGTGGGCCTTTGCTCTATTCCGTACTTTTAAGTATTTTGCATACGCCGATCTATCGGTTTAAACTTTATACACAATTAAGCCCAAGTGGGCAATTAATCATTGCTATAAGCATGAACTGTCATTCACATGCAATAATACCTCAAAGCAAATACCAATGCGACTTCACCACAAAGAAGATCATTCTACAATTTTACCCAAGTGGGCAAATTCCGTTTTATGTCACAAAGCCCAATACAAATAAATGTTCATACTGTCCAACAGTAGCCAGATATAATAGCTCCTCCTCATTTCCATATCTGTAATGAGAAACAAACAAAGATCAGTGATTAAAAATAAATTTCACAAAAACTTATTACAATTAAAAATTTGTAAAACCTAAAATCAATATATTCCAGGGAGATTTCACACATTCTTAATTACTATCTGGTTATCCCAAATGTATGGCCAGTTCTTCATCCAGGTTTAACCCTGTCGGATGAAGGGTATTATATCTGATAATCATTTTAGATTCCAATCTTCTTAGTTCCAAAGTCCTATTTCCACCCCTTTCTCTTATTGGAATTTTGTCAAGGACATAACATTTCAAAAGGTTACAGTTCTGGTTGTGGTTATCCTTGAAATGTCGGGCAATGGGGTATTGCTTGTCATTGTTCTTACTTGCTTGCATGTGTTCGACCCCTGCGCAGACCCCTGGGTACTCTTCCACATTCAATATACTTTAGTAATGCGGTTGCCTCCCACCATTTGGATTGCTCTTTCTTCAAGGCCTTCCACAAACTGTCCCATAACTTCTTTTTATTCTGGGCATCATTCAGACCTCTCTGTTTGGCCTAGTTCTCACTGCTCACTGGGGCAGGTTGTGTGAACAGCTTCTCAGCTGCCTCCCTTCGCTTTACATCTCTTGGTGTTGCCATTATATATCCCTGTGTATCGTTTGGGAGATAATGCAGACTCAACTGCTGCATTCACGCTGTTTAATAATCCAATCTCCAAAAGTTACTTCATTCGGGTAATTAGAATTCCCGGTAGCACCCCGCAATATATTAAATTTAGCCAGAAACGCTATTATGATGTGGCTGCTCACCTGCTTGGTACCGCCACTAGTGACGGGGGGTCCTCCGACTCCTCCTTCTCCGTTGCTCGTGTACACTCCGGAACGAGCACTCTGTCAGTAATCCGTTGTTCGTTTCTACTGCTGGAAAAACAGTCCGGCCCTTTTTTTTAACCGGAAGCGGGGGCGGGCAAGGGCAAACTTCATTAATTCCACATTCCCGAAATCGCTTGAGCCCAAGCCGCTTACTACGGTGAGCCACGCGGCAGGGTAGCGACCCCCATATATCACCAAAGAAACCTGTCAGTGCTGCTGGAACCTCCTCAGCTCCAACAATAACCACAGTGCCGCGGCTCCAATATTTCAGCGTGTTTATTTAGGCAAACACCATTACAAGATCCCAAGAAAAGAGTGATATTAAGGGACTTTTTATCTGTAATAACTGTAAGGCATGCAAATACAGTGAAAATTGTAAAATGTTAAAATTGTCAGAAAACCAACCAGCATACAAAATTTCCAAGCATCTTTCGTGCAACACTGAATATGTTGTGTATGCTCTTAGGTGCCCTTGAAATAAATTCTATATAGGGAGCACCATACACAAAACTAAAAAACGAGTGCTCAAACACATGCGAGCAATTAAGAACAATGACAAGCAATACTCCATTGCCCGACATTTCAAGGATAGCACAACCAGAACTGTAACCTTTTGAAATTTTATGTCCTTGACAAAATTCCAATAAGAGAAAGGGTTGGAAATAGGACTTTGGAACTAAGAAGATTGGAATCTAAAATGATATATATATAACGTAAAACTGTTACTAAAAATATATATTTGACTTTATATTACATTGTATGTTTTTTTACTACTATAAAGAGCACATACATATGTATGTGTTTATATATATGTGTGTGTATGGATATATATATATCCATACACACACACATATATATATATATGCAGTGACAGTGTGTTCTGACTCTAAAACACATAATCATGAGCCTGTACGGTGTTCTAAAGTGATTTATTTGGCTATAGCCATAATGCCCAACGCGTTTCGGGCTAAGAATTCATCTTGATCATGGGCCGAAAGTTTTAGAACAACTCATACAGTGGTTTAAAATAGCAGTGCCCGTTAACATAAACAAAGGACTACATTTAGGTGTAGAGAAGGTTATTTCAAAAGCGCCATTTTGAAGTGATTACACATTGCTCAATAAAACAAAGATACTACTTATAGGCCATGTACAAGAGGAAGACAATGTTCCTGTTTATGATACAATTCCAACATTTTGCATTTCAATACTTTTGTATAACTCTGTAGGCGTATGCAAACATATAACACATAATTAAATGGTACTTTGGAACATACCCGATCTTTTGTAATCAATTGATATAAACATTATGTTAGACCTGGCATCGTTGACGTAGGATTCCCCTGTATTTTTGCCTTTGCCTCCTGTTATTTTGCTGTGTGTTGGACTTCATTTTTGCTGGTGTAGATGCTTTGGACACTTTGCCACTGCTGTTCAGTGCCAAAGTGCAATTGCTCCCTGTAAATTGTTGTTATGGATTAGTGATTCCATGATTGGCATATTTGATTTACTAATCAGTCCCTAGTTCAGTGCACTGTGTGTGCCCAGGGCCTGTAAATCAAATGCTGCTAGGGGGCCTGCAGCACTGATTGTGCCACCCACATAAGCAGCCTGTGATTGTCACTCAGACCTGCCACTGCAGTGTCTGTGCGCAGTTTGGTACTGCCATGTCCACCTGGCAAGTGCACCCGCTTGCCAGGCCCTAACCTTCCCTTTTCTTACATGTTAGTCACCCCTAAAGTAGGCCCAAGGTACCCCTGTGGGCAGGGTGCAGTGTATGTGAAAGGTGGGACATGCCACGATGTGTGTGGGCTGTCCTGATAGTGAAATACTGCCAATTTCGTTTTTCACTATTGTAAGGCTATCTGTCCCCATAGGATAGAATGTGGATTTACTCATAACATCTTATGAGCATTACTGTCCATGGGAACAAGATAGGAAAATAAAGTTTGATATGCCTGAACTCAGAATGTTAAGATGCATCTTTTAGTGAGGGTGATTTTTACATTCTGGGTTTGAAAATACCACTTTTAGAAAGTAGGTATTTTCTTGCTTAACCATCCGGTGTGCCTCTGCTAGGTTGTGTATTGACTGTCTGTCTTTGGAGTGACAGGGGCTGGGGATGTGCATTCTGTTCAGACATCCACTTGGGGGGTTGAGGTGTGTCCTGCCTTTCCAGTGTGAGTCAGGGCTGGGCTGAAAAGAACTGAGCTGCATTCAGAGTAGGGGGAGGAGAATTCTTTCACACCTGAATGGGCCTTGTCTGCCATGGACAATGCTGTCTCCACCTCCTGTCAGGAAGCTGCGCCAGAGAGGACAGAACTGGTTTTGGCTGGGAAAAGAGCTTCTCTGCACCAGAGAACAAAGAGATTTACTGTATAAAAAGTGGGGCCCAGACTTTTAGATCACTTTTGGACTTCAAGAGGAACCTCTGCCAAGGAGAAGAGCTGGAGGAGACTGGAGGAGGAGTACTGCCCCTTTGCTGTGTGCTGTATGGGGTTGGGCTGCAGTAGCTGTTTCTTCCAAGGAGAGGAACTTTGTGTGTATCCTGCTTGAGAAAGTATCTCCAAGGGCTTGGAAGTGGAGCTTGCCCCCTGTTCAAGAGGTCTCTGGAACAACAAAGACCTCACCATCTTTCTGGGCACCGTCTCTGGAACCGCTGGTTTCAGCCGCCGCAGAAGAAAGGACCAACCGACTCTGTCACCGAGTCCGTTGCAGGGTTCCGTGTCGTGAAGGCACCGCAGAAGGCCCGCCACACTTCGCACCGCATCCTTGGTCTTACCGACGCCGTCTGGACGATCGTCGCCGAGCCGTGGTTTGCAACTCGTCCTGTGGGCACCGCACTCCTCACCACCTCGCCTCTTCCTGCCTGGACGTCACCGATACCGTTGCTGCACGACCCAAAAATTGACCGGCTCCGTTGCCTGCACCGCAACCTGCCAGCACTGCATTGAGTATCGCCTCACCCTGCACAGTAAGCCTTGGGCTCACCGATGACATCTGGGCGATTGTCACTGAGCCCCTGCCTGCACCGCATCGTGAGGGCACTGCACCCTGCTACACTTATATTTGTTTGCAACTCAACCGCAACGGTTGTCCTCGACCGATTCGCACCAACGTGTCGGACGCAACGAGAAAGGTACTGTTTACGAGTCTGTCAACTCTTTAGCTGGCCCGTGCAGATGCAGTTGGCTCGAACTGTTAGACTTTGTGATTTCAGCATCGTGGTAGCCCCAGACGGAGCTACAGACTCGGAAGAACTGTGTTTTTCCGCTATTTCTGCAATTTAAAGGTTATCTTGCAAAGTAACTATTTTTACAGTATTGTATTGTGGATTTTTGTTGTAGTTGGTCTTGTTTTGGTTTAGATAAAGATGACTTATTTTTCTAAACTTATGTGGTGTCCATTTTTCACTGTATTACTGTATGTGTTCACAAATGCTTTACACACTGCCTCTGAGATAAGCCTGTCTGCTTGTGCCAAGATACCAAGGGGGTGAGCAGGGGTTATTTTAGGAGTGTATCCCCCTTACCCTGACTAGGAAGAAGGGTCCATACTTGGACAAAGGTGCAAACCCTTGCCAACTAGAGACCCCCATTTCTAACACATTACAACACATGCCAAATGTACAACATAAAGAGGAATTTTATGTGAGACAAAATAAAAATACAAATAAAATCAACTAAAATAACCAAGGCTTCAATATGCCTCTGAAGTCGCTAGGTAGATTGCAATATAAAGATGAGCCCCTTGATGTTATCGGGCGGCCATCTTTAAATGGCTAACTGGGACTGATTTGGCCTAGTATCCAGCAAAACTGCAATTAATTAAACGTCATGCTGATTTAGACAAAACAGTATGCCAGTTAACACAGGTCCTCAAGACAGGTCCCCCTGCAACAGTTCTCCTGTCCAGCTTTATCGCGGTCCACTACCCTTTGCTGACTGCCTACCTACTGCCCTCTGTTTGTGCCTCCTCTGCTCACTCCTTGCTCTGTTTTGCCTTTTCTGTTCGGTTTGTTGCCCTGTGTTTTGCCTTTTTCTGCTCTTTTTTCTACTGTCAGTTTTGCCCTCTTCTGCTCTGTATTTCCTTTTCTGCTCGCATTTCTGCCCTCTGTTTTATGCTCGTTTTTCTGACCTCTATTTTGCCTTTTACTGCTTCTTCCTTCCCTCTCCTGCCGTTTCCACAAATCCTGGCTTTTCGACGGAGTCCTCGCACCCCGGTGCCCACATACCCCCATGGGTGACAGTGCCACGCTTTACAAAAGCTGTTTAATTGATTGATTAAAACACTTGAACAAATTACGAAAAAATGAGAAAAATCAAATTACAGGGCCTCCTGTGTGCATAGTTCATATTGAGGGCCAATTTGAAGAGTCACATAACCCAATAACCCAATAAAGCCCTAGTGGGCTTAACACGCCAAAACATAACATTGATTGGTCTGACCAATCAGAAGAAGGTCGTTACCTGGGTTTGCACCACCGATTTTCATATTCACAAGTCTAAATCACAGACTATGCTGTAAGATAATTTACATAATACCACAAAGCGACTTTAGCCCAAAAATTAACCCCAAGTGAGCCTTACATCAACTTCACCACAACGTTCCTCAATGTTTTGCAAGTAGTTTGAATACATGAAAAAGAAAATGGTACATCGACCTTGGCTTCCATATCGCCACAATATTTTGCACCCTTTTCTAGCACCTGTATCAATGACATGTTAAAAACAATTAGAACCAAAGTGCTCCCACTTTTTATCATAACAAAGCAAAATCATATACTTCAGAAATGTGGAAAACATGAAAGTGAAAAGAGGAGACACAAATATCATAAATACACTAAACATGCTAACTCAACTCAGAAGTACAGCTAATTCTTCTTCTGAATTTAAGCCCAGTGGATTCCTGGTATTAAACTGAATGATGTACTTTGATTCCAAACATCACAGAGTTTGAACTGTATTACCTCCCCTAATCCTGGGAGTTATGGCGTCAATGGCCATCATCTGCAATTGTACACTGTCATAAGAATTTTGTTGTTGGAAATATTGGGCCACTGGATACTGCCTATCATTGTGTGTCATAGCTCTAATGTGTTCGAGCACACGTTTTCTTGCTTTGTGAATTGTGCTTACAATATGTAATTTCTCTTGACGTGGAACGTCAACGGATTGGGTAGTAAGATCAAGAGGGGCCTGGTGAATAGGTACATCAAACGGCTTAAGCCGGACATAGTTCTCCTACAAGAAACCCATCTCCGTGGTACCCGATGTGCCTTTATTGGGAGAGGGGCGTATACCACACTGGCGCATGCTGGATTTTCCCCGGGTGCTCGAGGGGTGGCCGTGCTTCTCAGGAAGACGCTACCCTTCCAAGTAGCCAAGACCTGGGTGGACCCCGGGGGTACATATGCAGTAGTTTGAGGGACGTGGGGGAGGAGGGAGTTTACCCTGGCTAGTGTGTATGCCCCTCCGTGACTACAACCCCAGACGTTACAGGCAGTGACTAAGATACTACTAGATTCAATCAATGACGTGATGGATCCCCACCTTGATAGATCCCGTACGGGGATTGGCGCTCAGGCGCCCACCCCATAGACAGACTTTGTACACTCCTTGGGACTGACAGACCTTTGGCGCTGACACCACCCATCCGACTGTAGTTACTCCTACTTCTCAGGTGCGCATAAGACCTTTTCCCGAATCGACTACCTTTTTGCCCCGGCAGGGGAGATTCCATTCATTGACGGCGCAGACTACCTGGCCAGAGGTATCTCTGATCACTCACCATTACAGTTAAAGGTAGGGGATGGGGTGCATAGGCCTAAATCAGATTGGAGACTGAACCCCTGGGAGTTATGCGACAAAAAAGTAGCGGGTACCGTCGACATCGAGACTAAATTGTTTTTCCAAGAGAACGAAGGCTCCGTGCCCTCAGACGCCACCCTTTGGGAGGCATACAAAACAGTCCTTAGGGGGAGGTTACAGGATGTAATTGCCCGGAAACATAGGGAAGAGACGTTGCAACTAAGAGGTCTTGAAAGTAAGTTGTTAGAACTGGAACACAGTATATCCCCAGACAACGAGGCCGAGATACTTAGGCAATTGGAGATTACGCGGAGAGAACTCAGAGCCCTGGCAGAAGGGGAGGCCCGTACCCAAATACTCACCACTCACCATAGACTATATGAATCAGGTGATAGGGCGGGGAAGCTCCTTGCGTGGTTGAGACGGAAGGAAAGGGAAGCGAATTGGGTAAACCAAATAGAAGAGGAGGGGACACGGTATACGACTGCACCCACAATCGCAACAGCATTTGCAGGTTACTACACTACCCTATACGCGGCCCATCCGGCGGTACCGGAGGAGGAGATAGACGGCTATCTCTCAGCCGTAGATATGCCCATCCTCCCAGCAGAAGAGATGGCGGCCTTGGACGAGGAGATCACTCTACAAGAAGTGCAGGCTGCTATTGCCAAGCATAAGTCAGGGAAAACTCCGGGGCCGAACGGACTTCCGGGGGCGTTCTTTAAGCAAAATGCTACAACACTAGCTCCACGCCTACTGAACATGTTTGTGGCGGCGAGAGAAGAGGGAACGCTTCCCCTGGATCTTCGCCAGGCCACGGTTGTGGTCATCCCCAAATCGGACAAGCCCCCAGAAAAGTGCGGCTCTTATCGCCCAATTTCCCTCCTTAATGTAGAGACCAAATGATTGGCTTCCATTCTGGCCACACGGCTACTGGCGATCATCACGTCCCTAGTTCATAAGGATCAGTCAAGCTTCATGCCTAGATGCGCCACACGCCTCAACCTCCGTAGGCTGGCAAACTGGCTGGACACGATCAAAGGGAGTGGGGTCCCCCATATGCTCTTATCACTTGATGCCGAAAAGGCATTTGGCACGGTACACTGGCCCTTCCTCCAGAGAGTCCTCGTAAAATTTGGTTTTGGCCAAAACCTTCGGACATGGATCAATCTTCTATACATGAATCCCAGAGCTAGAGTGCGAGTCAACGGAGTCAAATCAGCTGAATTCCCCATTCAGCGAGGGACTCGGCAGGGCTACCCACTTTCCCCCCTACTTTTCGCCCTCGTATTGGAACCACTGGCATGCCTGATTAGAGCACACCCAGACTTAACGGGGTTCCGGGACCTTGGAGGCCGGCTGCTGGATGAGCGTATCTTGCTCTACGCAGACGATATCCTTCTGTACATAACAAACCCTGACAAGACACTCCCCCTTATTTTTCGAGTGGTTGAAGAGTACGGTGCGAAGTCGGGATACAAGATTATTTGGGGGAAATCAACCATATACCCACTAGGGGGTTGCATAGACATGCGGTCCATCCCCGTGCATCTCCCTATTGCAGAGGAAGGCTTTAAATACCTAGGACTTTATATCTCCGAGAATGTGACAACCTGTCTAGCCCGCAACATTCAACGCGTCCTGGCAGTCTTCCGAGACGATGTGACTAGATGGAGGTGTCTCCCCCTGACATTGCTTGGGAGGGTGGCTATGTTTAAGATGATCACACTACCCAAGTTATTGTACACTTTCCAGAACACGTACTGCAAAATCCCAGAAGCTATCTTTAGAGCGATAAATACCGAACTGCGAACCTTGCTTTGGGATGGAGGCCATCCTCGAGTGGCGCTGCAAACACTACAACGCAGCCAGTATAATGGGGGAATCTCATTGCCAGATGTCCGAGCATACTATAGGGCAACACACCTCGTAGTTATCAACGAATGGGGACATGCTCCTCAAGATCACCCCACCTACGCCCTAGAAAGGCTCCAATTTTCCAAAAGCTCACACCTTCACTAAATATATGGGGGCAAGGGGGTACGAAGTTTGTTGCCAGCAACTCAGAGGGCGATTGAGGCATGGAGGGAAGCTGAGCACATTATGAAATGGGGACAAAGATTGACCAAGGCCACACCCCTATGGGAAGGCACGCGACTACCCGAACTGGCAAAGTTAAAGGGATTCAAAGGATGGGATGCCATTGGGATTAGCACTTTGGGAGACATAACAGACAGGGCGTCCTGATGACGTTTGTTGATTTGCAAAGGGAATATAGCCTGACGGACACACAGCACTATCAATATATCCAACTCCGACACGCCTGGCAGGCGCGTAGACAAGACATCACCGACCTACCGGAATATGCCCCGTTAGAAGGGCGGCTGCTCCAGGAAGAGATACCAGAGAAAGCAGTCTCCTGGACATATAAAACCTTGATAAACAACGCACCCGATAACTTATTACCACTTCGGATTAAGTGGGAGGACCTTGTGGGCGCATTAGATGACATTGACTGGGAGACGGCACTAATGCAACCGAGGGAGGTGGCTATTAAGCTTAGGCTACGATTGGTCCAATATAAAATTCTTCATAGGGTATACTACGACAGGGTGAGGCTGCACGCGATGGGCAGGGCGGAGACGCCGGAGTGTCTGCGCTGCAAAACAGAGCGCGGTACCTTTGTCCATACGTTATGGGACTGCCAACAAATTTGTGACTACTGGACACGGATCCTGCGGGAACTAAACAATATACTCCATATACACATCCCGGCAGACCCTAAATATATTCTGTTGGGCATACACACGGATGTGGATATTACGAGATATCAACTCCTGCTATGTAACCTAGGCCTTGTCGTAGCAAAACGAGACATAGCCAAATATTGGGGGAGACAAGAAATTCCCAACCTGACAGAGTGGCGCACTGGCATGGTTATGTACATGGGAACTGAAAAGACGGTATACAAAGCACGGGGATGTCCACGGAAATTTAGGAAAATTTGGCAGCCATGGTTGAGTTACTACCATTTAGAGATGGAAGGGGAAGATACTGCGATATTGCAAGCCATATAAACTGGCGTGGGGGGGCGGGATACGTCACTCTGGACACCTACCTAGCAGAGAGATTTGGGAACTATGCACTATGGGGGGTAGATGACGACGAAGGGGGCAAGAAAAATACTTGTACTGTCGTTAGCTGTCTATCATTGCTTCCTGTGGCTTGTGTTGGATATAGGTAGAAAAAGTTTTCCCTTGGTAAAGAATTATGTCAGATCACTCGGTGCAATAGTTGGGCACACGGAGAAAATAATACCACCCCTACGTTGCACCATCAAACCACAACTGATGCAGCCCATATGGTAGAGCCTAACAATTATATATACAACAGTTATATATCGTTAAAATTTTATTTAAATTAAAACATCACATAAATCACAATATCAAAAAAACCCTATAAAAATCACAATAATCCAAATATCAAGTTCATATACAAATAACATACATTCCACCAACCCCAAATTCATACATTAGAGAGAAACACTAAGACAATACACTTTGTCATAAAAGCATATCCGAAAGGAACACTTCTCTAGCTACTCCTGGATACACTATATTGTCTTTTGTCTGCAGGATAAGCTTGTTCCACGGATTATGCAACACAAGCGTCGACGCGTTTCGATGGTTCTATTACTTTTCCATCTTTTTCAAGACAAACTTATAGCTCTCTCTTGATGGCACTATATGGTTACCAATCGTACCAACTCCTCATTTCATTTCAACTTTTTATGCGCCAGTTCTATCGGTCTGCATAACGTGCTCTCAGCTCACAGTCCCCACATCTGCTAGAGTCGGGAGATTCACTGCTCACTCAGAGATTCCTCTTTTAAGTATGCTTCCCTTTTGCAGTCTTCTATATTGATCATCCTCATTTTTATGCCGATTAAAATCTGTCTCGTTATTTTAATTTATCGGCCTGTATTCCGTCTATTCTTGATAAAATCTTGTCAACATGGGACTCCCTTTTCCCGTTCTGGACACTTATGGCTTCACTTCCCACGGATCTCCCGGAAGATCCTTACGTCTACGGTATACCGATTTTATCAAGAATAGACGGAATCCAGGCCGATAAATTAAAATAAAGAGACAGATTTTAATCGGCATAAAAACGAGGAGGATCAATATAGAAGACTGCAAAAGGGAAGCATACTTAAAAGAGGAATCTCTGAGTGAGCAGTGAATCTCCCGACTCTAGCAGATGTGGGGGACTGTGAGCTGAGAGCACGTTATGCAGACCGATAGAACTGGCGCATAAAAAGTTGAAATGAAATGAGGAGTTGGTACGATTGGTAACCATATAGTGCCATCAAGAGAGAGCTATAAGTTTGTCTTGAAAAAGATGGAAAAGTAATAGAACCATCGAAACGCGTCGACGCTTGTGTTGCATAATCCGTGGAACAAGCTTATCCTGCAGACAAAAGACAATATAGTGTATCCAGGAGTAGCTAGAGAAGTGTTCCTTTCGGATATGCTTTTATGACAAAGTGTATTGTCTTAGTGTTTCTCTCAAATGTATGAATTTGGGGTTGGTGGAATGTATGTTATTTGTATATGAACTTGATATTTGGATTATTGTGATTTTTATAGGTTTTTATGATATTGTGATTTATGTGATGTTTTAATTTAAAATAAAATTTTTACGATATATAACTGTTGTATATATAATTGTTAGGCTCTACCATATGGGCTGCATCAGTTGTGGTTTGATGGTGCAACGTAGGGGTGGCATTATTTTCTCTGTGTGCCCAACTATTGCACCGAGTGATCTGACATAATTCTCTACCAAGGGAAAACTTTTTCTACCTTTAAGTAGTACCTTATTCCCCTGGTTTGGCTCAAGGGGTCTCTCTCTTTTCTTTTACCTTGTGTTGGATATAGCCAATGGAATTTGACTGCAATGCACCTGCTAAGATGTTTTGTTGTTTTATTTAAAAATAATAAAAATATTCCCCAAAAAAAACCAATATGTAATTTCTCTCATGATCAGGGGGAATCTTTCCCTGAAACGCGTTGGGCATTATGGAAGTATCCAAATAAATCACTTTGCATCACCCATACGGGCTTGTATGCATGTGTTTTGGAGTTAGAACACATTGTCACTGCATTTTGAAATTCATGCTCTTCCACACCGGCCACACGAGCTGCTGCACAAAGAGGCCAGAGGGAGTAGTGGAAGCTTGTTGCCTGGATATATACATAAATGTTTAAATAAATAATGTAAAATTAAACAAATAGTAATATTAGCTATATTTAAACAATATTAAGAAAATTATTAATGGCTGGAAATTATAGATACACTTCGGAGGGGTAAGATTTACTATTCCCACTCCAGTCTGTGCAACAGTAGGTAAACCATTGGACTTCAGAGGGGTTAACTTTACTATTCCCACTCCAGTCTGTGTAGCAGTAGGGAAACCATTGAACTTCGGAGGGGTTAAATTTACTATTCCCACTCAAGTGTGTGCAACGGTAGGAAAAACGTTGGACTTCGGAGGGATTAAATTTACTATTTCTACTCCAATCTGTGTAACAGTAGGGAAAGCGTTGGATTTCGAAGGGTTAAATTTACTATTCCCACTTGAGTTTGTGCAACAGTAGGGTGTCACATGGAGGTATTAGGTCCGGTTAAGAAATCGCCATTTTACATACACACAATCTTAAGTTGCCTTCTCTCCCTAAAAACGATTCATTTGTATGCACATAGGGATAACATTGTTTGAACTCAGTTTTGCTTATAACACCACTTCATAGGCACTCTATCAAGACACCTTGAACATTCTGTACAAGGGCTAAGTTCAGCACACAAGATGTTATTTGTTTTTGGCCGCTCGGCAGCAGAGCTATCATAATAGAATAAACAATAGCGGCCTGACTGGTGCTTGGGCATGGCAACATGGAGGATGTTATTATATATATTACATCAATCCTTTGTTTATTGAGATGAGCATTTCACTGGCACCGAGAGGTAGGTCTATGCGAAAATTCTAGCTCAGCTGATTCCTGTCACCTCATATGAGGGATGCTGTCCAACTCTACACCAAGATGGGCAGCTTGCTGACACTTACCCACAGGTAATGCTGAGTTAGACCACCCAACAGGGATTTAGGAGATCCATACAACTTAGACATGATAGGGTAGAATGTGCTAGGTAGGAGTACACTATATTACAGTACTTGTATGCAAACATATAGTTTTCTGTAATCAACAAAATGTTTAAAGTGTTCAGCTTTTTCATCATACTCGTAATGCTAATTACATTATTCTGTTTCCTTCTATTAATCATTGCAGCGCAAGTATTTTACTCAAGAATCACAATGCTTCAATAAATATTGAAAGCGGGTACTGTGTATTTCTTGTGTACCTCTTTGGGTATGCATAAGTAACTGAGCGAAAGGGTTCTAAATCTGTTATGATGATTTCCTTGGGGGATCAGGGGTACAGATGGTGCACTGTGAGCTAGCAGACCTAATGGCTAACATATCCTAAGTACACACCTTACGACAAAGGAAATCGTTGGACCTCGGACAGATGAAATTTACTATTCCCACTCCAGTCTGTGCAACAGTAGGGAAATATTGTACTTCAGAGGGGTTACATTTACTATTCTCACTCCAGTATGTGCAACAGTAGGGAAAGCATTGGACTTCAGATGTTGGACCACTCACCTGAAATGCTACCACAGGGGCAATGCACGTTCTCCAGCCCTCCTGAAACACCGCTCGACACTGCCGTCAGTACCCGGAGTCTCAGCAGGTGTCCCAAAAGGGAAGGGGGTTGGGAACAGAAAAAAAGACACTGCTAAGCCTTGCCTGGTCCAATCTGTGCAACAGTAGGGATTTCGGAAAGGTAATATTTACTATTCCAATTCCAGTCTGTGCAATTGTAGGGAAAGTACTTCACTTCGAACACATAACATATTTTTAACATAACCCTATTAATTTACAACAAAAATAAAACTCTTAATATGAGCAATATTGATAAACCCCAAACAAAATTGTATATAAAAAACAATGAAACAATTTAGATGATTATTAAGCAATTTATTAAATATCAATTTTAGAAAATTACATTTATTTATTACCTAGTTAAATTACCACACTGTACCCCCACACATCTAGCAGCCAACACATTAAACAGAACAAAAATAAATATGTATGACACAATTAACACATTTAATAATCAATTAAATATGTGTTCATAAATTGGTAATTAATTGTTAATTAATTATTACTTAATGAACTTCCCACCCTATACTCCTACAAACCCAGCAGCCCACATTTACTATATAACTAACAAATATAATTATTACACAATTTACTATAATTAATAATCAATTAAATAATTATTAATACATTTATAATTAATTGTTAATTAACTAATTAACCATTACTTAACTTCCCACCCTATACCGCTACACACCCAGCAGCCCGCACCTAATATATAACTTAAACAATATAATTATTACAAAATGTACATAAATATGGCTCAATAAATAATTAATACAATACATCACAATACAATACATCAGCATTTATAAAGCGCAACAGCTACCTCAAACAGAGGTGTCCCGGCGCTAGCATGATCCAGCAGCATAGGGTATCAGATCTCCAAACTGAACAAATTTAACTAGTCCCGGCTAAAAAGCCATGTTTTTAGAGCTTTCCTGAACTCCCCTTCTTCCGGTATAAGCCGAAGTCTTACCGGAAGTGAGTTCCATAATCTGGTTACTCCAACTGAGAAAGCCCTTCCACCAATACGAGCCTTTGCGAATTGGGGAACACACAGCAAATTCTGTGAATTAGAGCGTAGCAACCACCTTTGCTGATAAGGGCGGATACGTTTTTTGATATAGTTGGGACCGCTGCCATTCTGGGCCCTGAAAGCAATTGTCAAGGCCTTAAATTCTATACGCTGTACAACTGGCAGCCAATGAAGTTGTTTAACATGTGGAGAAATATGTTGTCTAAATGGCACTCTTCTAATCAGTCTCACTGCTGCATTTTGCACCATCTGCAATCTTTTTATCAAATATGCCGGGAGACCAAGGAACAGACTGTTGGCGTAGTCAAGCCTTGAAGTCACCGTAGCATGAACGACTAGTTTTCGACAGCTCTCCGGCAGAAGGAAAAGGAAATTCCTCAAACCCTTCAAAATTCCAAAACAAGTGGATGTAATGGAACGTATTTGGGGAGCAAATGTCATCTCAGCATCCCATTTTACACCCAGGTTTTTTACCGTAGAAGACGGAGAGGGTGGAGGACCCATTTCCTCCGGCCACCACAGACCCGATGGTGGAGGGGAATTCTTACCAAAGATCAACACCTCAGTTTTCTCTGTGATCAGTTTTAATTTGTTATTGTTCATCCACCTAGAGACGTCACACAGGCAGCCCCTGAACCTCTCGAAGGTGTTTGCCGACAGGTCCTTAAAGGAGAACACCAACTGTGTGTCATCTGCATAGGAGACGGTTTTAATTCCCCATTTAGAAATGAGCGCACACAACGGGGCCAGATAGATGTTAAAAAGTAGCAGGCTCAACGCTGATCCCTGCGGCACCCCACACGAGAGAGGCTTAGCTTCTGATTTGTAAGGGTGTAATGTCACTCTTTGTGTGCGATCGCTAAGATAGGACTTGATCCAAGCGAGTGCCTTCCCTTTCACTCCCACCTTCCTCAATCTAGCCAGCAATATTGGATGGTCCACCGTATCAAAGGCGGCAGACAAGTCCAACAGCACCAGCATAGCTGAGGCTCCGCCGTCCACTTCCATTCTTATTGATTCGGCCACCTCCAGCAGTGCCGTCTCTGTACTAAAGCCTGCCCGGAAGCCGGACTGTGTTTCATGCAATATATCGTTGTTAACCACGAAATTACTGAGTTGATGTTGTACCAATTTTTCCAACATCTTTGCCGGCGCTGGGAGAAGAGAAATAGGGCGATAGTTTTTTAAATCCATCAAGTCAGCATTAGGTTTTTTAGAAGAGGTTGGAGCATCGCATGTTTCCAAGATTCTGGAAAACTGCCAGTGCTTAGTGAATTATTCCATAAAAGGTTGAGGGTTGGATTGAGAATATAGGCAAGTGCTTCCCACAATTTTGGAGGACAGGGGTCAGCTGGGGATCCTGACTTACACTTCAGGATTCCATCCAAGGATGCCACGAGTGAGATTGGAAAAAATGCAGACAGGGAGGCATCCCCCAACTGGTTCTCTCCCACATCAGACTCAACGGTATCCTGTACAGGCAAAAAGAACTCATAAACCTTGTGAATTTTTTCCTCAAAAAAGATTGACAACTTTTCACAAAGTACAGGGGATGAGGGTATCCTGCACTCAAGAGCTGAGGGTTTAGTGAAGGAGCGGACTATATTAAAGATTTCTCTGCTGGAATTATCTGACGAATTAATGCGCTTCACAAAGTGGTCCCTTCTAACTGTTTTCATGACTTTGTGAAGCTCTTTTATGGCATCCCTATACGTTTTTTTTGCCAGGGGACAGTACGCTTTTCTCCAGATACGCTCTAAGCGCTTACAATTGCTCTTTGCCACTCTCAACTCCTCTGTAAACCATGGCGTCGAAGGAGCCCTTCGAGGGGAACTTACTAATCTTGTTGGCGCGAGCTTATCCAGAGCGCCCAACATCCATGCATCCAGGGACACAGCATCCTTATCTGGGTCATTGGAACATTGGGGTTGGCTGTCCAACAGTACTGGTCCTAAGGAAGCTGGCATCAATCTTTTCCAATTCCTCTTGAGTGCTTGTAGAGGTTTCCCTTTACCTTGGGGTATTGTTCTGCTGCAAGAAAATGGGATCAAGAAGTGATCAGACCAAATCTGTTCTTACGTGAGATTCAACAACCAGGGAAGAGATGTTAGAGAACACCAGATCAAGTATATTACCGGCACTATGGGTTGGAGATTTTATGTGCTGCGTAAGGTTGGCACCCTCAAGTGACAGCAGCAGTTGTGAAGACTGAGTACACTTCGTGTCTGAAATATGGAGGTTAAAATCTCCAAGTGCCAAATAATTTTTATATTGTAAGGACTTTTGCGCTATAAGATTGCAGAGGTCAGACGTGAGACAAGGGGGGGAGCTAGGAGGTCTGTAAATAAGAAGTCCAGCTAGGGCTGCCGTCGGGCTGGTCTTAACACAGAAGTTTAGTCCCTCAATGTCTCCAAGATTGGACACCTCCGACGTTGCAATCTCACAGGAGTCTCTCACAATGAGAGAAACCCCACCACCCCTTTTATCTCCAGGCCTGTTTGCACAACAAATCTTAAAGCCAGGTGGAATGGCTAGCACTAAAACAGGGTTAGAATCATCTTTTAGCCAAGTTTCGGTGAGAAACATCAAGTCCCAGTCATTATTCGCGAGGGACATCCAAATGTCCCCCGCATGTTTGGTCAGAGACCTACAATTAATAAGGCATGCTCTGAGCCTATCTTCTGAATGCTTAGCCCCTACGTGTGTAAACGGTGCTCGAGTGATATTTTCTGTCCCCTCAGAGGACCCGATGGCCCAGTTGCATTGCGTACAGATATATGGCAAAGCTGTATGTCCTATAACAGCAGTACAACAGTTAAGGTGTTTCTCCCTCCTTAGGTTCAACAATTCTTCAGGGGTCAAATGGGAAAACTTACTTTTAATCCCACGAACAGCATGGCTGGCGCTGGCCGCAGTCCAGACGCGGACGGGCGCAGACGGGCTTGCCTTTGGCGCGCCTTCGGCTCGCCGGCGGCTCGCCCGCTGCGCGCGTCCGCTGCGCGTCCGTGCAATCATTGGTTTTGAGTGTATTCTTGCCGGAAATGGTCCTGGAATGACCAGCCCACTGGGTGGAGCCTCGTCCCTCCGAACAAACGACTACAGAGTTGCGTCGGAACGGGGACCGGAAAGTACAAGGTAACACAAAGTTAAAGTTAAAATTGATGTACGATAAAATTATTGCAGGATAAGTTAAAAACACAATAATGCACCGAGCAGAGTTCGGGTTTAAAACTCTCACTAACCCCGCTGCAATCACACTGCTGCGCGTCCGTGCAATCACTACTTTTGAGTGTATTCTTGCCGGAAATGGTCCTGGAATGACCAGCCCACTGGGTGGAGCCTCGTCCCTCCGAACAAACGACTACAGAGTCGCGTCGGAACGGGGACCCGAAAGTACAAGGTAACACAAAGTTAAAGTTAAAATTGATGTACGATAAAATTATTGCAGGATAAGTTAAAAACACAATAATGCACCGAGCAGAGTTCGGGTTTAAAACTCTCACTAACCACGCTGCAATCACACTGCTGTGCGTCCGTGCAATCACTACTTTTGAGTGTATTCTTGCCGGAAATGGTCCTGGAATGACCAGCCCACTGGGTGGAGCCTCGTCCCTCCGAACAAACGACTACAGAGTCGCGTCGGAACGGGGACCGGAAAGTACAAGGTAACACAAAGTTAAAGTTAAAATTGATGTACGATAAAATTATTGCAGGATAAGTTAAAAACACAATAATGCACCGAGCAGAGTTCAGGTTTAAAACTCTCACTAACCCCGCTGCAATCACACTGCTGCGCGTCCGTGCAATCACTACTTTTAAGTGTATTCTTGCCGGAAATGGTCCTGGAATGACCAGCCCACTGGGTGGAGCCTCGTCCCTCCGAACAAACGACTACAGAGTCGCGTCGGAACGGGGACCGGAAAGTACAAGGTAACACAAAGTTAAAGTTAAAATTGATGTACGATAAAATTATTGCAGGATAACTTAAAAACACAATAATGCACTGAGCAGAGTTCGGGTTTAAAACTCTCACTAACCCCGCTGCAATCATTTGCAATAATTGTTAATTAATTATTATTTATTTAACTTCCCACCTTACACCCCTACAAACTCAGCAGCCCGCATCAAATATATAACTTAAAAAATATCATTATACACAATCAACATCATTAATACTCAATTAAATAATGAATAATAAATAAATGTTAATAAGTTATACTCAATTGACTTCCCACACTAAACCCCTACAAACCTAGCAACCCGCAATGACACTCTAAATTACTAATTACAAATTGTATATCACTTAAAATTTCAAGTTATTTTTAAAAATATTATCAAAATTATACAAACAATATTAACACATAACATTAATACATGAACTAAAACACATAAAGATAATTTAAAAACTATCTTTTTATAACTATAGTATTGAAAACGATATTGACAACGAATATCGTTAGCAAGAATATCAATTTTTAGGTGATATTTTGCTCAAATACCTCTAGAATGGGTGCTGGCATGAACAGAAGTCACATAAAGGGATATTTTATGCATGTATTTATATACAAGAAACATTCAACAGGATTTGGAAACCTTTTAAGCTGTGCTTTGAGAAATGCAGACTTCCAAGGATGGTTTGACTTTTTTCTATATCTGCATGTTTTTACATTAACATATAATGTACAGTGTTTCCTGAATTAGAAAGAGAAAGTGGTAGGACTATCTGCTCCACTGAAGGCCTCATGTGAAAAAACAATAATCAATATTTTACGCAAAATTATATGTATACATACAATAATTATTTGTAGAGGGCGGACTTCAATGTATATCAAACAAGATTATAATTTATTAAACATTCAAAACATATGCAAATAAGGGTCAGTAACACAGCTCACCTCCCAGCTATCAAATAAAGGTCACCAGCAGATAGGTACAGTCATAAGAGTGATCCAGTGGTAGACTGGGAGTCACCCACTATTCTGTTCTTTTTGTCCCATGGTATCCTTAAGGGGAGGTTAATATGTCCTTAAAGGCTATAGTTGTGGTCAGTCCATTGATGTTTCAGTCTCCGTATGTCTAACGAGAACATTTGACCATCTTCAGGACAAAGTGTGGGGGAACAAGCAATTAGGGCTCTTCTGGGGATAGGGCAAAGGACCCCAACTCAGATCCTTCACAATGAGTTTCGAATGAGTTATATCAAAGGTTTTATTTGTTTGCGTCCCCTCTTGTTGTGGTGTGCTGTCTAGTTGAAGGAAGAATTGAGTCTCAACAGACTAGTCGTTAAGGACTGTATGAAATTGGACAACATGCATAATATTCCTTGGCTTGTACACATCAAGGAAAATTGTAGTGCCCTTGGAAGACCAGAGCTATTTTCCCACCCAGAGAGCATTATTAAACAAGATATTGTGTTGCTGAAGTAGGCTTTTCCTTCTAGGATGGAAGCCAATATGAAAGCCTCAGCCCTGGTCAAATCATAATACAAGAAATGTATCACAGTAAAAAAAGCACCAGGGATAGAGCCTTATCTTCTTTATGAAATGTCAAATTATCAGCGTTGTCTTTTGACTTATTTCAGGCTGGGCTTGATTCACCAGCTGCTCTATCCTGAGAAAACATGGTATAAGCAGATTGAATTGCCCTTAATGTTCTGTGATCAGCTTTCAACTTGTGATACTTTGCACATTATATTTATCTGCCCTATTTATAAAACTCTTTGATCTATGTATATTAAACCTTTATTTTTTGGTAGGTAGGTAGAAAAACAAGTCTATTTAGACAGTTGTCCATAAAACATTCTAAAAACACATTTAGCAATTAAAGTCAATAAATGAGCCCCGTCTTGCCTACCCAGCACCCTCTCCCTACTACAATTCGTCATTAAAACTCTGTTTGACACACCATAAAAACCAAGCAATTCCAATTACCACATCTAGATAATGCATTTCTGATAACAGTTCCACAGCTTTCCTGCTATGGACAGTGTCATATTTAAAAAACAAGGTTCTTAAAAAAGTAATCTGATTTGCGAGATAAAAGACAGAGTCCATAAGTATATGCAGTAAGGAGCATTTTACATTCAAGGGGCAGGGGCAGAGACCACGGTTATCCTGAACCCTGGCCCAATATGGGTGGGATAAATTAATTGGATTACATCCCACCCTGAGCCTTAATATTTCATTTTGCAGCTCTGGATCTGGTAACTGTAACAGGTAGGGAAAAACAGTGTCCTGGCCTAAAGTAGTGATTGAAAAACTAATAGATGGTTTCTTGCTCAGGTAGAATAGGTCATTAGTTTTAGACACCAAAACTGCAGACTATTTCAATGCATACTTGCCTGGGAAAGGAGACCAGGATGTAATTTTACCACTGTCTAAATGGAGGTTCTTAAAAACAGTTAATCTAGTTCTTATCTCCTTTGCCCACCTTCTTTCACTACATTGAATATTTTTCCAACACAATTTGGAGACTTTAGACACTTCATCACCCTCCAAGAGTGTATTAAAATATCTTAGGTCCCGAGTGAAGGCCAACAAGTTCCAGGAGACCAAATTGAACTCTCTCCTCATGGCCTGAACCATTGTGCCTTAGAGGAGTGATAAAAGCCTTCTAAAAACTGCCCCTTCTAATCGTTCTCATTCCTAGGTGGGATCAAGGGAAAAAAAACCCTCCTTCATACAAACTCAAGAGAGGTATCTTCCTTTCGTAGGCCCTTAGTAGTGGAGTATGGGAAAGCCCCCCAAAGCTACTATTAAATCTTGATAGACAGCTAGCCTGCAATAGGGCCTTCTGCTTAATGCCATCCCAATGCGTGCCCCAGTTCACGTTCCTCCTAAAAGTCAAGCCCAGATATTTATATTGGTCGACTTGTTCTACCTCCTGTGTGTCTAAGTACCGGCTACATTTCTTTACTTTTTTTCCAAAAACCAAAACCTTTCTTCTTTTCCAAATTAATGTGAAGCTGGTTTTTCTTGCTATAAGTTGCTAAGGCATTTAGTTTCCTCTGCAAACCAATTGGGGTACAATCCAGTAATACCAATATGCTATCTCCCGACTTTAGGGAAGAAAGACTTGGATTGTGAAATAAAGGTGGGGAGGTCGGCTAAAAATAGACTAAAAAGCTGGGGTGTTAAGACGCACCCCTGCCAAAGGCCATTCTCGATGGAGATTCTTTGAGATATTCGACCCGGCTTGTCTAACTCCACCTGGGCCCAATTACCAGAATGCAAAGATTGAAGTACGCTAAGGAGGTTTGACTGGAGCTCCCAGGCAACAAGTTTTCCCCATAGGGTGTCCCTATCCACAGAATCAAAGGCTGTCCTGAAGTCAACAAAACAACAGCACAGCCCTTGATTTACTTCCAGGGCTTTCCAAATAATGACCCATAACGCAAAGCAATGATCCGTGGTGGAATAGCCCTCCCCGGAAACTCCCCTGTTCTATTGGAATTATCTTGGTTTCAATAGCCCGGTCTTCAAGTTTAGATAAAATAATCTTAGAAAAGATCTTTACTGAGATATCAAGAAGGCTAATAAGCCTATAATGTATGGGGCCTGTACCACTCCCCTTTTTAAAAATAGGTTTTACTATAGATCCTTTCCATGATGAAGGGTAAGGGCCGGATGTGGAAATCCAACTGACCAAAGATTAATCAACCTTGGCCCACCAAACACTATTTGTTAGAAATGGGGGTCTCTAGTTGGCAGGGGTAGGTACCTTTGTCCAAATAGGGACCCTTGCTTCTAGTCAAGGTAAGGGGGATACACACTCTAGATAACCCCTGCTCACCCCCTTGGTAGCTTGGCATGAGCAGACAGGCTTATCACAAAGGCAATGGGTAAAGTATTTGTACCAACACTCGCAGTAACACAGTGATAACACCACAAATGGACACCACATCAGTTTAGAAAAATAAAGTATCTCTATCTAAACTTAACAAGACCAAAACGACAAAAATCCAACATACAAGTTTTAAGAAAAATGACTTTTAAAAGGTTTTAGCAACTGAGACCATAGAAAACTATGGATGTGTGATTTCTTGCAAAGTAACTGTTGTTGCGACAAAATTCACCAAGCCAAACAGCCGCAGCGATGAGAAGCGTCGAAAAACAAAGAGATGCGTCGTTCCTGAGAACTTCGTGGATGCAATGCGACAGTTCCGCTGTACACAGGGGAGCGATGCATCGGGTCCGGTCTGTAGGAGGAAGCGATGCGTCGATTCTGAGATGACTCTGATCCGTGGGGATACGTAGGGGAAAACTTGCCGCACAGGGACGATGCGTGTAAATCCGGGATGCGTTGGCGAACGATGCGGCGGCGGCGAGCGGCGCTGCCTCAACCTTTTCAGCCGCGATCCCATGATGTGTCGATTCTTGCCGCTGTGACAGGCGCTGCGTCGGTTTCAGCAGCGGCAGTGCGGGGAGATTCTTCTCGCACCACGGCGTTCTGTCGGAAAAACTGTCGCAAGAAGAGCGATGCATCGATTTTCTTGTTGTTGCGTTGCTTTCCAGCTCCCAGCAGCAGAAACAACCTCCAGAGGCCACACCCAGCCACAGGCACTCCTGGCAGGTCAGAACTCCCAGCAAGGAAGTTCAGGGGAGCTGGGGGTGAAGTCTTTGTGTTCCTGAGACTCCAAAACAGGAGGCAAGCTCTACTCAAGCCCTTGGAGACTTTCCTCAAGCAGGGGACACAGCACACAGCAAAGTCCTTCTTCTTTCCTTGGCAGAAACAGCACCTGCAGGCCAACCCCAGACACACAGCAAGGGCAGTACTTCTCCTCAGTTTCTCCAGCTCTTCTCCTTGGCAAAGGTTCCTCTTGATTCCAGAAGTAGTCTAAAGTTCAGGGGTTTTTGGTCTAATACTTATACCCTAAAATGTCTTTGTTCTCTTTGTGCAAGGGTCTCTGAGCCCAGTCCAAACCAGTTCTGTCCTCTCTTGTGCAGCTGCCCGGCAGGAGGTGGAGACAGCATTATGTAAGGCAGACAGGCCCTATTCAGGTGCAAGGGAAATCTCCTCCCACCACTGCTAGTAAGTACTCCTCCCCCTACTCTGAATGCAGCCCAGGTCTATTCAGCCCAGCCCTGACTCATTCAGGAAAGCCAGGACACACATCAACCCCCCTGGTGGCTGTCTGAGAGAATGCATCTCTCCAGTCCCTGTCACTCCAAAACCTGACAGTCAAACAAACAAACAAACAAACAGGCAGAGGCACACAGAATGGTTAAACAAGAAAAGCCTACTTTCTAAAAGTGGCATTTTCAAACACACAATTTAAAAACATCTTTAGTAAAAGATGTGTTATTAAATTCTGAGTTCAGAGAGCCTAAACTTTATTTTTCTATTTCATCCCTATGGGAAGATATGTTTGTAAAATGTTACAAAGCATTCCCCATTCTGTCCTATGGGGCAAGATAGCCTTTCAATAGTGAAAAACGAAATTGGCAGTCTTTTACTGTCAGGACATGTTACACACATCAGTACATGTCCTACCTTCCACATACACCGCACCCTGCCCAGGGGGGTTCCTTGGGCATACCATAGAGGTGTCCTATATGTAAGGAAAGGGAAGGTTAGGGCCTGGCAAGTGGGTGCACTTGACAAGTCGACATGGCAGTTAGCAAACTGCGAACAGGCACTACAGTGGCAGGCCTGAGACATCTTTTCAGGGCTACTCATATGGGTGGCACAATCAGTGCTGCAGGCCCACTAGTATTATTTGATTTACCAGCCCTGGCACACTTAGTGCACTTTACTAGGGACCGACCAGTAAGTCAAATATGCCAATCATGGATAACCAATCATGTTCACAATTTACAAAGAGAGCATATGCACTTTAGCACTGATTAGCAGTGGTAAAGTGCCCAGAGTCCTAAACCCAACGACAACAGGTCAGGAAAAAATAGGAGGAAGTAGCAAAATGTTTGGGGATAACCCTGCAAAAAGGGTCAAGTCCAACACTATTCGACTTGATTATTACTGCTGGAATATTATCGACAAGGGGTCCGGAGCAAAAAGTGTGAACCCCAAAAGGGGCACTAGGAATCTCAATTAAACTAGAGCATTAATCATACTGGGAGCACAGAAGTTGGGGAACATATTTCGTGTAAAATAGACAGTTTATTTTACACAAGTAAAACTTAGTACTCTAAGTAATATTCAGGTGCTCACAAAAGTGAAAAGTGGGCGTGATGTGACAAGGTGATAGTGGATTAAAAACATAACATCGCATTGACAACAGAAGACAAATGGAACTCCACGTAAAATGTAAACAATAGAAGGAGTTCCTGTTGTAAGGGTCGACCGGCGTTTCGATCTTATAAACTCAAGATCATCTTCAGGACATATAGTGAGCAATCTGAAATCTCATTTAGTCAAGGGAGTAGACCCGGGCGGGGTCACAGGCGCGGTTCCTTCAGTCGTACCTGGGGTGCCTCTTGAATGGGACGGCTGTCTCAATTAATAGAGCCTCGAAGAATTTGCTGGTCTAGGGCTGCCTCCGGCAGTAGGTAGTCAATGGGCGAGCATGGAACCTTAGTTAGAGACTGTTCAGGAACGGCAATGCGGGAACGGCAATGCGGTAGGGATGATTCCGCCTTCAGCGGCGCATGAGGCGCAAGGTTGCCGGCATCAATATATGAGCGTGAAACTTAGGACTGTCAAGGTGCTGGTATGATAAGCCGTAATTAGTCAAGGCGAGGACTTGGTGTGGCCTGAGGCACTCAAGGAACTTTCAAGGAACAGGGGTGTAGTTCGTAATAAAGACGAATTCAGTGGTGTCTGAGTTTGTATCCGATCGCAGGTCGGGAATCAAGCACCTTCCTGGCGGCGGCTCACCAATCGACTGGACTGGAGCGGTGGATCTTGAGTTTATAAGATCGAAACACCGTCAACCCTTACAACAGGAACTCCTTCTATTGTTTACATTTTACGTGGAGTTCCATTTGTCTTGTTGTCAATGCGATGTTATGTTTTTTAATCCACTATCACCTTGTCACATCACGCCCACTTTTCACTTTTGTGAGCACCTGAATATTACTTAGAGGACTAAGTTTTACTTGTGTAAAATAAACTGTCTATTTTACACGAAATATGTTCCCCTACTTCTGTGCTCCCAGTATGATTAATGCTCTAGTTTAATTGAGATTCCTAGTGCCCCTTTTGGGGTTCACACTTTTTGCTCCGGACCCCTTGTGGCCACCACTTGAACCACTGCCTTTCCTAAAATATCTGATCACCCCAGGTTTGCATATTGGGGTACCCTTGTTCTCTCATTCTACTGGAATATTATCGAGGCCAGTGGCATGGGAGAGCTTTACTCTCTCAATGACTGCTCTTACTTCCTTTATTAAAAAACAAGTAAGGGGAGTTTTTTTCTGAGAATTCTCTGGGGTCCATCTGGGTCAGAAGGTCCCTATATGGATCTGTCAAATAAGTAGCCCACTGATCTTCCGGGATCATACAAGCTAGAGTACCCCAATTTGGAGCACTAGACTCGTTGTTCTTTTCCCAAAACATTTGCTGATCTTTGGAGAGGATAATTTCTTGCATCTCATCCAACTTACTATGGTAGAAGGCAGCTTTTTTCGTCTTTATTTTTAGAGACCGATTATTTTCAGGTTAGACCTCTGCTTTTATATTTGCAACTTTTAGCTACACAGAAAATGTATTTTTATGTGTCTAGGTCCCTAATGGGGTTCTACAGCTCAGGACACTAGAGAGAGGTGCCCGGATGTTTGTCTTCTCTTGCTTGTTTAACAAAGATAATTTTCTAAGGACTGTATATATATTTTTATCTCACAGATGTAATAAGATGCATTTTTATGTATTATTGTGATGATGTGACCTTTTTCTGTGACTATTTCTATGATTTCAATTTTAAAATCGAATAAAGTGTCTATTTGAATGTTCAAACACTGTGAATGGTTGAGCATTTATTGCTTGTTCCCCATGTGAGTTGTCTACACATGAGACAGATTTTGAAGAAGTAGCGGTACTGTTACGGGTGTTTTGGTTGCTTCCTTCAGAAAGGTTTTGTATTTTTGTATCCATTGAGTCTTTCATTGCTATGTAATATTTGATTGATTTTTCACATAAGGCAGTCTGTGGAGAGAATAGTCTTACCGCTTCCTCTCAAACAAGCAGCTCAGTTTGAAAGTTTCTCCTTCAGGAGACACTGTGCATTATATGTTGATACCGAGTCTCCTGTGGGATTACTGGGTTGCACTATCTATTGTGCATGTTTTACATCAAATAACACTTTCACTTGGTCACTTTCATATCCAATGTGCCTAAATTCTCATCCTATATTGCATTCTATTAGTATAAATATCAAAATTACAATTCACCCTGCACACTGTTAGGTATATGGTGGCATGGGACACCCACAAATTACGACTTGAAACATTCAGAAGCACAAATATAAGCCAACTCACTGGCATATTCCTTTAAAAATCCCCAGGAGCCTATTATGAGTCAGGCAGGTGATATGCCCCTGGGGATGTAGCTCATCAACATCTTGGCTACAACGACATAAACATCAAGAGGGCTTTTAGTCGTCACTGGGGAATATAAAATGTCATATCCACGAAGGCTGGTGCCCTTCACCTGCTATTCATCATCTACCTATGAGCTGAGTGAATTTTCCTGCTGGGAAGTGAGAGAAGGGAACATTTTCGGCTTAGCATCTCGCAAGACAAGCTTTCCACTGCTTTATATTGTTGTTTGGTATCAGTTGATGACTCCTTAAATCATTTTTCTTGTGAGCTTATACATTTGCTACGATTAGAATGGTCTTGCTTTGCTTGTAATTGCTCTTCAAATAAGAATGATTGACGAGGTGCACAAATCCTCAACATACCCCAAACCATTATGGGATCATTAGTATTATTCATGCACAGTGGTAATAGTAAGGCACATCATACTTTTGATTCAATTTAGTACCTATATTTTACTTTGTCTGTAATATGTACTAAATACAGTAACATGAACTATAGTAAGTGGAGCATTTACACATTCAAAAATGGTCATTTTTCAGGTGTTTAGACAATAGTATGTTATTTTAACGGATATATTCGCTATATATTTACTAAAGGCTAAGGAGGAAAGCAGGCTTTCAATAATAGTCCATCGAATAAATATATAATGCATTAAAATAGCATCCGTTGTGGTGTGATGAATACACATTTTACCTGTCTTAGATATCTGAATACAGTCCTTGCAAGAAGATATTACAGCACTTTTTTGCATTCTCTGTCCACAGATTAGTAGCCATTGCACAAGGTACTCTAATAATTTTTACAACTTTGCCTCAAACAAAAGCATTGAAGTATATTTTAATGTGCCTTTGTGTTTTGCTTGTTGTTTTGAACAGCCAGCACTGAATGCGACAAATGCTTCTAAGCCACCATCCTTGCACCGGACAATAACTGCTTTCATTGAATCATTTTTTCTGTTTGACTCCCTCTGGAGATTTATGCCTCTTTGATACGTTGTTACCAATCAGAATTCCTTCCCGTTTTATATTTTGTCAATATGTTGCTTTAGTATATTGAGGTTTAATATCTCAATCGATAAATATCTTTATTTCTCCCATTTCATTGGACATGCTTCAGAGCTGTTCCCTATTCTGCATCCATCTCACTTTTAGCAATATTGAATAGAGTGCCAAATAATTATCATTTAAATGCTTTGCCGCTATTATAAAGAGCTGAGATTCTCGCTGGCTATTCAACAAGCAAGATTAAATTTGAAAGGCATTTTAGGTTCCCAACCTGTGTTATATCTTTCATTTGAAGCCAGTACGCCAAGTGCTCTTTCTACCTCTCCTGTCCTTGAAGCATGCCCTGGAGAAGTACTCCATTATTTTCCAGGCTTTTTGCTGTGCACAATTGATCAAAGAGTTTACTTGACAGCACTGAATATAAAACAGGTCCGCAGGTAAAAGCAACTATTTTCAGCATCTGTAGAGTTTGTATTATTTCAAGGATAAGTGAGAATCCTAAAATGAAAGTAAAATTCGAAGAGGCCTACTTTGCTTTCTCTTTTCAGAGATTTAAGTTTCTTAGATCATATATGGTACGCACACTCAAAGGCAGACTTCAGAATACCTGAAGTACAGGTAGGGTTGGCCTTATAAAGTATTTACTTACATTTGTTATTTTCGTCAGTATTTGACTCTGTTTGGTATAATGCTGTCGAATGATTAGGGAATATAGCTGTACAATCCATTGAAAAGACACAACACACATTTCGGAGAAATACAAATGAAAGAAATATAACATGGAAAGATGTTTTTAGAGCAAGGCATGAAGAAGGGGCAAATTATACGTTTAAGAAGTTAATTTTGATACCTCATCAGCATCAAAGGTGACATTAAGACATTAAGATACACCATTCACCTCATCAAGGAATAAAAGTAAAATAATAGTACATTTACTCCAGCTAAACCTTGAAGTAAGTCCGGCTCTGGTAATGCCACCAAATAACTTTAGACATATTTTGGGAAGTAAAGGAACATCATTTTTTTTTGTAAAATGCAATTTTATTTTATCTTTGAAACAAATCCTGTTTTGTTTTGTTTGATCCTCTTTTTTTTCCTTAAAGCTGATCCTGTTGAAGTTTATAGCAAAGCTTACAAAGCTTGTAGCACTCCTGATATTGCAAGTAGTAATTGTTCTGAAAGCTAATTTCCATGTACAGATAAAACTCTTTTTAACTCCAACCAATCACATTCAGGCTGACTACTAAGTAATGAACTGACACTTTTTAGGTCGAGCCTGAGCCAGCTCGCAAGCGCTGCTCTGGTGATCTGTTGTAGGTACTGTACGGAGGAAAAGCCCCACCCATATGTTTAATTGGCTTGTGTGTTTGTCCTTCGTAAATGCTGGCGTCTGATTCCTTAATAGGCTTGTTAGTCCCTCCTTAGTACGGCCATGTTGTCATTTGTATCCTCCTGTGGCTACTGGCCCCTTTACTTCAGTTCTTACATGGTACATGTTATTTTAGTGTTGCAAGCACTATTTTCTTTAGTGAGTTTGTCCTACTTGAGGCACGACGACGTGCTTTGTTTACATTCAGCACGCTTTCACTTTCGAAGCTGCCGGGACAATCGCGACCGCTGGTTTTAAATGGGAGCAGGCAAAATTGGCTCCATTTTTTTCTACTCGCATGCTGGGGGCATTTTATGACGGCACTCTTTCGCATTCCAAACACATGCTAATGTTTGCTGCCCCACCAAAACCTCCTTCAGGTATGAACTGACCATGCTGCCGTCACATTGCAAAGCGAGACATGCATGGCGCAGCTTGAAGACATCTGGTCTGGAAGGACAGCGGACATTCACGTCAGTGGATCTGTGACGTGGGCGGAGCGCTGGCTGCTCCTGTGCTCTCCACGAGGGGGGAACCAGCTGGGGCAGTGGGCGCGAGGCATAGTTACTGTTACAGTCGCTGAGGATATAATGCTCCTGCATGCGCTCTGTATTCGGACTCCGGTCGCCGTACTGCTTGACCTGGACCGAGGACGCAAGCCTGCTTCCCTCTACTGTTATACTCCTGGCCCGCCGGGCCCTGAATGGACGGGCATGGGAAGAGCGTCCGCCCCCTGCCCCCCCGGCGCTGACCGACGCCCCGGCCCACTCCGCCCGCCGCCGCTGCTGTTCCTTTGGTTCTTCTAGCTTGCGGCAGGTATGTGTACACTGGGGCCAACAGATGATGATCCTTTACAGTCCCAGGCAGTAGTGTTTTTCTCATGTAAATGTGATGTCCCAGTGGTGGAGTGTTGAAGCAGAGTTGTTGGGGTGGCCTAGAGAGGTAGGATGTCCATCCCGGGGAACGCGACCAGGGAATCCCGCTCAGAGAGCCGGTTTGAATGCGTCCCGCACTTTCTCCAGCAGCAGTCCCTGTGTATAGGAGGTAGCAGGGTCAGTTCCTTTGAATGGGGGGTGTGTTGTTAAACTACTCTGTGATCCAGTTCTAACGTCAGGGTAATGCCTACAGATCCCCTCCACTCCTCTATGATCCTCCAAAGCAGGAATCCGGAACCTCCGCCGGTAAAAGGCCTCTAGGCACAGCTGTGGCAGCCCTTGTGTTACGGGAGCAGCACTTTTGGGCCGATCAAAGGGCTGAAAAGGGTTTTGATGGTGCTTCCAACTGCTGATCGATGATGTATATGGCCAGCAGTTAATATGTTTGGAATTCTTTGGCTTCCTACCAAGGGCTCGTGCTAGAAAACATGTGGATCCAAGGTATGAACCTCGTTGCCAAAAGCCAAATGAGTCTGGCAGAGAGCGAGACTAAACTCCGATGTGTGAGACATGAAGTCTCAGGGTAATGAGCTGAAAAGTAGTTCAAGTGAGTTTCTGATACCGTAGAGGCACTACAACACTCTACACACATTTGGAATTGTGATAATCGTTTTCAGTATGTGGTTTAAGTTCTTTTGCAAAAATATATTTTCCCCTCAGATATGTATGTTGTTTTTTTTTAGAAATGCGATTACTTTATGAATTGTTCGAGGTCTGGGTTCGACGTGATGGTTGGCAGGTCGAGGACACCCCAGAAATGTTGATCCTTGCTAAATCGCCTGCATGCAGATAAGCTTTAGCTTTTTTTTTTTTCTTTTTTTTTAAGTTTTCAAAAACCTTTATTAGGAGCACAAGATATTGTCCACAGCATGGTGCCTACATCCCGTTGCGGGCCGGCATCGCGAAGTGACCGGTGTCAAGCCATTATAAACGGGAAAGGGAATACACAGCAAGTCGCCTAAAACCACTTCGGGCCGGCCGCGTCAGTTGGGAGAGGATGAAGTAATATCGGCACGCATACATGAGCGGGTTTATTCAAAACAGCAAACGGGATAACAACAATACCATTTGTATATATTTGCAGATGGAAGGTGCCTGTGTGTGTTGACGTAGTCTGACTATTGAATTGCGGTGTACTGGTGTCTGATGACCTGTCGTTCCTCCAGGATAATGTGTTTTGGCCTGGGTAAAATTGCACTCGTCTCAATTCAACTCCCTGGCATGTGACCCACCCTCAGTGTCGCAGGGATTATCGGCTAAGTCTGTGTCGGTGGTTCGCTCCAATAGATACATCTGGAGGGGGGCCCATATGTCGCGTGGCCGGGAGGCTGGGGGTAAGAGTTCTGCATAGATGTGGAGTTGCTCTTGACAATAAATGAGATCCTGTAACCAATCTTTAAATTTGGGCGCCCTCCCTCTTCCCCATCTACAAGCGATCCGTCTTTTGGCTAGGAGTAGTGTAAGAGAAACATACCATTGCACCTTGACGGCCAGAGTCTCGGTGTACCCTAAAAGGGTGGTTAGGGGATCAGCAGGAATATGTAGCCCTGTCATATGTTCCAGTGCTGCTAGTACCTCAGTCCAGAAGCTGCGGGCAGTCCCAGGCGAAGTCTGCTCCCTCCGCTCCGCAGCGATCACATCGGTCACTATCACAAAGACGCAGCCGGTGTAGTCGTGTGGGTGTATAGTAAAGGCAATGTATATATTTGTAATGAATGATTCGTAGTCTGCTACTAGCAGAGATGCCCCCAGTCAGCCTGCAGCAGTAAGACCATTGATCATCAGTGAGTGATAGCCCCAATTCCTCCTCCCACCTTTTCCTGGCCAAGGGGGGGTCATTCTTTGTCTTTTTGTGTTGTGCGATATAGTAGTGATACAACATGCTTGGGGGCAGTTTGATGTAGGAGGGCATGCAGGGGAGACATAGTGATGGGTTCTTGTGGGAAGCCTGGAGTGAGGGCCTTTACATCTTGGCGTAGTCTAACATAATAGAATCGTTCTATTGGGGTGGGAGTTATGGCGCCGAAGAACTCATCACAGGTGCAGAATTTGCCGCCAATGTAGAGTTGTCCCCAGGTCCGAATGGACAGTTTGCGGAGTTGCTTACGGCAGCCGCCCTCTTGCGTGACCGGGAGATCGATGTCTACCGAGGATAGGAAGAAGGGGGGAATAGAGCAAGGTGCATTACAACCTCTGAGCTAGTTCGTGCCAGGCACTGGTAGTGCATTGTACCGTGGTGGAGGCAGAGCGCCGCGGGACTGCGGGGGTGCTCAGGTAGGCAGCACACAGGGTTGGGGACATATACCCGTCCTCTATCGCGAGATGGGGCATGTAGGGGGGGATTCATCCAGTATGAAGCGAAGTGAGCTTGAGCACAGAGGAAGTATAATTCTAGATCCAGTATTTCAAACCCCCCAGCGTCAAATGTCCGCGTAAGGGTGTCCCAACGCAGTCTGGCCTGTTTCCCACCCCAGGTGAGGCGTATGAGCTGGGTTTTAATCTCTTTGAAAAAATGTCGGCTGGGGGCATATGAGATGTTGGTGAATAGGTAAAGCAGCTTGGGGAGGACTACCATTTTTATGAGGGCGGCTCTTCCAGCTAGGAAAAGGGGCAAAGCAATCCATCTGGTAATTTTCTCGGTCAGCAGATCAAGTACGCGTCCATAATTGGCCCTCATAAGCTCTTCGCGGTCGCGAGAGATGACTATACCGAGGTAAGTGAGTGTGTCTTCGCACCACATGAGGGGGTAGTCAGGTAGGAAGTGCGGAGTATTGTCAGTGAGGGGATATATCTGGGATTTCCCTCAATTAATATTAACCCTGGAGAGGCGGCCAAATAGAATAAATAATCGGAGAATAGGGTTAAGACTCTCACTCGGGTTCTGTAGATAAAGGGTAATATCGTCTGCGTATAATGACATTAGTATTTGTCTCTCTGGGTAAATAAGGGCATGATCCCGGTAGTGTTGCCGGACTTTAGCAGCTAGGGGTTCAATAGCCAGGGCAAATAGGAGGGGCGAGAGGGGGCATCCCTGTCGGGTGCCTCTGGCTATTTTAAAGGGGGTGGATTGTGCTCCATTGACCATCACCATGGCCCGCAGACCAGTGTATAATAGATTTATCCATGCCAGGAACGGGAGAGGGAACCCCATGCGGTTGAGGACAAAAGCGAGATAGTCCCATTCCAGGGAATCAAATGCCTTAGTGGCGTCGAGGAAGATGGCCGCAGCGTTCATTTCAGGGTCAATGTCATGGAGGAGCGCGAATAGGGTGCGTAGGTTGTGGGACGTGCCTCTGCTCGGTACGAATCCTGACTGGTCCGGGAGGAACAAGACTGGCATAAGGGGTCTGATGCGATTTGCAACCAACTTGGCGAGGATCTTGGCGTCTACGTTGATAAGGGATAGGGGTCTGTACGAGTCACACTGCGTCGTGGGTTTCCCCGGTTTTGGTAGGGAAATAATGAGGGCTTTGCGCATTGTTTGGGGCAGGATACCCGACTCTCAGGCCTCTTCAAAGACGTGTCGCAGCACAGGGATGAGGAGATGGCGATATGTTTTGTAAAATTCGGCTGGGAGGCCATCTGGTCCTGGGGCCTTGCCAGATTGTAGTTGCATTATAGCAGAGATAATCTCCTCATCCTCATGGTGCGCGAGGAGGAATTCCCTTTGGTTGTCTCCCAACCATGCCATTGCTGTGTCTTCAAAGAAGGGGACGAAGTCTACAGGTTGCGCTCTATGTGTCGTGTATAAGTTTGTGTAAAAGTGTTTAAAGGTGTCCACTATATCTGGGGTGTCTGTATGCGTTTGGCCATCTTCATCCTCGATTTCTAGAACAATGTTGGAGAATCTAGGGGGGCGAATCACGGAAGCCAGCGCTTTGCCCGGTCGCTCGCCTTCTCCGTAGCGACGCGCTTGGTGGTATTTTCCCCTAAATTTACATTCGCGTTCAGCTGTCTCTTGGTATTCCGTGAGTAAATCACGCAGGCGTGCTTTCAGTTCAGGGGTGGAGTTAGTTTGTATTAGCAGTTCCATTTGTTTAATTTCCCTTTCTAATTTTTGAAGTGTGGTGCGGATATCTTTCAGGGCCCCCCCACTTTTGGCGATGCATACACCGCGTATGGTGACCTTAAAGGCCTCCCAAACAGTGGAATATTTTGGGACTGAATTATCATTGCGGGGGAAAAACTCTGTTATTTCTTGTTCTAGCTCCTCCTTAAAGACTGGGTCCAATAGTGTCTGAAGGGCGAAGCACCAGGATATATACGGTGCTTCTTCATGGGGTGGTGCGAGAGTAAGGATGACAGGTGAATGATCAGAATATGTGCGCGGGAGGTGGGACGCGTTTGCCAGCCCGGGTGCCAGCCCTTTAGTTATTAGCCATCCGTCTATGCACGACCAGGAGGAGTGAACAGTGGAGAAGCAGGAACCTTCTCGAGTTTGCGGATGAAGGGTGCGCCAGGCGTCTAGCAGGTCATGCTCTTCCTTAATACTGTTGAGGGCGTGGTGTGCATTAGAGTAGTGGTGGGGTTCTGGGTGCGATCTGTCCATTTTCTGATCCAGGGTGACATTAAAATCTCCCCCCCATATCAGATGTGTAGACCCAATGTCAAGCACCCTGCCCCAAAGGATCCGGAAGAATTCCGGGTCATGGGTGTTAGGCCCATAGCAGGATACGAGGGTAATGGATTGGGCAAGCAGTCGGCCCCACAGGATACCGAAGCGACCTTGTGGATCCCCATAGGATCCCATAGGGGTGTAGGGGAGTGTGCGTTTCACTAAGATAGTCGTGCCCCGAGCGTATGAGGAGTAGGATGAAAAACACCTAAAGGCTGCCCAACGGGATGCGAATGTGGTGGGTGTGGTGGAGGCAAGATGCGTCTCCTGGAGCATGGCACAGTGAACATTGTGGCGGTCTAGGTAGGCTAGGATATGTCTCTGTTTGTGGGGGTTACCCAGGCCGCGCACATTCCAAGTCAGGAAATTATATTTGGGAGGACTAGGTCGGGATTCCATAGCAGTGGTGCGGTTTGATAATAGTGTAGAATGTGTGTAATTGAGTTTGAACAGCCAGCATAGGCATGCGTGTGCAAATTAGTGCAATATACAGTGGTATAAAACATTCCCGGTGCCCACCCTCCTCCCACATCAGCAGCCCAATCCTGCCGTGGTGTTCCCCCCCTCCCCCAGATTTCCCCAAATGCCACATTCCCAACGGGGGATAGTGGGACCAACAAAGTAAACAATTCAAACCAAGTCTTTGTAGGGTTCACCCGAGCGGGTGGTAGATAAGCGGCAGCCAGAAACCCCTTGCATCAGCAAGGGTGCTCGGGGGTAAGAATAGTGGTCTGTTCCAGTCCATCTCAAGTAGCGTAGTTCATCCCCGGGTTTGCAGGCTATCAGATAACGGGAAGTAATTAGGGGGGACGAAAACCGCTAATTTGTAGAGTGTCTGGTTGGAAATGGATACTAGCGTCACGGAACCGGGTGTCATTGTCATTCCCCGTCTGACGTATCACCTTCTTCGTGGGAGCGCCTGGAGGGGGGAGAGCGATCCCCCGGCGACTTAGGTAAGGTTTTCAGGAAGTCGTAAGCATGCTGAGTATTTGTGAAGAAATGCTGTTTCCCTAGGTGATTGATTTTGAGACGCGCGGGGAAGAGCATAGCATATTCAATGTTCATTTGTTGGAGTTTTTTCTTCACTGGGAGAAATTTTCTGCGTCCTTCTTGAACAGCCGGTGTGAAGTCCGGGTATATTGATACTTCTGTGCCATCAAATAGCACTTTTTTGTGTTCCCTGGCGAGCCGGAGAGCGGCGTCACGGTCCCGGTAATTAAGGATCCTCGCAACAATGGGGCGGGGGGGCTCCAGGTACTGGACGGGGGGCCAGCGAGCGGTGCGCTCTCTCCACGATGAATACTGAAGAAAATGCCTCTCTCCCGAATGCGGCCACCAGCATACGCTCCACATATCCCTCCATTTTTCCGGTGGCGGTGGATTCTGGGACGCCTAGAATTCGGAGATTGCTACGCCTAGAGCGCGATTCTAAGTCCTCATTCTTGGCAGCTATCAGCTTCAGGACTTTTTCCATATCCGACGAATTTGCGATGGTGGTGGCGGAGGCATCGTCTAGGTCAGATATTCGCTGTTCGGTCTCCTTAAGCCGCTCTTCATGTTGATCGCTTTTATGTGCAAGGGTGTCAATGGGCACGTTCATAGTGTCCATTTTCGCTTCAATGGATGCTAGGCTGGATTGTATGGCGAGAAGGAGGGTCTTCAGATCGTCAGTGGACGTTGGTTGCTCAGAGGCAGTGGATAGCGCGCCCTCTGTGCGTCCCATGACGAGGTGGGAGTTGCATCGGGAGGCAGAACATTTCTTGTCTGCTGGAAAGGGAGCCACAGGTCACACAAGGAGGGAGAAAGGCCGATGGTATTCCTGCACAGTGTCTTTCTTTGTTGCAGCGGTATTTACTAAGTCAGGATTGCGGGGGCCAGGCGATCCCGCAGTATCTGTCCTGTCTTATGAGGCGGGTTGCCTCCCTTCTCAGGCCTGTCTCTCCGCAGTTGTAATGAGAATGGTTAGCGAGGAGTGGGCTCCTAGTGGTGGCGGCCAAGAGGTAGACCACCCGGCCAGCCGCGGTATCGTGGAGCCCAGCGGCGCGGGCCAGTTAATGAGGCTGTCCCACATTGATCCGCGCAGCCAGCGAGGTCCGCGCTCTGCGTCAGGCAGAGGGCCCGTTCCAGGCAGTGATGTGAACCGGCAGAGGGCAAGTGTGGTCAGCAGAGTATTGCATAGGTCGGGAGCAACACAATATGAGAGAGTCAGCCTGCGGGAAGGCAGGACAGCGAATCGTCGCCGTAGACTCACCAGGGTAGCAGAAGTTGTGGGTCTTGGATGTAGGGCGTCCCCTGACGCCGCGGACAGCCCGGAGGACCGGCGGCCCCCACCCCCGTGCCGCGGGCCCCGCAGGCCCCAGCCAGGCTCGTGTCAGCGTCGGGAGGCAGCGGCAGCGCGGGCGAATAATGGTGCTAGTAGTGTGTAGAGAGCCAGCGGTTTGACAGGCTGTGAGTCGTACGGCCGTTGCTCAATCGCCTTCACAGTCAGTATGGGCCGGTTAGGTGTGAGCTGGGTTTCTGTTCGGTAGCGCTGTGAGCCAGGAGGATGCAGGCGAGGTCCGCTGGGGACCGCGCAGGCCAGTAACGGCTGAGCGAGAGCCTCCCACGTGGGGGGAGACCAGAAGGCGCCCGAGGGTGGCAGCAGCAGGGCGCAGGGTGACACGCAGGGACAGCCGGTCGCCGCTTTGAACTCACCAGATCAGCCGAGATAGGTGGCAGTAATGGGCCACATGTCTTTCGCTCGACTCGGGTGGCGCCGTGGGCCGGCAGCCCCCGCCCCCGGCCCCGCGGGGTGCAGCCAAGGCAGCATCAGCGGCAGGAGGGAGCGCCCGCCCCCGCCTCAGGAGCAGCATCGGCACGGTCCGTGGCCCCCCTGCCAGCAGGGCAGTCGCACAGAGCCCACGGGGCGGGAAGGCACCGCAGTCCGCTCCGGTCCGGAACACCAGGGCAGCAGCAGAAGTCAGTCGAGGGGCTCCAGTTCGCCGCAACAGGCAGTGCAGAGGGAGTCGGCCGGATCAGCAAGGTGAGGTGCGTGGCCCAGCTCTTCAGGGGTGAAGGTGGTGGCAGATTGTGGTTCCGGCGTTATAGATTATATCTGGAAGTGGACGTGAACGCCGCAGTTGCCATTTTGTTGTAGCCCAGTGCGATCGTGTTGAAGGCTGATTCGGGGCTTGTCTTGGCACGGTGCGGCTTAATGTTTGCTGTGAGAGGTGGACGAGGGTTATGTCCACCTCATGTGGTCGTTTGTCGGTGTGTGGAGCTGGATCAGAGGAGGATGCCTGTTGATTCGTGTCCCGAGCAGCAGGAGCCTCACTGAGGTGCGGCCATCTTGCTCGGCGCCTTCTAGCGCCCCGCAGATAAGCTTTAGCTTGTGTTTAAATTGTTTAAATTTGCTTAGAGAGAGTACGAGTGTTTGGATGTTTTATCGATGATTGCAAACCATGACTTACTTGCATACCTGATTTATTTTTATTTGAGAGCTGAAGTAGGACCAAGAAGCTGCTATAGGGCTGAGTACGAGCGAATCCCAGCCAAACAGTTGGTGATGAGCTGTTTAGAGAGGGGAATCAAACATATCCATGGAGAGTAACTGAAATAGTTCACAATCGATTATTGTGTTATCCACTTATTCCACATTCCCTAATACCTTGCATGTTGCTAGCATGCACGTCACATGAGTGTACACAAAGCTTGGGAGGGCTGTATTTGTATTTGCAATGCAATAGTTCCCTCATTTGCGAGAGTTTAAGCTATTGGCATTGTAAATGACAATGCCATTTATTTATCTGTTTTAAAAACAACACATAAATAAAAGGGATTGTCATTTACAATGCCAATAGGTCAAACTCTCGAAAATGCGAGACCTATTGCATTGCAAATGCTTGTTTTCTTGGGGAGCAGTCATTGACAGATACACTTTTTCACCTCAACTGAAAGCTTTGAAATAGTTATGCACTGGGAGCAGGAATTTAATTCACCTACAGGCCACTTTCATGCTAAATCTGCTCATGTCAAAATACTGGATACCCTCCATTTCATGGCCGCTAGAACTCTCCACAGTGTCAGCTCTAACAACATAGGTATCTCACAGGCAAGCCATACTCTAAGCTTGCATCAGGTACTGAGATGCTTCAATAGAATAATGCACCAGTGTATCACCATGCCACAGTCACTGACGGAAAGGCAAAGGGCGGCAAGGGAATTTAATGCCTTAGCCAGCTTCCCTTGTGTGATAGGTATCATTGGCTGCATCCACGTGGCACTTCAACCACCACAGCACACCTTTTCTGCAGCAGACACCACTGGCACTCCAACAATGTGCAAGCTATCTGCAGTGCCAGGGGCTGCCTCGCTGAAGTCTATCATGCTTTTCCTGGAACACACAAAAGCTACATCTTCTGTCAGTCACCTCTTGCATATCACTTGGTTGCTGGAGATTACAGTGACATGTGGCTCATTGGTCAGTAGCAACATTCCCCACTGTGGCTACATCACATTCATTCATCACTACAACATAAAACACACATTACCCTGACTCCCAATGCCTGTCTGTAGACATGATGTATTGCATTTAGAGTAGAGCCTTATTTTAAGACATTTCATGTCTTTGTTGCAAGTTATGCCAGGTATGCTCTCTCTCCCCATTTCTTCACACCCAACAGACATCCAACCACACTGCCTCAACAGAGATACAATAGGGCAAACATGAGTACACAAGCCATAATCTTTTTTTTCATGCTTTATTTATTATTTTCGAAAAGATAAAAGGTAAATTTTGGGTTGTTGGCATTCATTACATGAACACATAATACAATCGCATACATGTGACATTGGGTAATACGTACGTTATCTGTAACTTAGGCTTACATCTATCCAATGTTATTTATAGGGGTTCATTTCCAGCATCTCCACCTCCCACATAATTATACATGCAGTTTCCATTGTTAAGCGTGTCTTCTAATCATTTGTGCATTCGATATCTATCTCGTGGCATTTGAAGCGTTGCGGTTCTATACTGGTTCGTGCTCAGTCCCTCCCTTCGCCATGCCTCTTTCTTCTTGATCGTAGCGTTCTGAGTGCTTGCTTACTATATCGGTGTCAGTACTTTCCTTACTATTTAAATATGCTTTTAATGATCCCCATATATCTTGGGGTCTACTACGGATCGGCATCAACGCATTATATGGGTCTGTGTTCGTGTTACAATAAGTCATGTCCGTGTACCATTCCGCAATTGGTGGGACTGGGCCCCTCATCCAGTGCATCGCTACTCGTCTTTTGGCCAGCAGCAAGTCCAATGCCACTAGCTTCCTATCCTGCTTTGGAATCACGGAGTCCAGTCCCAGTAGGGCCAATGTTGGAGATTCTGGCACTGGCTGTCCTATCATTCCCTGAAGTACTGCCATCACCTTTAACCAATATGCGCATATCTCTGGGCAAAACCAGGCCAGGTGTGCAAACCCAGCTCTTTCTGTGCCACATGGCACACATCTGTCGTCCTCCCGAAGGCCGTATCTATATAAATGGGTTGGGGTTTTGTACACACTATTGAGGTATTTAAAGTGCACCAATCGGTCCCTGCCATTTTGCGATATCGGCTTAGTGACCGAGCAGCAATTCGTCCATTGTTTGTCTGTGATTGTTACACCCAGGTCTGTCTGCCATTCTAGTTGTGCTTTTTTGCTTACTGCATCATCTGTGTTTCGCATCAGTTTGTATAGCACAGAGGTCCCGTGAGTTGGGGAGGCTGCTTGCAATAGATATGTCAAGGGAGTTATTTCCAGTGGTTCTGTTCTGTACGCTCCTAGGTGCGTGTGAAGCGATTGGTGTGATCTGTAGCAATTATATGTGACACTTAGCGTATTTTGAGACATTAATTCTAGAACCTCCCTCCAGGGCTTCAGGGAACCATTTTGGAAAAAATCCCACATATTATTAATTCCCGCCTGTTTTAATGCACGCACTACCGCTCCATCTGTACTCCATGAGAGCCAGGTACACCATTCTATAGGTAGCATAGGTGAATATAGCAGGAGGGTTTGTTCCTTGTTAGTCATGAAGAAGGTAACGCGTAGTACCTACTGGGTCAATTACTCAGAATTTGTGTTTTGCTGTGGCAAGGAGGGAGCGTGGGAGTGGTATTGGGGCGGCGGCTTCCCGCTCTAGGTGTAGGTGTGGGAGATCTTGCAGCCCATGAACCCAGTAGTATATGTGCATAATTTGCGCAGCTCTATAGTATTTTTCTAGATCAGGGGCATCCAGTCCGCCGAGTGTCTAGGCGAGGGTCGATGTGCTCCATCCCACCCCTGGTTGTTTCCCAGGCAAGTCGAATCATAAGTGTGCGTAGCGTACGAAAAACCGATTTTGGTAGTAATATTGGTATATTGCCAAATAGAGAGAGAAATCTAGGGAGGACTATCATTTTCATGAGTCCTATGCGACCTAGCAGTGAGAGAGGCAGCCGTATCCAGTGTTCTTTTGTGTCTGTTAAGCGCTGCACTGCTTTCCCGTAGTTTTCCCTCATCACTATATCAAGTTCAGAGTGCACCTGTATTCCTAAATATTTCACTGGTTCGCTAGTCCATACTGAGGGTATTTATTCGGGGCGGGGGTAGTAACTGGTGTGAGCTGGAATATCGGCGATTTCTCCCAATTAACTTTTAGTCCCTGGTGGCCACCAAATCGTACTACTTCACGAAGTATTGGTGTTAGATTTTATTCTGGGTCCCTGACGTATAATAGGGTGTCGTCAGCGTATGCAGAAATAATTAATCTGTATCCTGGAAACTGTATGCTCCGATGCAAGTGGTATTCGCGTAGACCGCATGCCATGGGCTCTGCGACCAGCGCATATAAGAGGGGGGAAAGCGGGAAAGCGGGTAATAGCCACGGGAGTAGAGAGAATCCCATTCATAAAGATACGCGCCGTGAGATTTGAATACAAGACTTGTATTAATTTAATATAGACCTCCCCCACTCCTACTTGCCACAGTGTAGCCAGCATAAAGGGCCATTCTACTGAATCAAATGCTTTTTCAGTGACCAGGAACACTGCTGCCGCCTGGATCGCTGGGTCTATTAGGGTAACAGCACTGAATAGAGTTCTAAGGTTGCTAAGGTTGCTGGTCAAGGTTTGTCCAGGAACAAACCCAGATTGTTCTGGACCTATAATGCGCGGGAGCAGATGGGCTAGTCTGTTCGCCAGAATTTCGACAAATAATTTCGTGTCAGTGTTTAGTAGTGATAGGGGTCGATAGGAAGAGCAGTGCTCCTCTGGTTTCCCTGGTTTTCTTATTGCTATTAGCAACGCCTCACGCATGGTGACTGGCATATTACCTTCCTGGGCCATCTCCTTGAAGAGAATCACTAGGTGGGGGATCAATTTATCTTGATATGTCTTGTAGAAGGCTACCTTAAGCCCGTCGGTTCCAGGAACCTTCTCATTAGGCATCTCTTTGAACGCTGCAGCTATTTCTGTGGGGCGGAGAGAAGCTATCAGTCTCTCCCTGTCCTCATTTGTGAGCCATTTCATTTTAATATGGGCTAGGTAATCAAGTGTGTCTTCCTCCGACATAGTGGGGCGAGATGTGTACAGGTCGGAGTAGTGTTCCCGTAATTTGTCCACTACTGGTATTGCTCCGATAATAGGTTTGCCTCTGTTGTCCTGCACTCTGAGTACTTCATTTGCAGTTTTACTTGGTCGGGTTAGAGCTGCTAATGTGGTACTAGGCCACTCACCATACACCCTGGCAGTGGCGTACTTTCCCAAGTGTGTGAGCTCAGATTGGGTTAGCTCGTTGTATTCTTCTAAAGTAGTTTTAATCTGCACTTGCAATTCCGTGTTAGGTTTTTGCGTCTGTTCTAGTTCCATTTTTTCAGTTCCCCTTCTAGTTTGTGTAATCGATCCCTAATGGAGCACAGTACTCCAGCGTGTTTGGAGATAGTGATACAGTGAATATATGGCTTAAAGGCTTCACAGAGTGTAGACATTTTAGCGACACTACCTGTATTGATGCTAAAGTATTCATCGATGGCTTGCGTGATTGCTTCACAAAACACTAGATCGAAGAGGGAGTATTGCAGGAATCGCCATATGGTCATTCTAGGGTGCATGTCTAGGACTCATATGGTAAGCTGTACTGGAGAGTGGTCAGAGTCGGTCCTGGGAAGGTGTTTACACGTCTCTAGGTATGGCAGTAGGGAGCGGGATATTAGCCAATAATCAATACGCGTGTGAGTGTCGTGGACAGTAGAATAATGTGTGTACTCTCTGCCTTGGGGGTTAAGTGTGGTGCCAGGCTTCCGCAAGTCCGCCTGCTTCTGCTATGGCAATAATGGCACGGGAAGCCACTGCGGGCCTGCGTGGGGGGCCTTTGGACCTGTCTATCTCTGGGGATAGCACGTAATTGGAGTCGCCTCCCCATAAGTGCGGTATATGAGTGTATGTGATCGTTTTACTGTGCAATGACTGGTAAAATTGTGGGTCATAGTATTTAGGGCCGTATACTCCTATCAGCAGTGCTTCAAGGTGTCCCTGCTTGCAGTGAGCTATCACAAATCTACCTTCTGTGTCTGAGTGTATCATTTTAAATGTAATCCCAGAGTTTCGTCTCGCCCATAGTAATACGCCACGCACATGCGAAGTGAATCCGGCTGCTAGACATTCTCCCTTCATTCTACATTGTGATATGAGACTAGTCTGAGGGGCCAGGTGCGTTTCTTACAGTATTGCCACATCTATGATACGTCTGTGGAGGCATGCCACTATTTTGCATATCTTACGATGGTCATTACGACCTCGTACGTTCCACGTGAGGAACCTTAGAGCAATCCCACGCTTCTGTGTTGGGCCGGTGGTGCCAGTCATGTCACCCATTGAGCCTGCCTGTGTCCTGCATTGTCAAGTACGTTCCCCATCTTGTGCTTCGTTTTCGCCAACAACTACCATAGAACAACGTAAGATCCCAGTGCCTACCCTCCCTTCCCACCCACTCCGCATCCGTCAACATGAGACTTAGCTTACTAACATCCCCCGAATCAGCCCCCTTAGAGAATTTAGAGGGAGAAATAAAGAAAAAAGAAAAAGAGAGAAAAGAGAAGTACAAAGCATTCCAACCAAACTGATGGGGTGGTAAACACTCGAGTGCGACGAGTGCCATGCCATCACTGTTGCATTCACGACTTACACTGGCTCCCCGTGGACAAGAGAATAACCTGCAAGCTTCTCACACACACCTACAAATCCCTCCACAACATCGGACCCAAATATCTCAACGAAAGAGTCTGCTTCCACGCACCCAAAAGGAATCTCCGGTCCGCCGACCTCGCCCTAGCAGAGATCCCCCGCATCCGCAGAAGCAGAGCAGGAGGAAGGGTGTTCTCCTACATCGCAGCCAAGATCTGGAACGAGCTCCCAATCAGCACCAGACGCTCCCCGAACCTGCACGCCTTCAGGAAGGACCTCAAGACCCTGCTCTTCGCCTGAGTAGGAGCTGCCACCCCCCCAGCGCCTTGAGACCCTCAGCACGCTATAAACCACCTGATTGATTGAATTATTGATTGTTGCATTAATATGACTATATATAAGGTTATTATCAGTGAATTGTCGCTGCTACATCATCTGATCTTTTATATCTCAATACCCCTACAGAAATAACAGTGCTATTGCTACCGTCTTTCATAACAGTCAGAGTTGCTGCTCCAGTATCTGCCATTGTATACTTTTTCCGAGTCTTCGATTCAGTTCACTAGTTGAGAGTTCTTTGGGAGCCCACCTTGTCATGCATTTCTTACCAGCCTATCAGGTTGTCAGCATTTCAGAAGCAAACAAAGTGGGTGAACTTCAGTACTTGCAGGTGATCGTCTGTTTGGTTATTTTTGTATAGAGTGTTATTGAGTCATGGCACCGGTTGAACACGTTAACTGCTGTTATTCATCTTGTTCGTGTAGGCCGCCGGTAGCTGCGTTTCACCTCTTTACCGTGTCCATCTTTTTGATCAGTTACTGAAGGCTTTTTAGATCAGTGTAGGTCTGGGGCTTGCCTTCCACCATGACTCGCATTTGTGCCGGGTAAAGCATAGCGTATTCCACGTTGAGTTCACGGAGCATCCTCTTTGCCAGGGCAACTTGACGTCTCGCTTCTTGCACGTGGGGAGTAAAGTCTGGCTATAGCGATATTTCAGATCCCTCATAGTTAAGTGTCTTGAGCTCCCTGGCTCGGCACAGGGCGGCATCTCTGTCTCAATAGTTAAGTAGTCTCACTATGACAGGATGCGGAGGAGCCCCTGGTATCGGACGTGGAGCAAGTGATCGATGAGCGCGCTCTACAATAAACATAGTTGAGAAAGTGTCTCGGCCTACGAGCTCAGTTAGCAGGTTCTCAGTAAAGGTCTCCATGTTGCCAGTAGTTGTAGATCCTGCTAGTACAACGATGTGCAGATTATTTCGCCTGGAGCGGGCCTCTAGATCGTCAGCCTTGCTCTGCAATGCTGCCAGTGACTTTTCAGCTTTTTTATGGCTCTCTAGGGCCTGCACTTGTAAGTCCTCAGTGTCCGAGACGCGCCTTCCAACCATATTGAGTCTTTCCAAATGCTTATCTATTCTTTCAGACATACTGTCCTTAAGATAGGAGAGAGAGTCAATTTTCCTATCAATAGTGGCTAGGCTTTGTTGCATATTTATTAGCATTTGCTTTATGTTGGTGTTCTGTTCGCCCCCCGTAGCACCCTCTTTCTGATCTTGAGCGGGGACTTCTTCGTCCCGTGCCCTCGTTGACTTGCGTTGGTCGAAGCTCAGTTTAGGCTGATTTCTATCCAGTTTCCCCATCGTGTCAGGGTCGCAGGTGTGGCGGCAGCCCTGCACCACTTCTCAGGGTGCCAAGCCAATCACTCGCTGTCAGGTTCGATACCCAACTGAGTAGGGTTTTGTTACCTCAGCACAAATATATTGCACCACCCAGGTTGCTTATTGGGTGTAAAAGTGTCTCAGATCACCGCTCTGATCTACGTTGAACCTAGCGTTAATGTAAAGCCACCAGCAGCCTAATCACTTCCCCAATTATTGTAGGACCGATTGTCTGAGCCATGCCTCACCGGGTCTCCGTGTGCACTGCAGGAGCGCAAATGCAGGTCAACGGTCACACGGCAATTAGAGGGCGATTTGATTTATGGGGTCAGGCGGTTCGTCAAGCGCTAGCTGGCTCACCTCTGTTGCAGGCATTCCGTTGCCATTTTTGCCACATCACGCAATTGCGTGGCCCCCTCTTCTTGGCAGTAGTTTGGCAGAGGGGCATGCCGGGGCACTGCGCAGAGACCATAGCCGATGCCTCAATCAGTGTCTTTTGGGGGTCCCCCCAGATGATCAGGGGTCCCGCTGGAGCAAGGAGGGCCCGCACTGCCACGGAAAGCCAGAGGTGGCCGCTATCTCCACCGGGACTTTCGACCAACTAGGCCGTACTGGGAGTTCGTCGCCTCTGGTTGTTTCCACCACCGATTAGTGTCCGAAAAAGACGGTTCAGGATGCCTTATGGTATCTTCGCTCGGTGGGTTGTTTGTTATATGGGCAGCAGCGTCATTTTAAGGATATTTTAGTGTTTTGTTGCGGCTGGCACCCGGAGCTCGCTTAAGGTGTGGCCATCTTGGAGACAGGTAAACGCCACCCCCTACACGAGCCATAATTGAATGCACTTTTGGGATCCTTAAATCACGATTCATACGTCTTGACCACAAGGGGGGGTTGTAGTGTTCTTCCCAGAAGTTGTGTGCAAGACTGCTGCAGCCTGGTGTGGGTTGCACAACATTGTCATGTGAAGGGACTTACACATAGAGCTTGACCCTGATCTATACCCAAATCCAGGTACCTAGGTGGGGCACATAAATGAGATCATGGTATACTGGTACAGGATTGACTAGTTTCTTTTTTTCCAGAATTTCTTCATTGCCATTTCTCCATTTTTTCTGGTCAGCAGGTATTACATATAGAACATGATATGCATATAATATGTAACACAAAGGAAGCTTATATCTAGTCAATAGTGCAGGGAGCAAATGAATGCTTTTATTCCCTAAGACAATGGGAAGTATGTACACATGTGCAATGACCATATCCAAGCTTTCTGATCAAGACCATAATATACAGCTCTTTAACTGCAACATTTAGTTTGAAAAAATTCAATAAAGCGAAAGAAAACATAGCAAACAATATTACTGCAAAAAAAGTCCCCCCACAAGTAAACATTAATATTTGTGTAATGACCAAAGACAAACATCAATATCACTCTCACCAGATCAATAGTAATGGTTGTTGGGACACAAGAGGGTGTTCATTTACCTCTAAATAAGTGATTTCCAATGTTCTGAGTGAAAGGTTACTTCAAGTAAAGAACATACATCCTAAAGGAGGTTTGTCATCTGTTTCGGCTTCCAGTTGTTTTAAATAGGCATCCCATTTCTTATATCTCATGTTTACCCCTCCCCCCGTAGACTGTGTTCTAAACAACATTTCAATTTCTGCATGTACCCACTTCTTTAGGTCTGACAACCATGCCCTTGCTGGGAATTTTCAAGACATGGTGATGCGGCATTTGGTCAGAACTAATGCAAGGTCGATAAATTTACAAGGGTTTTTTTTTTTGCAGAGACCAATAACCCAATATATAATGTGAAGCCTCTCTCAGTACTTGTTTGCCAGTCGAGCTGGCCACACACGCCCGGACCTCCTCCCAATATATGCATATCATTGGGCATTGCCATATCCTATGATAAAAGTCGGCTTTGTCTGATGCACATCTAGGACAAATGTTTAAAGCACCTGTGTTCATCTGTCCGATTCTTTTACGTGTCAGATAGATGGTTGTACGACAGTACAACGCAGGGAAATAGATTGCATGCCTTTACCACGTATTTTTTACCACGCATGTTTTTACCACACATATGTTTTTACAATGCATGCCATTACCACGCATTGTTTTTATATATAAAAACAATGTATTTGTGGGGGGAGACCCCCCACACCCTCTAACTTACCTTAAATGCGTGGTAAAGGCATGCGCTGTAAAGGCATGCACATGCTAAAAATATGCATGCTAAAAGGTGCGTGGTAAAGGCACAACAAGGTAAAAACCTCATTGTAAAGGCTGTTTCCCAGATAGATGTGCTGTAAAAAAAAGTAAAGAACTGGGTATAATTTAGCCTGGCATTTCTAGAGATCTCTTTCCTGCCATTTAGGCACTTTACCCGCTTTTTGTTCGATAGCTCCAGTCCCAAGCATGTCTCACTCCACTTCCTGAGTGCAAGCAGTTTTGTGCTTCTTGGGATTGCAAGGCGCCATACAAGCAGGTAACTGTCATGACTGAGTTCAATAGAACCTGAAGCAGGAGGAGACCCTTGGGACCTCCTGGTCAGTGTGCCGAGGAAGGAACAATTAGCGAGTTAAAGCAGTGTATAATAGAAAATGAGCAGGCTCCAATTCATATTTTCAAATAGTCTCAATATTTCATTATCATAAATGTCAGCCCACACTGCAGTCTGTGCGGGTCACATTATATTAGGTCTCAATCAAGCACAGTTGGGTAGGGACCACAGCACAAATGTGAGAGCTTATAGTGTTTGTTAATTTTTACTCCAAACGTATGATTTCTAGCATCTCTTGGCTGTTTTCAGAAGCATATTTCCCTGATTATTATCTACTGTATTCCCCAAAACCATTGTAACACTGTCACGGCCTGCAATCTTATAGTTAAATCCTCCTGGTCGGGGGTGCATCCTGCGGATATCCACTGCATCGTCCTCTGTAATTGTGCAATGGCATAATACATGTCATAGTTGGGGGAACTCCCAGATTTTAAAAAGCTTCCTACCCTTTCCCATCCTGTTCACAAACAAGCATTCCTCAGTACATACATTATTTAGCATCTCAATTCCAGCTTGCACTTCAGGCAGGCCTGATGATCTCCAATAGGTAGTAATCATTGAACATCCCTGCGTCATTGCGACAGCCCACCAAACATTTGCTAGTCTTGGGCAGATTCCCTAATGCTTAGAATAACCCAGTAGAATCAAGTTCACATCCAGATTAAATTCAACCCTAGGTAAAACCAACATGTACCCCCCCACCCCAAAGGCTCTCAGCCTATTGGATTCCCAGAGCACGTGAACCCACTCCCAAAATCCCCACATCTGGGACACTGATTTAATACGTTCAGATTCCACTTATGCAATAATGCTGGAGTGTAATACACCATCCACTGAGCATACAGCTGCATTTTGTGAAAATTAGGGTCTTAAATTTATTTGTGAGGCTTCCAGCCACTCCTTTTGTGTTATATTTGTACATGTTTCCTTTAGCCACCTATGCTGTATAGTTTGGAACTAGCATTCAAAGGTATTCTGTCTGGCCTGTAGCCAGTGCAGCCACTCGCCTAGTTTTCTCTGTTCACTAGAGGGATTGAATAATGTGTGAACAATTTCCGTTGTAGACTCTATCCACAATGGTTGGTACTTGTTCAAAACAGAAACTATTTGATGATAAAGAAGCTTATTTTCATCTCAAGCTGATGTAATTTTTGCCTGCAGCCCCCCCATGTAACTGAACAATCATTAACTAGCCAGTCTCTTACTTTCCCTAGATCACATTTTCCCTTATTTTCAACTTCTTTTTCCAATTCAGCCGTACATAGACTTTTAAGAGGTGTTTCTGCATTAATGCTTTGTATCTTTAACAAGCGAAACTGTTGCTTTTGTTTTAGCTTAAAAATGGTGAGTGTGCTGTATTTTACTGATTTGGGAATTCTCACTGCTGGGATGGAAAGATCTGGGTAAGAGAAAATTCTAGCTTTCATTACATCTATCAGAGAATGAATATGATCTTTCAAATTTATAATAACTGCCATTGATTACTCGAAAACCTGCAAGGTAATAAGCCTCCCAGTCTGGGAGAGATAGCTAGGGGTGAGCGAACCTCGTTTAGTTTCACTCCATGGAATTTCTGTGGAGTTACGTAAACACTCTGTGAGATTCCACGAAGTTCCACGAGAGGGCGGAGTCCAATCAATCAATCAATCAGGGAATTGTCAAGCGCGCTACTCACCCGTGAGGGTCTCAAGGGGCTAGGGTGGGGGGATAGCAGCTCCGTTCAGTCGAAGAGCCAGGTCTTTAGGGTCTTCCTGAAGATGATCAGAGAGGGGGCGCGCCTGGTGTCGATCGGGAGCTTGTTCCAGGTCTTGGCCGCGATGTAGGAGAAGGCTCTTCCACACGTTCTGGCTCTGCAGATGCGTGGGGTTTCGGCGAGGGTGAGGTTGGCGGATCGGAGGTTTACCTTGGGTACGTGGGAGGAGATTCTCTCGTTGAGGTATTGGGGCCCGGTGTTGTGGAGGCATTTGTAGGCGTGGGTGAGTATCTTGAAGGCTACTCTCTTCTCGACGGGGAGGCAGTGGAGGTCTCGCAGATGTTGGGTGATGTGTTCTTGTCGAGGGATGCCGAGGATGAGTCTGGCTGCGGTGTTCTGTATGGTCTGGAGTTTGCGGAGCAGAGACTTGTTGATTCCGGTGTAGAGAGCATTTCTGTAGTCCAGGCTGCTGGTTATGAGTGCATGGGTGACGGTTTTTCTTGAATCGGGGTGGATCCATTTGAAGGTCTTGCGAAGGATGCGGAGGGTGTTGAAGCAGGGGGAGGCGAAGGCGTTGATCTGTCGGGTCATGGAGAGGGAGGAGTCCAGTATGATGTCGCGGTTCCAGGCGTGGTCCGTGGGGGGCTTCCGAGTGTGGTGGGCCACCAGGTGTTGTCCCATGCGGTGGGAGAGGGTCCGAGGAAGAGGACCTCTGTCTTCTCCGAGTTGAGCTTCAGGCAGCTGCTTCTCATCCAGGATGCGACGTCCTTCATTCCTTCCTGGAAGCTGAGTCTGGTGGTGACGGGATCCTTGGAGAGGGAGAGGATGAGCTGGGTGTCTTTGGCGTAGGAGACTATGTTGAGTCCATGCTGTCTGACGATGGCTGCAAGGGGGGCCATGTAGATGTTGAAGATCGTTGGGCAGAGTGACGATACTTGGGGTACTCTGCAGTTGATCTCTGTGGGTCCAGAGAGGAAGGGTGGCAGTCTGATTCTTTGGGTTCTGCCGGTGAGGAAGGAGCAGAGCCATTTGAGGGCAGTTCCCTGTATGCCGGCGTCGTAAAGTCTGGCGGCGAGTGTGCGGTGGGAGACGGTGTTGAAGGCTGCAGAGAGGTCGAGTAGGATCAGCGCCGCAGTGTGGCCCTGGTCGAGGAGGGTGCAGATGTCGTCTGTAGCCGTGAATAGAAAGGTCTCAGTGTTGTGGCTGCTGCGGAATCTGGATTTGGGAGGGGTCGAGGATGGAGTTCTCTTCGATTAATTTCGTTAGTTGGGCGTTGACTCTTCTCGGTGACTTTGAGCGCGAAGGGGAGGAGGGAGATGGGCCGGTAGTTCTTGAGGACCGAAGGGTCTGAGGGCTTCCTGGGCAGGGGCTTGACTTCTGCGTGTTTCCAGTCGTCGGGGAAGGTGGCGGTTTTGAAGGTGGTGTTGATGGTGCGTCGTAGTTCCGGTGCAATGGCGGCGGTGGCGAGCCCGTCATGCTGCTTGCACTGATTTTTAGTGCCAGGAGTTTGTTCTGCACAGTAAAATCAGCATGAATGACACCAAACGGTACGCCAAAGGGTGCTGCTTCTTTCTGCCGCTCGAGTAGATTTTCTACTTGAGAGTCAGCTTTCTCAATGTGAACGGTCATGAACTGATGCGACCATCCATGTCCGTAGGCATTCTAGCACCTGAAAACCATGACAAAGGAAAGCAAATTCTTGTTCGTGCTCACCAACTAAACGTTAGTGAGCCGAGTGTGAAAAAACTCTGCCACAAAGTGGTTGGCGGAGTTTTGCCAGAGTTTCAAGCGGAACTCTAAGGGGACAAAACTTTGTGAACTCTGCCAATGGAGCGGAATTTTTCACTCACCCATAGAGGTAGCCCTCCTTCCTCATCAGACCGATTTAGATTCTTTAAACTGACCATAGGGCTAGGTTTATTCCACATGAAAGAACTGATAAGTGAATTTAACTTTTGAAAAAAATCATTGGATAGTGAACAATGAACCAATATAAAAACAAAATTCAGCAAGGGAAGAATCTGCATTTTTGTCATTGCTACTCTGCCTATCATGGGAATTGGTAGCTTACTCCACATATCTAGAATATTCTTATTTTTTACAAGCAGATAGAAATAATTCAACTTTTATAAATACTCATACCTCTCTGATACCATAATACCTAGGTATCTCACCAGGTTCTTATGATATTCTGCCATTAGATATTTAGGTAGGCGAGTCTCACCAGCATTAAAAAGCAATATCTCAGGTTTAGAGATTTGATTCAGTAACTAGAACACTTTGAAAATATCCTAAAAACATTGTCAAAGATATACGTCTCTGGTGGAAGAAATAATACCAAGTTCTCTGCACACCATTTCAGTTTCAGTGCCCCAGGGACCACAGCTTTCACTTCCTTACTTTCCCTCAGTAAGTAGGCCAATGCAAATAAAGAAAGGAGAAAGAGGGCACCCCTGCTTCATGCCTTTATTGATCTTAATTGATTGTGAGACTCTACTCTCCAAAGCGATGAAAACTGTTGAGCCCTCATATTGTGTAGCTATTGACCTTATGTGCTGGTTCAGAAATCCCATTGCTTCCTCGCCTTAAATAAACGTTTCAGCTCACAAGGTCAAAGGCCTCCTCGACGTCTGTAAATAAAATCTCATTAGGCATCCTTGCTACCAGAAAAATTATCTATAGCTTCCACTAGGTTTTATGCTTTGTAGTACAGTTAACACCCCGGTATAAACAGTTCTGGTTGTGACTGATCAGGTGGGGAACCACTTCTGCTACACTTGCTGTGATTATCTTCATAAAGATCTTAATCTGCATTCAGCAGAGTAATTGGGTGGAAGGAATTTGGGGGCATATTATCAAGAAACGGCGTTAAAATTATCACCGCTTTAGCGGCAGAAAACTATCAGCAAGCGGCGATAATGGGCTTGATAATATGCTCTTGAGAATTCCAATAGAAGCCCATGTTCTGGTGTCAACATGGGCTTCTACTGGAATTCTCAAGGGCATATTATCAAGCCCATTATCGCCGCTTTAGCTGCAGTTTTCTGCCGCTAAAGCGGCAATAATTTTAACGCCGTTCATGATAATATGCCCCTAAGATCCTCGGGATTCTTATCCTTTTTTGAAGAAACAAGTAAGGATCCTCTTACGGAAGGATAGAGGATTGGGACCCCCTTCAAAATCAGAATAAACATATTTAACAAAAACATTTAAACTCCAGGAACAACGTTTGGTACCATTTTGGCAGGAACCCATGCTCCCCTGCTGCTTTACATCTAGGAAGTACTTTAATTGCTGCTTCGAGTTCCTGCATTACAATAGGGCAAATGAAACTTTGCGTGGCTTCTGCCATTAATGTAGGCAGTTTAACATGTGAAAATTCCTTATATCGCTTTTTTCTGGATACAGTTATTTATTTTACATTTTAAAGAAATGTTGGTGAAAACGCTTCTTCAATTTGATGACTTTCAATTAGTAAGTGGTCAAGTGTCTCTGATTTTCAACACTACATTTCTCGAATGTTGTGCTCTAGACTGCTAAGCCAAAAGTCGCCTAACCATCTTGCCTTCTTCATATAGTCCTTGCTCAAATGTTATAGCATTAAATATTTGTTTATCGAACAAGAATCTCAGTAACTCTCGTTTAGCAGCATCTCCAGCCAGATAGTGCTGCTGGAGGTCTGTTTGAGACAACCTTAGTACTGCATGTGACAAAGCATCTACTAGGCCCTTGTACTTAATTTTCACCAATCTTCTAATGGTAAATTGGTAAGTAATTACCTCCCCTCTCAAAGTTTCTTTGCAAGCTTCCCAAATATTATCTAGAAGAGAGGAGATATTACTCTTTTAAAAAAACTGCGTCATCTGCTTAATGAGGGCACTCTTAGCAAGAAGAGCGCTATTTAAGGGCCAGATATAGGAGGAGACACTAATAGATGGAAAAGAAGCATTCAAAGCAATAGCGGCCTGGTCTGACAAAGATTTCAAAATTATTGACCCTAGGGACTTGGTAAATTCGGAAGATAATAAAAAAAATCAATTCTAGAACCCGCCTGATATTGAGAAGAAAAGTAGGTGTCAGACCTGTCATCCTTTGGGTGGTCTTCGCCCAAACGTTTTGCCTGCTTATTTTCTCTTTTTTTGGCCTTATGACTCTGAGCACTTTACCATTGCTAATCAGTGCTAAAGTTCATGTGCTTTTCCCCTAAACATGGTGACATTGGTGTATACCTGAGTGGCATATTTAGTTTACTTATAAATCACCATATGCCCAGGGCTTCTAATCTAAATGCTACTAGTGGCCCTGCAGCACTGGTTGTGTCACCCACACAAATAGACTTTCAAACCTGTCCCTGGCCTGCCAATGCAAGGACTGTGTGTGAAGTTTGCTGCCACTTCGACTTCATATTTAAAACAACTTGCCAAGCCTTAAAACATCCCTTTTATTACACATAAGTCACCCCTGAGGTAGGTCCTAAGTAGCCCTAAGGGCAGGGTGCTGTGTAACTAAGAGGTAGGACTTGTGCTTTTAAGTTTTACTTGTCCTGGTAGTGAAAAACAGCTAAATATGTTTTTCACTACTGTGAGGGTCTACTCCTCTCATATGCTAGCATTGAGAATCCCTTAAAACACTTTTAAACTGTAATTCCTGATTAGAAAGGAATAGCTTCCTAATTAGAAAGGAATATCTGCATCATGTTTCATATCTTTTGAATGGTAATGATAAATCCTCCTAACTGGTAAAGTTGGATTTAACATTACTGTTTTAGAAATTCCACTTTTAGAAAGTGGACATTTCTCTGTTGTTACTAATCTGTGTGCCTTGCAGCCTGTGTCCAATACACATATGTGATGGTTAACAGCTACACTTTGTGCATTCTCTAAAGACAGCCAAAAACACAGGAAGGGTTGGTGTGACAGAACTCATCTGCATTCATCTACATTCTGGTAGCTCCTCCTGGGCAGAAGGAGGGAAGGGGAGCTGACACTTACACCTGAATAGACCATGTCCTGTGTCTCATACAAAGGGGTGATTATTACCCCCTATAGATAGCCTTGCTGGGATGAAAGGGGACCTGTGAACTTCAAGGGCCTGCACTAAGGTCATCCCCACTTCAAAGACACATTTGAGTTTAAGTACTGGGGTGCTGACCCTACCAAAACAGTACACTACTTGACCTGTGAAGAACTCTGCCAGGAGTAGGAACTGCTGTGCTACAAGAATTGCCACTTTACCTGACTGCAGCTCTGAAGGAACTGCGCTCAGCTTTGCTGAGCAGCCTTGCTGCCTGCTGATCTCTGCCCTGCTGAGGACCAGGGCCTGCTTTAGGGCAGTGTGACCGGTGCAGCTGCACTGGGTGCTGACCTAAGGGGGGGGCGCTGACCGCAGGTGGGGGCGCTGTGTTTAGCAATAACTTGCGATTTAAAAGAAGATGATGCAGAGTTCCTTGTGCTTCCAGATTTCAAGCAGCAATAAAAATGTCAAGATAACTCTTGTGATTAATGTTCCTGCTAGAGGGAGGGATCGGAGTTTTGTCTAGTGGCAGTTTTGACTCACCATAAAGTAACACAGAGGTTAATATGCCTGCTGCAAAGATCAGATTTGTATTTAAAGTCAATAGCTGAGTGGATTAGAAAAGCCAGCCTATACCAGCGCTTTAAAACAAATGAAATGTACGCGAGAGAGGGACTATGGAGAGACGAGGGGCACTTTTGCCGCGTGGTAGTCAGGGAATCTGAGGAGGAGGTCATGGGGGGGGGCATTAAAAAAGAATTGTCGCAGCAGGCGCCACCAGCGCTAAAGCCGGCCCTGCTGAGGACAAGGACTGGGCCCATCTCACCTGAACCGGGAGTAACTCCAAGGACTTGCTGGCTTGCCTCCTGTTCTAAAGTCTCAAGGCCATCAAAGACTTCCTTCAACTCTGCAACAGTATCTGGACTCTGCAATCTGTGAGTCCTGCCCTGACAAGTGGTGCCAATCCAGTCCTTCATAAAAATATTCTCTATTTTTCATAACCAATGTGGTGTTTTCATTGTGTTACTGTGTGTTGCACAACTACTTCACACATTGCCTCTTTAGATACGCCTGTGCCAATCTACTATAGGGTGAGCACAGGTTTTCCTTTAGTGTGTATCTAGCCTACCCTGACTAACATTGTGGTCCCTACTTGGACAGGGTGCATACCTCTGCCAACTAGAGACCCAATTTCTAACAGTAGGTATAACGCCTGCAGGGTGAGTTAGCAGCTCGCCACGAATCAATCAAGCCATACTCCTCTTTACTTTTAGCCACAGCTCGGGCAGTTTTGGGCTTACGCTGCGGGGTAGAATGTTTAGAATTGGGTAAATTTGCACATATGAATTTACTTTTGTGAATAGGGCCCTGAATGTGCAAAAATAAAACATCTATGTAGTGCACTGAAAACGCACAGAACAAACATGCCCACTCTATGTAACAACTACATGTGTACACATAATTTAACATTCGAAATCATTGTATCAAAAGAAAGTGGAAAAAAATCAAATGTTATACCTGAACAATACTGTTTGGGAATGTGCGGCGGGGAAAGCAGGCCCCAGTGTAAATTGTGTGTAGGGGGCATCATCGCTTTAATTCTATAAAATAACGAAAATTAAGCTGAAACCAAAGGGTCCAACACGTATGGCTTTTATAATTTATAAAAAAAAAAAACAGCAAGCAAAAGGGAAGAAACGAACGAGAAAGGCTGTCAAGATTTGGGCTGCAGGTGAAGCGGAGTCAATGAGTTGAAGTAAATATCCAGTGACTTGCAATGTAACCTTAAACAGACAGAAATCATTCAGTGAGGTCCGTTAACTTTTTTGACAAGCCAGGCTCATCAGTAGACGGATTTCATTGCACTTAACTCAGAAAAGCTGAAAATATAATATGATTGATTAAACCTTTGCAATATTTGTTTAAAAACAAACTGTGCACAGATAAAAGCCCTGTAACGTTGATTCCAGCCCCACGATAGCCATTCATTTTCAAGCCGGTAACTTTATTTTTGACATTACTGGAACTTCTGAAGGATTGTCTCAGATAAAAGACATATTTTGTAGTTTGACTCTGGAACTATACGCGACAAGAGCTGTCGGTTGGAGAACCAAGGGAGATTTCAGAGATCTAAGATGAAAACACATTCCAAACGCGAAAACAGCAAATAGATGGAAAGCTTCACCCACAACAGGCGAGGAAATATATAACAATAAACAAATGCTTGTGTGATCTTTCTCAGTTATTTTTCTCAGTGTCCACCCTACTGAATTTAATTTTCAAACACCGCATCAAAGTACACATTATTCTATTTGAGTTAATTCTCTCAAATAGGCATTTCTTTCATGCACTAAAATATCACATGGTAAATGCTGTCATTTTCAATCTAAAATAATTAAACACAAAATTGTAATTGATATAATTAAGTTCCTATTTCCTAGTCTCTCTAGACCACTGGAACTGTGTGGGCTTCCGCAGAAGCGGATACGTTTGTTGTACTGTGAATAAGAAACAGCTGCCATTATTTTTTTATAAATCATAGACATACATTTCCACATATAACTTGGAACAAAAACGAGCAGAAACATAAATCTATCTTTGGATATGTTAGCAGGAAGTAGCTTCACGTTTCTAAATGTTATGAGCAACCTCATAACTGTCAGTGCTTTTGGTCCCAAGTCAGTGAGAAGTAAAAGGGAGCAGAAATAAAGTTTCAGGACATTCCAATATTTAAAAGTTTCAAGTGAAAATTATATTTATTGTTTTGGATGGCATATGTAGTAACATCGAAGTAGTCAAAGTAATGTAAATAGCCTTTATTGGCAGCAACCGCGTAGCCACAACTGTATCGCGGCACCAGGTTCAGGTAGTGTCAGTAACATTCTATAACAATGGTACAAATCCCAGAACATGGAATACGGAACGATGGGAGAACAAGAGTTCTATACAAGGAAAAAAATAATTAAATAACAGACTCACCTACTATGTAAATGCTACACATCTTCCCCTTTTATAAAACAAAACAACAACAAAAAAAAAAATCTTAATAACAAATAAATTCGTTGTACCTTTCAGGTCTCTTAACAGTTCTTCCAAAGGAAGTTTGAACATTTGTTAAAGGTCTAGTAAGAACAGGCAATTCATTAGAAACATCACTAGAATCATTGACAGGTTCACTGGACACAATGGAAGGAACTGCAGGGAAGGAGTCAAAATCACTACGAGAATTCTCAAAACACCAAAATGGAGGACGAGAAGATGAACAATGGTAAGAAGAGGAAGCTAAGACTCCAATCTCAGCAGAACGAGCTAAGGCTAAGCGACTCATATGCCAAGTCTCACCATTGTCCAAAACTACAGTGTTGTGGTGAATTTTCGAAATCTTTTTTGGTTGGCTAAACTTGCTAAACCCCTTAGGTACTTTTCTGGCATTTTTAACACAAACCCACTGACCAACTTGTAAATTGACTGGTCTGGTACCACGTTTAGCATCATAATATACTTTGTTCCTTGTCTGAGAATTGGTTAAAGTGTTCTTTACATCATCAAAATCACAAAAGGACATACTGTTCCGCTTCATCCAAGCAGGATTAGTTTTGGAGAAAGGAATTCTACATCTCATAAGACAAAAAGGACTTTTGCCAAGAGAAGGATGAGGTGTAATTCTGTAAGCCCACAGCATCTTCTTTAATTCCTCATCCCAAGACAGTCTGGAATTCCTACATAACTGCAAAGTGTCTTTGATAATTCTGTTCAGTCTCTCAACCGTACCATTGCAGGAAGGATGATATAGAGGAGTGAAACTTTGCTTGATGCCATTAACAGAAAGAAAATTTAACATTTCCTTAGACTTGAATTGTACACCGTTGTCAGTAAGTATGGAAGCTGGGAAACCTTCTTGCAGGAAAATTGATTTTAGAAAATCAATCACAGCTTTAGTATCCACTTTATCAATAACTTTGAGTTCAAACCACTTGGAGAATAAATCAACAAGGACAAGAACGTATTTAGTTGTACCATCCATCCAGGTGACAGGGCCCATAATATCTAAAGCAATCTCTTCCCAGGGAAGATTTGGAGAACGAATTACACCTAGAGGAGGATTAAATGTTTTTTTAGATTTGTCAGCAGTTTCGCAACTAATACATGATCTTACGATTTTTTCTATACAACTGTCAACACCAGGCCACCAATAGAGATCTCTGACCCTAGACTTCATGCGAGAAATCCCTGGATGACCTTCATGTGAAAGGTGAATGATGTGCTCCCTCAGTGACGTAGGGGGAATTACTTTGTCACCTCTTAACAAACAATGGTCAAAGACAGTAAGCTCATCTCTGACCTCCCAAAAGGGTCTTAAATTATCGTGGAGATCCTTTTTGTTTGAAATGTTCCATCCATCAATCACCCTTGATTTAACATCAGTTAAAAGAGTGTCTTGAGTATCAGCTTCTAACCATTGTTCTTGCGAGATACTATTTTCAAAACTACAATTCAAAAGAATATTGGCAACAGAGAAATCATTCCAAGAGTTGGAATCAAATTCGATTAAAGGTAACGAAAGTCTGCTTAAACAGTCAACAATTACATTTTTTGCTCCAGGAACGTACTGAATATCAAATAAATAATCTTGGAGATGCATAGAAAGTCTGGAGATTCTAGCAGTGGCTCTGTAAAGACCATCAGTGGTGAGAAGCTTAGTAAGTGGTTTATGATCACTTCTGACAACAAATCTTTTTATGGTTTATGGACAGGAAGGGGCTCAGTGTTGGACTGGCCTGTAACAGCATCTCTCGCTACATTCTTCTCTACCGCAGCAAATCCTGTGTGGTGATGTTGTCTTCTCTACTCTCCACATTCCATGTTCTGTTTCCTTGGAGTGTGGAATGCAGAGTGAAGAATGTGCGGGTTCTGTACTGGTCAGCTGCTGATTGGAATCGGAGAAGACTGTGGCCAATAAAGATGTCTATTGTACACAACTTCATGTGTTGGAGTTATTGAAGAAAGTACTTCACTACATCCTGTCTAGTGGTCCTTCACCACAGGGACATCTTGCCTCATGGAACTCTTGTCAGCTAAAGTTTACAGCTTCGTCCAGATGGAGATTGTTGACTTCCTAAAATAGAGACTAGGGGCCAGATGTACAACCCTTTTTAGCTGTCGCAAATGGGAAATCAGCTGTTTGGGTCCGCTAAAAAGGGTTGTGGTCTGTACAAACCCTATTTTGTGAGTCGGTTACCTAGGGTAATAGCGAGTCACTATTAGGAAGGGGCGTGCCAAGGGTGTATGCACAATTGCTCTGCTACCGCAAATGCAGTCTGAAAACAATGGCAGTTACCACCTACTTCAAATAGGTGGTAAGCCAGTCGCAAATGGGAAGAGGTCCCCAGGGGACACATTTCCCCTCTGTGAATGTCTGCAAATATATTTTTTAAGAGTAGGCAGTGGTCCCATGGACCACGTCCTGCCCTTAAAAAATGAAAAGTAAACTTTTCATTTTTTCCTTTTAAACACATCCCGTTTTCCTTTTAAAAAGTTGCTTAATTTCATAAGCAAACACAGACACGGTGATCTGCTGTCCCCAGCAGGCCACCATCCCTGTGATATGTGAGATTCCTGAGGGTCACAAATTGAGACCTACCTCATTAATATTAATGATGTAGGTCTTTAGCGACCCCATTAGGAATCGCAAACAGTGTCTGAGACACTGTTAAATATTCCATTTTGTGAGGTCCCAAATTGCAAGTTGCAAAACGTCACAATTTGCAACTTGCAAAATGGAAAGGTCGTACATCTGGCCCTAAGGGCCCTATTGCGACTTTGGCAGTCCTCTCGCAGCACCGCCATCACTCCTTCTGCAGGAAGGCCGTCAAAGCCATGGTGAGCCCGCTCACCAGATTCAGAGTTGAATCTAGGTTGGGCGGGTGGTGCTGCGGTGGTCTCACTGCAGTGGGCTGTTAGGCTCATAGGAGAGCCTAACATGCAGCTCGCCACCATGACAGAACCTGCAGCACGTTCCTGCATGGTGTGCCAGGCATGCCACACCATGCAGCAATGGGGTTGCAATTACCCTCTCATGCACCCCCAGGCCCAGAAGCGTCAGGTTTAGTTGCCTCTCTGCCACCCTTTTCATGGTAGGCTCACTGCCATAAAATGGGCAGTGGACAGGGGACTCCTAATATGCTCAACGGTGCCCCAGTGGCACCGCCAGCATATTACTGCCCGTTTCCAGACCGCCAGTGCAATGGGATCCTTGATCCCGGTGGAGCCAGTGCTCTTGTGGCAGTCTCACAGCCACACTCATAATACTGCAGGCAGGCCCGCAGTGTGGCAGAGGTCAGACCGCCAGCATGTGTGCAGCAGTACTGTGGACTGCCGTACACATAATAAGGCCCTAAGTCTGAATGTAGAAATCTTCATTGTGACTTTGTCCAGCGGCTTCCCGACGACAACATTTCCTCCTTGGACATTGCCTGTAGCCTTGCTTGGCTGAACGCAATCTTTTTTTTTTCATTTCACTTCAGTCCAAAGGTAAGCGCCAACGGGGCCCAATCCACTTCTTGTATCTTACTGTGCTCCATCACAGTCTGCCATACTTTTCGACCCGATCTCGCACAACTAGATGTCCACGGTTGGCTGTTTGATAAATTAGGCACCAGTTTTTGCCTTAAATTCTTAAATTTTAAACATTCATAACTCTGCTTCCACTAATTGGATTTTTGTCATTTTAGTGTCACATCTTTTTGTAAATTTACTTTATTTTTCTAAATTGGTGTGGGATTTATCTTGTGTTGTGTTTCCACTTTATTTATTGTTTGTGTGTTGCATAAATACTTAACACACTGTCTCTAAGTTAAGCCTGACTGCTTTTGTGCCAAGCTACCATTCGGTGATGCATAGGTTAATTTAGTGACTGTGGTTCACCCTGACATGGATTGTGGCTGTTGCTTGTGCAGGGTTAACACCAACTTAAGCATCAACCCACTTTCTCACAAACCCTAGTTAGAATTTACCATAAATGGTGCAAAAAATAAATAAAAGTAGTCTCCAACTAACCAGCCAAATCCAACTTGAAACAGTTAACAAACATCATCGATTATTCAATTAATAAACAGGATAAAAAGCACAAAACAACACACAACTAAATGCTTCATGGTATGTTATGTTATGTCGATTTGTATAGCACACTAATCGCTCAAGAGGGTATCCAGGTGCTTGGGCAGATGTGCGGTCCCCAAGCTGCTTATGTGAAGAGCCAGGTCTTCAGCTTCTTGCGGAACTTGGGCAGTGAGGAGGAGGCTCTGATGTGTTGAGGGAGGTCATTCCATGTCATAGGTACAATGTAGGAAAATTTGTGACCTCCTGTTTTGCTTTTGCGGATGCTGGGAGTGTGTGTGAGTGAGACTGAGGTAAAGGTTAGGTGTCTGATGAATTGGTGAAGGTATTCTGGACCTATGTTGTGTAGGACTTTGGATGTGTATGTGAGACGTATGAATTGTCTGCATGTGATGTGGATGCGGCATGGGAGGTTGAGTATGAGTGTTGCAGCAGTGTTCTGGATGGTCTGGAGTCTGTGTAGGAGTTGTTTGGAGATTCTGGAGGAGAGAATGTTGCCGTAGTCCAGCCTGATGGTGATGAGTACTTGTGTGATGCTCCATCTGGTGTTCTGAGGTAACCATTTGAAGATCTTTTACAACATAAATAGGATGTGGAAGCAGGAGGTGCAAACTGTGTTGACTTGAGCTGTCATGTTGAGCTTGTCATCTAGGATGATCCCTAGGTTTCTTGTGTGGTCTGTGGTTGTTGGTCCTAGCTCCCGCAGCCACCAGGTCAGTCCCATGTGGAGGTTGTGTTGCTGAAGTGCAGTAATTCAATTTTGTTGGAGTTGAGCGTAAAGGCAGTTAGTTCACATCCAGTCTGCTACCAGTGTCATGCATGTGGTGAAGTTGGTTCTGGTGGTGGATGTCCTGTCCATCAGGGAGAGGACGAGTTGGGTGCCATCAGCGTAGGAGAGGATGGTGATATCTTGTGATAAGATCATGTTGGCAAGCAGTGTCATGTATATGTTGAAAATGGTGGGGCTGAAGGACAATCTCTGTTGGACTCCTAATATCAGTTTTTTGGTTGCTGATGTGACAGGTGGCAGCCTGACAATTTGGGTTCTTCCTGTGAGGAAGGAACAGATCCATTTTAGAGCAGGTCCTGGTATGCCAATCTTGTGGAGTCTTCTGATGAGGTTGTTGTGGGAGACAGTGTTGAATGCCACAGAGAGGTTGAGCAGGATGAGTGCCGCTGTTTCTCCTTGGTCCAGGATGGTTTGAATGTCATCAATGGCCATGATGAGTGCTATTTTGGTGCTGCTGTTCTTTCTGAATGCTGATTGAGTGTTGTCTCGAAGGTGGTTAAGCTTGAGGTGGGTTGTGAAATGATTGTTGATAGCCTTCTCAATCACTTTGGTTGGATAGGGAAGCAGGGAGATGTTTTGGAAGTTGCTCAGTTGATTCTGGTCAGCTGTGAGCTTTTTGAGGAGGGCATTGATTTCTGAAAGTTGGAGACATGATGGAGGTGTTGATGATGTGTGTCAGGGTGGTGCTGATTGGGGATGTTCCCAGGTTGTAAATATGGCGGGTGCATGGGTTAGTGGGGGCCCCTATGTGGATGGTCCGCATGATTGCTGCTGTGTTTTTTCTGGTGATAGTTGTCTATTTGGTTAGGGGGCCATCTTGGTTGGTGGTGGGTAAGTTAGTGATGAGCTCCCTGGGGTTGGGTTGGTGTACAAACTTACTGCAGATGTTTACAACTTTGCTGTGGAAGAAGTTAGATAGGTTGTCCCGGAGTTGTTGGGAGGCTGCGATGTTGTTATCAGTGGCTGAAGGCGAGGTGAAATCTTTGATAACCAAGAAGATCTCCTTGCAGCTGTTGGAGCTTCCTTTGATATGGTCCACTAGTGCTTTTTCTCAGTGTTTCTTATTTGCTGGTGATAGCGTCTGAGTGCAGCCTTGCAGATAGTTCTTTTAGTGGTGTTATGGCTGGCTCTCCATTTCCTTTCTAGCAGTTTACAGTGTCATTTGGTGTCTCAGAGTTCTTCTGTGTACCAGCTGGCATGCTTGTTTGATCTGCTATGCTTGTTGGGTTTGATGGGTGAGAGGGAGTCTGCACAGTTCTTGATCCAGATGTTGAAGTTGTTGATGTCCTTATCGAGGTTATCTGAGGGGCGAGGTTGATCTGTGCTGAAGGCACTGAGCCAGTCTGTTTCTGTAATTTTGCACCAGTGGCAGCTTGGAAAGCTGAACTTGATAGGGGTGTTGAATTGAGGTGTGTTGATTTGGAAGTGGATGATGGAGTGGTCGGTCCATGTGAGCGGTGTGGTGGAGTTGTATTTGATGCAGTTGCTTCTGGTGAAGATGGGGTACAGTGTGTGTCCTGTAGTGTATGTTGTTGGTTCTGGTACAGGCAGGGTGAGTTCAATGTTGCTCAAGCTTTTGAAGAGTGCTGTGGAGCAGAGGTCGTTTCTGTCTTCCAGGTGAAGGTTGATGTAGCCGAGGAGAATGTAGGCTCTGGAGTCAATGGTGAGTGGGGTGACGAAGTTCCCGAATGGCTGGTAAGTGTGGTTCGTCATCCTGGTGATCGGTAGGTGACAATTCCGTCCAGGGAGGAGATTTACAGCTTGAAGGTCAGATGTTCCATAAATTGGGTGGTGTTTTTTCCAGATGTTGCACATTCAATGGATTTCTTGTAGGAAGTCCTCCTCCTGGCTTGTGAATGCGGTTTTGTCGAGCAATCTTGTAACCTGCTAGGATTGCTGTGGTGATGTCGGGGGCCGAGGAAGGGTTGAGCCAGGTCTCTGTGATGATGTCAGGTGCATTGCTTCCTAAAAAGAGAATTACAGCACAACAGTGTCACTCTGTCAGATTGCAAACAAACAAAAAAGATTGCAACACTTTAACAAATCACTAAATACTACAAATTAAGTTTGACAATTAATAAAGGCTAACAAAATGAACAAATAACTGAATTAATGTTAATATGGCATATAATTAAAACTATGCTACATATTTATTTCTCCAAATTACAGGTGCATCCTCTACAAGAAGGGAAAAATACTAAAAGGAAAATAAAATATCAAACACCTGCTATGGCAAGACCACCGCTAAAAATGAAATGATTGAAACTGTTAGGAAACATACTTATCCCCCACATATTACTGAAATAGAAGTCGAAAATATTTTACAGGACCTAAAAGAGGCCAGTACAAGCTGACAAAAGGCAAGTGAAAAGATACTTAGAAATATTAAATCAAACTTTCCCAAATATGTAGCAAGCCAACTGCCTGACATAACAACCCTAAAAATATCAATTGCCAGAAATGTAGAACACCAGGAAACCATCAATAACACCTAAAAAATGTGAATAAATAGATATAGCCCATACTAGTCACACATAAAAAATACATGTTTCCTATATGGCAACTACAATAATGAAAACAAAAATATCATTTTTTATACCAAGAACAATTTACTAACCTTAACTAATTGAAAAACATGGATGATGGATGGCACTTTTAAGTCTTGTCCTCCACCATTCAGTAAATAAACACAGTACATATCTAATAGCAACATTCAAACATATCGTTTATGCACTGGTAGCTAAACAACAAAGTGCAACTTACAATGAAATACTAACATAACAAACTAATAACCATAATCCTCAAGAACCATCATAGATTTTGAACAGCCAATGATTTCAGGGGTTGTGCTATCACTTTCACCTGAAAATATTGAGGCACCTACTATACTCCACTCTGAAAATATTCAACTAACCGAGAATTTGCACAGGAAATAAAAAAGCTGATAGCTTTAGGATTTGTCCCAGTAACAGAGCATCATGGTATGCTAATTAAATCTCCCTATTATCAACAACATGAAACCAAACTTGCTCCATTAATGAGTTATTTTGAGTATCACAGTCCATGATGGAACATTGATGGCAGCACCACGTCCCAAGAAGGAAAGACAAATAACTCAGTGTAAGGGTGGCACATTTCCTTCCAAAGACAACTTGGAAGATGCCACCCTACACTCTATCTATTCCTAAAATGCTTGAAAAAGAAAAAAGCTACCAGGAGCTAAGATTAGAGCAAGCCATAGCCAAACTCAACCAAAGCCCTCCAAATACACTAAATGAATGCATGCACTCCTAACATTCACTAACAGCCCAGGTCGACCATATCTAAACTCAACAGCAATTTAAAAAACACAATAAACAACAACTCTATTTAATCTTGCTGAAACACAAACACACATACTTTATTCATATTGTTTTATAAATTGTACTAAAGCAAGTTTAAAATAGCAACCTGAATAAAAAATAATTGAAAAGATAAATATTCAGATTGATAATTTACATTTAGTATAATAAATATTTTAAATGTATACATAAACAATGTAAAGTAACCAACATTATTTTGACTAATAAACGCTTTTCTACCACCTAAAAAAATCTACTTACCCAAAAATAAACATATACATAGAAGATAAATAAACAAACATAAGATATTTTTTTTTTACATTGCACACCCAATAATACAAATAAATAAAATAAGATACCACTTATGGTTTTGTAGCTGAAGTCCTGGTGAGTAAAATGAAGAGCCAAAGATACAATCCTGAAATAAATTGTTAACAAAGATGACAAAAAATGCTAAAGCCATCGGATACAAGGCCACTAATCCAAGCAATCCTTCCAAAACCTGAAATATTAAAAAAAAAAAAAAAGAAATGCACCAGGAAACCCTAAAATGAAGAAAAAGTTTAAATGAACCAACTCTGTTTCCTTAAAAAGAAATAAAATACATCCAGGTTAAAAATAAGTTCTGACATCTGAAAATAAAACCATTTGAAGAAAAAAAGAAGACCATCCAAAAACAACAAACACTAAACACTAAACACTAGACACTAGAAACCAAATCACTGTAACAAAACATTAACATCAATTATAACACACTCAACACACATTTTGGTGTGCCTTAGGGGCAGATATTCCTTAAAAAATTGCTGATCTGCTCCAAAGGGAATAAACCAAAAACAAATATAGGAGCCCTTAGTGGGAATGACCTTGAGGCGGGGGCCTGCTCTGGTCACACAAACAAAGAAATCCCAGGGGGCCTACCTCTCCTTGGGAGAAGAGGGGCCGAAAAAAGGCAACCTGGGGGGCGGGTTTGGAGGTACAAGGTGGTGTCGCTATTCTGTAGCACTCCTGCACCAGATATCCATTAACATTCTGGAGCTGGGGGTCTGTAGTAGGGGACACAAGGGAGTGTGGCATAGTAAAGTGACCACACCAGACAAGGTAAGTGTAGAAACCTTGTGTTTATTGACTGTTCATCTCCACAGCTTCCAGGCAATGGCAAACAGTCCCTGGCAGTTCAAACATCAACATTCTATTACCATGGAGCCAAGCTAACACAATAGCAAACATGTCAATGCATTACTACAACATCTCCCTTCTTTACCACAAGAGCATAGAAGAGAAAATGTAAACAACTACCCAGCTAAGAAAATAAAAATAAAACATAAGAATAAAGGAAAGAGGAAAATACTAAAAGGAAAAGGTACACAATAGCACATTTCCATAGCAAAAACAAGAAGCAAAATACAAAATATTCTTTTGCACATTTTCATCACAAAGAAATAAACATAACAAAATTCAGAGATTCATACATTTTGGTGGAACCCTTTTCCTACCACTTCTCCGCGTATAAGGAGATTGAGCAGAACTCCTAGGGACACTGGAATTGGAAACACTATGATCAGACTCAACAGATGAGTGGTCTAATCCGACTTCCAGGCCCAGTTGATGAACAATTTGATCAGGAATCTTGTAAATCCTCGCGAGATTCCACCAACTCTTGCCATTGACTCTCACCGCATAACGAGAAGTAGCATCCACACGAACAGGGGGACCAAACTTAGACAACCCCTTGGGAACCTTGTAAGGAAACTTAATTTTCACCCAATCACCCACCTGGACCTTAGAACACCAACCCTTCAAATCCTTGGCACTCTTCGAGGAAACTTCAACAGAAGCCTTGCTCTGCAAATCACTTCCCCCCACACCTGAAAGAGTAGCAGCTTTAGAACACAAACCCCACTTCCTGATCCAAGCGGGACACATATCAAAAGTAGCAACTCTCCCACGCACGCAACAACTCAACAGGACTCTTCCACACAACCAAACGATGAGCCCACAACATGCAAATCGCAGCACGCAGGAGCCTCTCGCAGCACACAGGTCCCAACGAACACAGGCACACCGCAAAGACAACTCGCTCACCAGGAACACGGTGAAATCCTTTGCAGTCAGGATAGGAGGCGCACGGACAGTGTCTCCGACAGACAGGCACGTCCAGCAGGCGACCAGGGAGCACAAGACGGCAAACTGCCTAGACTGTGGGAACCAGAGCCAAAAATGTAATCAATTTGTCAATGCTCCCAACAGATCCAGGCATCCAACAGCTTGGGCACACAACTGCAAACTACGTATTGTGAAAACCACAGTAGAATAAATTATTATGTCGAGACACGACGTCCCATTGGCAAATACATGACACAATCCACTGCCAACGCTCCCAACAGGTCCAGAGCAGACAGCACAGGAAAACAGCTCCAAAAGAGTTTAAGTGAAGCGCAGGACACTTCAGAACCACACAGCCACACGCGTGTGTGGAGACACAGAAGGGTCGTCCAACTCATCGCCAATTTGAAGTGACCACACCAGACAAGGTAAGTGTAGAAACCTTGTGTTTATTTACTGTTAATCTCCACAGCTTCCAGGGAATGGCAAACAGTCCTTGGCAGTTCAAACATCAACATTCTATTACCATGGAGCCAAGCTAAAACAATAGCAAACATGTTAATGCATTACTACACATATATAATCCCTTACGACCTAAGAGTAAGGAGCATGGGGGAGGTGCCCGGCTGCGAGGAAGGCAGCAGTACAAGACTGGAGGCCCGGCCTGGGGGTACAGCTTATGCAAGGAAGTTCCCCAGGCCATTGAAATCTGGCTTTCTGTCTGGGACTGCGGAGGCCCCTGCTGACCTGAATGGCACGTGCGGTCTGAGGGGGAGAGACACCAGAGGAGTGGAGGGATTCTGCAGAGGGGGTGCACTCCCTTGGGGCCGTAGCGATCCTGCAGCGGCCCCTCAATTACATCTGTAACCACCCTAGGGGCCCAGAAAAGAGTGGAGGCCGAAATAGGAAAGGACCTAGCCCAGAATGAGGGCATGACCGGAGTGATGACCATGTCGGTAACAGGTGCAAGCAGACAGAGGCAGTGAAGACAGGCTATCCAGCTCCTCAACTTTCAACTCAAAGGAACAACTATGAAGGTAAATAACACGATGGAAAGAAGGTATCCCTAACAGCATGCCTGCAACTTTCCATGCATCCGAATGAGTACCTGCGATTAGCACCCGGGTGAAAGATGGGCAGCTCATGCTACTCCCCCCCTGAGACTTCGGAGGGGAGTCTTGGCAGGCTGTAGCTTTCATACGCAGTGAGTTGCAGAGTGTGGGGAGATGACCAGGAACAATGTCCCCCCAAAACAAGGGAAGATGGATGAATTCACTGAGCTGCTATTGCTGCCCTCCACGATGGCAGGCGTCCCCATGCATTGAGGAAAGAAGGGAGTGGGGAGTCAACCCACCCCAGGCCAGACACGATCCTTCAGGCCATAGAGTCCTCACAGAGGGGTGGTAGGGGCTGATGTGGCCATGATTTAGCAGGATCTACGTAAGGCTACCAGCTGAGTAATGGACGCAGAGAGACAAATAGCTGTAGGGGTTGATCCAGGAGTTCCACCAGAAACTAAAAAGTATGACTGAGCTGGCAACCCAAGTGGACGACGCTGAAGGTTGATCCAGGTGCCATAACCTGCACTTTGTGGGATCCTCTGAGGGTGTGGAGGGATCCCGTCTGAAACACTTTCTTGAAAACTGGCTGCATAACTTGGTGCTGGCAGGGCACCTTTCCTCCTGCTTCCTAATCAAGTTAACCCATTTTGCCCTGGTACAGAAACTTCCTCCGCTGGTGACAACCAGAGCAATCATAGCTCACTTCCTGAATTATAGGGACAGTGACACAACTCTAGGCATAGCTATAGGAAGGGATGAAGTATTTCACAGCTCCCAAAAAATCCTAATTTTCCTGGACTAGACTAGATTGGTACAGCGACAACGTAAATCATTTGATCAGGTGAAGCAGAAACTGCAAGCTAGGGTTGCAAAGTACATGTTGCTTTATCGAGCTAAATCCGTTTAATTTTCAAGGGGAAAAAGTTCTACTTTGAGACCCCAGATCAAGCGTGGGAATGGGTTGAGAAGTGACCCCCATGAAAGGCCAGGAGGAAACCACCGGGTCCTGAGCAGCAGTATGAAGCGCAACCTGACGAAGAAATGCGGTGGCATGCCAGTCAGGGCACACTGAAGCAATCAATAAGGTGGTAAGGGGATTGACTCCATCAACTGTGAGAGACACTACTGAGTATCGATCCGCTGATACTGATGCAGGAGACAATCCTGCCACAGAAGGAGGGGGAGAGGTTCCAGACAGGCCTAGTACTCAGACAAACAGCCAGATCACACTGAACTTTCGCTGTCATGGTGCACGTTTGAGGTTGGGTTAGTGGTGAAACCAATACAGGAGTGTGTTGAGCGTTTTCAAAGCTAGTTTTGTGGTAAAACTTTGGGGGAAGGGAAGAAGGGGTAACAGACTTTCCACAGTTAGGGAATTGGGTAGTTCAGAGCCCACATAGAGGAACAGCTAGGAGGGGGGCACATCGGGAATTATGTTTTTTGTTATATCTCAAGGGCACTGCATACACAACAGATACAGCAAAAGGATAGGGCTGGGGGACATTGAGGACCCCGTGTAAAATGGAACACTCCCTGACCATACCGCCAAACCCAACTATATCCATTGGCTTAATGAAGGATTAGTTGAAATTCCTCTCTTGAAATGTGATCGGGTTGTAAGATTAAAAGGGGTATTAGCTCAATACCTTTGGCGGCACTCCATAAATTTAGTGCTGCAACAAGAAACACACCTGCTGGCAAATAATTCTCAATGTCTCCACAGGGGCGGATAGGCCTTGCTAGCACATGCAGTCTTCACAGGGGAATCAAAGGAGTGGCAATATTAGCCAAGAAAGTCCCCCCTCCCAAATAGTTGATCAATGGATGGATCCTGAGGGTTCCTCTGTAGCCCTAAAAAGGGACAATTGAATATGAGGGACCTTATCATAGTGAATGCAGCATATAACCTTTGATAAATTGGGCCCCTAATACTAGATTCAGACATACATGTAGTGGGTGGGGACTTTAACAATGTGATCAACAGCAATATGATCAACACCCTCCGAATCTGCAGTCACAACATAGACATACAGGACTTCTATGCTTCACATACACATCATGTGTCTCATGGATGTGTGGAGAGAGAGGCACCTGACGGATAGACAATACTAATTTCTTTAAGGGCCACATCAGTCACTTTCACATCTAGAATATGTGTTTCTACCAGTGGATGAGCTTGACTGGGTGGAAAAGATGGAGTACCTGGCACAACATATCTTAGATCACTCCCCCATGCAATCTACCCTTGGTACACATAGATGGACCACGGCTCAACTGTGGAAACTTGATACATGAACTTTACAAAATAGGGACATGGTTAGGACCTTGCAGGTGGATTCCCAGCTGTACTATAAAGAAAACAAGGGGTCAGTGGATTCACCAGTGACACTGTGGGAGGCTTATAAGACAGTGTTTGGAGATACAGCCCAGAAACTGGTGGCGGTAAAGAGGGAAGGCAAGGAATGAAAGGTGCGTGTCCTAGAGATGCAACTTATTGCTTTGGAAAGGGAGTGGATGCAGATAGGGGACCCAAAGATATATTTGTGGTTGGTAGCAGCCCGGGAAGAGCTCAGCAACCTCATGAGGATCACAGCTCAAAAACATTATCTCTCGCTATAGAGAAAGCTGTATGAAACAGGAGATAAAGGTCACCTACTGGCATGGCTGGGTAAGAGGGAAGAAGAGTCGAGATGGGTGGCAGAAGTTTTTTTTATTTTTTATTTTAAGAGTTTTGTATAGCGCTGGCCAGACCCGAAGGTATCAGAGCACTTCACAACATTAGTGGTGACAAAGTTACACGATAAAAGCAGTAATACAAGCATTGATTTGTGACGAATCGAAAGTATCTGAGCGCTTTACAGAGTTAATAGCAAAGAAATCCCAAAATATAACAGTAGTGTATACACTGACTCGTGACGAGGTCCGCTCTCAGAGAGATCAACAGTATAACAGTAATATATACATTGAGTCGAGACGAAGTCCTTTCGGGGAGGGGGAGACCAAGGAACGAGTCAGGGGTGGGCGGGGGGGAAGACATAGTTATAAAGTGGCTGTGAGCTGCGGGGGGTGGCAGCTATCCATTCGGAAGAGACCGGTTGAGGTAGAGGTCCTTGAGCTGCCTTTTGAATTTTAAAAAGGAGGGGTTAGTCCTGATATGGATTGGGATGGAGTTCCAGATTCTGGGCGCATTTCCTGAGAAGGATCGAGATAGGGTTTTTTGTTTGTGGTTTTTGGGGGAATGAGGAGTAGAGTGTTAGTACTCCTAAGATTCCTTGACTGGCCGGCCTTCTTGAGTTTGGAGGCCAGGTATGCAGGTTTCCCAGTGTGCAGGGCTTTGTGCGTGAGGCAGGCAGTCCTGAAATTGGCACGCATTTCGATTGGGAGCCATTTTAGTTCTCTGAGCGCAGGCGAGATGTGTTCATATTTCTTCACTCCGGTGACCATTCTGGCTGCTGCATTAAGAGTTGATCTGAGGGGAGCTAGGTGAGATTTTGCTGTTCCTGTGAGTGTTGCGTTGCCGTAGTCTAGTCTGGACAGGACTAGGGATTGGGTAGCTAGTTTGAGGTCATTGGGAGCGATGTAGGGTTTTATTTTATTGAGTAGTTTTAGGTTTAGGAAGGTGCTCTTTGCGGTGTTCTTGATGTGTTTGTCCATGTCTAATTTTGGGTCCAGAGTGATTCCCAGCGATTTTACGGAGTCGGCCAGGGTGAGATTACAGTTGAGAGCATCGATATCTTTTAGCCATTCTGTGATTAGGGGGTTCTGTTCTTTGTTGGAAATTAGGAGGATTTCCGTTTTATCTTGGTTGAGTTTCAGGTGATTGAGGGATAACCAGTGTTGGACTTCTCTTAGAGTGTCATTTAATCTCTGGATGTCATCAATGGAGGAGGTCTCTAGATAGATCTGCGTATCATCCGCATAGAGGTGGAAGGGGATGTTGGCTTTTTTGAGTATGGTGGTGAGGGGTTCCATGTAGATGTTGAAGAGTTGTGGGAAGATAACTGATCCTTGGGGGACCCCCCTGCTGACGGGGAGTAGGTCAGACTTGAGTTTTTTGATTTTTATTTGTTGGGTGCGGTTCTGCAGGAAGGAGGTGAACCACTGTAAGACCACCTCTTCTGCTCCGACTCTTTCTCGGAGTACCTTAGTGAGTAGTTTGTGGTCAACTGTGTCGAAGGCTGCAGATAGATCCAGGAGTATGAGTAGACAGCACCGGGTCGTATCGAGAGATGTGTGGACATCATCAATTACATTCAGGATCGCTGTCTCTGTGCTGCATCCTTTTCTGAAACCCGATTGGTGGGGGTCTAGGAGGTTGGTGTTGTCCAAATGTTGGGTGAGTTGCAAGAGAACACATCTTTCCAGGATTTTAGCTAGGAATGGGAGGTTGGAGACGGGTCTGAAGTTATTCAGGCCATTTTTTTTTGTAGTGGCGTGACTTGTCCGATTTTGAAACAATCAGGCATGACTCAGGGAGCTATTAATGATCTTGGTCCAGAGCGGGACTAGGGTGCATTTGAGCTTTTTGGCCAGTTGGGTAGGAATGGGGTCCGAGAAGTGTGATGATGGTTTGGAGCTGGAGATCATTTTGATGATCTCTGCTTCGGAGATGGGGTTGAAGGATTTCCAGCTGTTCGGTGGGTGCTTGGGTGTGATATCTTCTGTCCGTGGGAGCGAGCTTCTGTTGGGGGGCTGCTGTGATTGTCCAAGGAGAGCTCAATGTTGGCAATTTTGTCATTAAAGAAATTGGCAAAGTTATTACAAAGGTCTTTGGAGGTCTGCACTGAGGATGCAGGGGGCTTGGAAGTTTGTTGTCTGATGAGATTGAAGAGTTCTTTGGGTCTATTTTTGGCATTGTCAAGGGTATCACAGAAGAAGGAGGTTTTAACTTTTTTGATGTGATTTTTATAATTTCTGCATTCTGATTTGAGTCGATCAAGGAGGATTGAAGTCGAGAAGTACGGATAGAAGCCAATGACCTAGCCAACCCAGACAGGGACATAGCACAGGTGTTTGCACTGCATTTTCCTAAGTTCTATACAGCAAAGAAGGGACGCCATGAACAAGATATCATAGCATTGCAGGGAGATTTAAAGGTTCTAATTCCACGGAGGCAGGTCGTGAAGTACTAGAGGCAGACTTATCCCTCAAGGAGATAGAAGAGGCCCTGGCAGCCATAAAGCCAGGGAAAATGCTGGGAGAGAACGGTTTCTAGGCAGAGATGTTTTGGCGCCTGGCCCCAATACTCAACCTGCACCTTAGAAATGTGTGCCATGCAGCCAGGGATGAGGGGGAACTCCCGCCAGACCTTAATCATATGATCATAGCTGTAATTCATAAGCAAAGTAAGCCCCAAGACCTTTGAGCCTTCTATAGGCCCAACACACTCTTATAAGAAGCTACAAGTGGTTCCGTTGGGCGAAGTCAAAGGAAATTACTATTTGACTCACAAAATATTTATAGACACAATGATTATTAGAATCAATTATTCTCGATATTTGCTCCAAAACATAAGTAACACAGCCCCAGAAGATGTACAATTAATGTATATTCAATTTAATTAATATCACGTTTGTTTTTCCACAGAAACAAATTAGAACAGGCTGTCAAACAAACCCAAAAAGAACGATGGCATCACAAAAGGAAATTAATGAGTGATTACAATGACAAAAAGCAACATGCCAAATTCAAACAAAAAAGGGGACAATAACATGGATTTCTCCATCCTTCCCTAGGTTCCAACTATAACTTGCAGTGTCCTTTTAGTGTATAGTTATAGTGGACCTGGACATGAGACTGTTATTCATCGACGTTTCGACGCTGTAGGGTGTGTGTGCATAGGTACATCCAGTAGGGTCTTCCTCAGGACAAAAAAAACAATTGACAGGCCCAGGAGTCTAAATAGCAAAAGACAAAACGGCTCCTCCGTACGTGGAAGGAGTAATTTCAACTCTGGACAACCATCAAATGGTCATGGGTGCAAAAAGCGCATACAGGAGAGTTCAAGCACACTGTGTTCTGTCTGGCAAGGATGGCACGAGTCACTCCTTTGTGATAAATGATAACACCGTCCCCTGGTGTAATCCCACAGGTCCAGGACGGGGACCCAGATCTTAATGAGGCCACAATGTCAATGAAAAGGCTCTTTTAGGTGGGGGGCCAAAAATCCCCATGAGATTACAAATGCGCCTGCATCACTGGCAGTCAATTTCTTTATCCCGACGGCATGGTTTGCTCGATCCCGGCAAGCATGTCTCAGCAACACACTCAAACACAGAAAGTAAAATAAAATATTGGCTTAGATCCTGACAACGATGGTAGCTGGGGTAATTACCTTTTTAATACACGAGGACTATATGGGATTTACGCTCACCTCAACCTCAAATGCTCGCAAGCATGGCTTGATGACACCAAAAACGATCAGGAGTCCAGTGCTGTTCTATCATTAGATGCTGAAAAACCATTTGACTCCATAGACTGGAAATACCTTCACCTGACCCAGCAACATTTTGTGTTTGGCCCCAAATTCTGTCAATCGGTCGCTCTGTTATATAAGGCCGCGACGGCAGCAATGAGAGTGAACGGGGTTCTGCCAAACAAACTTTCAGCTAGGACAAGGAATGATGATTTGGGTATGATTTGCTCTCTGTTTGGAACCCCGGGCATGCTGGATGCGCTTCGGAGCAGATCTCAGTGGGTTCCCTGAAGTGACATGCGCACCCAAAAAAAATTCACTTCATGCATATGATGTCTTGATATATGTTGGTAATCCAGCTATGGCAATCCCAGCAGCCTTTTAAATTGTTCACTACTTTGAGGAGAACTTAGGGTAACATATACATTGGGGCAAGTCAACATTGTATCAGTTGGGGACTGGAAGGGAGTGGAAGTGGTACTCGGGAACTCTAAGGTCTTGGTGAAGTGCTTCAAGTATTTGGAAATCGAGGTCACAGCCATCAGAAATACATTTCAGGAAAAGAATCACTACAAGGTCCTGAGGCGTTCTGATTGGACGTGAGTAGATGGCACACTCTAACCTTAATGATTATGGCAAGGGCCATGCTTTATAACATGATTTCTCTGCCCAAGGTTTTGTACATACTACAAAACGTGCCCTTTGAAGTGCTGGAGGCCTATTTTAAAAAGATAGATACAATCCTACAGAAGCTATTCTGGAATGAGGAAGCCTCGAGAATAGCTTTGCAAAACTTGTATAGGTCGAGCTACAATGGAGGCATTACCCTCCCCAATATGAGGGTATAATATGGGGCCACACAACTTCAGGTCATTAATGAATGGGGTTTCACTCTGCACAGCGCACCAGCAATGTAACTAGAAAGAGTTAAGATGGTGCCAGTCATGTACATGCATTATTTATAGGGGGGCCAGGCAGGAAACACCTGCTTACTCCAACCAAGGCGACACTGAAAGTGTGGAATGATGCCACCAGGCCCTGGGATGGCATGGAAAGATAACATTGCCAACACCATTTTGGAAAGGGCGGGTCTTTAAAGAAGCCAGTAAATTTTGGGGTTTTACTAAATGGGACTATGTGGGAATAGATGTACTGGGAGATGTGATCTAAGGGGTGAGGTAAAGACATTTTGAAGTTTTACAGCAAATCCAACTAGCATCCACCCAACGGTATAAATACTTACAACTGAGACAAGTACTAAGGTCAGAGAAAAGGACTGAGTAGATATCCCAGAATACAACCCTTTGGAAAATTGGGTATTGAGAAGGGAGATTATTCAGATGCCGGTCTCACAACTCAGCCGTGCCATTGCTAATAACACCCCGATAACTTTAGTCCTTGCAGCTTAGATGGTAGAGGGAGGAAGGGACTCTGGAAGACATTCATTGGGAGGCATCCCTTATGCATCCGAGGGAAGTGGCCATCAACGCACGGCTGAGTTTAATTCAGTTAAAAATACTACACCAAATTTATTTACTAAATTTAAAGAGCCACCAACTCCAACAGTCTATGATGCGTTATTGAGGAGGGCACATTCCTTTAAACACACTGGCGATGTCCCAAAATTAATGTCTATTGGGGCAGTTGTGGAACTTAACATTCTCAAGACACCCCAACTAGTGATACTTGGGATTCCTAACGACGCAGAAATTCCCAGGGTCGCATTGGGTGTTGGGCTGCATCATTGCAAAGAGGGATGTGGCAGAAATGTGGGACATACAGCAGGTCCTAACAGTGGAGAAGTGGAAGGAAGGAATGAACATGTCTATGGAGGCAGAAAGTGTGGTTTACGAGGGTAGGGACAGTACCAAGAAATTCAACAAATTGAGGGGGAATGTATGACTTTTCCCTCACAGGTCCTAACTAGTGAGTGGTTCTCACCTGTTTTACATCCTGATTAGAGGCATACTGGAAACAAAATGGCTTCCAGCACATCTCCTAGTAGTATTATGATGCTGTGTGCCATACGAGGCTGACATCCTGATCTTGCCGATGGAAGGATCTAGAGTGGCATTGGAAGCACTTCGCAGTGATACTGGGTGGGGGCGTTTGGAGTCTTCCCCTGAGGGTGGGTGTGGGAAATGCTGGGCACGTTCTGGGTCCCTGAGAGGTGATTCTAAGGACATATCCAATATGACCTTACCACCGAAGTGGTTAAAGTCATATTTGAAATTGTAATGTACTATAGTTACATTTATACAGCACTTCATCCCTACTATGCGTGAAAGAGCATTGATGTTGAAATGCGGTGTGGCCTATGTAAGAAGTATTTTGATGTCATGCATGAGTAAGTTGACTATCTCATTCCATGTCAATATGAACACAGTCTCGAGTCCTGAACTTTTCATTTCCAAATCACTGATATCAGGATTACAGGCTGTGAGGGTAAATAAGAATGCAACAATGAAAGAGTAGCAATCCATGCTGTACATACAGCCAAAGGTACATATCCTGTGGTGCCCACTCAGAAACAACAGAGGGGTAAGCAATACTAGTTACCATTTATAGAAGCCATGATAAGTGCTGTGGTGAGCCCACCCAATAACGAGAGAGGAACAACCCACCTTAAGTACTGGATTGCGATTATTTTTTTAGGTGGGTTCTCACCCCACTCAACTAATACTCCAATTTCAAACATTTTGTGATTCAGTAATTTAAACAGGAGTCTACCATAATGTATTATTTCAGGAACTCTACTGTTAAGGAATATTCCATATGATACACATTACTTTAAGTTCCAGTAAGACTTTATTAGCCTCTGACAGAACTGCAACAATTGTCCAGTTTCTGAGTAGAAAGCACTTAATCTGGTCCTTGTTTGTTCCTCAGCTGCATTTTTATGTACTATAATTAGACTAAGTTTACGTTTGGAAGACTAGGCCAGGTCCATCGCCTGCCTTAATAGTTCATAATTTTAGTAACCACACTCAAAAAAACTGCCTAAATCAAATCTCCTATTTAAGCAAATTGTGGAAATGAAATTCAGAAATGATATCCAGCAATATTCAGTTTGCATTAGTTTCTATTCAAACTTATCCGAAGTTCTTTTCTCATGATTAGGAAAATCGTTTTTTCTTTTGCCAATATCTTTAGCGTCGTTTGCCGACTCATCACAAAATGTTCAAAACTATTGGGGCAGTACTTTCAAAACGCATTTTCTCCATGTTAATTTCCATAGGAAACTTTCGACTCAGCTACAGCCCGAACTGCTGACTGGAATTACACAAAATTTGGCAAAGAAGTAGCTCTTGGTTCAGAAAGCACTCTTTTTGTTAAATGGTGTAAATCCGTTCAGTAGTTTCTGTGAAATTTATAGATTTCTCAGATATACAACTGTGGCCACGGTTGATCCGTGAACCCTCCCGATCTCGTGCCTGAGATCTGATTGGCTGCCAACACTTCAAACCAGGAAGTGTTAGCAGCCATCTTGTGACTCGGTTGAACTGAGTCACAAGAAAAAAGGCGAAAAGGGGGCAGGGTAGAAACACCCTGACTCCCTAGGCCTGTTTAGGGGGTCCCTGTGGGACCCCCAGGGCCCAAAAAAAAGCATTTAAAAAAAAAAACAAATTCAGCAGGATTCGTGGTGGTTCCGCGAATCTGGCAGAATTGTTTTTGTTCCTTTAGGCCCCCCGGGTGGACCAGGTCCCGGGGCAATAATAAAAAGAGATGCTGGGGCCTGAGTGGGTCCCCGCAGTCCCGGGGACTGCCACCTCCCCGGGACTATATTTACAAGAAAAGCTTTGGTGGCTCCAGCCCCCCCATGCAGCCCTGGGGACCACCATCCCCTCCCCGGGGCTAAGTATGTGAAATGAGGGGGGCCACGCAGCCCCCATGCAGCCGCAGGGACTGCCACCTCCCCGGGCTATGTTATAGATGGGAGGGGGGCCGCGATGCCCCCCTCCTGGAGCCATAAATAGCCCTGGGGACCGGCACACCCCAGGGCCGGCTCCAGCAATGTCCCTCCCCCGGACATTGCAGTTTGCTTCCGCCATCCCAGAGCAAACAAATGTGCTTTCGCTTGGTCAAAGCGAGCACACTTTGCCTTTTACTCCCAGGGAGCTGCATGTCAGCAGCTCCCTGGGGACAGACAACAATGCAGAAAGCAATGCCGGCTCCCTCAGGAGGTGAGGGCTGGCCTGGACTGCAGGGGCCTTCAGGCTACCCCCGCGGTCCCCAACCAGCTGGCCATGCCCCAGGGGATGGGGTCCCTGGGGTCAAAAATGGCCCGGGAGGGGGGCCGGATGACCCCCCTCCCTTTTTAATTTTTTTTTTTAAAATGGCCGGACCCCTGGGGATGGGGTCCCCGGGGCAGAAATCAGCCTCAAATGGGTGGCCACGCAGCCCCCCTCCCTTTTTATGTGATTTTTTTTTTAAATGGGTCAGGCCCTGGGGAATGGGGTCCCCAGGGCCCAAAAGGAACATGGGAAGGGGGGCAACACAGCCTCCCTTCCTAAAATAAAAAAAATATCGGAAGACGGCAACTCGCTGGAGGCCCCTCCCCCTTTCTCCACTACTCTGCAAACGTGCCTCCTTGTGCGTTCTTGGTTCTTAGGGGCAACTAGCCTACCTGTTACCTCCAGTAACCAAACACAGTGGGATTGGTGGTCGGAGGTCATGCCCCTTTTCCCACCATGCTGCAAATATACCTCTCAATGTACTGCTGGTGGAGCAATGAGGTCCCTTTGCATCCTGAGGGCCTCAGGACTAAAGGGGACTTCATCCCCCAACCAAGAGCGCGCCAAGAGGCGCGTTTGCAGAGTGGTGTAGAAAGGGGGCAAGGCCTTTATATACATCTCAGCAATCCCACTGTGTGGGGCTTACTGGAGGTAACAGGTAGGCTAGTTGGCCCCTAAGGAACCCCAGCAGAGAAGGGGACTTCATCCTCCAACCAAGAGCGGGCCAGGAGGCACGTTTGCAGAGTGGTAGAGGAAGGGGGCATGGCCTGCTATCAGAACTCAGCAATCCTGCTGTGTGGGACTTACTGGAGGTAATAGGAGGGGTAGTTGGCCCCAAGGATGTCCTAGGGGGCCAACTACCCCTCCTGTTACCTGCAGTTAGTCCCAAACTGTGGGATTGCTAAGAGGTCTTCAGAGTCATGCCCCCCTTTCTTCACCACTCTGCAAACATGCCTCCTGGCGCATTACTGCTTGGGGGATGAAGTCCACTTTACTCCTGCGGGACCTTGGGGGCCAAGAAGCCCTCTTGCTACCTCCTGTAAGTCCTATGCAGTGGAATTCCAGAGAGCTGGTTGGAGGCCCAGTCCCCTTTCTCCACCACTCTGCAAACATGACTGCTAGTTAAAAAACTTTAGAAATTCACTTAAACAGGGACGTTATAGTTAGGAATGACATTTTTTTTAAAAACCTTAAAAATTTGCTAAAAATCAAAGGTTACAAGGACATTATAGTTAGCAACTAGAATTTAAAAAAACCTTAGAAATGCACTAAAAAAAACAAAGGTTACAGGGATGTTATAGTTAGGGTCAGATTTTACTCTTACAAAACCAGAGAAGTTCAGCCGTTAAAGTTAGCTGAGTTAACTATAACTCACGCTCCGCATTGTACTGCTTATAACCTCACATATTATATCACTCATGACGTGTCAGTGATGACATCTCAAATGCCATCACTCATGACATCAGTGATGACATCAACCACAGCATCTCTGATGCACCTACTCACACCACTGTAGAATCTTTTATACACCCACTGCCACTCCCTCACAACCATTTACAAACCTATTCACACACCCACACTTACACACCCACTGTCTGATTCATAGATTCACACACACATACACTTGCTCACCCATACTGCCACTCATACACCCGCTCACTCAGTTCAGTTCAGTTCATAAACTTTATTCGGATAAACATTGTATCCATAAAAGTACAGTATGATAAAAGAGGTATTAAAAACAAAAGAAGAGTAACAATAAATGCTAATAGGAGTTTACAATTATAAAACACAATGTCACAGATTTTAGGTTGTAAATAAAATGGGAAATTCATTATCAACAATTACAAGCTTATCCATTCATGACTTAAAAACTCAAGGGTTGAGCATTGTCTTACGTGCCCGAGTAGCAATTCTCAAAAATGTGCTTAAACGAAAAACAAGCTCTTCATCGGTCAAGGCGAGCATACTTAAATAGGCAGAATCCAAGCTAATAGGCCTGCTCCTATTAAAATAAGGGTAAAGAAGCCCCTTGCTGTATTTCATGTAATATTTACAAAAAAGCAAAAAATGTAAGGTTGATTGTCCACTAACCCCGTCACATGGGCAGGGTACTAAATCAAGTTTCGAATGGTAACCAAGAGGGAAACACAATGCAAATTTAACTGTCCCTGCTCTCAAGCGAAATAGGAGGCACCTTTCCCAATAACTCATAGGTAAAATAAGATAATTTGGTAAAGGGTAACAGTGCCGCTCAAGAGACATATAACTAGAAACGGAGGGTTTCTTCAATTCCAGCGCAATTCTTTCTGTGCTGTATAACAAATAGAGTGCGCTTCTGAGTTCTTTTTTGTGCAGGGTTTCGGCTTTGCTAGGATTTAAGAAAATACAGCCTTGATTAACGCTGCTTAAACTCTGATATACTCCAGATAGCCAAGGAATATCCATCCCCTTCTCACACTTCAAACAATCAGTGATAATGTCTCTAGTTAGAGTCGCTGCCTCATTCTTCCAGACCGATAACCAGAAAAGGGCTGTTCGAGCACGTATAAAATCGGTTACGTAATTTAAATTTAATTCTTTGTGACAGATATATTGTGGTGTGGAGATTGGGATGTCCTACAGAATCTGTTTTCTTCCTGCTGGATGCAGGAACTATTTGCAGTACCCCAAATCTCGGCTCCATAAGTGGCCACTGGAACACATTGTAATTTAAAAAAATGTAAAATAGCTAAAATAGCTCACTCACTAATACAGCCATTCAGTCAGTCAAAATTTAACTTTATTCGGCTGATTATAGCCATCAAAGTACAAATAACAAAACAGGAGAGATCAAATCTACAATCATAAAATACATAAATGTAAAATCAGTTAAGATCCCCCGTCTTGTAACAATGTATCAAACATAAAAGTAAAAAAACCATAAGACAGTTATTAATCTCCATAGAGACCTGCTCCACTCAAACTTCATTATCTACAATAGAATAAAATACACTCCATCGAGTAATACAACACTTCATACAAGAATAAGCACACCTCAAGGATCCACAACACATAATTAGGCCTGGGAGTGAATAATTAAATAAGATAAAAATTAGCCCAACTTACACTTGTCCAACTTTACATATAAGAACATAAGAATAAGTATTTCAATAACGTGATTCAAAGCCATGTCCACAGGAGAATTCATGAGTGACCTATTCCTATGCCTAATTGCTCCTGTTAGGAAACTTGCTACCCCATAACAGACCATAGGTGACGCTAGCATTTGTAAATATACCAGCGCCGGCCTAACTTGTTCAAAGTTACAACCTCTAAGCAAAGGAATGATAAATGTTCTGCGCAAAGAATTGTAATTTGCACAGAAGAATATTATATGAAGAGTATTCTGGTCCGAGAAATTATCACAGGGACAGGGATTTAATGTTCCTTCTTTGAAAAACCCTTTAGGAAAAGCAAGGAGCCAGGGAACCATATTCAACCTAAATCTTATCAAAACAAAAAGATGGTACGGTTTGTTTATATAAGATAAATATGGTTGCATCTGTCGACCCAGGCTCAGTGTAACAAAACTTCTCACCATGGGTTTTTTCAATTCATTCTCCTCCCTTAGTACTCTTCGTCTGTCTAAAAACTGCTGCTTGAGGTCTCTAATGGCTTGTTTACCCAATGCTATAGGGCTCAGAAATAAATCTGGGCAGCCAAGGGTTTCCATCTGGTCCTTAATATATCTAATCCACGGAATGTCTAACACCTTTTCTAGGGTGAGACAATCTTGGATGATCAATTGGTTAAGATTTGGCATAGGTTGTGCCCAAATTCTCAGCCAACGCAATAAAGGGGCAACCGCAATCTGGTCAGAAATAAAACCTGCGCCTAATTTCTCATGTATGTTAAAGATTGGTGTGGAAGTTGGGACCGAGAGCAATCTACGCAGAAAGGTGTTTTCGGCCCCCTGAATTTCTCTGACATCTGTGTAACCCCAGATGTTGCACCCATAAGTCACCATGGGGAGACACTTAGCATTATAGATCTTCATAAGTGCGGGGAGTGGTTTTGATCCTATTCTTTTTGCAAAGTCTAAAGTGGCCCCCGATGCTCTAGCTAATACATTCTTTTTTTGTGCACGCTGCGTGCACCATGAGCCCCGATCATCAAAGAGCACCCCTAAATATGGAAAAGCAGGGACTTTTACTAACTCTAGTCCCTTGCAATAGAATTTAACCTTCATTGCCCTCCTTGAACCTATGGACATAGCATGTGACTTTTTAAAATTAGTGATTAAGTCCAATGACTCCATAAAATCTATAAAACAATTTAAAAGCATTTCCAGCCCCCTTGCAGTCCTGACCACCAACACCGCGTCATCAGCATACAAAAATGCAGGAATCATTATGGTGCCAGCTCTAGGGATATCTTTACAGCAAGAAATCAGAGAATCCCCTAACTTATTAATATAGAGGGTGAACAGCAAGGGGGCCAAAATGCACCCCTGCCGGACCCCTCTTTTTACTGCCCATGAATCGGTCAGGCTACCATCTTCATTAAAACGCACTGCCGCTGTTGTGTTTTCATGGATGGCTGCCAAAAATGAGATCAAGTCAACATCTAGCCCTATATTTTGAAGGATCACCCAGAGTTTTGATCTGTTAACCAGGTCAAAAGCCGAGGTTAGATCCATAAAGGCCAGATGGAGGTCCCCGTGCTTTGCGACTGTATACTTCCCTATCACCAAATGGAGATTAAGGCATTGGTCCAGCGTACCTTTCCCCTGCCTAAAACCATATTGGAGATCTGAAACTATACTTGCTTGATCAAGCCACTCTGTTAGGCGTGCCAGGACAACTTTCCCCATAATTTTGGCCGCGGAGTCAAGGAGTGAAATAGGCCTATAACAAGCTGGATCGTCCCTTGCTCCCTTCTTGAAGATCGGTATGATAACCGCTTTGGCCCAAGAGAGGGGAAAACCAGACAGGCAGGCTGCATTAAAAACATGAGTTAAAACCTTGGCCCATAGCTTAAGATCTGCCTTATAAAGGTCAGCCGGTACTCCGTCGGGACCTGGAGCTTTCCCCCCTAGGGTTGATGTGATCGCCTTGTTGACTTCATCAATAGTAAATACAAGAGGGTGGCGTACACAATCACTAACTGATGTCTCTACGGAAGTTCCGAGGGTCACATCACTGTACATTTTCCCAAAGTGTTGCACCCACCTCTCAGCTGGAACTAAACAATCTTTACTGGAGTTTGGTGAATCGTCAAACAATGGACTGTTTACAACAGACCAGAATCTAGAACTATTGGCCAGCACACTGGCCTGGCTAAGCTCCTCCCACGCCATCTCCCTTAATTGCCTTTTCCGCCTTTCTACTGCAAATTTATATGCCCTCCTTGCGTTCTTAACCCGTAAGGCTACCCTGGGTTTTTGTTTGAGTTCCTGCATAAGTTCCTTATGGGTATTCAAACAGGTTTCATCAAACCATTTTTTAAATTTTGGGGGCCTTAATCTACATGATACAGTTAAGTTCAAAGAGACCTGCTTTGTGATTCGGTCAAAGGCATCAAGGACAGATAGTGGTTGGGAGTCCTGGTCTAAACAAGTCCCAAACTCCTGCGCACAATTGATGATTAAACTGTCCATAAAGCTATCAGGGGTGATCCTTTCCCACCTCATTCTACGTGCTTGATCTATAGGCGCAATATTAGCATTAGTAAGTTGGGTCATGGTCCTTCCTTTATTTACAGCATATAGATTAAGGTCCAGTGTCAATGGATTGTGATCACTAAGGCAATTGTTTGCTACACTTAATGTGCCTAATGTCGACATCAATGAAAAAGAGACCAAAATATAATCAATTATACTGTGACGGCCGTGACCAACATATGTAGGAACGGGAGCTATCCTGTCCGACTGCGCAGGGCAAATCAAGTTATGGGTTGATAAAAAACTTTCTAAAAAAGTGCCGGAAGAGGTATGTTCAAAATGGGTTAGCCCCTGAGGGCCATAATCCTCCTCCAGCCTTTCTAAACAGTTGGTAGGACAAACATGAATATTAAAATCTCCCAGGACTAATGTGTCATAGTGTGTTTCAGTGCTGTCACCATAATTACCCAAAAAAGCAGTGAGAGCTCTAAGGTGCTCTAGCTCATCAATTCTAGTGAAAGAATTATAAAAATTCACCACTAGAAGAGTTGGCAAGTTCTTCCCTGTCAGTTCTACTACTAAAATATGGGGAGAACATGATTCGATCAACTTTGCTTTATAAGACAACTTGAGGTTAATCAACAATAGCAACCCCCCTTGCTCTACCCATACTGGCTGGTGTAGCGAGTTTACAAAAGATATAAACCCATCCAAGTAATAGGTTTCATTAGCCTCCCAGGTTTCCTGAAGGGCTATGATATGATGTGAAGCAAGAAAAAGTTCCCAACTGGCATCACCCTTTTTGCCCTTAAACCAGCAATATTCCATGTTAAAACTTTCATTATGCCTCCATCAGTTATTGTTAAGGCAGAACTGGGTTTTACTATACCAGCTGATGAGGTCTGGTGGTTCAAGGGACAGGACGGAATAAGTTTCGATAAACTAACCATGGGAACATGTGTTACGTCGTCCAGTATCCCCACCAAATTGTCTAAAACAACAGGTACTGCATTGCTAACAGATAGTCAGTCTTGAGCATCTAGACCAGAAAGTGCCTGAAACCTGTTAGACAGAGAAATGGAGGGAGCAGTCAACGTCAAAGATCTCACAGAAGGCTTGTAAAAGTATCCCAATGGCAAGGCCCAAATGGAGATGGCAATCATAGGGCACGGATCCTGCACCCTTAAAATCGTCTGAACAACCGCAGGATTTCGAAAATTAATAACCACACAGTCCCCCTCGAAATTCTTTAGTGATCGTCCCACCCACCCGACTCTGCGCACCATGATGATGTTGTTACTCATGGATATCCTAAAACCTTTATGTTTGGATAACCAGTCTACGGTTTTATTGCGCAGTTGGGTCCAAGATTCAGTTTGGTCTGGTCTAAGCGGTGGGACACCGGCCAGGACCAAGACATAAGGACATGCAGCCGGGGGCAGATCTAGCACATCTCCAGAGCACTTAATATTCACAACATTCAGCGCGATGGGACCATCTCTGTGGTTATTACTAGCTCTCATAGATGACTTGGCCTGATCAATAAATAGTGGTCTCGAAAGACCCACAGGCTGGGGCGGGATCTGATCAGCTGGAGAATTAACCATACCACCTATCCCCAAACCTCCCAGGGCCAAATGGGCGGTATTCCCCCCAGGGCCAGATGTCACGCATAATGGTCGAGGCATAGCAGGACTTGCATTACCAGTGAGCTCATTTCCCACTCTGCAGACTAATTCCCTATTGTTACCTCCCACGGGGCCGATGGCTTCTGGCATTACCGGGGCCACAGGTGCTTTAACTGCCCCTCGTGCTACACATTGACACCCACATGCCTCCTGATTAACTAGATCATTACCCGATTTTAAAAGATGTGACAATTTTTCTTCAATTGCCCCTAGTTTACTTAAGAATGGCGCTAAGAGAGCAGATATTAAAGTCTCCAAGTGTTTCCAATGGTCAGGATCACTTCCAAGATCCATGGTGTGGGGGTCAGTGTTTGAAAAAAGAGCCGTACCACCATTAAATTTCGGGGGGTGATTCTCGCGTGTCCCTAAAGCTTGATGTTTCAGCTTAACTTTGGCCTTGTTCCTCAGTGCCATACTTCCCCTTGTACGTTTTGCAGGCGGCTCACTATTCCCTCCCTCACCATTCCCTCCTAACCTGGATTTAGAAGAACATGCCACACTTTCCCTTTCCCTAATAAGTCTTTTGGATCTAGTAGCAGGATCGCCTTGGGCTACACAGGTCATATTTGAAATATGTTCTAGGGTTGAAACAGGGGGTCCAGGCAGATCTATTTTCTCCTCAGGTAAAATAACCAGTGATTCCTTAGGTAGGTTCAGCCTCGGATTTTGGATAGGTTCCAAGGTGCCTTGGTGGTCCACCTCCAATACCCCCGATTTAAAAGCTAAGCCATCAACTGGCTCCCCAACCGGACTGGCAACTAGTGCACCCAAACTTAAGTGGTCCGTGATTTGCGGAGCGCCCAGGGGAGATTTGGCCAAAGTTATAGCCCCCAAAGATGATCTTTTTTGCCCTGCATAAGTGCCCAAGGAGAACCTTTTTTCAGTGAGCTGTATTTCATGCGTTAATACTGACTCCGCCCTTGATAAAAACGCATCCAGTGTTCCCGCTACTCCCCCCCCAGCCCTAAGACCTGTAGCCTTACGTTTAGTAGTCATGACCAGAGCCTCAATATATAACACCACCTTCTAGACAAGCAAATATATCAATAAAATGACCTTAAAATGTGTCCAATATTCAGGGTGTCTTGCACAGCAAAAGGGGGGTGGCCCAGCCCTGCCTCCTCCTGGCTCGGGCGGGCTCAAATGGGCCACGCCTCCCCCTCACTCGCAGCCGCGGAATGGAGCGGTGCACTCTGGGGGTTGCAGTCCTCCCCTGAGTGTAAGGAAGGTGCAGGTATGGCAGGAATGGCGGTGCAGCCCCTAGGACCCTCGTCCCACCAGGGGTCCTTCAAGGATGTAGTTACTGGCGTTACGGCGGCAGCAAATGGGCACAAACAATGGGCACAAACAAACAACTATAGTCTCCCCGTGTTTACTTTCCTTTCTCTGCTTGGTGTCTCTGAGTTACTGTCTCTCCCCCTGATCTCCTTCGCGATGCCTTCGGCGTCTCGAACAGCCATCAAGTGGTCAGCGCATCCGCCCTGTCTTCCGTGTGCTTCCCGTGTGATACTGCTCCAGCCTCCAACCTGGCGGCTCCTCCACCAGCTGAAAAAAAAAAAACCCACACACGAAGCGTTCCGTGACCACAACGTCTCTCAGCAGCCCTTCTCGGAGCTTGACTGCGTGGGAGTCGGCGGGGGCCAATTTGGTGACGGTTTGGCAGCAGTTCGGGAGCGTTTTTCGGCGTCCTCCGTCGCTCTCCTGCTCCTGCTCCCCCTCTGCGCTCTGCGCTCCTCTGGCTCCAAAAGGATGAATTATTTCAAACTGCAAAATGTTAGTCTCTCTCTGACGGTCTCTTCCTGAGGGCTTACTCTTTCCTCACTGCAGCTACCAGTTTTGGGAAAAACACCCTGAAATGCAGAGGCAAGCACTGCTCCGGTCTCCCTTCTGAGCAGCACTTTACTCCTTCCTCATCTACTCATATCCTGGCTGCTATCCAACATCTGCCTCTACCTCCTGTGCAGACAACAGGCCCCATTCACATATCCACTCATATACCTATACAGGGACTCACTAAATGAGTCACCCATAGAACTATTCACACACCTACACACTCACCCATAAGTCAATCACACAGGTATGTACTCACCCAAACAGTTACATACAGCCCCCATTAATTATTCATACAAATAGTTACACTTACTCACTCACCTATACAGTCACTGACAGAAGCATGCTCTCATCCATATAGCCACTCTCATATCACTAAATCACGCATACAGTCACTCATATACACCGTCACTCACCTATACTGCCTTTCACATACCCAGTTACTCACCCATACTGACACATGCACTCAATCACTGACACAGCCATACAGTCACTCAGTCACCCATACAACTTCTCACACACGTACTTAGTATCCCATAGAACCACTGACTTACTCACTCACTCATCCATACAGGCAGTAACACACCTCTTCACCCACACACATAGACACCCAGACACCATAGGGGTAGTCAGACAACCAATGACCCATATAGCCATTCACAGACCCACTCATACACCCACTTAGACTTCAACTGTCAGACAGATACACACATTCACACAACCAGTCACTCATCCATACATTCACTGAGACACCTAATCACTCACTTATACAGTCAGTCACGCACCCACTGAGTCATCCATACAGTCACTCAGACACCCACTGATTCACCAATACACCTTGGTATATATATTTAACACTCATAAAACTTTAAAAAAAACACTCACAGTCACTGGATGAAGTCACCACTGATGTCATTTGAGATGTCATCAGTGATGTCACTGACCATCTCATGATTGATGTAATATGTGAGGTCATAAGCAGTGCAGTGAGGGGCGCAAGTTATAGTTAACTCAGCTAACTATAACAGCTGAATTTCTCTGGTTTTGGATGAGTAAAATCTGACCCTAACTATAACGTCCCTGTAACCTTTGTTTTTTTAGTGCATATATATATAGATAAGACCAAAGTTTCCATAGGAAAAACGTTTTTTGTTTTGCCAGTAACTTTGGTGCCGCTTGACGAATCTTCATGAAATTGGTTCAGCTGCTGTGTTTCAGGGTGAACCGTCAAGTGGGGGCCAAGAAAAAAGAGGGGTCCCTAAACGTGTTTTCCCCATGTTATGTCTATGGGGATTTTTTTCATTTGTTGAACACTACTACAGCCCGAACCGCTGAACGGAATTACACTAAAATTTGGCAGAAAGCTAGACATTGGTCCAGAAAGCATGCTTTTTTGGGATTTAGTGTAAATACGTTCAGTGGTTTCAGAGATATTTAAGTTTAAAAAATATAGATATCTTGGTACGCAAGTGCTTGCAGTGGACTTGTGGATCCTACTGAAATTTGATTGCCTGCCAACACTTCAACCAGGAAGTGTTGGCAGCCATCTTGGTACTCGGCCTGAAACCAAGTCCCACAAAGAAAGTATAAAGTAAAGCCAAGGGGGTAAAGTAGGAATACCCTGACCCCCAGACATGGTGGGAGGACCGGGGGTTAAAAGTGTTTGTTGAAATAATTTTGCCGAGAATTCACTGGTGGACCTGCAGATCCACGGCAAAAAAAAAAGAAGACACATGGGCTCCAGTGCATCGTATTGTGAAGCCCCTGAGTGGGCCCATTCCCAGGGGCAGTGTTTATTAATTATGCGGGGGTGCCCACGTGGCACCCCCACAGCCCTGGGGACTGCCACCTCTCCGGGGTATTGTTTACAATTAATGCGGGGTCTGGGACCGCCACATCCCCAGGGCAAATGTATTAATGCAAGGGGCCCGGCGCCCACCCCCGCAGTCCCAGGGACAGCCACCTCCCCAGGGCAATAAATAACAGAAATGAGGGGGGCCCGCCAGGCTCACCCGCGGCCACAGTGATGCCACCTCCCTTGGTCTATTTGTTAAATTAATGCAGGGTAGTCCTGTATGACCTCCCCGCAGCCCCAGGGACTGTGCCTCCCTGGGGGTTTATATATAATGAAAGTGGGAGGGCACCCGGACCACTGTGCAGCCCCGGGGGCTCCCACCTCCTCAGGGCTTTAAAGTTGAATAATGCAGGGGTCATCCGGGCCCCCCTGTAGCCCCTGGGGCTGCCACCTCTCTGGGGCTTTATCCAAAACAAATGCGGGGGCCCACCACCTCTCTGGGGCTTTAACTTTCATTCTTGGGGGAGTGCGCAGACCACCTCCCCAGGGCAATTAACATTGTAATGTGGGGGCCTGCTAGGCCCCCCGCAGCTCCATGGACCACCACCTCCCTGGGTGGTGGTCCATGGAGACCCAGCCCAGCCCCCTTTCTCCACCACTCTGCAAACGCTATTACTAGTTAAAAAACCATAGAAATTCATTGATCAAACCAAAGGTTACAGGGACATTATAGTTAGGAATTAGCTTTGAAAAAACCTTGGAAATTCACTGAAAAAACCAAAGGTTACAGGGACGTTATAGTTAGCAAATAAAATTTAAAAAACTTGGAAATTCACTGAAAAAAACCAAAGGTTACAGGGACATTATAGTTAGATTTCACTCATAAAAAACCAGAGAAATTCAGCACTTATAGTTAGTTCAGCTAACTATAACTCATGATGCTGCCATCCACTGCGTCTGAGCTCACATATTACATCACTCATGACATGGTCAGTGATATCACTGATCACATCACTGAGGACATCTCAAATGGCATCACTGATGACATCATCCACAAAACCACTCACACACCTACTTCCACTCCATAAAACCTCTTGTATGCCAACTCTCACACCCGTATAACCACTGACATACCCATTCACAGACCTATAGCAGTACTCACACACCCACTCAGTCCTCCATAGAGCCACTCACACACCCACTCCCTCACTTGTACACCCACTCACACAACCATTCACTGACCCATACAGTCACTCATACAACCAAATACTCACTCATACATACAGCCAGTCACATAATCACACAATCACACATACAGTTACTTACACATCCACTTATTTACCTACAAAGTCTCACACCCATATCGCCCTATTAGTCTATTAAATTCAAATTCAAAATCAGCTTTATTCGATTTTTTTAAAGTATAAAAATCATAAAAGCACAGTTAAAATATACAATCACTTATATTACATAGTAAACTCACGATATACATGTCAGGAATACAAAAGTTACATAGGTTGTGTTTTTACATTGTATTCCTGTACCTAATAAACTTTTTAAAAATAAAGAAATGGCCCTCTTAATCAGCTGATTTTCTAACAATTGTAGCTTCAAATAAGCTATTCTACATTGTCTTAACTCCATGCGCTTCAAAATTGGCAATAAAAACCTTTTCCTGGGTACAGTATAAAATTTACAAAATAAAATACTATGCATCGTAGATTGGATTGAAATATCATCACACGGGCATGGGAGTAAATTTCTCGACCAGTCATTAATATCTGGGAAAGTGATCAATCTATAAAAAGTCCCAAAACAAAAACGGGTTAAGAGCATATGATCAAAACGTCCATGGACCTGTTCCAAATAGTGTTGGAGACCTGCACAAGTTATCATCAATTGGTTGTCCATAACAGTTTTTTTGACCCTTTCTTTGAGCCATCGCTTATTCTCTAAATAGTTCAAACAATCTGTTTTTAGGGTTTTTCTAGGAATAGCTGCCATGCTCTCCGGTGTCTCAAAGTATTCAGGGTGTCCAATTTCATTAGCCATTTCTTTAATGTATCCGAGCCAGGGTATGGTAGCAGCCTGTCAAGTTTTAAACAATCCATGATAACATCACGATTCAAACCAGTCTCAGTTGATGCCCACACCTTGTGCCATAATAAAAAAGGGTTAATTCTAATAATATCAGTAATAAAAGACAGGCCCAGTTCCGAATGGCAATTAAAATTAGCAGTTGAAGTTGGTACCGCCAGTACATAACGCGTAAATGCGTTCTCACAGTTTTGTAGGTGTTGTACATCCGCAAATCCCCATATGCCTGCCCCGTACATAGCTGTTGATAGGCATTTGGATTTATAAATAGCTAGTAACTCCGGAACAGGTCTACGGCCTAACTTCCTAGAAAAATTAATCACCGCCCCTATTGCTCTAGAGAACAATAATTTTCTCGCCTGTATAGCAGCGATCCAGGACCCTGTTTGATCAAAATTTATCCCCAAATATGAGAATTTATCAGTACTTTTAATCTTATTATTGTTAATAAAAATGTCACATCTTTTAGTCATTTTTTCCCACATTTCATTGTGTAGGTCTTACTAATATTCATGTTTAGACCCCTATCCTGCATAAAATTGACAAAATTAGTGACAGATCTTTGCAGCCCTATTTGCGTGCGCGCCATTATGACCGCATCGTCCGCATAGAGTAAGATGGGGACAGGTATATTATTAATAATCGGATACTCCTGGCGGTATACAATTAAGTATTGGGCAAGACTGTTGATGTATAATGAGAAAAGAAAAGGGGCGAGTACACAGCCTTGCCTCACTTCCTTACTCATTTGAAATTTAGCTGAGCACTCCCCCTGCCTCCCAAATCGAACCCTTGCCCCTGGCTCCCTGTACAATTCCTTTATAAATAGAAGCAAAGGTGGGTCGACTTCCATCCCGTTAAGCACATCCCATAACTTTTCATGTATTACGCAGTCGAATGCTGAACTCAGGTCAACGAATGACAGGAATAATTTTCCCTCCTTGGCTAATGTATATTTACTTATGATGAGAGTTAGATTAAGCCCTTGCTCTATCGTGCCAAGCCCCGCTCGGAACCCATATTGTAGATTTGATAGGATTCCTGTCTCATCAGCCCATAATTGTAACTTATTTAAAATTACTCTCCCAGCCACTTTCAAAAGGGAATCTAACGGAGATTGGGCGATAGCACCTTGGTTTATTTCTATCTCCCTTCTTAAAAATGGGGATAACTATTGCGTCCGACCAAGTGGGAATAAAGCCGTATCGGCTAGATCTAGTTAAAACATTGGTTAAAAGCGGGGCCCACAACTCAATATTGTTTTTATATACATCCACTGGGACGCCATCCGGCCCAGGTGCTTTACCGGATGCGCTCTCATTTATGGCCCTAGTTACTTCCTCTACAGAGAAATCAATATCTAGAGGAAATACTCGAGTCTGTGCACTATCATCGGCCACCATACCTACTAAGGCTACCTCGTCATATATATTGGTTACATCATTATAAAGACCGGTAAAATACTGTACCCATTTATCCTCACTAATGGCAATATCTAGAATATCAGCATCCCTATTAACAAAGAATGGTGCATTGACTGCTTTCCAGAAGCTATTATTATCTTTCCTTAAGCATGCCTCATGTAGCGTCTGCCACGCCTCCACTCTTAACTGTTCCTTTCGCTTTTTTATCGCCTGTCGGTATATAATTCTGGCCTGTCTTATTTCCTCTCTATTTCTAGTTTCCCTGTGTGGTACTTTCTTCAGATGGATATACGCCTTACTACATTCCCTATCAAACCATCCCTGTGTCTTGTGGGTTCCCCGTTTCTGCTCCCTAGTTAATAATTTCTGCACCTCATCAGTAATTTTAAGGAAGCCGGTTACGACTTCTTCATCATTCCTTTCCTCAGAAAGACAAATTTCAAGATCTTCTCTAGACCTTTGTACCAGTTGCTTGATAAAAACCATGGGGTCCACTTTTGACCAATTTAGAAAGTGCCCATTTGTACGAGCGAGATTGATATTAAAATTATATTGTAAACCCTTATCCTTCTTAGTTCTCTCTGAGCTCTCTAAATCGATGGCAATACTTATTGGATAGTGATCGCTCATTACAATGCTATGGGTTTCAAAGGTGCGGACATTTCTGGCATACCTATTTGACACTAGGACAAAGTCAATAATTGAATTACAGCCTCTGCCATTAAAGGTGGGCTCAAAAGGTACTAAGGGACTACACAACTCCTTAGCATACCCCAAGTCAAATTGGAAGACAATTTCATTTAACAAATTCGCTGGTGTGGTATGTCAGAAATGGGTCGGCATATCTTCTTTGTCTGTTTCTAGGCCACAAATACCCTTTTGGCTATACTGGCACAAGAAGCAGTTGTAATCGCCCCCCCCATATGATACACATGCCACCAGGCATCTCATCTTCCAAATTGCTCAAGACCTTACGTAAATTCGTTAACACACTCATTATTTGAGCATTGGGAATGTTATTGTAAAAGTTGAGCAACACAGAGCAATACCCTCCTGTCATATACAATACTAAGATCTGATAAAAATCGGTCTCAGTTATAAATTTCAATTTAGTCACCCCCACTGTGTTAGAGACATATATACATAATCCACCTTTGTTGCGCCCATGTCCACTGGTGACCGCCGGTGTATGAAAAGTTCGATAGCCATTGATATGTTTTTCGTTGATTGACCAGGTTTCTTGCAGACAAATTATCGAATATGCTTCTACAAAGGACAACCACTGAGGGTCTATCACTTTTGAGGACAACCCAGCAATGTTCCAAAAAAGTATTTTACATGCCTTCAATGTTACTTTCTTTTCCTGGCCACCTCCAGGGATCTTAATATTCACTTCTCCATTGGGATTGTCCCCCCCAATATTAATGGTAGTGTATCTTTGGGGCTAATTTCAATATTACCTACAGAGTTAGTTATAAATTCACCCTCAATCAATTGATCTATCTTCAGATTGCTATCTACCCCAGTACCAACCAGAATCCCTTGGTTTGAGAACTGCTCTTGTGCGATATCGTCAGAAAATGGTAGATATTCCGGCCTTGGTTGACCAACCCCTCTCATATGCTGTACTCTTGGTCAATCTATATCTTCTAGTGTAGTAAACAGGTCAAAACGATTATATAGCGGTACGTTACATAAGCTCGCTGTGTCAGCATAGGCAACCCTTGCATTACTTTTAAGATGATTCATAGCTGGGGGCTGATAGAAGGAACCTAGGGGTAAGACATTAATTTTGTTGTAATTGAAACATGTATTCCCTGCCCTTGTAAGGACTGCATGCACTAACCTGGGATCGCTAAAGGTCAAGACAATACAATCGCCCTGAAGAATTTTTCGGCCGTTACCCACCCACGTAACCCTTCTAACCATTTTAAATTTTTCAAAGAGTGCATCAGTAAGACCAGTTTTTTTACCTAGCCAAGACAAAGATTTATTTCGAAGACCCTCCCACATTTCATGCGCTGATGTGTGCATCGAAGGAACATTGGCTAAGATTACTATGTAAGATGTGGCTGCCGGTGGTAAATCAAGATGGTTATATGCTGGGGTCTCTGACGGTTCCATAATCCCAGTTGAATGTCCCCCTAATCTGCTATTCACTCTTTTCTTGTCTGATGTGGACTTATTATTATCATTATTGTCTGTCGACTTGTTACAAGACGGTATTAATCTGTGTGAAACCAGTCTTGCTGTGCCAGACACGGTGTTTGTGCTCATCGTTTCTGCGGGTGCAATACTGGGTGTAAAATTCCCTATGGGCGAGTTTAAGAGTGAGCTACGAGGATGGTTAAAATCAGGTTGCATATCCTTACCCCCGATGATGACCCCTTTGTCGCCTCTTAAACATCCCTCTATGGCATCCACTCTTTCTATTAATTTTCCCAAGGCACCAACCACATAGTTATATAAATCATCGATTTTCCTCGTAATTTTACCAAATTCAGACATTTGCCCCTCAATTAGCATGTTCACAGTGGGTCTCCCTGAGCTAACAGACCTCCTAGCTTCACCTGTTTTTAAATGTTTTCCCGTATTTTTCCTTTTATTTTTTAGCGACTTTGTATTTGAATTCACAGGACTAATCACTACATCATTTGCCGCTTGTATCCCCTCGGCTGCAACGGGATTCTTACATCGTTTCGAGGGTGGTTGGGGATCTTCCTCTTGGTCACTCGTGTATATATACTCTACTATCTCCTGTATACACCCATTCTGTACGCCCTGTACAACTTGCCCATCATATGCTGCAATATGTGATTTATTAGAAGAACTAGCATATGTATTGTTTGCAGTTAGCGCACCCAACCTGCCTTGTGTAAGAGACTCTTCAACTGTATTTATTTGTTCCTCGATAGCCCCCATTGCACCAGTCAGATAGGTCATCAGGGTTTTTTGTCCTCCCATTCCTGGGGCAATTGTAGGTGTAAAACCTGTCTTCCTTTTGCCGATTATGTTCCTGTGTTCTAGCAAACAGAAAGGAAAAACAAAATCCTAAAAAACACAAACCGGTGTGAATAAAAGTTAAACATCCGACCTTAGAGGGATGGCCCAGCCCGGCCTCTGACGGTCTAAGACGGGCCCGTCTTGGCCCGGTCTTGGCCTGGGCCGAGCCCGCGCGCGTCCCGCGCTGCGGGACCTCCGTGAAGCTTTTAAAGCCCCTCCAGGGACTCTCAATAAAGTGCAGAGTGCGTTGTGGGCCAGGGGCCAGCAGCAGGATTCAATGCGTTGTTTTGCGGTCTCCCGCGCTGCGGGGCCTCCGTGAAGCTTTTAAAGCCCCTCCAGGGACTCTCAATAAAGTGCAGAGTGCGTTGTGAGCCAGGGGCCAGCAGCAGGATTCAAAGCGTCGTTTTGCGGTCTCCCGCGCTGCGGGACCTCCGTGAAGCTTTTAAAGCCCCTCCAGGGACTCTCAATAAAGTGCGTTGTGGGCCAGGGGCCAGCAGGAGGATTCAAAGCGTCGTTTTGTGGTCTCTTAAATGTAGACTATAAAATATTTATGAAATTATGGGCTTCAAGATTGGCCCCTTGTGCACAACAGGTGGTCAGTCCGGATCAGACAGGTTTTTTACCTCATAGATCTATGGCCTCAAATGCCTATTTTTTAACACAAGTGATTGGTTTCCTGTCAGTCAACAAGGCCAAGGCGGCGATCTTAATGCTTGATGCAGAAAAAGCATTTGACCTTGTTGACTGGCAGGCTTTGTTTTTTTATGTTACAAAAATTCAGCCTCCCCGCTCAGTTGGTTAAAATGTTAAGAGAGCTTTATGTAGGTTCAGAGGCTAAATGAATAAAAAATCAAGAACAGGAAGGGCTCGTAAAGATCAGACGCTAGACTAGGCAGGGATGCCCGCTGTCCCCTCTTCTATTTTCCTTGTTTATAGAGCCTCTGGCAATAAAAAGCCGGCAACAATTCCCAGATAGTATCACCTTTAAATGCAATGCCAAAAACCAAACTACTCTCAGACAATATTATTATTTATTTATTAGCAGATTCATTAAACATTCAAAATGCATTTGATGAAATATTAGCTTTTACACGAATAGGAGGGTATATGTTAAATCAATCCAAGACTGAGGCTCTGTTGTTTAATGCTCAGGCTGTACCTCTTCCACTCTCCCTCCAACAGACAGTAACTAAACCTATTAGCTATTTAGGTATAATCATCGCTAATCAGGATGAACAGTTATTTTTGTTAAATTATGGAAGTGCACTAAAAAAGAAAGAGGTTATTGGATAGTTGGTCTCTTCTTCCTTTAACACTAATTGGTCGTGTATCAATGATTAAAATGTCCATCTTACCATTATTTTTATTTTTGTTTATCAATCTTCCTATTAAAATACCTCAATTTTACTTTCGGGAATTAGATCAAATGATTCGGGATTTTATTTGGGCAAATAAACAGCCCAGAACTTCATTAGCAATATTACAATTAGGCATAACTCAGGGGCGTTTAGCCCGTCCATATTTTGAAGTTTATTATCATGCAGCCTTGCTGAATATTATGGTTCAGCTCCCAATTCCATCTTCTAAATTTGAAAATGTTATGCTAAATACAATGTTGGCTGAGAGTTTAATAAGACTTCGCTTTCCAAAATTGCCCAAAAAAATCAAGATATAAGGCAATATTAGATTTAGGCTATCGTATGCAACTATTTTTTATATCACGTAATATTCCTAGCTAACATCCATATATAAAAATATCCGATCGTCAGGGTTTTGGTTTTCAGTTCTCCCAGGGGATACTAGATTTATGGAAGGAGGTGGGGTTTGAACGCCTGGGGGATTTTTATACTTTTTCAAACTTGATTACTTGCAAGTCATTTACTTAACAGTTGTGCTCCAGGATTTCAGTCCTCTTTATTAGTTTCAATCAACTAGCCAGCTTTTTAAGATCAAATTATGGTATGGTAAATAATTCGGCATTAAGGGTTCTAAGCCAATTATATGATCATGGCTTAATGGGAGTGGGCAATTGATACTCTTTGCTATCTCAGCTGGGGGATCAGAAGGAGATTGATAAATTTCTTCTCAAAGTAGTAAAGGAAACAGGATGTAGCCTTAGTAACAAAGATTGGCAGACGCTATGCGAAGTACTGCATAGAGCACTGCAAGCTGCTAATTATAAAAGAATGGCTTTCTTGTCAAGATGGCTGACTTACTTTTCCGCCAAAAAGGCTTCATAAGATGTTTCCACTTTCTCCAGAGCACTGTTTTAGGTGTCAGTATCAAGAGATAGGGTCTTGGAACCATCTTTTTTTTCAATTGTCGGCATTTACAACAATGTTGGTTCATAGTTTTTCAAGTGATTAATCAATCGTTATCGGTCAATATTACCCCTTCCCAAAAATGTGTTTTATTTGGCTCGTCTTCGGAGGCCTATCATTTGACAAAATACCAGCAATATTTTCTCTCCATAGCTATAGCAGTAGCCAAGTAGTTAATTCTTCAGGATTGGAAATCTGATAAGATTCCTTTCGATTCACCACTGGCATGAGAAAATGGCTAGGACATATATCTGGGAAGAGGCTTACGCCAAACGAATAGGGGCTTTACGCAGATTTAAAGCGATCTGGTCAGGTTTTTTTTTAATCTTATACAGCAGGTTCTTCCTTTTGCACTCTCACTGATAATTTTTCTAATCTTTTGTGTTATTCATTTTTTTTCTTTTCTTGGATAGGAATTCATTTTAGAACAACTATGAATTGTACTATGAATTGTATGGTCATTTGACTTTATCTCTAACCAGAGCGATTCAGAAGTTTTAGTTAGCTGAGCTCACTATAACTCATGCCCCCGCAATTCGCTGCTTATGACCGCACATACTACATGACTCATGAGCTGGTCAGTGACATCACTGATGACATCTCAAATGACATCACTGAAGTGGAATTTTCTGGTGAAATTTTAACAACTTTGTTTAAGAAATGGCAACTCAAACAACAGAACAACAATAGGGAGGAAACCACCAACAACAGGAAAACCAGGAAGTTCAGGGTCTGCATTCTGATGACTCTGAATATGAGGGGCCTCCACAGAAATAAAGCAGAATCGCATGGAAGTTCTTCACAACTCATTCTGGAGAATCCAAAACTGCAGCAAAAATTGTGCAATGAACAATTTGTGAGAAGAGGTTGTTGAGAGGTACAAATAAAAAATACTCATTGCTCTACCATCTGAAAACTTTCTACAACAACCGATTAAAAGCTGTGAAGAGACAACAAGAGGCTGAACGTCCATCTACATCTTTAGCAAGTGCATCAACACCTGGAAAAGAGTGCCTTCTGAAGTTCAACAACAGTCTCAAGACATCGCAGCTGAATGCAGCCAGATGGCCACTTATTGTATGGACTGTGGAGTTGTGGTTAGTGCAGGCGAGCAGAGCATAACAGCTTTCCGCAAGACTCACAAATGTTGATTTTGTCTTTGGGTCCTTGTGGTATTCTCATGTTTTTGAGAGCTTCTTCAAGTTTTTACACTGCCAGTTGCTGTTAATTTTTGTTCCAAAAAAGAAAAAAAATAGTAAGTTAAAACGCCACAAAGAAAACCCCCAAACCTCCCCAAAAACATTTTTACAGTTATAAAAATAAAACTGAATGAATTAATGTATTTGTAAGCATGTGTATAATGTTTGCAATAGTGAATGACTGGATGAGTGGCATATTGAAGAATGAATCAATGCAAGAGTGGTACATGGATAATGGAATGAGTGCATGGGTAGTGCCTGAGTGAATAGATGAGTGCATGGGTAGTGCCTGAATGAATGGGGACCACATGAGTAGTACCTAAATGAATGGATGAAAGCAAGGATAATGCCTGAGTGAATGGATGAGTGCATTGATAGTGCCTGAGTGATTGGATATGTGCATAGTTAGGGTCTGGGTGATTGCATAGTGCATGGGTAGTGCCTAATTGAATGGATGAGTGCATGGGTAGTGCCTAGGTAAATGGATGAGTGCAAAGGTAGTGCCTCAGTCATTGCATATGTGTATGGTTAGTGCCTGGGCGAATGGATGAGTGCATGGGTAGTGTGAGTGAATGGATGAGTGCAATGGTAGTGCAAGGGTGATTGTAGGTGTGCATCGGTAGTGCCTGGATGACTGGATGAGTGCAAGAGTAGCGCCTCGGTGATTGGATGAGTGCATGGGTACCGCCTCATTGAATAGTTGAGTGCATTTATAGTGCCTGGGTGATTGGATGAGTGCATGGATAGTGCCTGGATGATTGGGTGAGTGCATGGGTACTGCCTGGGTGATTGGATGAGTGCATGAGTAGTGCCTGGATGAGTGGATGAGCGCAAGGGTAGTGCCTCAGTGAATGGATGCATGCAAGGGTAGTGTCTGGGTGATTGGATGAGTGTATGGGTAGTGTCGAGGTGACTGGATGAATGCATAGGTAGTGCGTGAGTGATTGCAGGAGTGCATGAGTAGTGTCTAAGTGAATTGATGAGTGCAAGGGTAGTGCCTAGGTGATTTGATGAGTGCATGGGTACTGCCTGGGTGATTGGATGAGTGCATGGGTAGGGCCTCATTGAATGGATTTGTACAAGGGTAGTGCCTGGGGGATTGCATGACTGCATGGGTAGTGCCTGAGTGAATGGATGAGTGCAAGGGTTGTGCCTGGGTGATTGGATAAGTGCAAGAGTAGCACCTGGGTGAATGAATGAGTGCATGGGTACTGCCTCATTAAATGGATGAATGCAAGGGTAGTGTGTGAGTGAATGCATGAGTGCAAGGGTAGTGCCTGGGTCATTGGATGAGTGCATGGGTAGTGCCTGAGTGAATGGATTAGCACATGTGTAGTGCCTGAGTGAATGAATGAGTGCAAGGGTAGTGCCTGGGTGATTGGATGTGTGTAGGGGTAGTGCCTGGGCGAATGGATGAGTGTATGGGGAGTGCCTGAGTGATTGGATGAGTGCATGGGTACCGCCTCACTGAATGGATGAGTGCAAAGACTGTGCCTGAGTGATTGGCTAAGTCAAGATTAGCACCTGGGTGATTGGATGAGTGCATGGGTACTGCTTCATGGAATGGATGAGTGCAAGGGTAGTGCCTGGGTGACTGGGTGAGCTAATGGATAGTGCCCGGATCATTGGGTCAGTGCATGAATAGTCCCTGGGTGCTTGCAAGAGTGTATTTATAGTGCCTGAGTGATTGGATGAGTGCATGGGTACTACCTGGGTGACTGGATGAGTGCAAAGGTAGCGCCTGGGTGATTGGATGAGTGCATGGGTACCACCTCATTTAATGGATGAGTGCAAGGGGTGTGCCTCGGTTATTGGATGAGTGCATGGGTACCGCCTCACTGAATGGATGAGTGCAAGGGTAGCGCCTGCGTGATTGGATGAGTGCATGGGTACTGCCTAGGTGATTGGATGAGTGCATGAATAGTGACTGGGTGTGTGGATGAGTGCATGAGTAGTGCCTCAGTGAATGGATGAGTGCAGAGGTTGTGGCTGGGTTATTTGATGAGTGCAAGAGTAGTGCCTGGGTGAGTGCATGGATAGTGCCTCATTGAATGGATGAGTGCAAGGGTAGTGTCTGGGTGATTGGGTGAGTGAATGGATAGTGCCAGGGTGATTGGGTGAGTGCATGGATAGTGCCTGGGTGATTGGGTGAGTGCATGGATAGTGCCTGGTTGATTGCAAGAGTATATTGGTAGTGCCTGAGTGATTGGATGAGTGTATGGGTACTACCTCGGTGGCTGGATGACTGCACAAGTAGCACCTGGGTGATTGGATGATTGCATGGGTACTGCCTCATAGAATGGATGAGTGCAAGGGTAGTACCTGGGTAATTGGATGAGTGCATGGGTACTGCCTAGGTTGCCTAGGTAAGTGGATGAGTGCATGAGTAGTGACTGGGTGTGTGGATGAGTGCATGGGTAGTGCCTCAGTGAATGGATGAGTGCAAAGGTTGTGCCTGGGTGATTGGATAAGTGCAAGAGTAGGGCCTGGGTGATTGGATGAGTGCATGGGTACTGCCTCATTGAATGGATGAGTGCAAGGGTAGTGTCTGGGTGATTGGGTGAGTGAATGGATAGTGCCTGGGTGATTGGGTGAGTGCATGGATAGTGCCTGGTTGATTGGATGAGTGCATGGGTGCTGCCTAGGTGATTGGATGAGTGCAGGAGTAGTGCCTGGGTGTGTGGTTGAGTGCATGGGTAGTACCTCAGTGAATAGATGAGTGCAAGTGTTGTGCTGGGGTGATTGGGTGAGTGCATGGGTAGTGCCTGGGTGATTGGATGAGTGCAAGGGTACTGCCTAGGTGATTAGATGAGTGCATGAGTAGTGCTTGGGTGTGTAGATGAGTACACTGGTAGTGCCTCAGTGAATGGATGAGTGCAAAGACTGTGCCTGGGTGATTGGATAAGTCAAGATTAGCACCTGGGTGATTGGATGAGTGCATGGGTACTGCTTCATGGAATGGATGAGTGCAAGGGTAGTGCCTGGGTGACTGGGTGAGCTAATGGATAGTGCCCGGGTCATTGGGTCACTGCATGAATAGTCCCTGGGTGCTTGCAAGAGTGTATTTATAGTGCCTGAGTGATTGGATGAGTGCATGGGTACTACCTGGGTGACTGGATGAGTGCAAAGGTAGCGCCTGGGTGATTGGATGAGTGCATGGGTACCACCTCATTTAATGGATGAGTGCGAGGGGTGTGCCTGGGTGATTGGATGAGTGCATGGGTAGTGCCTCAGTGAATGGATGAGTGCAAAGGTTGTGCCTAGTTGATTGGATGAGTGCAAGAGTAGGGCCTGGGTGATTGGATGAGTGTTTGGGCACTGCCTCATTGAATTGATGAGTGCAACAGTAGTGTCTGGGTGATTGTGTGAGTGAATGGATAATGCCTGGGTGAATGGGTGAGTGCATGGAGAGTGCCTGGGTGATTGGGTGAGTGCATGGATAGTGCCTGGGTGATTGCAAGAGTATATTGGTAGTGCCTGAGTGATTGGATGAGTGCATGGGTACTACCTGGGTGACTGGATGAGTGCTAAAGTAGCACCTGGGTGATTGGATGATTGCATGGGTACCGCCTCATTGAATGGATGAGTGCAAGGGTAGTGCCTGGGTGATTGGATGAGTGCATGGTTACTGCCTAGGTCATTGGATGAGTGCATGAGTAGTGACTGGGTGTGTGGATGAGTGCATGGGTAGTGCCTCAGTGAATGGATGAGTGCAAAGGTTGTGCCTGGGTGATTAGATAAGTGCAAGAGAAGGGCCTGGGTATTTGGATGAGTGCATGGGTACTGCCTCATTGAATGGATGAGTGCAAGGGTAGTGTCTGGGTGATTGGGTGAGTGAATGGATAGTGCCTGGTTAATTGAGTGAGTGCATGAAAAGTGCCTGGTTGATTAGATAAGTGCATGGGTACTGCCTAGGTGATTGGATGAGTGCATGAGTAGTGCCTGGGTGTGTGGATGAGTGCATGGGCAGTACCTCAGTGAATGGATGAGTGCAAGTGTTGTGCTGGGTGATTGGGTGAATGCATGGGTTGTGCCTGAGTGACTGGATGAGTGCAAGGGTAGTGCCTGGATGATTGGATGAGTGCATGGGTACTGCCTAGGTGATTGGATGAGTGCATGAGTAGTGATTGGGTGTGAAGATGAGTGCATGGGTAGTGCCTCAGTGAATGGATAAGTGCAAAGGTTGTGCCTGGGTGATTGCATAAGTGCAACAGTAGCACCTGGGTGATTGGATGAGAGCAAGGGTAGTGCCTGGGTAATTGGGTGAGTGAATGGATAGTGCCTGGGTCATTGGGTGAGTGCATGAATAGTGCCTGTGTGCTTGCAAGAGTGTATTTATAGTACCTGAGTGATTGGATGAGTGTATGGGTACTACCTGGGTGACTGGATGAGTGCAAAAGAAGCACCTGGGTGATTGGATGAGTGCATGGGTACCGATTCATTGAATGGATGAATGCAAGGGTAGTGCCTGGGTAATTGGATGAGTTCATGGGTACTGCCTGGGTGATTGGATGAGTTAATGAATAGTGACAGGGTGTGTGGATGAGTGAATGGGTAGTGCCTCAGTGAATGGATGAGTGCAAAGGTTGTGCCTGGGTTATTGGATGAGTGCAAGAGTAGGGCCTGACTGATTGGATGAGTGCTTGGGTACTGCCTCATTGAATGGATGAGTGCAAGGGTAGTGTCTGGGTGATTGGGTGAGTGAATTGATAGTGCCTGGGTGAATGGGTGAGTGCATGGATAGTGCCTGGGTGATTGGGTGAGTGAATGGATAGTGCCTGGGTGATTGGGTGAGTGCATGGGTAGTGCCTGGTTGATTGGATAAGTGCATGGGTACTGCCTAGGTGATTGGATGAGTGCATGAGTAGTGCTGGGTGTGTGGATGAGTGCATGGGTAGTACCTCAGTGAATGGATGAGTGCAAGTGTTGTGCTGGGATGATTGGGTGACTGCATGGGTAGTGCCTGAGTGATTGGATGAGTGCAAGGGTAGTGCTTGTGGGATTGGATGAGTGCATGGGTACTGCCTAGATGATTGGATGAGTGCATGAGTAGTGCTTGGGTGTGTAGATGAGTGCATGGGTAGTGCCTCAGTGAATGGATGAGAGCAAAGGTTGTGCCTGGGTGATTGGATAAGTGCAAGAGTAGCACCTGGGTGATTGGATGAGTGCATGGGTATTGCCTCATTGAATTAATGAGTGCAAGGGTAGTGCCTGGGTGATTGGGTGAGTACATGGATAGTGCCTGGTTGATTGGGTGAGTGCATGGGTACTGCCTAGGTCATTGGATGAGTGCATGAGTAGTGCCTGAGTGTGTGGATGGGTGCATGGGTAGTTCCTAAGTGAATGGACGACTGCATGAGTAGTGTCTAAGTGAATGGATGAGTGCAAGAGTAGTTCCTGGATGATTGGATGAGTGCAAGGGTAGTGCCTGGGTCATTGGATGAGTGCATGGGTAGTGCCTGCATGAATGGATGCTGTGAAAAACAATGGTTCTGCCGGGCAACAAAATGTCTTTTCAAATTCCAATAATTATTTAAAGGTAAGTCAACTGATGGTGCTACAACCCAAAAATATTTTACAAATTCATTAAAGAAAAGTAATTTACTTGAATTTTACGATTCAAAAGCAGAGCGTTTTATTCAATACAAATGTTAACCATAAAAATAAGCTGTCTGATATCACAATCAATGTTGCTGCGCAAGTGATAATTTGTACAGTGACAATGTGAAAATACATAAGTGAAAAAAATCTGTGTATTATACATATAAGTGACAACATACATAATTGACATATATTTACAAACAGAAGAGTTTTTTGGGGTATGTCCAGTTTCAAAATATAACACAAATGTCTCGAGCTCAGGACTTAATCCAAATTAATTTGAGAGCAAAGAGACCTATTGAGGAATGGACAGTTACAACGGTCGACGTTTCGACGCTGCCAGTAGCAATAATGTAGAATTGTCAATGCGGGTCTTCATCAGGACAAAAAGGGGATCAGACAGCCTGCACAAAGAAAATTAAGGGTAAATATATGTGCACTGCGCTCATCATAAACAATCTGTGGGCAAATAATGCCAGAATGGATGAGCGCATGCGTAGTGCCTGAGTGAATGAATGAGTGCAACTGTAGTGCCTGGGTGATTGGATGTGTGCGTGGGTAGTGCCTGGGTGAATAGATGAGTGCATGGATAGTGTCTGAGTGCATGGGTAGTGCCTGAGTGATTGTATGAGTGCAAGGTTAGTCCCTGAGTGATTTTGTAAGTGCATGGATAGTGCCTGGGTCATTGGATGAGTGTCTGGGTAGTGCCTGAGTGATTGGATCAATGCAAGGGTACTTCCTGGGTGACTGGATGAGTGCAAGAGTAGCGCCAGGTTGATTGGATGAGTGCATGTGTAGTGCCTGAGTGCATGAATAAGTGCATGGGTACTGCTTGGGTGATTGGATTAGTGCATGGGTTGAGCGTGGCTGATTGTATAAGTGTGTGAGTAGCATGTGATTGAATGGATCAGTGCAAGGGTAGTGCCTGGGTGATTGGATGAGTTCATGGATAATGCCTAGGTGATTGCATGGATATTGCCTGAGTGAATGGATGAGTGCATGGGTGCTGCTTGGGTGATTGAATTAGTGCATGGGTAGTGCCTGGTTGATTGTATGAGTGCATGGGTAGCACCTTTATTACTGGATGAGTGCGAGAGTAGTGCCTGGATGATTGGATGAGTGCAAGGGTAGTGCCTGGGTCATTGGATGAGTGCATGGGTAGTACCTGTGTGAATGGATGAGCACATGCGTAGTGCCTGAGTGAATGGATGAGTGCAACGGTAGTGCCTGGGTGATTAGATGTGTGCATGGGTAGTGCTGGGTAAATGGGTGAGTGCATGGGTAGTGCCTGAGTTCATGGGTAGTGTCTGAGAGATTGTATGAGTGCAAGGTTAGTCCCTGAGTGATTGTGTGAGTGCATGGATAGTGCCTGGGTGATTAGATGAGTGTATGGGTAGTGCCTGAGTGATTGGAGGAGTGCATGGGTAACGCTTCATTGAATTGTTGAGTGGAAGGGTAATGCCGGGATGATAGGTTGAGTGCATGGGTAGGGCCTGTGTGATTGCATAGGTGCATGAGTAGTGCCTGGGTCATTGGATTTGTTCATGGGTAGTGCATGAGTGAATGGATAAGTGCATGCGTAGTGCCTGGGTGGATGGATGACTGCATGGGTAGTGCCTGAGTGAATGGATGACTGCAAGAGTAGTGCCTGAGTGAATGAATGAGCGGCAGGGTAATGCCTGAGTTATTGGATCAGTGCAAGGTAGTGCCTGGGTAACTGGATGAGTGCAAGGGTAGTGCCTGGGTGATAGGGTGAGTGCATGGATAGTGTCTAGGTGATTGGGTGAATGAATGGATAGTGCCTGGGTGATTGGGTGAATGAATGGATGGTACCTGGGTGATTGGATGAGTGCATGGGTAGTGCATGGGTGATTGGATGAGTGCATGGGTAGTGCCTCAGTGAATGGATGAGTGCAAGGGTAGTGCATGAGTGATTGGATGAGCACATACGTAGTGCCTGGGTTATTGCATGAGTGCAAAGGAAGTGCCTAGGTGATTGGATGAGTACATGCATAATGTCTGGGTGATTGCATGGGTGCATGGGTAGTGTCTGGGTCATTGGATGAGTGCAAGGGTAGTGCCTGAGTGATTGGCTGTATGTATTGGTAGTGCCTGGTTAATTGCATGAGTGCATGGGTTGTGCCTGAGTGATTGGATGAGTGCATGCGATGTGCCTGAGTGAATCGATCATTGCATGAGCAGTGTCTGAGTGAATGAATGACTGTATGGGCAGTGGATGGGTGATTCAATGAGTGCATCAATAGTGCCTGAATCAATGGATGAGTGTATGGGTACTGCCTTTATTGAATGGATTAGTGCATGACTAGTGCATGGGTGATTGAATTAGTGCATGGGTAGTATGTCAGTGAATGCATGAGTGCAAGGATACTGCCTGGGTGATTGAATAACTGCAAGTGTAGTGCCTGGGTAAATGGATAACTGCATGTCTAGTACTTGGATGAATGAAAGAATGCAAGTGTAGTGACTAGGTGATTCCATAACTGCATTAGTAGTGACTAAGTGAAGGCATTACTCCATGGGTAGCGCCTGGGTGAGTGGATGAGTGCCTGAGTAGTAGCTGGGATATTATATGAATTCAAGTGCAGTACCTGAGTGATTGGATGACTCCTTAAGCAGTGGCTGGGTGACTGGACAAGTGCAAGTTGTACCTGAGAGATGGGATGAGTAAATGAGTAGTGATTTGACAGACGTAATATATCTCGACCTCCAACCACTGTGAAAAAATAGAAACAGACAAAAATGTATTAGAATTTAATTTTCAACATTAGGCAACCAAACAACATACAATATTTTTTAGCCAAAAGTTTAATTCAACATAGACAAATGTTTTACTGTTTTTTCCTGGTTTCAGCTTTCATACTTGTTCACTTTCAACAGTGCTTTGTATGAATCATCATCATTAAACAGTTGAAAAACAATCAATGGATTGTAAAAAAAAAAAAATGTGACAGTAAATCATTACAACTATGTCATACTGTTCACTGCACTCACTACAAGTTTTTGAATACTGGCTTGCTGATAGGGTACTACCTTAATGAAAGCAACTATATGTTAAAACTGTTTCTGATATTTTTATATCTGGTAAAAAAGGTCCAACAATTATGAAGCAGTCTTCATTTTTGCATATCCTTTTGTAAACATCATCCCTGTTAGGCCAAATGATGTCTAAAATGTTCTTAGTCCATGTATGAAAAACATAACACATAGTACTATGTAGAAGTTGCTGTAGCAGAAACAAAAGGGGAATTTCTTTTAGTGGCGAAAAGACTTTTCACATGCAGCTTAAGGCTACTGGTATTATAGTACCTCCATTTACTTTTATCTGTAGTAACACAATGTAGTCCTCAAATGTTTTGTCAATTCTTTTCCCACAGTTAAAAAGAGTCCTTCATTTCTAACAGCTTGCTGTAGACAATACCCCTAATAGGCTGAATAATCTCTCAGAAACACATAATCCATATATCCATGTATACGTCAACACAATACCACATTTTCTTATCCGCGATTCTTCTTAGAACTTCGGTTCTAGAAATAGCAGATATGAGTTTGCTAACTTTTTAGGTGGCTTGATTTGAATGTCACTTGTATGTCATTGCACTCTGTCCCTCCTGTTTGACATCTTAATTATATTGTGTAGTGTCAAGAGGTTATATTAACTCCTCCATGAAATATGATTGCAATAGTTGTGAAAGTTCTTTTTGAGATGGAAATGTGTGCAGCTTTAAAGTATGTAATTTCAGTTCCTAATTTAGTACCATCCACTCTGCATCCTTAAAGCATGACTATGACATATTTTCCATACCTTTGTAGAAACAAGGTTAACCTAAGTTCTGATTTGCAGTTTGGGCAGGTCATACCTTGATGGGCGTTTGTAGTTAAATCTTCAAATGGCACAGCTTTACAATCTGTTAATGTCAAGTAAAGGAATTGTTCTGAATTCATTTCAGTGCTAGACGTAAATTCACAATCTTCACAGTTATAGGTCCATTTATAAGTTACACCAAATAATTCATTGATATTCACATCTTCTTCATCCAATAGTCCTAGCATTACCTTTAGAAATTCTTGAGCATCCTGCTGTAGATTTTGAGACAACACTACTGATACAGTACAGTCATTGTTAAGTTTTCTTATTCCAGTAGCAGAATGCATAATACTTCTGTCACTTCTGAATTCTTCAAGTAAACTACATAGTTGTGAAGACATTCTATTATCTACCTTTTCTTTAATAGAATTGGTAAAATGAGGCAAATTATATAGTCCATTAAACATTACATTTGCATAACAGTTCACTCAGATTTATTACCAAAGTGATAGCCTTGTATTTCCTCATTGTGCTGTAGTTTTCTTTTCTATCCTCCTTGTTGATTTTCTTTTTGTTCATCTTACTATTTAACTCTGATAGACTGCTTTGATATTTTCCACTGCGGACACAGTATTGCTTTTTGAAACGCAGGATACTGGCCTAAACGAGGAGCATATTGAGCTCTTAACCGATTATACTCTGTTACACAGCTTACATAAGCACTTACTTTCTTCTCATCAAAATCAATCAGAAATAAACCAGACAATGTTCTAATTTGCTACAAAGCCACATATGACAGTTTCTCTTTGAATACACTACTACCAATATTAACAAGACCTGTATCTACACTTAACCTTGTGATTTGTGAATAGTTACTGCATACGCTAAAGGCACTGGGAACTGCTTTTGCTGAACATACACGTCTTTCACAAGTAGGAAACGCAAAACACATCTACAAATCTGCTTAATTTAGCAGCATCATCACATTTATGGCTAAGTATTCCACATAATTTCTGTTTGGATAATTAATGAATTTCATAACTTTACCCATTGCCTATTCACTAGCCCTTCGTCAACATTTAAATTATGACATAAGATAACACAACAATGTTTACAGATACATAACTGTTTTTATAATCCTGCAGTTTTCGACACAGATTTTTCTAAACTATCCAATTTCGATAGCAGTTTTTCTGTTAGTACCACTTCATTCATAGCTATTGCAGCTTCATTTTCAATGATTGGCTGTCCAAGAGGATCTTGACTTCCAGGTGCTGAACTTTGACTGCTCTGAGAACTCTCTCTTGCTATCTCTGCAGAAATAGTTTCTTCTCTTCTCTCAACTTTTTAAGATACACTGGAAACACACAGCACTCAATGCTGTCTTTCACAGCGTTGAACGAGTCTTCATTACAGTCAAATTCTCCAAAGTAGCTCACTTTCAGTTCACCATGGATTACACAATGGATTACACAACTGTAACAAGGCTAAATAGGCTCTCTTTTGTCTGGAGTTTGCAAAATTAGCTTTCTATGCTTGATTAAATTTCCTTTGTTATGTCTCACCAAACATCCTTCACATCCAGCCAAAGCAAATTTATCTTCATCTATGTTTTCACTGGCATTACTTCTGAAAGTATAATGTTGAAGTATTTCATAGAGACACATCCTTTCCAGATGAGGACTTCTTTTTGGATAGTACGTATCCAGCATGTTACTCTTCAGAATATCTGTACTGTGCAGCTCAAATTCTGCAAGATATCGAATTTTGGGAAAATACTTCAGTACTATGTTATGAGTATTAGCAAGCCCTAAACTCACCCATAAAACTCCTCTAGATTTAGAAAACAAACTAGCTGAGCTTAACCGGTCTACACATTCATAGGAGCCTATTTCCCTGTGAGAAACCATTTTCAAACTAAATCTATACAATTGCTTCGTTAGACTCTTTCTGCTGAAAGCTCCACCCACATCTCCTTCATCTCAGTTTTCTGTGAGTTGGTTATATAAGATGTAATGTACCAAGCAAGTGGAAATGAGTTGTCTGCAACAAACTGTGTATCCATGTTTGCATTCCATATCTTCAGAATCACAGGGTTGTAGTCATTAATGTACTTGGAGGCCTCTGTTCTTCTTAGGTTGAATGTATTTTTCAGAGATTTCCTTGTAAGTGCATGTCTGACTGCAGACAAAAAGCTGTTGACTCCTCCTTGTAAGATGACAGCTCATGGGAATTCAAAACAGCATCTTGTATAAAATGTCCCTTTTGCTCTGTATTTTCACGGACAGTATTTTCAGCATCTATGATTTTAGAATCGTAGAACTTGTTGTCTTAATATGTTGTCACTACTATCCTTTGGGATGGAGCAAGTTACATACTGCTCAATAAAAGACAACACAGACACATCACTGTCTGTTCCAAACTTTTATCCACAACAGCATGTGAATATGGGGAGCACCTCTGTCTTAGTAGTCTTTACACCAAAAGAAATCAATCACTTCACCAAGAGGAGGTTTTGTTTTGTTCAAGATGAAAGCCATCATTGCTTGAAATCTGTGATTAAAATATCTGCAAACATTTGCAGGGTCTAGTGAGCACAGTTCTCCGGGTGTCTTCAGATAAATGTCTTTTATATTTGAATTTGCCTCCTGCAAGAATTCTAGCAGGTCATCCCATGCATATTCAGCACAACTCAGTGTCAGGAACCAAGTAGGTGATCCAAGGTTCCTGAACATGCACTTGAGTTCACCATGACACCGATGGCAATATTCATTACTCCCACACTGAAAAGTTCCCTGAACTTTCTCCAAACGTTTTCTTGTTGATATATTATGCAAATGAACTCCTGTTTTTTAGAATCTGATTCACAGCATATGAGAGGCCAGACAAGTCACTCTCAAATAATAGGCGAAATATATATGGAATACACTGATGAAATCTAGGGTCTTCTAAATAAAGTCTCTTACATCTATAGTAAGCTGCAGGTATTTGCAATGGCTGCTTGTCATACCTGCCACCTATCCAGTAAGAAAATGATGTGGTAAACACAGCTTCTAAACTTTTACCCACACGCTTAATGGAGCTCCTTTTGCTTCCTTCATTTGAAACAGCTCAGTGGCATCACCAATAACCTCTTTAGAATGCAAAGTGTGGGTGCTATAATGTTCAAAAATGTCTTCTGTTCTGGACTGATCCACATTCTCAATCTGACCTGTTGATGGAAATGTCTGATCCTCCATATGTGTGATAAATTGAAAGACTGGACACAGTAGTAAGAGTCGCACACAATAAGAGTATTCACATTAGGATCAGAAAACTCAAGAGCTAGAACAAGAGCACGCAGCTTCGCCAATTGTCCTGTACAGTCTCCAAGTGCCTGAGTATGCACTAAGGAAGACTTAAATTATCCATTTACAATTGAACCAGCCACAATAGCGCAAGCCGCTGAATAAGCAAGTTTGGACCCGACGGCAGGTTGAGCCGGGCCATTGGTGTAAATGATACATTTGTATTCATCCAAAGGAAGTAACGACAATGGAGGAGGATCAACATGTTCATACTGTAAAAACTCCTGTGTCTGAAGAGCAGGATCAAAGATAAACGTGACATCAGCCGATGTCAAAGAAGTAGCCTATTGTATCCAACGGGGATGTAGTGACTTAGAGTTGGGTACACTTGCCTTAGTCACTGCTTCTAAAGCAGGGAGAGGCGTGACCATAAGAATGAGTTTTCCTTGCGGCAGCGACCGTTCTTTCAAAATCGCCATTTGGACCACCGTCAAAAAAATTTCAACATTCGAAAAACGCATTTCAGCCAATGTGTACAAATGTGATTTGTATGCGATTGGTACTGTGTCTCCTTCATTGAACGACAAGTAAGTGAAACCCACCGTCCCCGGTACTATACGTATCACCAGGTTCGTGGTATTATCATGCGTCAACAAGTAGTTAGTCGCAAGCATATCTGATTGCAAAGATTGTAGAATAGTGGTATGTTCCGGAAGCCAGCTGGCAGAAGAATATGTTGGTTGTATCAACGCATAAAGCGGTTTGATACGCTGGGCATAATCGGGGATGTAAGTCCTTCCGAAATTTAAAAATCCCAGCAAAGACTGAAGTTTCTTCAGCGTAGAAGGAGGTTGCATTTGTGCACATTTCTCTAGAAAGTGGGGGCTAATCCCCTACCTTCATTATTGAGCTCATAGCCCAAAAAGAGCACCGCAAAATGAGTGATGTGTGATTTTGCAAAATTGAATTTGTATCCAGAGTCGGCAAACAATAAAATGATGCGGTCGACTCGGACAAGATGCGTCATTAGTTCGTCGTCCGTCAGATAAATATCAAATACGTATGAGAACGCATCCGGATCTATGCTGTGCAACAACACAACACGCGCAGCAAAAGCTCCGGGGCTATTCTTATACCCCATAGGCAAGCGCGTACATTTTTTCTGATTTCCGATGGCGGTGAATGCCATCAAGTCACGGCTCTCAGGAGCCAAGTTATGACTGTAGAAACCATTGGATATGTCCAGTGTAGTTTTGTTATTTTTACGAACAAGGCTATTCACTAGCACAGAGGATATTGAATGTTGCCAAGCCGTTAGCGGAACTTCAAGAGATCTATAAGGTCGATAATTCAGCGGAAGGGCAGTGGCAGTATATTCGTGAAACAAGTGATCTGTCCCATCAACCGCCGTAAAGGTGACCCAAGAATAAACTACCTCGAAGCGGTAAGATGCATCCGCTTCGACTACAAAAATAAGCGCAACACCATCAACAGGGACCCCATATTGAGTCAAATACGCCGTGACTGGTGCACGGTTAGGAGGTGCTATGAAAACCACCATAATCAATAGAAGAGAATAACAACTTACGTGTGGCAGCGCAACAACGGGTTAGAAAGAAAGAGAAAGACCTTTTAAAATTCAAGCTTGAAAAACCTATAAAACATCAATATAGGAGGCTACACTGTCACACCTGTCTCCGGAAACAGATGTGAGGGGATTGTGGAAAAGCACAAGCACTACTCAGGAGTCTCGCAGTTAAGTACCAGACCAAACGTTGGCGGCACCATGTTGCGGGGATTCTGCACACACACAGAACTATGCGCAGGAAAACAGGACCTCGGTGTATAGGGGCTGAACCTTCCTACCACCTTAGTACCCAAAATCCCAAAACCGACTAGCTATAGTGTCTCATTCGTTCTCCTACATAATCATGAAGCTACAAATGATTAGACAACCCATAACACAACACTCCCGACTCTCTCAGGAATCACGGTAGTAAGACATACCCTTTCGCTCACTCACTCGTACTTGTCCACAATAAGAATTGTCAGAGTCACTGTTAAAGTTCAAAATGTTTATTTTAACTATCGTGCTCTATAATGCAGTATGCTCGTATACTGCATAAACCTAGAACAATTAGCATTGTTACAATTTCATACAATATAAAGGGAGATGTCATCATATACAGACAGTGGAAAAAGGACTATAAGGCCTAACCACTTTCCCCTTGGTAAGGTGAAGTTTATTATATAAAGGAAGGTCTCTGGGCTTTGTCAGCAGATCCCATACCTTAGTGCCTAGATGGAAGTTTTACATCATAGGAACAGCACAGCTCTTCTCCCTGGAAAGGTTGCTCTCCAAGTGTGTATCAGTACAAAATGCATCCCCGTAATATCAAAACATGAGTTTCCAGTAGCGCAGCTATGTAAGCATGTTTTGTCTAGATGCTAGGGACTGACCAGAACAGAATAACAAGGGGCATTGTTTATCAACCTTGCACATCGTGTTCAGACTAAACTCCAGGAACAGGCAGAGAATGCAGAAAGCAGACAGTTCTCATGTGAAAGGCACAAACAGAGGGGCCGATTCTGATGCGGGTTGGAAAAGCTTCCCAACCGAATCGGTTGGGAAATGGTGTCCGACCCACTCGGATCGGGAAAGTCCGACCGGCGGAGTAGGATGCATCCGGATGCTTCCAGATACGATTTGGTTGAACTCCCATTGACTTCAATGGGAACATTTGTTCCTAACCGCATCAGAATTGGGCCCTCGGTCGGGAAGACACGTTCCCGATCCGATTTGGAAGGAGCAAATGCCGTTAGGAGGCCTTCCTAACCGCATCAGAATCAGGCCCTCGGTCGGGAAGCTTTTCCAACCCGCATCAGAATCGGGCCCAGAGTCTTGCAAAATAAAGTCATGAAGTAACGTGCGCAAAAGCAGCACCATGGCAGCAGAGCTCATGCTAACTTAGCAATGTTGACAATGACCCTAACGGCCATATAACAGTAGCACAAGAACTCTCGAGGCTTTCTGCACTATTAATCCTCCTCAATTTTAAACAAACCATGTTTAAGGAAAAAACACCACCCTCACCATATACACGACAATTTCATCAGCTTTACTGAACATAGATCACCATGTAAACATATATGATATTTCTTAATAGATGTACACCTTCAAACCATCTTTCCAAAAATATATACTTCTCTGCATCTTTAAGTAAACTCAAAAGTCCCACAGTATATATAGCTATGTGCAACCACAAGAACCATATCTCACCCTGTGAGCATATGCAAAGTGGCCATATAAGTTGAAAACCACATTGACAATCACTTCCCAATACATACCTAACAAGTATTACTTCTTTCTAATTCATATACAGGTAGACAACATGCTCTCATCTTTTATTTGTGACTACACTTCTCCTGGTAAATAATGTTCCTAAAAGTACTACAACTTACATAATGCAGATATCAGATGTATCTGTTCTCCATATGATGTTTAGACATTTAAAACATTCTTAGTTCCTCATTGCAACTTTCCACAATATTTTTCAATAAAGTACACAATGTAAAAAAGAGGCACTAATCCATTTTTCTCTTACTTTCTAAAGCATTCCCCACTAACCTCTTAAACACATACCCTCTGATGGATACAGTTCATCTGAAAAATCTGTTCATATCACTGTGATACTCTTTTTTTATCAAACTCCCATATACATCTTCATTTCTAATGTAATTTTTATAAAGGATTAAAAAAAGTATCTACATACCAGTTAATTCAGTTTGTAGATTATATTGTAGTTTTACCTCTTTCTGGATAGTTTTGACACTGTTAGGATTTGTAAAAAATAAGCACCAGTATGGTACACCACTCTCATACAAAGCTACCATGAAATGTCAATCTCTTCAACTTTGCACTCTATGATCATGAGAAAGCAGACAATGAAATCATGCCTTTCATTTTAGACTACACTATTGCCACTTGTGAATGGTTAGTAGCTGTTAACCCTTTCCCTCTCTTTCAAAAAGAGATTCCTATCAATGTGTGTTTGCGATGTGTTCGCGATCATCGTAGAGAAATCGCGAAAAAACGAGAGTTCAAACCTATATTTAGCTTCATTTAATTTTTTTAAAATACTATACAACAGTTTAGTACATAGTACTGAGATGAAAATTAAAGCTTGCCATTACTTAAATTGCGTCATCACGCCTCAACTTTAAAAAAAATGTTCTGTCTCTTTAACACCCTTCCCCCCCAATACACTCTTAGCTCAGTGTTCCTAGCAACCCAGTGGAACCAATAGGTAGCACATTATAGAAGGAACATGCTACTTACCAATAAGATACAGCAGGTGTGCTTTACTCCACAGATTCAAATGCATATCCATGTGTGTATTACATTTCTTTTCTTAAACAACAGCCAATAATAAGACTTCTTGCGAAGGCATCAAACACACTTCCTAATTTTATTCACTTTCATGCTGACAGCATTCAAAGAAATATTTATTTTAAAAAAACAATAAAACACCTCCATTTTAACTGCTTGTCCTTTGGAAAACTGCCTCATTCAGCTCCAGCCTTCTCCTAACTACTATTGTTCCTTCACTTCAAAATGCTTAGAGTATGGATTGTGGGCCACAGCTATATCTATTAGGCTAAAGAGGCTGCACAAAAGAGAGGTATTGACAGGGACTTGGGTTTGCCAAATGTGCACATTACTTTGTTTGGCCAGAGAGGGTTAAAGTTTCATCAGTTGCTGGCTTTGGTTAAATCCATTGTGGATTCCCAAGCTCCTCACCTAATGATTGTGCACTGTGGTGGCAATGACCTAGGTACATTGACTGGGGTAGGGCTGTAAATCCAAAATGAAAGAAACCTTTGCAGAACTGATGTCGCTTTTCCCTCACACTGTTTTGGTGCACTCTAATATATGCCAAAGTCAGAAATGGAAGAGGTCAAATCAATTCTGTCCACAGATTGACAATGCCAGGAAACATGTTAGTAGAACTGCTTCTGCATTCCTCAGAGACCATCGAATGGGCTGTATCTATAACAACAATCTGCGTCTTGACCTGCATGGAATTTATAGAAATGATGGCATGCACTTTACAGATGAAGGCAACAGGGTGTTTCTAAGTAACCTGAAACTCTGAATCTGGTCTTTTGTGTAGCAACCATATACACACAAACAAAGCAACAGGTCTTGTAAGAGCCACCGTAGACCCGAAATATTGTGAAGTTTTTTCTAAAGGGTTTTTTTTTTCTTTAGTTTTTGGGGATCTCCGCGACGATGTTGTAATCCCCACGGACACGTCGTGAAAACGGAAAACAAAAGCAGATATTCAATGACCATCAACACATCAAAAAATAATATGTAAAAAGTCCATTCTGAACATTACCCTACACATATTACTATATACATAGTTCTTTAAAAACATGTTTAAACTAAGCCTGAGCGGTGAACTCCACTCCGCTCGCGGGGTCTGTGGAGCTTTCCGCACTCCACATTACGCAAAGCTCACAGAGTAGAAAACCTACTCGAGCAGCAGAAAGGTAGTAGCGCCCGCGTGCATTGTGAATGGTGCCGTTCGCGATGATTTCACAATGCGGACAAACACCCAGCGCTGAAAATCACTGCGAACTGCATTTCTCTAACGCACTCCGCCCTTGCGGAGCTCCGTATAACGCGGGAAAGTTTTTTGGGCTCTCCTCCCAGGCTTAGTTTAAACTCATGTTTTTGTACTAAGTTTCTTTAACATCCATCTCTAAGACCTATTTTCCATTTTTGCGGTTATTCGGTACATTGTGACGTCGCCGTTAACCGCGATGGTCGTGCCTTTTCCATAAAGTGAAAACACATATATGCACGCATATTACAGTATTTTATGCAAAAGCAGGAATTCAATAGCCACCACCACATTAAAAAATTATACTTATATAATTAGTTCTAACCATCACAGCAGATAACTTACTATATAAATAACTCATAAAAATATTTATCAAAAGCTCAATATCTCTATACCAATTCATATTAATAATTCACTAATATATTTTTTTATATTTCCACCACTATTCGCGACGACGTCGGTAGTCGTGACATTTTCGCAACAGTACATGAGGGACCGCTCTGGCAGTCGCGGTGTCATCGCGAATATTGCGAACAATTAAAAATATCCATTTTAGACACTTGTGTCTCTATCTCCCCCATTCCTCAAACATGGGGTCAGAGTATCTCTACTCTGACCCCTTATGTTAGCTTTTTCAGAAAGTTTTAGCTCCGGGAACCGTTTCGGAGCAATAAAATGGCCACTGCAACTTTCTGTTCAGGTTCCGTCCAGCCAATCAGAGCATTCCCGTTAGCACATGCATTAGCGATTAATCGCGAAATCATCGCAAAATATCCTCAGCCTATCATTTATGCTTACATTTCTCAAAAACTATTGAACGGATTACACCAAATAAGCAAAAGGCACTTCCTTGAAGCAACATCTATGTCCCTCCAAATTTGGTGTAAGTCCGTTCAGCGACTTACGGAATTATTTGAAAGTGGTTCATAAATTATATAGACAACTATAATTTTAGACTTTCTAATGTTTGTGTATTATAAGATGGGTGTGTAAATCATAAATGTAAGAGTTAACGATAATATGTGTGCAGTTTTATTTGGGTCTGTATATCAAAAAGAATTACCTTTTTTACAAACTATAACTTAGCAATAACCTTTGTTTTTTGGGGGGGATTTTCAATGGTTTTTATAATTTTAATTACAATTTCTTTAAGAATGGGACAGTTTACTGTTACTGAGTGGAGTGACATTAAATGGAGTGTGGTGCAATATAGTGGAGGATAATGTTCTAAAGTGTACTGCGGAACAGCAGAGTAGAGTGGAATGAATTACACTAGAGTGACTTACACTGAAATGGCATACAGCGGAGTGGCGTACAGTGGAGTGGCATATAATGGACTGGCATAGAGCCAAGTCAGAAGGAGTAAATAGGAGTACAGGGAAGTGGCGTACATTGCAGTGGGGCACAAAGAAAGAGTGTATAGTAGAGTGGCATAGAGTGGCGTGGCGCACAGTGTAGTGGTATACAGTGTGATAACATACAGTGGAGTGTGGCATAGTAGAGTTACGTCCTCTGAATATTGTAGAGTGTATTGGCATAAAGGGTAGTGGTGTACAGTGAAGTGACATATTCTGGAGTGTAGAACAGTGTAGGGACATACATTAGAATATCGTATAATGAAATAGTGTATAGTGCAGTGGGATACAGTGCAGTGTGGCAAAGTGGAGTGGCATTAAGTGGATTAGCATAGACAGGAGTGGGGTAGAGTGGAGTGACAAACAGTTTATTGGTGTACAGTGGCCTGTGTAGAGTGGAGTGTGGTATAGTGTAATGCTGTAAAGTCCAATATCATAGAGTGGAGTGTCGTATATTGGAGTGGCATACACTGGAGTGGTGCACAGTGAAATTGCGTACACTGGAGTGGAGTAGAGTGTAATAGAGTTTAGTGCAGTGGCGTATATTGGAGTACCATAGAGTGGAGTGCCACACAATGGAGTAGATGTGACTGGAATAACATTGAGTTTAGTGGAGTTAAGTCGTGAGACATACAGTGGAGTGCCATATAGTGATCAGGGCATATTAACAATGGTAACTGATAACAGACTACTATTTTTTCAAAATCACTCGTTTTTCAGTAGAAAAAAGCTGGTAAAAATAATCTGATTGATGTACATAAATGGTACAAGGCTAATAAATATATCCTTTATATGCAACACTTGATTTAAATACATGTCTCAATATATTAAACTTTGCATTAGATAAACAAATATATTATTTAAATGCCATAGTGATATAAAAAGTATGCAACATGCATGTTATGATAGCTCCTGTTATTAACTTCAGTATTGATCAAATAAATGGTCAACCTTGGGAAGAGGTGTCTGATTGTGTTAGGTGTCTTCGAATACCATTGTATTAATTATATAAATAAAATCAATAAATATATACACATAATATACTTAAAAACCAACAAATTTGAGCCCATAGTGAGCTTAGTTATTATTATTGGGCAAATCCCAGATTAGTTAAACATCAACTGAGAATAACAAATTGCATACAGTTTCCATATCAATCTACACAACAGTACTGCGGGGTGTGTTTTAGCCATAAATATTATCCCCACCATCAAAAAGTGTTCACCGGGGGGGCGTGGCCTGCAGCCGAGGAAAATGGCCGCATACTGAGCGAGCTGCGACAGCAGATAGGGTAAAACCACCCCAAATCCGTCATAATCCGGCCATAGGGTAACGCAGACAGCGGAGCTGACCGGCGGTGAGCCGCTCGCAGGTGTAATCGCGGCGGCAGCAGGGACGAGGAGGCTTCCAGCCCGGTGGGGGCGAAACTCGGGACTCAGCGCCCGTGCGGGCGAAAATGGCGCCGATGGCGTACGAGCGCTCGGCCTAAAGCGGAAGGTCCCGAGACGCGTGCAGGAGCCGGACTTGAGGGCGAGAGGTGCTCGGACTGTAGCGGAGCCCGGGAGTGGTGCGCATACAGCGGCTGAGAGGCGGCCTGAGGAGACCGGCGGTCGATACAGAGGTGGGTGCGGAGGTGCCCTGGGAGCGTCGCTTGGCCAGCCTGGGGCCCGGTGGTGAGCTTGCAGCGCAGGCACACAGAAGCCACGAGCGGAACCGCTGTCGCGGCGGAGGGCCGCGTTGGGCGTGCGCTACTGACAGTGCGGAGCTCCGGAGGCCGGGAAGCGGCGCAGAGAGCCCGAGATCTGGGGACTTGGCCGCGGAAGCGAGCAGGGCCTGCTGAGCGTTGCTGCCTCCCACCGGAGCGCCGCAAGTGGATAACTCCGGGGTCTGTGGCCCGCGCACTCTGAGGCTACTCCATTGTGGTGGGAGGCCTAGACCAGTACTGAGTGGCCTGAGAGGTGCTGGGGGTGAGAACTCGTCTGCCTGCCCCTGGAGACCTGCTGCGTGGCCGTCGGCGGTAGGGCCTGCTGAGCCGGTCGGCGTGCGACCCGAGCAAGGGTGTGCGGTGGTGTCCCCCACGGCTGACGTGGCGGAGGACCGGGGGTGGATTGGACGGTTCCTCCGGCCTGCGGTTGGACGATTGCGACAGAGGCAGGGGGCCCGACGTGTGAGCCCTCCCGCCATGGCCTCATCTACGGCAATGGGTCGGCATAAGCCGCCCCTTCCGAACCAAGCCAACCAGATCGACAAGTACACGGTGGCTATGGGGAAGGGAGAGGGCCTCCGCGATGGGGGACAACAGGGTGACGACGCGGACGGAGGATCGGACCCGTCACTCAGAGACATAATGCAGGCCATCAAAGACATGCGTGGCACAATGGAGCCCAAACTGGACTCGGTCACAGAAGAGGTTAACCTCCTCCGGGCTGACTTTCGGAATATGTCGGGCAGGGTGGCCGAGACGGAGAGTGGCATTGGGAATTTACAGGCCAGAACGAAGAAGCTTGAGGAGCAGGTCGCCACGCTGATGAGGGCCCAGGGTGACGTCGTAGCCCGCCTGGAGGATCAGGAAGGCCGGGCGCGACGCAGCAACGTCCGCATCGTAGGGGTGCCGGAGGGATTGGAAGGGCCGTCCATGGATTGTTTTGTTGAGGAACTGATACTGCAACACCTTAAGCCCAAGCGTCTCTCAAAATTTTTCTCTGTTGAAAGGGCCCATCGCGCAATGGGGGGAGGCCCAAGCCTGGGAGCCCCTCCGCGCACCATCATTGCCCGGTTCCTGAACTACCGGGACCGGGATGCCATCCTGCAGGCCTCACGTACCACCGGGGACCTAAGACTGGAGAACGCAACGATCCGTTTTTCCCGGACTTCACTCTACAGGTCCAGCGCCAGCGCAGGTCCTTTGAGGGCGTCAAGCGAGCCCTTAGGGACCAGGGTGTGCGGTACATGATGCTCTTTCCAGCACGGCTCAAGATCCTGGATGGGGAAAAGGTGTACTTTTTCGATTCTCCGGCGGAGGCGAGCGACTGGATAGAGGGATGGCGGACCGTGGGCCGCCAGGGTGTAGCACGGCGCCGGACCTCCAACGACACCTCTCGTGAGGCCGGGAGGGATATAGCACCAGCCCGAGGGAGTCAGGAGCGTGAACGTCCGCCACCGGAGGACTGATGGGGACACAGGCCGCATTGAGGGCTACACATGGGGAGGCGGGCAAAGGCACGCGCCTTTTGGGCCCTGCTGGGCTGGGGGCCACTAGTCATGCTGCACAAACATTTTGAACATCGCCGAGACTGTAGGTGACCGCGCTGGCTGACGTGGATTGCTCGTCCAAAGGGCTCTAGGCGTTGGCCCGCTGGGGTTTGGGGGAGGGGGAGGGTGGGTGCTAATTTCTTGCTTAAGGGGTGGAAATCCGACAGTCAGTTGTGCCAGTTTCTGCGAGTTGTGGGCTTACGTTCCCTCAGTTAGTTGAAATGGGATTATTTGGGTGACAGGCACTCTGCAAGTTTTTAAGGTGGGGGGTTGGGGGCCCACTTAGCAGGGAGGCAGGGAGGGGGGGGCAGAGTGGGGGGGGTGGGATGGGGTTGATGGGAAGTTTAAGTTTAGCTCATGTCAATATATCTATTTTAATGCTGTTGTATTGTGGGGGCACTACGCAGTGGCAGGGTGGAAATCCGTTGAGGATGTGGATTCACAGTGGGGATGGGGGATCAGGCTAAGATTAAAATATGGACATGGAATGTCAATGGGATGGGCAACAAGATCAAGAGAACTCTAGTACTACAGCACCTGAAGCGCCATTCTCCAGATGTGGTGCTCTTGCAGGAAACCCACCTCCGGGGTAATAATTGCAGGGCCTTAGATAGGTTCGGGTACAAGATGGTAGCCCACTCCGGATTCACGTCCGGCTCGAGGGGGTGGGAATATTGGTCCGTAGGAGTTTGCCAATAACTGTATTAAATTCCTGGACGGAGGACGCTGGGTGCTTCGTGGCGGTGGCGGTGAGATGGGAAGGGCGTACGGTGCTCCTGTGCTCATGTTACATCCCGCCCGGCCTGCATGCTACACTTTACAAGAAACTGGGGACACATTTGGCGAACCTCCCCAACGGCACTCTGGTCCTGGGGGGTGACACCAACGCGGTAATGGACGTCGAACTAGACCGGTCAGGCGACAGACGGGCCAGCGGAGGGGAGACGGGCCTGCGGGGCTTCACGGACGCAATGGGTCTCTGCGACATATGGCGAACACGGTTCCCAGCCCGCAGACTCTACACCTTTTATTCGGCCAGACATGGCTCCTTCTCGAGGTTGGACTATATTTTCACGCGGGGGATCAGTTGGGTGATTTTGTAGACCCGAGTATTATGGCGCGAGGCATATCGGACCACTCTCCGGTGGGTGTTATCCTTCGGGGGACGGTGGTGGACAGGGCCGCATTCCCGCGAATAGATCCGTGGCGGTTAACTGACACTTCGATTACTGATAAGCTTCGGGAGGGCTCCGAGAATTATTTCTCTGACAATCAGGGGTCGGTTACCTCCCAGCTAACGTTGTGGGAGGCGTACAAGGCGGTCCTGAGGGGACAGGCCCAGGCTTTGATCGGTGCCCAGAAGAAAGAGGAATCGCTGCAGATTCAACAGTTGGAGCGCGAGATCGAGTCTCTGGAGCGAGAGGCCAGTGCGTCGCCCTCGCCGGAGCGCAATCATGCTTTGGCCATGAAGCACAGGGAACTTCGCTCGTTAGCGGAGGGTGAGGCACGTGCCTACTCCCTTGCCACGCAGCATCGGATATATGATGCAGGGGACAAGAGTATGAAGCTTCTTGCGTGGCTGGAGCGTCGTGACAGGGAGCGTTCCTGGGTTACGGAGGTGCGGGATGGTTCGGGGGCCCTGGCTTCCACGAGTGCGGCCATTGCGGAGGCTTTTGCGTCCTACTATGAAGGAGTATATACCCCAGTGTGCACTAGAACCGAGAGAGACTGTGAGGAATTCCTTCGAGACTTTGCGCTGCCTATGCTATCCCAGGAACAAACTGAGTGTCTGGATGCAGACCTCACAAGAGCGGAGCTGGGAGAAGCCCTTAATGCCCTCCAGGCCGGCAAGGCGCAGGGACCCAACGGACTCCCGGTCGAAATCTATAAGAAACAGGCGAGTGTGGTACTGGAGCCCATGCGACGCATGTTCCTTGAGGCACGGGAGGTGGGCGTGCTTCCGCCCGATCAGAGAGAGGCCACGATTGTGGTTATTCATAAAGCCGGGAAACCGGCGGACTGTTGCTCGTCCTATCGGCCTATCTCCCTCCTGAACGTGGAGGCGAAGGTATTGGCCAAGGTCTTAGCGACAAGACTGCTATCCGTACTGCCCGACCTCGTGCATGTAGACCAGTCGGGTTTTATGCCCCACAGGAGCACTCGGCACAACCTGAGGAGGCTCTATGGTATTCTGCACATGACTAAGGACGTGGGGCATGCGCAGACGGCATTGATGGCGCTGGACGCCTCAATGGCCTTCGATAGCATCGAATGGCCATACCTATTTATGGTACTGAATAGACTGGGATTGGGCCCCGTGTTCGGTAGCTGGGTGAGACTCCTGTACACGCAGCCGATGGCAAGGGTGAGGGTCAATGGGGTGACGTCCCGGGCTTTTGCCCTGTATAGGGGCACTAGGCAGGGCTGCCCCCTGTCACCGCTCCTGTTTGCCCTCGCCCTGGAGCCGCTCGCTCATTGCATCAGAAGAGATAGGGCCTTTTGGGGCCTGGCACTCACGGATGAATGGGAGGAGCGTATTTCTCTATACGCTGACGATATTGTCCTGTACATGGCCAGACCCTACCATTCCATGGCGCGGGCTCTCCACCTTTTCGCCCTTTTCGGTAGCTACTCTGGCTACTCAATTAATTGGACCAAATCGGTGGTTTATCCTCTGTCGGGTCCACCTCCACGCATCCCGCGGGATTGTCCTGCATCGCTGGAGACTGCTGGATTCCGGTACTTGGGAGTGTACGTCACCAGAGACACGGGGAGTTCTTCGCCCGAAATTTGGAGCCTCAACTGATGAGGCTGGGGGTGGACATTGGACATTGGAGGTCCCTGCCCTTGTCCTTGATGGGGCGCGTGGCGCTCTTTAAAATGCTGGCGCTGCCAAGACTTCTATATATCCTCCAAAACACACCGTACCTGGTCCCGACGGCGACATTTAAGCGGATCTCCCGGGAGTTGCGGACGTTACTTTGGGACGGCGGCAACCCGAGAGTGCGTTGCAGAAGCTTACGAGGGGGTGTACGACGGGGGGCTGGCCCTCCCGGACGTGCAACTCTACTACTGGGCAGCTCAGTTGCAGGTGGTCAACGACTGGGTTTACGCGCCGACCTCGGAGCCAGCTTACAGAATGGATAGGCACGCGATGGTTGGAGGAACCTGTGAGCCATATCTCTACTCCCGCGGGCGGGGTCGTGATCTGCCCGCGCACACTGGGGTGGTACTCCACTGTTGGAGGGAGGCCAACAAATTCTTGGGCTGGACGAACACCCTAGCGGGACGGACCCCGCTTTGGACGGGCGATCGGCTAAAGGAGGTGGCGGGACTATCCGGCTATAGGGGTGGAAACTGATCGGCATTGAGTATCTTGGTGATGTGTGGAAGGGGGGCCCCGGTTCCCTTTGCGGCTCTGAAAAAAGAGTATCAACTTCATGATTCCCAACACTACCATTACCTGCGCCTTATACATGCATTGCGGGCCCACATCCGTGCTGGCACTTCCATCCCGGAGTACTCCCCTATGGAGGACAGGCTCCTTCTCGACCCCATTCTAACGAAACCCACGTCAACGATTTACCGAAAACGTATTAATAATATGCCGGACCCCCTGGGTCCCCTGCGGGCGAGATGGGAGGGAGACATTGGAACACTAGATGACGACGACTGGCAAGACGCCCTGCAGAGCCCTCGCGAGGTCGCGATCCGGCCGCGATTCCGCCTTGTGCAGTTAAAAATACTCCACAGGGTCTATTATCCCCGCACCCACCTGTTCTCCTGGGGTAGGACTCTATCACCCTTGTGTGTGAGGGGCTGTCAAGGGGAGGGCTCATTTTATCACATTCTATGGGATTGCCCACTCATAATTCCGTTTTGGACCAGGGTGACGCAAACGATGGAGGGGTAGTGCGGTCCCCGGTCCCATTGGAGCCCAAGTGGCTCTTGCTCATGATCAAAGGAGCCACGGACTGGACACGTCATAACGAGATTTGGTTGGGGCTGGCAGCAGGGGTGGCTAAACGCAATATTGCCAGGTGCTGGGGTGCACAGGCGCCCCCCTCGTGGGATCAGTGGCTCTGTGACCTGGATTGGTGTCAGAGGGCGGAGGAAACGGTCTATAGGTCCCGGGGATGTATGAATAAATGGCGGAAGGTGTGGGGTCCCTGGCAAAGGTTTCGAGCTGTACAAGATGGGTTGGGATAGAGGATTGTTGCAATCACTCCTTTGCATTTCCATGCATGCAAAAATGTGACGAACTGTGATCCCTGTGAATATATTATGAACTGCCGATGTGTACTGCACTTGAACATGAGCAATGTTAATAAAAAGAATTTAAAAAAAAAAAAAGTGTTCACCCAATTACGTCATTATCATAGTGAATCAACAGAAAGAATTCTCAATACTACTAGTCATTGTTTTTTAACCATTGATACCAACTAAATAAAGTGCTATGTGCTAAAGGTCCATATTGAAAACGTGCATTATAGGGAACATGTCTAGTAGCATATCTTATGTGCAAATATTTATTACTAAGGAATCCAGTTGTCTCATACTGAATACACACATTGGTATCATCTTATAAATATTATACACTTATAAAATATTGTGGAGATCTTCACTGGCGTTGAGGCCATAGGGCGATTTGGAATCTAATTCTAAGAGATAGCGGTTCTCTAATTGGCGAAGTAGTTTTGCACGGTTATCTCCTCTCCTCAAACTGGGGATCGCATCCCTAACGAGATACTTCAAACAATTGAGGTTATTGTTGTGGAATTGTTTGAAATGATGCACCACCGGATAAGAGGGATCTGAGTTGACAATTGCCCTTAAATTTTGTAAAATTCTAATATGCACTTGCAACTTGATACTTCCCACAAAACCAAAGCTTGCAAGTGCATTCCTAGACATAGACAGCAAAATCAGTTCTGCATGGTATTGACTGAATATCCTCGATCCATAAATCTCTTTTTAGCTTCATTTTGTCAATGAGCTAAATCACTACTCAGGCTACAGATCCTACGTAGTCTCAGCATCTCCCCGTCTTTCAAGTGTTTTGGGTGAAAGATGGAAGCATGGAGTTTATTTATTTATTGGATTTGTAGAGCGCATGGCTGCCCGAGGGTTTCCCAGCGCTAAGGAGAATTCTGCCAGTGAAGAGCTGAGCCAACGCCTAGTTATTGTGGGAAAAGCCAGGTTTTCAGATTTTTCCTGAAATTTGTTTCGTTTGGCGCAGCTCGGATTTCCAGTGGAAGGGCATTCCACAGCTTGGGTGTCAGATGGGTAAAAGATCTACTGCCCCATCTAGCTCTTTTAATTCTGGTTGTCTTGAGGAGCTGTTGCTGGGAAGATCTGAGCTGTCTAGCTGGGGTGTACCTAGATATCCGGTTCCTCAGTTTTTCGAGCCCAGAGTTATTGATAGCTTTACGAGCTATGCAGAGAGTTTTAAACTTAACTCCAGCCTCGATAGGCAGCCAATGGAGCTGTTTAAGTGCTTCCTTAGCAGAGATGCGGTTGGGGATTTTTAACAGGAGTCTGGCTGCCGCATTCTGTACCACTTGCAGTCTCCTAGTGACATACTTAGGTGAACCCAGATAAAGCGAGTTTCCATAGTCCAGACGTGAGATGAGGAGGGATTGTATCACCGTTTTCCTCAAGTGCTCAGGGATTACACCAATGATTTTCCTTAGCATTTTAAGCAGGGCAAAACATGTCCCTGAGAACTTTCTGGATTGGCAATCCAGTGTTAGGGAGTCTTCCAGCCAAATTCCAAGGTTTTTTATAGCTGGTTAGGGATAGGAGGATCTCACTTACATTTGGGCCAATGTATCAGGGGTGAGTGGATGCCCGGATCTCCAAGCAGCATGAGCTCCGTTTTCACACCGTTCAGCTTCAAACAGCTGTTGGACATCCAACTAACCACTTTCTCCAGACAAGCGGGCAGTTGGTTATTGCTAGATTCTGAATTGTTAGAAAAGGACACCACTAGCTGGGTGTCATCGGCGTATGACACCACAAATATTCCATATTCCTGCACCACCTCAGCCAGCTGACGGTCATAAATATTAAATAAAGTCGGACTGAGGAACGAGCCCTGCGGGACACCACATGTGATAGGGAGGTGCTCTGAGACGCAGTCCCCTTCTATCACCTGGAAGGATCTGCTCTCCAGGAAGGAGGCAAGCTACTCCAAGGCTTTTCCCTGAATGCCCACTTCCCCTAATCTCACTTTTAAGATAGCGTGATCTATGGTGTCAAAGGCGGCGCTGAGGTTCAGTAGGAGGATGGCGGCAGACCGACCCTCATTAAGTATTGATTTTAGCTCCTCAGTGACTGTCAGTAGAGCTGACTCAGTACTGTATGTGGCTCAAAAACCCATCTGGGGGGGATGGAAGGTGCCATTAGACTCCAAGAAGTTAGACAGAGAATGGTTGACGTGCTTCTCCAAGAGTTTGCCCAGGTATGGTAAAAGGGAGATGGGAAGGAGATTATTCAAAATAGTTGGATCGAGATTAGGTTTCTTTTGTAGCTGCTTAATGATAGCGTGCTTCCAAACTTTTGGGACTAGGGCCAAATCTAGGGAAAGATTGAGCAGTTCGGTCACCAAAGGTAGAAGAATATCCAGAGCATCCACTAGGAGACGTGGGAGCGCTGGGTCTAACGGGGAGCCAGATTTGGTTGTCCTGATTAGATGTCGGACCTTTTCTTCATCTAATCTAGGGAGATGAGCTAGTGAAGAGGTAGGGGGCGATTTACCCATTATTGCAGTGATAGGTTGCCTGTTTTTCGGGAACTGATCGTATAGTTCTGTCAGCTTGATAGAGAAATAGGCTGCGATGTCATTGCATCTTTTAATAGATGAAAGGGGGCATTGGTATTTTCATGTGGGTTGGTCAAGGTTTTTACTACTTTAAACAGCTCCTTAGGAGAGTTTGCTGCACGGGCTATTTCACCTTCGTAGAATTTGGATTGGGCTGTCTTCATTTCATTACTGGTATGATCTGATTAACAACTTGTAATCATATTTAAGGGAGGGGTCATAATTTCTTTTCCTCCAGCCTCTCTCTAATTTTTTGCATTGTTTTTTCAGTGCAAGGAGCTGTTCATTATACCATGGGGTAATTTTGGAGTGAGGTTTGCTGTTAAAAGTTCTTTTAGGTGCGCAGATGTTGGCAGATTGAGTAATCCAGTGTCCCCACTGCTGATATTTCTCGTCTATATTCCCGGAGAGGATAGGGGAATTGTTCTTGAGGGCAGTCTGCCATGTTTTAGGGTCCACTTTAGACCAACTCTCTTTGTGATGCTTTGTACTACGGATTTTTGCACCTGCAGTGGCTTGGGTAAAGTGAAGATGATTAAAGAGTGGTCTGACCAAGGTACTGGCGTAGGTTTAGAGACTATAAGCAGCGGGTCATTATAAAAAATGAGATCCAGAATATGGCCTTTCTGGTGGGTAGAAGAAGTTACGAGTTGGGTGAATTGCATGCTTCCATGTCACCTTGCAGCTGTCTTATGTGATGGGAGTCGTGTTTATCTACATGAGGATTGAAATCACCAAGAATTGTCAGTAGGGCCTTTTCCATTGTGAGACTGGATATATAGTCGGGTAATGCCTCTAAAAATCTGCTGCTAGTGCCTGGGGGCCTGTAGATAAGTACTCCTGAGAATGTGTGGGTGGGAGATAAGGCTATACGAAACTGGGCACTTTCACACTCAGGAAGCGTGAAGTTGGATAAGGTGCATTTGTATTCATATTTTAAGATGATAGCGATGCCACCTCCAATTCTGTCAGTGCGATCTTGCCTATGTAGCTGATAGCCAAGGGGAAGGGCGAGATGAATATCATGGCCTGAGCTGGTGTTGAGCCAGGTTTCAGTAACGAACAGTATGTCTAGAGGCTCTTCCACTAGCAATATTCTAATTTCTAATAAGTGTTTTGCAATAGAGTGGGCATTTATCAGTCCCATCTTCTAGTTACCCTCTTTAAAGGTATTTGCCCGCACCTGACTTGTCGAGCTAGTGATTGTCATATAAACACAAGTGAGACAGGGAGCCATGGGGGAGGATGTGTTGTCGATTCCTATTTGGAACGCACAGGTTTGATGTGGCTTTGGCCTGATTTCTAGTAGTTGCCTCCTAGAGTATCTATATGTACCTGTGTTGCGTGGACCAGAGTTTCTGGCCCCTGGTCCCGGTCGGGCGCGGACGGGTGCAGACAGGCTTGCCTTTGGTGTGCCTTCGGCGTGCCAGCGGCGCACGTCTGCTGCGCGCCCGGCCCGCAGTGGTCATTAGATGAGAGTTGGAGTCGGCAACTAGACCACCGACCTCCCGCCTCAATTAAAAACTCTATGGTGAGCGAATCCCGCTCGTGCTCTATGATCCCTGCAAGGGGAAGTGCAAGATACCCTTCAGTAGCGGTTCAGGACAATTTCAGTTGCATACAAATTCATACAATTTTTAAAAGCTATTCTGTTAGGAGGAGATGCGCCTGGATTAAAATCAACAACAAATTAAAATTAGATTAAAAAATAGCAAGTAGAATGTGCGCGAGGCAGAGCTTCACTGGCAATGCTCTTACCTTCGCGCCCAGTCCGCAGTGGTCATTTAAATGAGAGGTGGAGTCGACAAATAGACCGCCGACTTCCAGCCTCAATTAAAAACTCTATGGTGAGCGAGTCCCGCTCGTGTTCTATGATCCCTGCAAGGGGAAGTGCAAGATACCCTTCAGTAGCAGTTCAGGACAATTTCAGTTGCATACAAATTCATAAACTTTTAAAAGCTATTCCGTTAGGAGGAGTTGCGCCTGGATTAATATCAACAACAAATTAAAATTAGATTAAAAAATAGCGAGTAGAATGTGCGCGAGGCAGAGTTTCACTAGCAATGCTCTTACTTTCGCGCCCGGCCCGCAGTGGTCATATAAATGAGAGGTGGAGTCGGCAACTAGACCGCCGACCTCCCGACTCAATTAAAAACTCTATGGTGAGCGAGTCCCGCTTGTGCTCTATGATCCCTGCACGGGGAAGTGCAAGATACCCTTGAGTAGCGGTTCAGGACAATTTCAGTTGCATACAAATTCATACAATTTTTAAAAGCTATTCCGTTAGGAGGAGATGCTCCTGGATTAAAATCAACAACAAATTAAAATTAGATTAAAAAATAGCGAGTAGGTAACCTATCTCCCCGCTGTCGGAGTGGGGGGGAGCTATGTGTGGGGGGCACGCGGCACAGGACCCTTCGATCTGATTGAATATGATGACTTTGTGTGATCCGGGGGGGGGGGTTGAGGGTGGGAGGGAGTTGGGGCACCATTTCCTTTGTTCTTCACATTCTTGCATTTTCTTTTGTTTCTCAGCAAATGTCAAATTCAGGGAAACTATTTTCCTTTTGGTCGATTGATTGTGCAGTTGCTTCTGGCGTGCAGAGCACTGCAATATATGTGCAAATTGACGAATAAAAATTGTTTTAAAAAAAAAATAGCGAGTAGAATGTGCGCGAGGCAGAGCTTCACTGGCAATGCTCTTGCAGTTGCCTGCAATTATTTTGTGATGTAATTTGGATTTGACTTTGTTGTTTTTAATGAAAACTTGAACATCTAAAGATTCAATAGCTTGTGTATTTATATGGGCAGTGAATTCCAAATTCATTGTGTTCACGTTAATTTGTTCCACAAAACTTTCCATATAATACAAACATCATCTTTATAGCGCAGCCAGCACACCACATGTTCTTCCCAATCTGCATGATGGCCCACTATGAGTTCCCACTCCTCCCACCAGCCCACGTGCAAGCACGCATAGCTGGGGTTGAAGCAAGCACCCATGGCCACCCCCCTCAACTGTTGGAAAACTTCATTACCAAAGAGAAAAAGTTGTTATTTAGACACCAGTTAATCATAGCTAAAAACATTTTACTGTGATTATATAATCTTAAGGGCCTATTTTTGAGGTAATTTTTGACCACTCTGAGTCCATCCCGATGTTCAATACTGGTGTATAGAGAGGTTATGTCTAATGTCATCAGTGTATAATCTTTGGACCAAGGTATATCGTAGGTTCTCTTAAGAAAATCACCAGTATCCTTGATAAAAGAAGGTAAACTTGAAACGTAATCCTGTAGCAAATAATCAACATATTGAGAAATTCGCTCAAATAAACCATTCCTGGCTGAGATGACGGGTCTACCAGGTCCCGGAGAGGTACCTTTTTGGATTTTAGGGATAAAGTAGAGGACCTGCATAACAGGAAAGTTGATACTCAGGAACTGATGTTCTTCCTTCATGTTTCCACCTGGTTAATTCGTTTTGAAAATCATTTTTTATCTTCCTTACATGTTGCATGTTGGTCCTTTTGTAACATATGGAATCATGCAGATGTCTATATGCCTCATTTAGATAGTTGGTTCTTGGCCAAAGTACAATATTGCCTCCTTTGTCTGAATTTTTTATTATAACTTGATTATTGCTTTGTAATTTACGAATCAAATTATAAAACTTTTTCTCTTGATAATTATGTTTTTTAGCTTTATGCCTTGTCTTGAAATTAAGTGTCTTAATCTCTTCCGTAACCCGATCGTAGAATATATCCACCTCATCTCGTGGCATCATTGGCATGAAAGTTGATACAGGTTTGAATGGACTTTTTATTGAACCAGGGGCCAGATGTACGACCATTAGAAATTGCGACTCACAAATTGCGACAAATTGCGAGTCGCAATTTGCGAGTCGTAATTTCTAATGTACAACAGTGTCTGAGACACTGTTAGCGATTCCCAATTGGGTCGCAAATTGCATGCCTCATGAATATTAATGAGGCTGTCTCAATTTGCCACCCCATTGGGAATGGCGGGCACTGCCAGGGATGGTGGCCTGCTGGGGTCAGCAGACCTCCATGTCTGGGACTGCTTTTGATTAAAGCAGTTTTTTTTTAAATGCAGCCCGCTTTCCTTAAAGGAAAATGGGATGCATTTAAAAAGAATAAATAACTTATTATTTGTATTTTTTAAGGGGAGGCTTCCCTTAAAAAATGTTTGCGCATGCATTCCCAAAGGGGAAGGGGTCCCCTGGGGACCCCTTCCCGTTTGCGAGTGCTGTGGTAAACTGCTAGTGTTTTGCAACCGCAATTGCGTTTGCAGAACATTCTTACATGGCTTCTGGGGTCGCTATTAGGAATGAAAAGCCCCTTCCTAATAGCGAGTCACTAAACACTATTTTGCGAGTCGCAAATATTTGCGACTCTCAAAATAGTGTTAGTACATGGCCCACAGTAACTTTGTATGCGCAAACGGGTCTAAAACCCATTTGCACATGCAAAAATCCGTCGTACATCTGGCCCCAGATGTGATAAGATCTTGCTCCTGCATAACTTGTTGAGTAGATACTATCGCACCAGTATTATGTTCTTCATTTTGTTGCTCATGTAGATCACGTATTAATTGTATGTCCAATATTTGTAAGTTGTTAGGGTTGGCTTCATTAGCTGGTACTTCCATTGATGTTATAACAGAGTGTTGACTTAATTTATGATATTTGGTAAGTTTAATTTCCTAATAAACTTGAATATGTCAACATGAGTTTGGCTATTATTGAAGCTGCTTTCCAGACAATAAGTCAATCCAAGGGATAACGGTTTGATCTCCGCTTCATTGAGTACGACATCAGAAAGGTTAATGACCGTATTATTATTCTTCATTACTTGCGTCTCCATTTGTTTCCTGGTTGCTTCTTGGTTTTTGCATTTGTTGAGCTTTCTCCTTTCCGGTCGTCTCTGGTTTCGTCTTTGCCTTGTTTGTAATTTGGATTCCGTGGTGGAAGTGTCTGTCGATGATTGCGTTGTATAAAATCCAACTCTTCTGCGAGAGTTAATTTGATGGGACCGTTCCCTCCTAGGCCTGCTAAAAATCTGCCATCTTCTAAATCTGCTTCACTTTCTAAAGCTGAACTGTTGGCTGCCTGGGTATTGATTTTATCATCCTGTTCTGCTATATTGCAATTCATGAGGCTATGTCTTTTGATGGAATCAAATTTTGTTTTAAATGTAAAGACTTGTCCCGTTTCATAATCAGCATTATCCCTAAATAAATTGTATGCTTTTCTTGTTTTAATAATATCTTCTAGCTTTTTGAGTCTATCAGTCATTTCAGTTCAGTTCATTTTGATCAGAATTGTCGAATTCATTTTTGATCCGTTCAATTTCTTTCTGTAGGGCTTCTCGATCTATTTCAGCATATTTTATAAGTATTTGAAACAATCGCATAGAGGCATCTAAATTACTTTTTGCCCATTCCTTGAGCATAGTAGGGTTTGGATTTTCAAAACTGGGCACCAGCATAATGTGAAGTCCACGCGGCATCCGCCCTACTTCCTGATATTTTTGTAGGGATTTTCTTTCCCACCATTTCGCTAGTTCATTCTTCATGATTTTTCCAAAGCCCTTAAAATGCTCTAGCATCAGTTTTTACAACACCATTGGTAGAAACAACTCTATGACTGTTGTTTGTAGTGTCGGGTAAATTTTCAAAAAGTGCATCAGCTGCTGCTACCCTTTCTTGCAGCGCATCAGCGGACATGACTGTGGGATATTTCCTACTCATTGCCGAGCGTGTATATTTTCTTCACCGACATTTTGCTCACCTCCCCACCTGTCACTTCCCCAGACATTTCGCCGGCCTTGCAACATGGGTCCTCAGACTCGTGATTCAACGCCGCCATTGCTGCTGTGTTTGTTCTAACGGCAGGGGGTAGCTGTGGCTTCACTCCTATATATTCACTGCAAAAACCAAAGGTTACAGGGACATTATAGTTAGGCTGACATTTCACTACTGCAAAACCAGAGAAATTCAGCAGTTATAGTTAGCTGAGCTAACTATAACTCGCACCCCTGCGCAATGCACTGCTTATGCCCTCACATATTACATCCCTCATGACATGGTCATTGACATCACTAATGACATCACTGATATCATCCAGTTAGTGTGAGTGTTTTCTAAATGTTTCTGAGTGTTAAAGATACAAACTAAGATACTACAAAAGTTAAATGAGTATAGTTTGTGTACTACTAAAGAGCGATACTAATTGTAACACATATTATGTAAGTGACTGTGTGTATCCATGCTTGAATAGGTGTCTGAGTGGCTCTACAAGTGTGTGAATGGTTGTATGGGTGAGTGAGTGGCTGTGAGTGGCTATGAGAGTGCCTGTAAGGGTGAGTAAGTGACTATCTGGCACATGCATCAAAAATGTCATTTGCCATTCCTAATTAGCGAAAAATAAGGATTCGCTAATAAGGAATCGCAAATACCTATGCATGTAGGAATCCCTAAAAAAAATAGCAATTCCTAAACATACCTTAATAGCGACTCGCAAATTGCGAGTCGCAATTAAGGAATTGTTGCCCATTCATTCCTATGGGCCTAGAGGCCCATAGGAATCAATAGAAATAGCATGCGCAATTTGCGTAGTACCCAATAGGTACTCGCAAATTCGCTGCAATTTCAAGGTGCTAGGGTGCCAAGATGACATCTTGTAGCACCCCTGAAATTGCTAAGTGAACCCATGTTGCGCACACACATGTCCCAAGGGCATGTGTGTGTGTAACCTTGAACTTTGAAAAATGCACTTTCGTGCATTTTTCAAAGTTTTCGCTAATTACCATCAGGAATAATTTTCCGGTAATTAGCGGACCCTAATAGCGAAATCGCTATTTTAAATGGCATCTTGCATTGCATTCAAGGCATCGCAATTTGCGATTCCTTAAATGCAATCGCAATTTGCGATTTTTGCTTTTGGGATGATGCATCCCAAATGCAAAAATACTGGTCGCAAAAGGGCAGATTCTGAGAATCTGCCTGTTTGCGACCGGTTTTTTCCTTGATGCATGTGGCCCTATGTGAGGCTGTGTGGGTTAGTGAGTGGGTATGTCAGTGAAGTGTGGGTAAGTGAGTGGGTATGTGAGAGGCTATATAGGTGAGTGATAGGGTATATAAGTGGCTGTATGGGTGAGTGAGTGGGTGCATAAGTGGTGTATGAGTGAGTGGATGTGTGAGTAGCTGTATGGCTGACTGACTCTGTGTAAAAAGCTGTATGGGTGACTGGATATGTGAGTGGCATCAGCCCGAGATTATCTTTTTTGTCCAAAAAATGAATCTGTATGTGTAAAACTTTTTAACTATTTTAAAGAATTTATGTATATATTTTAAATCTGTTATATATATATTTACTTTATTTGGGTAGTTAACTTCCTCGTTTAAGAAAATCTCACGAAGGACTAGTATTTTGTTTTTCAAATTGCATTTTGCACATCCAAGCTGCTATTTACTGCCATTTTGCACATTAGGGATATGTTGAGTATATGTTCCACCCTAACCTTACGGTTATTCTTTAAAATTAATTGAAGTGAAACTTTGCATGCATTTTGCACATAACTTAGCTGCTACTGAATTGGCTTTCGCACAGTTCTGGCTACTTTCAGTTACTCTGTTTCCATGCTGCTATTAGGTGGATATTTTACTCCCTTTTGCACATTTTCACATTGTAAGAGAGGCTTTGCTTCCTCCTTGCTTGATAAATAATTTTAATTGTTTTATTTGAATTAGAATTTTGGGTTTATAAAATCTATGAACGGGTAGCTATTAGATGTCCTATGCACTTACAGGATACGGTTTGTTATCTCTTCCTTTATGTTACAAATTTTAAATGCTATTTAAAGACGAATTGTTTACGTGCTGCGGTGGTAAATTTTATGATGGTATGTGTAAAGAGCCTTATTATGTTTTGTTATCTATAATACTATGTACGTAATTTTATGTGGACCTCCTAGGAGTTCCAAATCTTGAATAAAAAAAGAAAATATTGAATTGAATTGAGTGGCTCTATGAATCATTGAGTGGGTGTGTGAGTATTTGTATGGGTCTGTGAATGGGTTTGTGAGTGGTAATGTGGGAGTGGGTATATGTGAGGTTATATGGGGCATGAGTGGGTGTGTGAGTGGATGATGTCATCAGTGATGTCATTTGAGATGCCATGAGTGATGTCACTGATAATGTCATGAGTGATGAAACCTGTGAGGTCAACACAGTGCATTGCAGGGCCGTAAGTTAGAATTAGCTCAGGGAACTTTAACTGCTGAATTTCTATGGTTTGGTAAAAGTGAAATCTGAGCCTAACTATAACGTACCTTTAACCATTGGTTTGTTTAATGAATTTCTAAGGTTTTTCAAATTCTATTTCCTAACATTAATGTCCCTGTAACTATTGGTTGTTTAAGTGAATTTCTAATGTTTTTTAATTTTATTTCCTAAGTGTAACCTGTAACCTTTGAGAGTGAGTATGTGAGTGAGTGCATGAGTGTCTCAGTTGGTATGTGAATGAGTGTGTCCCCATGGCTTATGAGGGCTTTGGGGCCAAGAAGCCCTATTGTTGCCCCCAGTAAGTGCCCCACAGCTGGACTGCTAAGACCTCGTTGGAGGCCCCGTCCCCATTCACAACCATTGTGCAAAGGGGCTTTCTGGAACACTACTAGTTGGGGGATGAAGTCCCCTTGGCAGCTGAGAGTCATTGGGGTCAAGAACCCCTATTGTTGCCACAAGTAAGTCCCCCACATGGAATTGCTCAGACCTTGTCGGAGGCCCCACCCCCTTTCTCAACCACTCTGCAAAGAGGCCTCCTGGTTCCCTACTGGTCGGGGGATGAAGTCCCCTTGGCTGTTGAGAGTCGTTGTGAGCCAAGAACCCCTATTGTTGCCACAAGTAAGTCCCCCACAGCGGGATTGCTGAGACCTTGTCAGAGGCCCCACCCCCCTACCTCAACCACTCTGCAAAGGGGCATCCTGGCACACCTTTGGTTGGGGGATACATTTTAGGGGTGAGTCGTCCTTTTTATAATTCCTCATGCACCTGGGACCTGCCACACCTGGGGGTTTATTTCAAAACAAGCGCAGGAGACCACGCTTGGTTTTTTAAAACATTTTGCAATGAATCCACCCATGAATTTGTGGCAAAATGTTAAAAAAAAAGATTTTAATACCCAGCAGCAGCCCTCTGGGACCCCACCACCACATCTAGTGGATCAGGGTATTCCTACCCTGCCCCCTTTTCTTTATTTTAAACTTTTTTGTGGGACTCGGCTCGAGACAAGTCCCAAGATGGCTGCCAACACTTCCTGGTTGAAGTGTTGACAGCCAATCAGATTACAAAGCAAACACAAGGAGATGTTGGACGGAGTGCTGAAACTTTTCAGACACTCACCCCCAGTCACAGATCTGGGTTGAATCCATCAGCGCTCCGTCCATCATCTCCTTGTGCTTGCTTTGTTCGCTCTAAGTTGGTAGGGTATGCCCAGACGTGGGTCCCTTGCTCACTTTGTCACTGGATTCAAGCTAGCCTGGCTGATGAGGGCTGTTAGCCCTGAACCAGTCCCAGGATGCTTGTTTCCGGTCCAGGAAGACATGGCTTGGCAGTTCGGGCTGGACTGTTCCCATGAGGCACAGGGTCAAGACTGATTTGCATATATCTGTGTGTGAACTGGGGTGGTGAAGTGAGCTAAAGAACGATGATGGATTCAACCCAGATCTGTGACAGGGGGTGAGTGTCTGAATAGTTTCAGCGCTCCGTCCATCATCTCCTTGTGTTTGCTTTGTTTGCCCTAAGTTGGCAGGGTATGCCCAGACGTGGGTCCCTTTGCTCACTTTGCCACTGGATTCAAGCTAGCCTGACTGATGAGGGCTGTTAGCCCAAAACCGGTCCCAGGATGCTTGTTTCCGCTCCAGGGAAGACATGGCTTGGCAGTTCGGACTGGACTGTTCCCATGAGGCACAGGGTCAAGACTGATCTGCATATATGTGTGTCTGAACTGGGGTGGTGAAGTGAGCTAAAGAACGATGATGGATTCAACCCAGATCTGTGACTGGGGGTGAGTGTCTGAAAAGTTTCAGCGCTCCGTCCATCATCTCCTTGTGTTTGCTTAGCCAATCAGATTACAGCACAAGGAGTGTGTGATCCACAGAAGATCCACGTCCCTATATATACAAATTTGGATTTTGGTTAATATCCCTAAAACTACTGAACGGATTTACAACAAATCACAAAAAGCATGATCTGCAGAACAAAATCTACTTTTCTGCTAAATGTAGTGTAAATCCGACCAGCGGTTTGGGCTGTAGTCGTGTTCAAAACTCCTATGGGAATTAACATGGGGAAAACACATTTTGGGACCTGCTTCATGGGCCACCTAAAATCTTTCCAGAGAAAAACTGAAGTGAGTTTCGAATCTTTTGGGCAAAATTTCGTGAAGATTCGTCAACTGGCACCAAAGATATAGGCAACTGAATATTGGCTTTTTAATAGAAATTAGGTCCTAATTATATTTCTCTACTGGTGACCACCAGAAGATAGGTATATATATAGATTTCTATATGTAGATATAGATATATAGATATATTCTGAAAAAAACCAAAGGTTACAGAGACTTTATAGTGAGGCTTATATTTCATACATACAAAACCAGTGAAATTCAGCAGTTATAGTTAGCTTAGCTAACTATAACTCACACCCTGCAATGCATTGCTTATGACCTCACATATTACATCACTCATGATGTGGTCAGTGACATCACTGATGACATCTCAAATGGCAGCACTAATGACATCATCCAGTGAGTGTAAGTGTTTTGTAAATGTTTCAGAGCCATATACCAAGCTACACCATATGTTAAATTATTATTCTTTCTGTACTACTAATGAGTGATACTGTTTCTAACATATGTAATCTGAGTGGTTTTGTGACTGTCTGTATCAGTGTGTCAGTAGATGTGTGAGTGGCTGCATGGCTGTGTGAGTGGGTTTGTGATTGGCTGTATGTGTGAATAAGTGGGGGGTGCAAGTAGATGTATGGATGAAGAAATGGGTGTGTGAGTAGCTGTATGGGTGTGTGAGTGGCTGTATGAGTGACTGCATTGGTGAGTGGCTGGGTATTTGAGTAAGTGGCTGTGCAAGTGGCTGTATGTGTGGGTGAGTGGGTGTGTGAGTGGCTGTATGGGTGGCTGAGTAGCTGCATGAATGCCAGAATGGGTGAGTGAGTGAATGTGTACTTGGCTGTATGGGTGAGTGAGAGCTGTTTGAGTGGGTGTTTGGTTAACTGAGTGTGTGTGTGAGTGGCTGTATTGGAGAATGAGTAACTGTGTGAGTAGCTGTATGGGTGAGTGCATGGTCATGTGAGTGCTTGTAGGGATGAGTGAATGGGTATATAAGTGATTGTAAAAGTGTGTGAGGGTGTGTGTAAATAGTTGTATGGGTATATCAATAGATCTGTTGAGATGTTGTATGGGTGAGTGACTGGCTGTCTGAGTCATTGTATGATTTATTAAGTGGGTGTGTGAGTAGCTGTATGGGTGATTGCATGGCTGTGTAAGTTGTTGTATGGGTGAGTAAGTTGTTGTATGAGTAGCTGTATGAATGATTGAGTGGTTGTGTGAGTGCCTGTGTGGGTCACACAGCCACTCTATATATACAAATTTGGATTAATTTTAATAATTCTAAAACTACTGAACCAATTTACACCAAATAACAAAAATGGCTCTTACTGGACCAAGAACTACCTTTCTGTCGAATTTTGTGTAATTCCATTGAGTGGTTCGGGCTCTAGTCGTGTTCAAAATCCCTATGGGAATCAACATGGAAAGCACACTTTTTTACCCCCTTTTTCTCAGCCCCCGCTGACAGATAACCCTGAAACTTTCCATGTGGAACTAGAATCACAGGTGCACTTTTTGGGAAAATGTCATGAAGATTTGTCAAACAGCACTAAAGATGTGGGCATGTCAAATTTTCCTATGGAAACTAGGTCCTAACTATAACTACCTACTGGTGACCACCAGTAGGTACTTATAGTTAGGACCTAGTTTTCATAGGAAAGCATTTTCTGACTTGCCTATAAATTTGGTGTTGTTTGATCAATCTTCATGAAACTTTCCCAAAAAAGTGTCAAAGTAGGTTCTGTGTGTCATAGAAAGTCTGGGGGTGATCGGTGCAGTGGGGACCGTGAAGTAGGGGTGCGAAATAAGGGTGCGTTTGTAATGTTAATTCCCATACAAATGCATTGTCGAACTCACAGCCCGAACCGCTGGACAGAATTACACCCAATTTGGCAGAAAGGTAGATGTTGTTATGCAGATTGTACTTTTTGTTATTTGGTGCAAATCCATTCAGTGGATTTTGTGAAATTAAATCCAAACAATATAGTGATATCTCTGGCCGTGGATATTTCACAGCAATTTTGCGGTGATCATGGTGACATCGCACCGAGTTCGAGGTAAATCATGGAAGCGCGCACCAGCAGGAATGCTGTGATTAGCTGGATGGAACCTGAACAGAAAGTTGCGGCTGTTTCGCGGTGATCGTGGTGACATCGCGAAGAGTTTGAGGTAAATAGTAAAAGCACATGCCAGTGAGAATGCTCTGATTAGCTGGATGGAACCTGAACAGAAAGTTGCGGCCGCCATTTAACAATCGGGAACAGTTCCCAGGGCTAAACATTTGAATCAAAGCTAAGATAAGGGGTAAGGGCGGAGATACTCTGACCCCATGTTTGAGAAATGGGGGTGTTAGTGACACAAGTTATGTGTCCAAAATAGATTTTTTAATTCTGCGCGATAATCGCATCGACAATGCTACTGTTAGCCTTGCCCCATGTACCATTGTGGGGACATCACAGCTATCGGGATGTCATTGTGAACATTGGTGAAAATATAGAACAAAAAATATATATATATATTTGTACACACTTGCGGGTCACTGTCACAGACTCATGTATGCACTCACAAACTTACTCAGACACTTATACACCCATTCACATACCCACTCACACACCTATACATGCAGTCACATACCCATTCAGATACTTATCCACCCACTCACAGACTCACTTGGAGAGTGACACACCCATGTACAAACCCACTCAAAGACTCATACAACTACTTAAAGACCCACTCATTGACTTATGCACACATTCTCATACTCACTAAGAGACTCTTAAACATACTTATAGACCTACCTGGGTACTTGTGCACCCACTCACAGACCCACTCAGAGAGTAATGCACTCATGTACAGACCCACTCAGAGACTCACACACTCACTTACAGACCCACTCACACACTCACATGAGACACTCACATACCCACTGACAGACCCACTGAGACACTCATACACCCACTCATAGATCTACTCAGACACTCATGCACCCACTCACACACCCATACAGTCAATCACAAACTCAGTCCCCAACCCTCTTAGAGACGTCTGCACCTAGTCACTCTCTCAAACACTTAGAGACTCACACACCCACTCACAGACTCATTGAGATATACATTCACCCACCCACTCAAAAACTCACACATCCACTCACAAACCCACGCAGACACTTGTCCTCCCAGTCACAGACCCACTCACTCATGCATGCACCCATTCACACACCCACTGAGAGACTTATGCTCTTACTCACAGACCCATTGAAACACTCGAACACCCACTCACAAATCCACTTAGACACTCATGCACTCAATCACACACCCACTCAGACACTCACACACCCACTCACTCTCCCACTGAGAGGCTCACACAGCCACTCACAGCCACTCACAGACCACCTCAGACACTTTCAAACCGACTCACAGACCAACTCAGAGACTTATGCACCCAGGCACTGATACACTTAGAGACTGATGAACCCACTCACAGTCCCACCCAGAGACCCATGTATCCATTCACAGAACCACTCAGACACTCACGCTCCTAGTCATTGACCCACTGAGAGACTCATGCACTCACTCACAGACCCACTCAGACAGTCATGCACTCACTCACTCACTCTCTCAGACATCCACTTAGATACTCATGTATCAACTCACAGATCCAGTCAAACAGTCATATACATAGTCTCAAATCCACAAACACACTCATGCACCTACTCACAGATCGACTGAGAGACTTATGCAACCAATCACAGATCCAATGAGACACTGAGACACCCACTCATAGATGCACTGAGAGAGTCACGCAGTTTGTTACATAACCATTGATAGACTGATGCACCATCTCACATGTCCACCTATGTATACAGTGAATGAGAGACCTATTGATACATTGATGCATGCAGTCACAGATTCCACTGAAAGGGTTATATATCGTGGTATAGAGAGGTTAAGGGAGTTATACATGCTATTATACCTTCTTTTAGATAGTTATATGGTTAGTGTGTTGGTTATAATCTATTTTGCAGCTATAGGTTTTGTAGGTGGTGGTGGCTATTGAATGTCTGCTTTTGTTTTGTAATTTTGTGACGTATTAGCTGTGATTGCGTCTACCAATATCATCGTGGCACCCGGCATCATCGTGAAAATGGAAAACCAGTTTATTGTTTTTATACAAAGTCCCTATAGAAATATGACTAAAAACAATGCAGTAATAAACCCCTAGTGTTGAACATTCTGTAAAACGTGTGCATATGTGTGTTTTACACCTCCCAAAAAAGGCACAATCGTCACGGTTACCGAAGTCATCGCTGGCCCCGGCATCATTGCGAAAAAACAAAATCAGTTCAAAAGAATGTTTTTATACAAACTCCCTATAAAATATAACTTAAAACAGTGCAGTAATAAACCCCTAGTGCCTAAAATGCTGTAAAATGTGTGCATATATGTGTTTAACACCTCCTAAAAAAGGCACGATCATCGCGGTTACCGAAGTCATCGCGATCATCGAAAACATTGCGAAAACGGTAAATTGGTTTAAAAGATTTTTTTTATACAAACTCCTTATAAAAATATGACTTAAAGCAGTGCAGTAATAAACCCCTAGTGTCTAAAATACTGTAAAATGTGTGCATATGTGTTTTACACCTCCCAAAAAAGGCACAATCGTCACAGTTACTGAAGTCATTGTGGCGTCCGGCATCATCGCGAAAACAGAAAATCAGTTTAAAAGATTGTTTTTATACAAATTCCCTATAAAATTTGACTTAAACAGCACCGTAATAAACCCTTAGGGGTCGATTCCGATTCGGGCCGGAAAAAGCACCGACCGACTCGGAGCCGGAATTTATTCCGACCGACACGTACCTGTGGCGCCCGACACGCCAAGTACGATGCAAAGCGTGCAAAATCCGACCGACACGTACCGAACCCAAGCCGAACGACCGAGCCGCACGGAAAACAGCAATCCGGCCGGAAAAACACGCGAATCGAACCGACCGACACGCACCCGGAACAAATCCGACCAAAACGTACACGCGAACTCCAAACCGCAAAGTACGATGCAAGGCGCGAAAACCCCAACCGAGTCGGACGGAGGACAAGCCGTACGACCAACACGCATACAAAACCGAGCCGAAGTAACACAAAACACCGCGACCGATGCGTACGCAGCATAGAAAACCGCACAAACACAGCGTGAACGAAACGGAGAACACCGTACGAGACAAATGCAGGGTCCGACTCGGTCACAAGAACGTTTCCAACATGCACAGACAGTACAAAGGAAAAATGACACAAAAAAGGCCAAACAAGCAATTACAAAGCCAATAAATACTGGGGGGTGGGGACAGAGAACAAAGACACACCCACAACTCCACCCATATAAAGGACACAAATCCCAACCATGATCCTTTGCAAATGCCATTCCACTGCCAGCACTCAACAGACAGCAACCACACACCCACAGCTCATCCCTCACACAAGCCACACACCATCAGCACACCAACAAATACCTACCTCACATACACCCAGCAAAACACACACTCATACACCCTCACCTGCACACCAACACACACATCACTCACCATCACCACCCATCACCATGCCCCCAAGAAGAATCACAAGTTCCTAGATTGTGAATTGGAAGTCCTGGTAGACGAGATCCTCAGGGTAGAGCCACAGCTGTTTGGCACACTGGTCCAACAGACCCCATCTCCCAGAAAACCAAGATGTGGGAGAGGATCATCAACAGGGTGAACGCACAATCACCATGTCTGCGCACAAAGACCGACATCCAGAACAGGTGGTATGACGTGCGCAGGAGGGTCCGGGAGCTGCTCAAGAAAGACTACCTCCTGAGCCAATACACCGGCAGTGGCCCTCCTGCCAAGCCAGTATACCTCAGGCCCTGGGAGGAGAAGGTGCGGGCCATCCTTCCGCCAGTGAGCGTATATGGACTAGGAGAACATCCCAGAGCCTGGTGAGTACACAACAAATGTACACAATATTCTGCCACAATACACACACACATCACTGTCAAGGGGAGAGTCAAACCATGCACTCATAGCAATTACACAGCAACCAGAACAGAATCATCCCAAAATGTGTATGTCAGTCAGAGAAACACAACACATGCCATCTCAAAGTTACATTCAACCGTGCCATCACATGTACAAACACAACTACAACTACAGCTAGGCAGTGGCACAAATAGAACTAACAAACACATCCAGACATGTAGCCACCACAACAACACCAACACACAGTGAAGACCACTGAAAGGAAGGAATTCTGTGTATGCTGGCCAAGTCAGTGTAGCCAATAGCATCATGGGAGTCATAGTCACACATATTGCCCCCCCCACAACTGTCCCATCAACACCACCATGAACCATGCGCACATCACAGGGAGTGGAGAAGGACTCACAAGATGGCTGACACTGGCAACTGCTGTGGGGAGCACAAGGCCCTGCTGGCAACTGTGCAACAACAAACAGCAGGACACCACTGACTGACATCCTGAGAGACAACTTCCACCCCCTGCAATGGAAGCACGTTCCATGGTGGGATATCTGGCTGGCTGGGTGGGAAGGAGGACTCGCACCACTGACCATAGTCACAAGCACCTCCCCCTCACACCCCCTCAACACAAACTCCACAGAACCCACCTGGTAGAATGCAATGCCTCCCATCCTAACTCAAGATCCCACAAAGAATCACCACCCTGGGTTATGTTGTGTGAAGCACAGGGACACTCTTGGGACTTTTAGCCAAACAACTGCCAGGACAACACTCCCAGCCATCCTGTCAGCACAGCCAGCCCACCCCACAGGGAAGCAGAGTCAAAGGAAGGGAGCATGGGCATGCTGGGAAGGGGGGTGGAGGCAATAGCATGATGGGAGTGGTAGTCACAGATATTGCTCAGCCTCACAACTGGCCCATCAACACCACCCTGAACCATGCGCACATCACAGGGAGTGGAAAACAACTGACAAGATGGCTGACACTGGCAACTGCTGTGGGGAGCACAAGGCCCTGCTGGCAACTGTGCACCAACAAACAGCAGGACACCACTGACTGACATCCTGAGAGACAACTTCCACTCCCTGCAATGCAAGCACGTTCCATGGTGGGATATCTGGCTGGCTGGGTGGGAAGGAGGACTTGCAGCACTGACCATAGTCACAAGCACCTCCCCTCACACCCCCTCAACACAAACTCCACAGAACCCACCTGGTAGAATGCAATGCCTCCCATCCTAACTCAAGATCCCACAAAGAACCACCACCCTGGGTTATGTTGTGTGAAGCACAGGGACACTCTTGGGACTTTTAGCCAAACAACTGCCAGGACAACACTCCCAGCCATCCTGTCAGCACAGCCAGCCCACCCCACAGGCAAGCAGAGTCAAAGGAAGGAAGCATGGGCATGCTGGGAAGGGGGTGGAGGCAATAGCATGATGGGAGTGGTAGTCACAGATATTGCTCAGCCTCACAACTGGCCCATCAACACCACCCTGAACCATGCGCACATCACAGGGAGTGGAAAACAACTGACAAGATGGCTGACACTGGCAACTGCTGTGGGGAGCACAAGGCCCTGCTGGCAACTGTGCACCAACAAACAGCAGGACACCACTGACTGACATCCTGAGAGACAACTTCCACTCCCTGCAATGCAAGCACGTTCCATGGTGGGATATCTGGCTGGCTGGGTGGGAAAGAGGACTTGCAGCACTGACCATAGTCACAAGCACCTCCCCTCACACCCCCTCAACACAAACTCCACAGAACCCACCTGGTAGAATGCAATGCCTCCCATCCTAACTCAAGATCCCACAAAGAACCACCACCCTGGGTTATGTTGTGTGAAGCACAGGGACACTCTTGGGACTTTTAGCCAAACAACTGCCAGGACAACACTCCCAGCCATCCTGTCAGCACAGCCAGCCTACCCCACAGGGAAGCAGAGTCAAAAGGAAGGAAGCATGGGCATGCTGGGAAGGGGGGTGGAGGCAATAGCATGATGGGAGTCGTAGGCACAGCTCTACCTCCCCCACCACATGGCCCAGCAAGCTCACACTCACGCATGCACATCCCACAGAGAGTGGAAAGGCCCATCAAAGATGTCTGACACTGTTGCTGTGTCGTGGGGAGCACAAGGGCATGCTGGGAACTGCACACCAACCAACAGCAGGACACCACTGTCAGCCATCTTGCCATTGCTCTCACACCCACACACACTGAACTCCCCACAAAAGCAAGTAAGTATGGGAATGCTGGGAAGTGGGGTGGAGGCAATAGCATGATGGGACTCACAGTCACAGACATAGCTCACCCCCACAACTGTCCCATCAACACCACCCTGAACCATGCTCACATCACAGGGAGTGTAGAAGGACTCACAAGATGGCTGACACTGGCTACTGCTGTGGGAGCACAAGGCCCTGCTGGCAACTGTGCACCAACAAACAGCAGGACACCACTGACTGACATCCTGAGAGACAACTTCCACTCCCTGCAATGCAAGCACAGTCCATGGTGGGATAACTGACTGGCTGGGTGGGAAGGAGGGCCGGCTGACAACCAAATACAACCAATGCAGACCATGTTCACACCCCAACAAATACATAGAAATGCCCAAATAATGCAGGACAATGTGCCACACCAATATCAACCCCTGACTGTGACGACTTAGGACAATGCAATGCACAGGCCCGCACCCAGAGGCACAGTCACAACTGTCAGGTGTGTCAACCATTGATGCCTGCAGAAACATAACATACATTGTGTGTGTCTCCCAAAAACAGGTGATGATGGGGACACAGCAGCAGACGCTGAGGAGTCCCAGTCCCAGGCTCAAGAGGATGCGGAGCTCACTGGTGTCGTACAGCCTCTGCCCTCCTCGGACGAAGAAGACCAACCTGGCACATCCGGTGCAAGTCTACATGCAGCACCAGCAGGACCACCAGCTGCAGCACCAGCAGGACCACCAGCTGCACCCCCTGCACCCACCCCTCCAACGACGGTCACCACAAATACCATCCCTGCCGACATGGACAGAACAAGGAGCAACACCAGCACAGGGACCCTGGACCAACCTGGGGGCCATGGACACCACCACCACCACCACCACCCCCAAGGTGGACCAGGGTCATCTGTGCGTGCCACTGCACGCACTGCACATGTCAGCAGGGGTGGTGGGAGGGTGGGGAGACAGAGGTCGCTGCTTGCAGAGGTTGCTGGTGTGCATGATGACCCACAACTGGTACGCATAGCTGATGCGTACTCAGTCCAGCACCGGAGATCTCAGCCAGGTAGTGGGGCTCCTCAGAGACATGAAACAGCAGCAGGCTGCCCATCATGCCCGCTTGGACTCTCACATGTCCCACGTGGAGTCACACATGTCCCGCGTGGACTCACACATGTCCCGCGTGGAGTCCAAGTGGGATGCACTGCATGAGTTGACGGCGGTGCACAGGGACATTTTACAATGCCTCCGCCAGATGAACAGCAACCAGTCCACACCTCCCTGTGTGCCAACAACATCTGGTGCTGAACAAACTGCAACTGCCACAGGGAGGGAGGATGACTCTGGCGGAGAGTCCCTGCACCGCAGCAGCCTGTACATGAGGGGCCCCCCCAAAGAAGTGGGGTCGTCCGAGGAGGGGCAAGTGAGAGGCCGATGGCCAAGCGCAACTCCCAGGAAGCCTGAACCTGTTCTGGATGTTCAGCTTTGTGCACAGACTGTTCACCCTGTTGACGGCAACACTACTCCCACACATTGCATGGGGAGTACAAGTTGGACCAATGTCTCAGACAACTGTGGCCCCGATACTGGGGATTTTGTCTACCAGGACTTTCAATTCACCTAGGAACTTCTGATTGCAAGATTTATGTACAGCACTACCCATCCTATGCACTATTCACACAAATGTATCACAATAAACACACTAATACACCATACTTGCCTCTGTTGTGATTCCAACGTGGGTGCTGTTATGGGGATGATGAACTGCAAAATTACACTGTGTATGCGAACTGCAACAGCAAGTACAACACAGGCATGTGAGTAAAGGCAACGTGACACATATGAGGGAGACACACCACCAGGGCTACACAACACATACACACCTAGGCCATCTGACTCATTGCCTACACTGATGTTGCCAGGGAAGACGGTGCAATGCACAGACACCACACCCATTCCCAGTTGTAGTCAAGTAGCCCACAGGTGCAGTAAGCAAATGGCAGTCAAATGTGTGACCACAGACAACGCACATCACAAAGTGAAGCACAGGTTTATTACACAGTTGCAACATGTCATAACCACTACAGATGCAAGGTAATCCCATCTGGCAGCGGGCACACAGTCAACAACTGTAGACGGAAGGAAGTCCATGGATGTGGCGCACATCACCTGTAGGGACACAACAGCTACCACCCTGGAAGTGCAATCACGTCGTCGGTGGACACAGTTGACCAAACGAATCTGAAAGTACCCTGTGAAGGACAGAAATGACACACAGTCAAAAGCAATGGAGAACAGGACAGAACAGCAAAACTCATGCACAATACATGTTACAAGATACCCACCCAGAACCAAGTTAGCATGTCAACACTGTTGGGGAGTACAGCCCACCTGTAAGCACACATCGCAACACACATCCAGTCAAGTAGCCCATGGACACACTCCCACAGCACCAGAGCACCACCTACACATATCATGCCAACTCACATCATTGACATGACACCTCAGGATACTCACATTCAGCTAAAGAAGTTGGTGATGAGCTGTGTGCGGACATCACCCTCATCATCATCATCATCATCACTGGCATCGTGGTCCAGGCCAGGATCCTCCACAGGTGGCGGATGTTGGTCATTGTCATCCTGGATGAGAGGCAACTCCTTCCGCACTGCCAGGTTGTGGAGCATGCAGCAGACGATGATAATCTTGCACACTTTCGCAGGGGCATATGGGAGGGACCCTTCGGTCTTGTCCAGGCAGCGGAAGCGCTCTTCAGGAGACCAAAGGTCCGCTCAATCACTCTCCTGGTCCGACCATGTGCCTCATTGTAGCGCATCTGGGCTGGTGTCACAGGGTTCCTGAGGGGTGTCAGCAACCACGGCATGTTGGGGTATCCCGAGTCACCTACGGACAGACAAGTGCACATTAGCTGACTTGGAAAAGTGGGCGGAATACTACAGATCAGATCACACACAATGGCACAAAGTCAGTACACACCGACAAGCCAGGCACGCTGGTTCTGCATCTGTGCCATCATCCTGGGGATGCGACTACTCCTCATCACAAAGGCATCGTGTGCTGAACCAGGGAAACGGGCACACACGTGTGTGATGGTCATATCTGCAAGACACACCACCAGTGCATTGACCGAGTGGTAGTGCTTGCGCGGTTCCTGTAGGCCTGCTCCTGGGCCTGTGGTGGTACCAAAGCCACATGTGTCCCATCAATGGAGCCAATGACATGCGGCATCCTCCCCAGGGCATAGAAGTCACTCTTCACGTCAGTGAGTCGTCGCAGTCTAGGGAAATAGATGTACCGGTTCAGGAATAGCAACATTGCCGCCAAAACATCGCGGAGCACACGGCTCAACATGGTCTGTGACATCCCACCAGCAGTCGCCACAGTATGTTGGAAGGTACCGGTGGCAAAGAAGTGTAGGGCTGCCATCACCTTCACCTTGGGGGTCAGCGCTGTAGGATACGGCCATCCAGGCTGCAAATGTGGGGCCAACTGCACTGCCAAATCCTCAATCAGCTGCCTGGTGAAGCGGTACCGCCGGATGCTGTCCCGTTCCACCATCGTTGCCAGGTCTGGGAATGGTCGATGGACAGCAGGAGCCCTGCAGTGCAGAGGAGAAGTAAGCAAGATTGTCAGTCAGCCCACATATGCGGCATTGAACACACTCAATATCCCAACATACATCATTATGAGGCACAACTACATGAAGTGTGCAGTTCCGTAAGGACATGTATGGTACATACATGGCCAACATCTGTCATCACGGTCCAACAAGTGGCATCAATAAGTCCCAGGTTGGCCCATTGGATATCATGAGGCCGTGTCACAGTTCCCATCTCGTGCTGCCGTGTCACAATCACCCCCACAGTGACATGTGAGGACAGATGTGCCCCAGGCATCACAGCTCAACGACAGGTACATTCCCAGGGACCCTGTATTGCCACATGGACACTGGCATTACATGGAGTATCATGTATACACCACAGCTAAACAACTATGACCCCCACAGGTAGTGGTCCCACTTGCCACTGCAGGACAGACATGGACGCCTGTGACACACACACACAACATCAAAGTCCATGCACACACAACGTGGATGTGGAGACTGTCTCCCATTGTGCACATGAAATCAGAGACATTGTAAACACTACATGCACACAGACTGTGGAGGACCATCACTATTGTGCCACTGGGACACCCTGGCTCAAACATACCGTCCCACATGGGACTCACGGGGTATGTGACATGACATACACATACACCACCGTGAAATGTGACCATGGCACATGCACAGATATGAACAGTTGCACATCACAGTGGTCATGTACACGTAACACCCAGGATCCTGTCCCCATGAACACGTGCACAGCCTGGGGGTGGCTGCCCCCAGGTGACACCCACAGGACAACATGTACACCAACATACACACAATAGGAAATGCAGCGCTTACATGCCTTATCATACAGTTTGGACAGGCTGTCGTGTTGTAGGTGTGCCCCTCACTCCCTGGGAGCTATCTGTGGCTGGCATATGTCCATCTGAGACAGGCATGGTGACATATGCCAGTCACTTGTACTAGGGATGCGTTGAACAGCAATGGACCGATCGGTGCCCCCGGCCGGCCCATTGCATTCAATGTGTGCATGTACGCGTTATACCCCTGTACGCGTTGATCAGCAATGGACCGATCGGTGCCCCCGGCCGGCCCATTGCATTCAATGTGTGCGGGCGCGTTGTACCCTGTGCGCGTTGTACCGCAATGGACCGATCGGTGCCCCGGCCGGCCCATTGCATTCAATGTGTGCATGTACGCGTTGTACCCTGTACGCGTTGATCAGCAATGGACCGATCGGTGCTCCCGGCCGCCCATTGCATTCAATGTGTGCGGTATGCGCGTTGTACCCCTGTACGCGTTGATCAGCAATGGACCGATCGGTGCCCCCGGCCGGCCCATTGCATTCAATGTGATGTCGCTGGATGCAGCGTCACTGTGCCCCTGTATGCGCGCGTTACGTACCACGCAATGGACCGATCGGTGCCCCGGCCGCGCCCATTGCACTTCAATGTGTCATGTGCAGGCGTTGTACCCCTGTACGCAGCGTTGTATCAGCAATGGACCGTCGGTCCCGGCTGCCCATTGCATTCAATGTGCAGGTAGCGCTTTGACCCCTATCGCGTATGATACGCAATGGACCGATCGGTGCCCCCGGCCGCCCATTGCATTCAATGCGTGCACGTCACGTGCCCCTGTACGCGTTGATCACGCAATGGACCGATCGGTGCCCCGGCCGGCCCATTGCATTCAATGTGTGCTTGGGTACGCGTTGTACCCCTGTGCGGCGTTGTACCGCAATGGACCGATCGGTGCCCCGGCCGGCCCATTGCATTCAATGTGTCGCCAGTGCAGCGTTGTAGCCCCTATGTCGCGTTGTACCGCAATGGACCGATCGGTGCCCCGGCGGCCCGTTGCATTCAATGTCGCGGAGTACGCGTTGTGCCCCTATGCGCGTTATTGCCGCAATGGACCGATCGGTGCCCCCGGCCGGCCCATTGCATTCAATGTGTCGGCACGCGTTGTACCCCTGTACGCGTTGATACCGCAATGGACCGATCGGTGCGCACCCATTGACAATGGCCTTGCCTGGCAACGGACGCGTTTTCGAAATTCGAGCAGAGTCGGTTGCTGGAAATTCAGTTGGTCACCCACAACAATGTTGCAAAATCATCTATGTCATGAAGTTGAAGATTTGAAGGATGCCGTGGGCGTGTATTGGTGCTGCTATTCCATGGATTGGCCAGATTCAGAAGATGCAAACGACTTGGACCTATCACTTTGGACACAAGGGACAGTATCTGCCTCTCCAGCACATATATATTGCTGGCTGTTCCCCTGAGAGCTCACTTGCCTGCACTACATGCTCCAGGACGACATCTGCCACTGCACTGCTGCTGTCTCTGCCCCTCTGGACCCTGCAATGGCACGTACTGTGGAGAGAGCCCCAGCCTTCAGCCTTGAGGAGAACCAGGCCCTGCTGGACAGCCTACTTCCACAGTACAGCAAGCTGTATGGGACACCAGGGGAGCAGGTGAGTGTTCTGTGCACTGCCTTTCTGAATGTGCATTTTGTCTGACTAGCAAGGCTGAAAGTCTGCACGCCACTGGCTAGCAGGCTCACTGAGTAGTTGTCACCCCCATAGTGTGTAGTGACATGCACTGGACAGGTATGGTGCAGTGACAGTGCATTTGAACAAGCTTTTACTTCCCATGCAATGATACCATGTAGTGACGTCTGGCAAACTGTCCATGGGCAGCGTTGCACTGCCTGTGTACATCATGTGCCCCTGTGAATGAGACATGTATATACAACTGTGTCATGCACGGATATGTTGCATGTGTAGTAATGGCCTTTTCACTTTGTCATCCTGACAGGTTAATGCCCATCGGAAGCAGGAGATCTGGAAGGACATCGTCCGGGCTGTCCGGTCCGTGGGGG